>BNCR01000018.1:10695146-11347673 GCA_014656515.1 Oryzias celebensis | reverse complement strand
TTCTCAAGAGCTCTGCCGTCCGCCAACCACTGCGCCCGGCGACTCTCGGTGCGTCCCCCGCTCACGGGGCTCCGCTCCAACGTCTTCTGGGAGTCCGTCGACAGAGCCGCGGGCAGGAGGAGCGCCGCCGCCACTCGCTCCCACAAACTACCGCTGCGGTTCCGGAGGCGGCCTCGGAGCCACGAGACCAGCGCTCTCTTGACGCGGAGCAGAGCGAGCAGGAGCCGCCACAGCAGGCCGTACAGGAGCGCCATGAGCGCCGATCCTACGGGAGAAATCAGGGCGAAGACTTGCGTGGCCCCGCCGCACCGGAGGAGCGATTCTTGACTCTCAACTTTCACTACAGCAGCTGGTTACCGGACGCTTCTCCGCTCTTCGGCTGGTTCTGATAGTCCAACTTGTTCTGCTGGTTCGGTTGTTTCTACTCGGATCACGTCAGCCCCGCCAAGGTATCCGCACGTCCACCATAACCCTGCCTGACAACCTCCGAACTCTGACCCGCCGGCGCGTGATACACGGAGCTCTCTGATTGGTCCACACCACAATGACGGAAACGAGATCCACCTAATAATTCGGAGTAGTGTTCCAAGTGGTCAGTGTGTGTATTGCAAGGAATTCTCATTTTTACATTGATCCAAATGATTGAATAAACACTTTCTTTAAATTCAAAACAAACAATTCTCATATTATATGTAACACAACTCTAATATATTACCATTTAAATACAATAAAATACATTAACTTTATTTAAACAGCTAATTTCCTCTTTGAGGAATATATTTGATCCTATTTTAAATTAATACATTTAAATGAAAAAGCCTACTGTCAATATTGGGTTTCATATCTATCACAACTAAGTAAATATTTACCTGCTATATGAGTTAAATTTGTTTGACCTAATTGCAACATTGACAGTTAAAAGAAACACAGTATTGTTGTTACATGAATCCTACCGATAGGTGGCGGTAGCACGCTCAGCTGTTGTCGCTAATCCGCAGAAGAAGCATCGCTCGCCCTCGTTCAGTTAGCGTCATGGCGGATACAAGAGACAAAGCTTTGCAGGATTATAGAAAGAAACTTTTGGAGCATAAGGAGGTGGACGGACGACTCAAAGAATGTGAGAATACCTCTCTATCAGTTTGTTGATAAAACAGAACCCAATGTTGTATGAGTTGTTTGTAGATTTTATATTTCCCAGCCGATAGCCGCGTCTTTCAGATGGTTCCTGCTGTGTCATGTAGTTAGCATGTCAGTATGTGTGTTCAGCCGGGTAAACACACCCTGAACCCATTTGCATCTGGTTCCATTTGACCGGAACCGGTTAAGATCTTATTAATATACATCATTTCGATCTTGGACTCCTACTCACAAAATTGGACACAGTTTTTTATTGGTATGCTAACACCAGCAGCTTAACAACTCAGAAGCCTTCAAGCTACCATGGAGATCTGCAGTGACATGACATTAACAGAGAGCAGTCGGTGTCTGAACGACTGTACAGAACCACACAGATTTCTTCTTTAATACATATAAAGTATTCGTTTTGGAGCGTATGATCTCTTTAAGTCTATTTTTTCTTCAAATGTAATTGATTTTAACGGAAACCCTGTCCTGTGTTAGTGAGGGAGCAGCTCAGAGACCAAACAAAACAATATGAGAAGTCAGAGAACGACCTGAAGGCCCTGCAGAGTGTTGGTCAGGTAAGAATACATTATCTTACTTTTTTCCAGCCATATAGTCCTGCTTCATTTTTCTCTGTCATAAAAAGCCTAAAAATGTTATCTTGATTTTTGAAGGCATTTACACTCTTATTACCTGCTGTATCTACAGTAGGAATTAGTCAATGAATGAATAATCAAATCAATCTTTTGTTTGAAAAAGTAATTTAATAACTCAGTCACGGTTAACTTTTTCTTTAAAGCGATATTTATTTTATGTTTTTAAAAAGTTCTCGTTATAGGTGGATTGTAGGAATCCACCTGTTTGATAAAAATTCTACTTTTTAAAAAAATAAAGTTACTAAGAATATTGTTTAAAAACTTTGTTATTCATCAATAACCAAAACATTAAAAGTGAACCTGTGTTAATTGTAAGATGTCATGTGACTGGAGGAGCTATGAAAATATATTGAAACATGTCTAAAGCCAGTAGTCCCTGGACTCCTCTGTGAATTTTCCAAGCACATTCGCTGTTTACAATGACGCAGGAATGAAACCAACCTCCCCATTAGCATTTTTTTCATTCAGAATTTAACATTAAGGTTTCATAGGGTGTTTTGAATTTAAAAATTCCTTAAAGATGCAACACACAATTATCACACCCCTTGGAATAAATCCTTTGAACTTGGTATATTGTTTAGTAAAGCTTTTTTTAAGTAATTTTTTACATTGTTTTGTCTGTGCTTGGTGGAATTATACCGTTTTATTTTGTCTCTGCGTTTAATCTTATGTCACAAAATCGAACAATTGTTGATCTAAATTTTTTCAGTTTGCTGTTAAAAATATGCGACTTGAAATTAAGGTTTTGGACAGTTTTGGGTTCATTGTAGAATTTTTAATGTAAAGTATTTAAAATATATATATTAGTAAAAATGTAAATAAAAGCTGGGGGTTTTACCAAAAAGACGGATGTCAAGCATTGCTACTACAGTTTTAAATATAAATTAATCAAGCAAATTGTGAAATAAAAATTGGGATTTATTTGAATTGGTGACAAAAACGGTAGCATTCAGTTTCTGTTTTAAGTCATAGCTAGTTTTACATATGATGAATCTAGCATGTTCAAATATTTTTTAGTAACTCATTGAAGGCTGTTATTATATGAAATACTAAGCTAATTGGGCTACATTCAGGCTCGTCATGTAAAGTTGTGACATGCAGCTGCGTGTTGACCTCTTTTTCTTCTACTTACAGATTGTTGGAGAGGTACTGAAACAGCTCACAGAAGAAAAATGTAAGTTTATTGACTTTTTGTTCGAAATATGAGGGTAAGAATGACTTAAATGATGGGAATTCTTTGTGGAGCTGCTCTGAAAGATCTTTTTGAGTTCTTGTGTTCTGATGACAACACCCATATAGTCTATCAGAGTTGTCTGCAAACAAAAGCTTGGTGTTCTGTTTGTATCTGTAAAGCTCATTCTTTTCTCCTCTCTTTTTTCCCAGTCATCGTGAAGGCCACCAACGGCCCACGCTATGTGGTTGGGTGCCGCAGACAGGTGGGGACTATTCCTCTCCCATCCTGTAATTCTGATCTGTTTTCACCCTCTGCAGATTCTAACGTCAGTCTGTTCCTGAAAGATTGATCCTGAAAGTTTTTTACATCCTCCGAGAAGTTGGAAACAGTGGTTTATGGCAACAGGCAATGTTCTGTTCTGCTTTGTAAACTTACTTTGGTGTTCCGCTTGAGCTGAACAAGCTTACCTTTTGGAATGTGATGACTATTTGAAAATCATGTTTTTTTTTTAATTAGTTTTTGACTTAAGATTTATGATCTCTGTTGGAAAATCTGGTCACATGACAATCAAACATGTCTTCACTTGCAGAAGAATTTGAGCATTTTAGCCATTTAAAAAAATATTTTTGATTTGCTGATGACGTTTGATTCTATTATCAGAAAGGCTCCACTAACGCACAGAAAAACTGTTTTTCAGAGTTTAATCCAGAACATTCTTTTTATTTAGATGAGGGTGTTTTCACTTTCATTATGGTTTGTTGTTACTGAAATTACTTACAATTAATTGCAACCATTTCTAAAACCTTACTTAGGGTTTTTGACTTGGTAAATAATAAAAGTTGGTGAGTGGGTAAGCTGTAGCCACCAACCCTCATCTCTGAAGATGAGGGGAGGGGCCGCTGCACTTCCTGTCCTCTTTAATGTTGGCGCTCATCCATCACGTCACTTTTTGCAGTTGGACAAATCGCAGCTGAAGCCTGGAACCAGGGTGGCTCTGGACATGACCACACTCACGATCATGAGGTACGCTAAGCTCCTGAGGGCACCCCTCATCTGATCATCATGTGATCTTTAATACAACAGAAAATTTGTCAACATTTCCTTTGATAAAATAATTTTTACTTAGAAATGTAATTATTACTTGGTTCATTTTAACGTCTCTATGGTGTCCTACAGGTACCTGCCCCGAGAAGTGGACCCTCTGGTGTACAACATGTCCCACGAAGATCCGGGCAGCGTCTCCTACTCAGAGATCGGAGGATTGTCTGAACAGATCCGTGAGCTCAGAGAGGTACGAAGAGTTTTTGGATGATTAAGAACAAACAGGTTTAAGGGTTTGTTTTTTTGGATGAAAGATCTTTAGTAGATGTTTTGATGGAGCACTAGTCTCTAAAGAAATGCATTTAAGGAATAAAAAAAATCCATCTGAGTTTAAATTCATGCAGGAGATCAAATCAGATCAATTCATTCCATCTAAGTCAGAGTTTAATTTCTACACTTAAAAACAGGTTTTGTATGTTAAAACCCCTTCTGTACATGCATACAGACTGCCATGACAAAGACTTCATTTGAGCATTAACAAGGAACAGTCTGATGGTACAAAGGTAATGTTAAAGAGCCAAACTGATGTGTTTGGTCTTCTTGTTACATTTTTCTGTTGTAGGACATATATTAAAGAAAATTAAGCTTAAAATAGCATTTCTGAGTATTTTGTTTATTCAAATAGTTGTGGATGAGGAGCAGTTGGAAAAAGCTTGTAGGTGTGATATTGAAGCTACTACGGCAAACCACAAGCTGCCTGCTCCGCTTAATTCAGATGCATCCACTTACACAGGACTAGATCTAAATTGATCAAAAGATGATTGGAGTTGGTCTTTAGGTACTAACATTAAAAAAAAATGAAAAAGCATTTAAATAAATTCTTAACAGCTGCAGTGCTAACAAAATTAAACAAAACCAAGTGCTGCCAAATATTTCAAATTTGACCCTAACTGTATGATCACATAAAAAAAAAACACAATCAAGTAATCCATATAGTTATGAAGAAAATTCACAAAAAATGTTCACACAATGTCAAGTGTTTGAAATTAAATTTTATTTTGAAAATACATTCATTTTTTGGCGTTAAATCATACTTTTTGTTTACTCAATTATTTATGACTAACATTTCTACATTTTTAAAAAGTTTCTAAAAGCCAAAAGTAAAATGATAAATGTATTGTTAGTCACAAAGTTGTGCTGTGGAGTTTGTATCTCAGACTGTCGGCTTACATTCCTCCCTTCCTGCTGAGTCTGAATGACGGTGAGTTTTCTGTTCATGGCAGGTGATTGAACTTCCTCTAACCAACCCTGAGCTCTTCCAGAGGGTGGGCATCATTCCTCCCAAAGGCTGTCTGCTGTATGGACCTCCAGGTGAGCCTCTCGTAATGGTGAAAGTCACCACTCATCGGATGAAGCTGAAGGTTTTTCATCCATCAATTGTTGATGTTTCCTCTTTGATACAGGTACAGGGAAGACTCTACTGGCCCGAGCTGTGGCCAGCCAGCTGGACTGCAACTTTCTAAAGGCTAGTGTTGCTTAAGATGCGAACCTGCTCTGCCGGGCAGTTTTGGTGACCCTCTTTGTGCTGTAGGTGGTGTCCAGCTCCATTGTTGACAAATACATCGGGGAAAGTGCCAGACTCATCAGAGAGATGTTCAACTACGCCAGAGATCACCAGCCGTGCATCATCTTCATGGATGAGATCGACGCCATCGGTGAGTGGAAACTGTTGGAAGCTTCTCCTGTTTTGCAGGTCTCAGAGAATGAAGGACTACAACAACACAGTCAAACAGCAGCAGTAGTGTGTAGAAGCCCCAAGTAGGTCAAAGATTTAAGAAGAGAATTTGCAAAAACTTCATCTCAGATTCTACAAACTTTAACCTAAACCACTGTCTGTATATGAGAACTGGACTGAGCAGGTGTGACGTCACCCATAGAAATGAGTTATATCTGGCTCCAACCATATGAAATCAATTCAGTTGACTTTTTTTCCCCGATACGGACGCTGCTGTTGGAGCCAGACACTGTCAGTAAGCAGTGATTAGTCTAAGTTGATCTAAATCGTTTCTATGGAAACCACTCTCACCAATCAAGAATAAGCTTGTTGGAAGTCCACATCTCTACCACTGAAAGCAGGTTTGGGAGAATTTGTCGAATGTGAGACCACCTACTTTTATTGAGGCATCTGATTGGTCAGTTTATAACTGAAATGACAAAACTACAAAAAAATATAATGAAAAAAAATTAGGATCAACAGCAACATGTTAAAAAATAAAGCAGAGTTGTTCAGATTAATCTGGTTGTTCTCACTAATAGAATGACTGAGTGCAGTAATAGCAGTTTATTTGTCAATAGAAGTCTATGGGATTTTGGCTTCTTTAGCCAGTGGGTACTTCCTGTTTGGAACGCGTCATGCTAGTCCCGAGGGACATCTTAAATTGAGGATATGAGGGGGCCCCGAATCGCCGCCAAGTGTAGCTGCACTAAAAATAGACAAGTATTGTATTGTGTTGAGCTGCAGCTGCTGCATCAAGCAGGCTAGAGAGAGGAAACGTTCCTGCAGTGAGAATCCACTCACATTTCAAAACAAAACACCACATGTGAATATGCACTACATTTTAGAGTAGTCTGTATTTTTAAAAATTGTAGCATTTATACTTTAGGTCCAGGGGTAAATATTTAGACGTCTGTGTTTGATGACATGACTGTAAAATAATACGTATGTTGTTGTTTTCTGAAGGTGGCCGACGGTTTTCCGAGGGAACCTCAGCTGACAGAGAAATCCAGCGAACTCTTATGGAGGTAACAGAATATTTTCCTTTTCCCAGATCGATGACAAGACTCAAAGTCCCACTTTGATCATCTTCGGATCTATTGCAAAAGCATTTCCAGTGGTCTTTCAATATTGATTATAACGTTTTAGCCAAAGTAAAAAACCTGTGTGGTTTTCTAGGACGTGGTTTCTGCAGAGCGGCTGGAGTTCAGTGAACGCGATGATAAAACCCTGCCGCTCAGCAGACGGCCATTGATTTGTGTTGTGTGTTCTGTCAGCTGCTGAACCAGATGGATGGCTTCGACACGCTGCACAGGGTCAAGATGATCATGGCCACAAACAGACCCGACACTCTGGACCCAGCCCTTCTGCGGCCTGGAAGACTGGACCGCAAAATCCGTAATATCCCCTCCTCTTCCTACTCTACTTTCCGTTTGTGTTTGCCTCACATCAACGCGTCGTTTGATTCTCTTCAGACATCGAGCTCCCCAATGAGCAGGCCCGCTTGGACATCCTAAAGATCCACTCCAGTCCCATCACCAAGCACGGAGAAATAGGTGAAACCAGCGGCACACCACACGACTGATGCAGTTTTATTTCACCCAGTCGTCCAATTAAAAACCCTCTTCTCCGCGTTTTCAGACTTTGAAGCCATTGTTAAGCTGTCAGACGGTTTCAATGGGGCTGACCTAAGAAACGTGTGCACAGAAGCAGGTTGGTCTCTTCATCAGCTCTTCTTCTTCATCTGCTGATCTCTCTGCTGACATACGTTTTTGTTTTCAGGACTGTTCGCCATCCGCTCAGACAGAGAGTATGTAACCCAGGAAGACTTCATGAAAGCTGTGAGGAAGGTGGCTGACTCCAAGAAGCTGGAGTCTAAGCTGGACTACAAGCCTGTTTAAATCCCCTGTGCCCCCCCCACATATACACCAATAGGTTTTCTTTGTGTCACCAATTTGTTTTTGTTAAGTTTTGAACTCACTCATGGTCATGTCTGAGCAGTCACCTCTAAAGAAGCTAAAGACATTCAGAACAGAGGCGGTCTCCAGGCGTTAGTCTGAGCCGCTCTTTCTGCCAATCTTCATCACACTTCCATGTTCTGAATTATACGTTTTTGGTTTACAGATCGGTGTGCAATTGTTTGTGTGGAGCTGAGACGGACAGGTTTTAGAGAATCCACATCAGAAAAGTGTCTCGTGTGGATTTAAGATCACTGACACTGAGCTTCTGAGATCTGGCCCTGTGACTTCCAGGTTGAAGCTCATTCAGAAAACTGCTAAGTGATTGTTACCCAAGCAAGTCAGTTAAGTTCGTAAATGGGCCAACTCAAAGAAAATAAAGAGACTTCAGACTGGTTTTTAAAAATGTTTTTTGTCTTGAAGACTATATTTAATGACTCACACAGTGAATAGACTTTTATTGTAGACAATAATTTAAACGCTCAATTCCTCTTATGGAAATGTTTAAAAAAACGTTACGTTGCCTGAATGGGCTCAGAAGAGTCTGCTGGGAACCGAGTCGGTTAATTTCTGAGTCAGGAGGATCAGTGAGGTTTTTGCCCTGGAGTTGAACCAGTGGTTTACAAAGTAATTTATGGTTTATGGGAGTTTTTCCCCACAAAGTCAGATCAGTTCAGCAAGTTACCACTAGGGGGTTCGTTCTAATTAGGTCAATCCTACTTTTTTTTAGTGTAAAACAAGTCTTGTTTCAAAATAAAAGCTTGAATATGCCCTTAAAGGGGGCGTGGCTTTATTATTGATACAAAGCTGTCAATTCCTCATTTCTAGAAAAGCTTTATCTCCTTCTCTCCAGTTAAATCTAAGGAAAGGTCAAATTTGATTCCTTTTTTGCTGAAAGCAAGTCTCGCGCATAAAAATAACTATTTTAAACTGCTCTGTACAAACAGTGGACTGTCCTATAGTCAGAATCACACCCCCAGAAAGCAATGGGTCAAACATTTTACTCTGTATTTATGTTGGAGCTGCTAGACCTTTACAACCACTCTTATAGGATCTACTATAGAAGGATTTACAATATCTTAGTTATTAGTTATGATCAATCACCTGAATTGCAAATAAATTAATCAATAGTTCGAATAAGGTTCAAACTTCCTACTTAGACCTGACTGGATCCCCTTTGATCTATTTTTATTCTGCTACTTTTGACCTTTTGATTCAGTGATCTATTAAGATCTCGTGCTTTGAGATTCTAGTGATGCGCCTCCTCTGGACTAGAGAACGATCACACTTGACTGTTACAAAGCATTGACGAATGTCCTCTGAGTGCAGAAATGCTGGATCCAAAGGTCCAGTTCCTCCATGCTGCAGCTTCGTGTGGTTCTGGTCCTATTAATGGACTTCTGCACCACAGATGAATCTAACGTTTGAGCGAGCAGGACCAGACTTTTTACAGTCCTCTTGAATCTAAACTGGTGCATAGATCCGGCCTTGATGGCGCCGTGAAACTGCTGATGTCTTTAGGCGTGCATCATCGATCCAACGCCATTCCCAGGACAAAGGACTCCAGGACGAAGGCCCTGCAGATGGGACAGTGCTGGAAGCGTGACACACAGCTGTCGCACACACAGGCGTGTCTGCAGGGGAGGAGCACGCGGTTCACTGCCGCATTCTGGCAGACCACACAGTCCCGGCCCTGCCCCTCTGACCAGCTGTCCTCCTCGTTGGGCTCGTCTGGCTGGTTGCTGTGCTGCGGGTCAGGGGGTCCGGGCTCCACCCCCCCATCAGCGGACATGAAGAGAGGCTGCAAAGGACAGGAGGGGCTAAGTATCACAGAGCTCGCAGCCTGCAGAGGGCGGTGCTGAGTCACGTCTTCACTGCTACAAGAAAATTGAGGCGCTAGAAACACTTAACATTTTTTTGATGGTGTCAGCTGACAGGAAGTACTTTGAGTAGTTTAGCTCTTCTTTGCTTCTTTTTCAAATTTGCAGCTCAAAAACGAAAATATGCAACTTTTTCACAGGAATGATGTGTAGAAATCTTTGATTGTGAAGAGAATTCCTAATTAGGATGATCAAGTCTGTCTACCTTCAGCTCATAGACGCTCCCCAGAGAGGTCAGCAGGTACTGAAACAGGATCCGAGCGGACAAGTTGTATTTGTCGTCCGGAACGTGGATAACTGTCACACTGGCCACCTGGAAGTAGACATAAAATGTGATGAAGATGAGGACAGAGATAATTGGTCACCTTGAAGTCAGCAGGAAACTGGATTGATGTCAAGCTCACAAGCTCACAATGTCATACGTATTCTCTGCTTCAACCTCTGCTAGGGTCAGCACTGCCACCAGGGGGTAGCGTTCCCGAGGGAGGGGCCCCAAGTTTGTAATGCCTAAATGGGCGGGGATGACTGTGTTTTGTTCCTGTCTGTCCACACAGCTGACGCTAGGACGGCAGGGTCAAAGAAGTCCACACTGACTGGAAGATGGTTAGCAAGTTAGAACTAGTTAGCGTTAGTGTCAGCTCATCACATGACATATGATGCTGACTAGATCATTTTCTGATGTCAATAATTTTCTGAAGGATACTGGAAGCTGTGGGAGAAGAGGCAGCGCTCCTTAAGAGCATCCAGGAGGAGGCTGCTGCTGAAATGCTGGTGACTCTGATGGCTCTGCAGCGCCCCCTGCAGGGCCCAGATCTCACAGCCCCAGAAACAGCTCAGGATGCAGGGTTCTAGGCAACCGGGTTTTAGAGTCACACCACCTGTAGGTGAACGCAGTAAAGGGCAAATGTGGTTTGAGAAATCTTGCAGGGTGTGTTGAGTCGTGCTCTGAAGCCTTTTATTGTGGTTTTGTTTCTCACCTGTGACACATGCAGAACCAGAGCCCAGATCCAGAGCAAAAGGGTTAGTCACCTGGACCATGTGTTTCTCAGGTGTTGTAGTGATGGACTCTCCATCATCAGAGCTGCGGAGGATTACCGGGACATCGAATCCGAACCTACAGAACCCGCAGATATGCAGTAGTCAGTCATCAAAAGGAAACCCATTTATGCAGTATTTCTGTAGACAATGATCACATGTAAAACTGATCAAAACAGCTACTGTAAACAGTAGATTACTTCATGTAAATATCAATCAATTCTCACTTTTGTTTTCTATTTTGTGTGTATTGCATCTCTAAGGACGTTGTTGACAGTACAATGTGTTTGTCTACGTTATATGTTTAGTATGATTATTATACTAGAAAGAATATATGAATAAAAATAACCTTCAAAAGTATTTTATTATGAAAGTATTGAAAACAGGATATTAATTAGATATGAGCCAAGCTCTAGTTAAGAACAAGACTCAACTTTCTCCCAACATCATCTGTTCGTGACTGACAGCTTAGCGGGTTGCTCGCGGAGTTCAAAGGGAAGCGGCTCGTTGTTTCCTCTCGGTCAACTTACCATCCCAGGACCATGGCGGCGGTTACAATGAAGCAGAGCGACACCACGGCGATGTAAAAGAGAGGAGAGTATTCATAGAGGGTGACAAGGAACACGGCCGCCATGCCGAACTCTTATGTGACGTCATAAACTGCAACATTGCAACTAAGCTGTCACTTGTACGGTGGCTTGTGTAGGTCAGAAAGCTTGAAAAGTTGCGTTTTCCCCTATAAGCTGCAGAACAGGACAAACAACAATAAAAATGTTTTCATGTATTTATTTTCTTATATATATTCATATCCACTAATCCACTAATGACAACTAATGATCTAATGATCTAATGATATATATATATATATATATATATATCATTAGTTGTCATTAGTGGATTTCGTTATCACGAGGACACTGACACACACACACACAAAAACTAGGAAGGCTTCCGTAAATTAGTTCAATTAACACAGTTATTCTTTTTTACCATTAGTATTTCTTTCCATGCTTTCTTTCCATGAGCTTCTGGTTTGCCGCCAGTGTTTCCGGTTTTATTTTGATAGTTTGGGCGGAAGTGGAATCAAATTCAGTTGACTTGATGAAAAGGCTGGTTCTCCATCACATCCATCCTCGCCGGGTCAGGAAACCGGGGTGGCAGGTGTCAGAATATGCTGGCAGACAGCTGGTACCAGATGTTCGCCTTCCTTCCGGGTCGGAACTTTCAGTGATCATCATCCAGGTTCTGAGCGGGTCAGTGTTTGCAGCATGGATGAAGCCAGGACGGTTCGGCAGCGGAGTTCGGGCAGCAGCAGCGAGTGGGACATGGCCAATGACGTCTTCGTGTCCGGCTACGACGACCACGGTTCGGGAGAGGTGTTCGGTCCTGGGCTGTGCTCAGACGGACACCTCCCTCTCAGGAGGGCGGACTCGGAACCGCTGTCCCAGGACTGCTTGATGCTGGGCCTGCCCGGGCCGGATTATCCTGACCCATCGTTCCTGAACATCGAACCCGACTACACGGACCCCGAGCGGAACCTGTCGGAGAGGCGGATTCTGTCCAACAGCTCCAGACACCGGGGTGAGCTCGTCACGGAACTTGGACCGGAGGAGATCCGCTGGTTCTACAAGGAGGACAAACGAACCTGGAAGCCGTTTGCGGGAACCGACTCTTTAAAAATCGAGCGGCTCTACCGGAGACTGATAGAACAGCTGGATCCAGGAGGTGATGGGGACCAGAACCCGGTACCAGAGGAGGTGAAAAGCCCGAGTGACGTGAAGACGGAGGCGGTCTGTGTCCGGGGAGGACTGTACGAGGTCCACATCCGGGAGAAGGAGTGCTGCCCTGTTTACTGGAACCGTGAGCATCCTTATCCTCATCAGAACCGGCACCGAGCTGAGTCTGTTAGAGACAGAATTTTAATCCAAGAACTAATTTAGTCTACACGGATGTTTACACGAAACACATTAATCATTTTAATATGCAGTAAATAATCCAGTTTATCTTCAACTTTTATTAAGCTGCAACCTTATTGGTTCATTGGCTGGCGCTCGGACGCCCCCTGTCGGTGTGTTTCATATTAAACATGTTGTTTCCTCAGAGCAAGAGAGCATCCCAGTGATGAGAGGACAGTGGTTTGTTGATGAAACGTGGCTCCCCCTAGAGGAGGAAGACAGTAACCCCATCGAGATGGAGCATCTGTCACATTTCAGGGGGCAACAGATGAAGGATGTCAGTGAAGTGGAGACAGCGCCCTCTACAGTGGACAGCAAGGATGGTATGATGATGATGATGGGTGGCGCCCACTGACTGTATGAAGAGGCGGGCGATCAAAACGAATAGGTTCACATTGGGCAGATGTAGTTTTGACCAAATACAAGTCCCCCAAAAGGGCAGTTAGCTGGAGAACAAGAATTATATGCAAACCAAAAGGGTTGCCTAAAGTCTGCCAGCTGTCACACACCCAGGTGTGTGGAATTCGCTCTGCATTTAAACCCATCCCCTGAAGGAGTAGTGTGCTGCAGACACAGCCATGCTCTGCAATCATTTTGTAGTATAACCCTCCAATCCAACCTCTACAGTCTTTGGTATGACTCTGCCTGGATTTGAACTCACAACCTTCCAGTCTCAGGGTGGACACTCTTCCACAACTTGTCCACTGAACCACTCTTGTTGGTGTGATGGTAGTTTCATGGAGATGGTGGGTTCAAATCAGCAACCAAGTCAAACCAAAGACTCCAAGAATACAGTACCCATTCCAACTACATTTTCTGTTGTAAAATCGTTCCCAGTGATCTTTTTATTATGATTGTGCCATTTTTAGCCAAAATAAAGAAGCTGGTATCGTCGTTTAAGACATATTTTTGCAGCGTAGCAGGAGCTCATGAGAAATTTGCTTTTGAGTTGTGGGTGTGAATGTTAGCGCAGAGGTAATTCTACAATGAAATCCCATCATCCCTTTGTTCTTCTCTAACAATTTTATAACACCAAGCTAACATTACCGTCACAAATAAAAACAGCGAGCAATATTGGAGCTGTGCAGAAATGGAATGTTAAGCTTACATTTTTCTGGATCTCCTCCATTATCTGAAAAATGCTACAAGAACAGGTTAAAAAGAAAGGCCAAAAACCCAATTTTTATTGGAGTGAAGCTTAGATATGTGTCCCAACTAAATAGATTTTGACCATCTGTTCATGAATTCAACATATTACCAAATTTTGCAGTTGCCTTAATCACCACTAGGGGCTGTTTTTTTTTTTTTAAAAAAAAAGACTGCCATGTTAAATAGTCCCCCTCTGCACCGAAAGTAAACTTATTAAAGTCTGCCTCAAACAACTTTTTCTGTTGTTTGTTTTTTATTTATTTTTCTAATCATGTCACATATGCATGGTAGCTGCTTTTATATTAATTGCGCTAAAATTGCTCAAAACCATGGAGTGTAATTTTGATTGAACAAAACTCCCTCTTTACTCTCACTTCACTTACTGATCAATTGCCACTTTTTCTAAGGTTGTTCAGCTGGATGGACTAAACATCTTTCAGAATCCTGTTCTACGTTAGAGATGAGTAACCTTATAGTCATGTTTAAAAGAAGAAGTAAATGGAGCCAATTCAGTGAGCAAAGTGACCACTAGGTTGCGGACACACAAGTAATTCAGTCTATCCACTCCAATATGAACACACATTTCATATTGGTTTCAAAGTATAACTGTAATTAAAATAAAGTTTGTTTTTTGTTGAAACGAAGAGTAGCTAACTGGTTTGTATTCTAAACTATCTAGTGGTTGCTTGTACATTGACCTGGATCCTGTTACTTTGGTTTTTTAACCCAGCTTCAAACAGGAAGTCATGGGGTTGCACTTTGGTCATTTGCTGAGATGGTGCATGACGATGGTTGTAGATGTAGTGTCAGAACTGATCCTCAGACCATCTCTTCTCTCAGCGGTTTACAGTCTGAAGCTGAGCAGGAGTCACGTGGACTGGCACAGCGTGGATGAGGTGTACCTGTACAGCGATGCCACCACCTCCAAGATCGCTCGCACCGTCACCCAAAAGCTGGGTTTCTCTAAAGGTGGACACACTTTTTTTTTTGTTCCAAGAGTTATTTTCATAGATAGCAATGGGTCTCATCGAATAGAGAAAAGTTGTTTTATTCAAGATAAAAACAGGTCACTTGAAAATAAACTTGCTTCATGTTCACAGAAGAAACCTGTTAAAGATTTTCATGCTTCTGTGTAAAATAATACATGTAGATGTAATACAAATACACGTTGTTGTGGTTTGTCCTGCCCCTGTGGGAATTATTCCGTTTACAAATCTCAGGGAACTGCTTTGTCAGCTTTTTAACTCTCCATCATCAGCTGTCTAAAATGGCTTTTCCTGAACGCTCAGCACTGTTTTTGTCAACAGCTTCCAGCAGTGGAACTCGTCTCCGTCGAGGATATTTTGAAGAAGCAGTGCCAGAGAAAACCCCCTCTGAAACCACCCACATTGTCTTTGTGGTGCACGGCATTGGCCAGAAGATGGACCAGGGTCGCATCATCAGGAACACCAGCATGTGAGGAGATCTGTGTGCGTGCGTGTCTGAACGAGTTGTCTAGTAGTAGTTCTGGATCAGTCCTGAAGTGATGGTTTGTCGGGTGATGGACAGGATGAGAGATGCTGCCAGAAAGATGGAGGAGAGACATTTTCCTGATCGCACCACAGAACACGTGGAGTTCCTTCCTGTGGAATGGAGATCAAAACTGTATTTGGATGGGGGTAAGTTGCACCTCAGTGATTTGTTGAGACTTAAAGAGCCACTCTAATGAATTTGTGTTTAAACATGTTCTTGTAACATTTTTCTAATGATCGAAGACATATATAAAGAAAATTATGCTACAAATTGCATTTCTTTATTCAAATCATTGGGAATTAGGAGCAGACGAAAAAAAGCTTTTGGATAAAGATAGTAAATATGTAATGTAGAAAACAAGCTCTCTGCTCCGCTCCATTCTAATGCATCCACTTGTCATATAATTCTGTCCGGGCACAATTATTCATTTCTCCTCCATGATCAATTTTCAAACGATTGGCACTCCCGTGAATTAAAAAGGAACACCATACTTCACTACCAAATCTGAGTCCCTGATTGTTCAAAGTTCAACCTGGTTTAATTTTCAACGTGCTGTCAGTGGTCGCGGGTTTTTAACTGGTCGTAGAAACCTGTGAGTATATGCGAGAGTTTGGAGCGCGACAACCCAAAGGGTGCAGGTACATGGCTTTACATAAACTTTGTATAGAACGTGCATTGTTGAAGGGGGTGAGAATGTAGCTTTAGGCTTCAAACAGATGTGTAGATGATCAAAGATTTGTGTTGAGTCTTCCCTACTGTTCAGAATAACTTGGTAAACGTATAGAAATGTTGATTTGAAAAATAATGGATCGGTGTGTTTTTCCCTCAGATACTGTGGACTCTATCACTCCTGACAAAGTACGAGGGATCAGAGACATGCTAAACAGCAGTGCTATGGACATCATGTACTACACAAGTCCTCTGTACAGAGACGAGGTGAGTATCCAGGTTCCTTTAAGAAAGCCGGATAAACAGGAACCTTCATCAACATATAGCTACAAGTCAAACATCTAAAGCTAAAGCTAAAGGTTAAAGATGTTGCTATAGGTTGAACATTTAGCCAGAAGTTGCAGCAAGACTGAAGCATTGGAACCTCATTGGTTTCAAAGCATGACAAACTTCAGTTGCAAATGAATCTTAGGTCACAAACTCCAAAAGTTTAACCGCAACCTACTGTGACTCGTTCAGTCAAAACGCGTGAGTGATAGATTTAAGGCATCAGATGGATCCATGTATGATATATTTCCCTGATCTGAATATGTCTTATGAGTGCAAAGGTGTCCAAAGTTTTCCTGTGTGTCTGTAGATCACCAGGGGTCTGACTCAGGAATTGAACCGCCTCTATTCGCTCTTCTGCTCGCGGAATCCAGACTTTGAGAAAAACGGAAAGGTGTCCATTGTGGCGCACTCGCTGGGCTGCGTCATCACTTTCGATATTATGACCGGCTGGGACCCGGTCCGCTTTCATCAACAAATGTTGGATCCGGAGAAGATCCGCTGGCCTAGTGAAGAGGAGCGTCAGCTTCAGGAGCAGCTCAGGCTCCTGCGTCTCAGGTAAAGTATAGACAACTATCATTCCTTCTATCTATACATTTATCCATCCATCCATCCATCTACCCGCCCTATACACATCTATCTACTGCATCCATCTATCTATCTATCTATCTATCTATCTATCTATCTATCTATCTATCTATCTATCTATCTATCTATCTATCTATCTATCTATCTATCTATCTATCTATCTATCTATCTATCTATCTATCTATCTATCTATCTATCTATCTATCTATCTATCTATCTATCTATCTATCTATCTATCTATCTATCTATCTATCTATCCATCCATACATCCATCCATCCATCCATCCATCCATCCATCCATCCATCCATCCAGTCTTCATACCCATCTATTTGAACATAACTACATCCATCTATCCACTTTTTATCCCCACATCTGTCCACCCTTTTTACTTAGATAAATCTACCTGTCCATCCATCCATTCAGGCTATGACAAAGTATCTCATGATGTATTCTGCCTGTCAGGTTGAGGGACTTGGAAGATCAGTTCCAAGGTCTCCAGACCTCGTCTTCTGTTGCAGTGTCGGCTTTAAAATTCAAGGTACTCTTCAGTCCATTAAGTGTTCTTTACATGATCACCTCTATAAACCTATTGCTGAATAAGAGCAGATCAGACAGCAAATCAACTTTTACCACCACAAGGGAGGAGATTATTCTGACCTTTAGGGTTTTATGGACATATCAGCTCCTTTGTAAAGTCTTTTGACGCTCTTTTGGATCATCCGGTTGTTTGTTGTGACCTGAGGATGAACACAAACAGCAAGATGAGTTTTTCCAAGATGGATGTCCTCTCATCACTCCATTGTTCCTGTCAAACTCATCTTCTTTTGTCAAATTAGAGGTTTGGAGTTCTCACTAGTTGCTTATGCACTCATGGTGACTTAGCCTCCTTTTATGTTTAAGGTGGAAAACTTCTTCTGCATGGGCTCTCCTTTGGCTGTTTTCTTGGCACTTCGCGGTATCCGGCCTGGAAGCAATACCATGCAGGACCACTTCCTCTCCACGTCTATCTGTAAACGCCTCTTCAACCTTTTCCACCCAACAGACCCAGTGGTAAGCAACGACTCAGCCGCGTTTGGATATCCTCGTGAGCTCAGGCGTTTGTGTGTATTGTAGGCATACAGGCTGGAGCCGCTCATCCTGAAACATTACAGCAACATCGCCCCAGTTCAGATCGACTGGTAAGTTGAGTCAAGCCATGTTCATACCAGGCATTTGACGCACTATGTCTGACTATCTTAGTCTGACTGAGGCCCGCTTCAGTGACCAAAGGTGTGTGTCACATGACGTGCAGGTACAATACCACAAGCCCGTCCCTGTATGACCAGATCCGACCCACGCGTCTGAACCTGATCAAGGACACCAGCTTCGTCTCCGAATCAGAAATCCTCACCAGCCCATGCACTTCCCCGCCCCAAACCAGACGACCCTACGGAGAGTCTATCACCAGCCTGGGCAAGGCCAGCATCATGGGTGAGCACCAAAGCCTGTGTGAAGATAGATGGATGATGTCATCTATTTCTCTGAAGCCAGTTTTCCAGTTTTTTTAAATTTATTTCTGTCTTCCATTACATGTATTTAAATTCAAACAATTAAAGATAAATAAGGGTGAAAGTAAACAAAAATGACCCCCCTCGCACTTTAATAAAACATCTGACCACAAAGGTGAAAAAAACTGTTGTGTTCAAAGTTTTCTGTTCTGACGGTAAACAGTTTTGCACTTAAGTGATAGGGAAAGGGCTCCATTTTGTTTTTGAGCCACCTAGTGGTTACTTTCTGAAGTGCATTGGCTTCACTTCGTTATCATTTGAAAGCAATCGCACAGGTGAAAATGAAAGTGTTGGTCCTTTACGAACATGCAGTTTTCCACTTAGTGAGACACAGGTGAGTGTGTTTGTGCAGGTGACGGATGAAACAAACAACAAAAACCTGCAGTGATGGAAACATTTGCTCAGTCCATCACTCACAGTTTGCTGATGCTGACACAAGCAGGGAGAGCTGCTGGTTCTGCTGACTCTTAACCGGGTCAGCACCAAAGAGCAAAAACGGCCAAAACAATCAAGGACAGCACATTGCCAAAGCGATGGATCGACATTTTCAAGACTGCACAGCACTGAGTTTCATCAACGGAATCAAGATTTGTTTGTTTGTTTGTTTAAGGTTTTATTTGACCTCAAACATGAAGTAAAATCCTTCCAAATGTTCCTAGCACCAGTTTAGAGAACAGGACATGCACATAGTATGTTGAGGCTTCACAGTGTGACTCTGAAGGTTCTGCAGTTTTGAGATTCCAGAGACCATCCACATCTTTCCATAAAATACTTTTTTCCTTAGTCCAAACAGCAAAGTGGGATTTCCATCAGAAACATTTAAAAAAACATCTAAACATAATAAAAACAGGAAAGGGTGACTGACAGATGACACATAAAAAACACATGTTAAGGACTTAACAGACATAAAAACTGCAGGATGATTATGATCCTGCAGTGACTGTGACACCAGGACAACTTGAAACAGAACATGACCAAAAAATATCACCAAAAAGACCAGCTTCAGTACACAAACCTCACCTGCGCCTAAACCAAGAATATGGTTACCAGGGAGGAATGTTAAGGAATCGTGGTTTCACACACCACATTTCTGCCACACAGGACCGTTTGCTCTGGCCTAAACACCAAAACTAGGTTTTCCCTGAGAAACAAGGCAACCTAAATGCAAATGTGCAGTATTAGCTATGGTTTCAGACTCAGAAGAGTCTAAATGTTGTAAGTCTGGTGTACATTACTTACACTGAGTGATTTTGGCCCATTTGCAGGTCAGACTGAGCGGCCCATTAAGGTAAACCGGTAAGATCCTGCATTGATCCACAGAGGTCTGAAGAATTATTGCATGATGGGTGCTTTTAGTTTTCTCTTTACTTGAAAGTCTTCCTTTCTGCTCAGTTGTGTTTGTCGAAGTCGATTTGCAGTGTGGACACATTAAATTCTGTCTGTTCTGAGCACAGTTGCGTACCGTTCTTCATCCGAACGCCCTGTCCTTGAACTAAGATGATGTTCTTCTAACTTCTTTTCCAGGTGCTGCCAGTATTGGCAAAGGAATCGGAGGAATTCTGTTTTCCCGCTTTTCTCGCTCCAGTGGCCAGGTTGGAGGTGTGGAGGAGGAGCCTTCAGACTCGGAGGGAGGAGTCTCTGAAGTGGAGAACCTGGTATCAGGAGACAACGGAGAGGTGGTGGTTGAGAGCGGGGAAACAGAGAAGCAGGCAGAGGAGGAGGTGGAGAAGGGTGAGCCCAGCATCCCTCGGTCTGCTTCAGCAGCCGTGGACAACAGCTCCTGTAAGTCACATAAAGCTACCTCTGCCACAAACATCATTGTATGAACATATAAAACCTCAAACATGTTAGAAATTATATTTTAAGAGGACATTTTTAATAGCTGATCTGGGACCTCCCAGCCAGCAGGGGGCACTCAGCAGGAATAGACAGGGCGAGAACGACTGGATCTACTTTGTTGCATCTTACTCTTGATCACAATGCAAAAGGGCTAACCTGCACTGATGGTAAGGAGGGGTTGGATGACAAACTCACAGACTTGGTGATTACTTGAAAGACTAAAAAGGAGTTGGACTGCTTCTAAATGTTCCTTAAAAAAATCCTCCTTACAGGTGTTCTAAAATTATTCACTCTTTGCGCTGTTGCGCAACATTTTTTGTTGAAAATGTGTTGCAGTTTGGCGCAAGATGAAAAGCGGCTTTTCTCTGAATCAGCTCATTCACGGTGATCGCGTTATTTACTGGAAGATGTCGCCGGTGACATCGCCGCTGTTAAAGGATCCGGTTTATTTTAAGATCAATCACTGAAAAACATGATTTTTTTTTTTGTTCCAGTGGAGCTGGAGAGACGAATCGATTTTGAGCTGCGGGAAGGTCTGGTGGAGAACCGCTATTGGTCTGCAGTGACGTCCCACACAGCCTATTGGTGCTCATACGACGTGGCTTTGTTTCTGCTCACCTTCATGTACAGACCTCAAGAGCTACCCGAGCCTGTGGAAGACCACCAGGATGCCTCATAGCTGCACGGGTGAGCTCAGTGTTCTCCACTTTGATGTCTGAAGAGAGAAATGTTGAAGGAAATCAACAACAGCCAACAAACTGAAGGAAAAGCTCTTTGCTTTTTGGTTTCACTTCTTGAAGCCAATGCCTGTTAGTTCTGTAGGTCAGTTTGCTGCTGAAACTGCAGGAAAGTTTTAGTTCAAGTTCCAAACTGAACAGCAAGGCAGGATTTCTACCAACTTCTGAAGGAGGATGAGCAAAAATGTTACATTACACACACACACACACACACACACACACACACACACACACACACACACACACACACCCCCAATCTTCTACATTTCCTTTCAAAACCTCCTCGTTGAAGTGAAAGGTGTGCGGAAGTTTCTCGCATGGTTGTCCTACCAAACACCACTGATGTTCTCCAGCAGATCTTTCAAGACCTCCAGGACAGCGAGCATCGGATCAAAGACTTTCTGTCCGTTTTATCTGGAACCAGACTGACATGAAAAGGCTAAAAGCCCCGGCTGAAATGACGGAGAGCTGCTGTGCGACCTGCTAAAGCCACTGATCCATCAAGAAGGAGCCATCCACCAACAAACCTTCAAACAGTGAGGAGACCCCGCTTCAGTCGTCCGAACAACTGGATCCCAGCCCAGAAACACTGATCTCCAGGTCACATTGTGGGTTTGTTTATTGACCTTTGTGATTGTACATTGTTTCGACAATCCACAGACTGAATCCTAATCATCTCCACGTCTAGTTGGTGTTTTTGTACCTTTAAATAAAGAACATTGTGATGAGGATTCTGTTGGTGTGCAGCTCGGATGAGGGTTAGATGTTCTTTGTGACATGAAGGAAACATTTCTAAAGAAAAACGTAAAGAAACTAGACTCCTATCTACCCTCATAAGAGTTGAAATTAGCGTCATATGAACGGGAGAAACCAGATTTCTCTGATCCACTTCTGCAGGTCACATGATCCCCGCTTGACACTGGCAGCTTTCAGCTTCGCCTCCACTGAGGGGTTCAGTCCAGTTTGTTTTGGAACTGTCATCCTGATTTACAAGATCAGACCATGTAGAACTCCAGCGGTCTTTAACGTTTTTACTATAAAACCCTAAATCAAACTGAACAGACTACAGAATTCTGTAACAAGCTCCTCCGCAACTGTAGTGGTGGTCCTGGTTTCTGGAGTCCATATCACAGACTGCGGACTAAACTGGATGAAACGGAACCAAAGTGAACTGGACGGAGGTGGAGTAAACTCTGGACAGGTCGCCAGTCTACAGGGTGAGGTTAATAAAAGGCCAAACATATTTTATTAAAGCTCGGATTTCAATAAAAAAAAGTAGGAACTTTGCTTTATTTGGAGCGAACTGAGACTGGCTTGCCCCCTACAGGTGAACATACTTGGCTGCAGCTACTGTCTAATGTAACTGCGCTTCAAACCGGAAGTCAAAGAGTCAGTGACACGGACTCACGGGTTTGGTTTCAGACAGAAGGTGCTTCACAGGCAGACGTGTTTCTGGTTTGATGAAAGCTGATCTCCAACTGTTGTCAGGACTTTTTATACTCAATTCAGAGAACAACTTCACCTCATCATCCAACCGGTCTGCCTCATTTCTTTATCCATTTCCAGCACTTGATGGTGTCGGTTGTTTCAGGTAAAGTTGTCAAACAGCGTCTAATCTGTAGACTTTTAAAAAATAAAACTCTCGTGTTTCACTTTGTGTTGCTTTAACTTTCTCCTGCCGTCAGAAAGGTTTGAGCCTTCGGTCAGTCTTGTTCATATTTAATGATGTTTGTACAAAAACTATAGAAATCTGTGGACTTTCATTTGTCGTTGTTATTTGTGATTATCTGTGCTTTCTTCTGTCATCTTTGTGTACAAAATAGGAAGCATTTGAAGATATTGTGGCACATAAAATGGTAAAAACACAAACAACTCGCACTCCTGGTTTTTAAATGTCTGGTTGAGTTTTTGTTCAGAATTTTTATTGAAAATTCTGAAAATTCTGATTTGGTTTGTATAATTTCCTGTTGATTAAGATTATTTTTCTTGCAAGACTGAAAATAAGACTTTTTTTTTTTTTTATTTTCTTAAGATTCACGGTGCAGGTCTGTTTTTATTTTTTTTTTTTCTGTAGCGGCTCATAAGAGTCTCTAGGTGTCCTCAGCTCCCTGCCTCTTCATCCTCATCATCAGCTTCACCCAGACAGTTTGGTGTCCTTTTTGTTGATTTCAGTTCGTTGTTTGAAGCTCCTGATTGTTCTGAAGTGTTTATGAATGTTCTCCTTTGTTCCTGGTTCTTCCTTCAGGGGATGAAACACCAATAATTACTCCGATTATATCGACACCTCCTTGTGTGGACATTCATCTGAACATAGAGGGCTCAGTCTGACAGGCAGCTCCTGTTCTCCAGCTTCACCACGTGTCTGTCAGCCTCCTGAAATGGGGAGGATGGGAGGATTTGAGCCCAAAGTCGAGGCACGCCGTCCAGCTGAATCCTGTCAGATTTACTTTTTGTTTTCTTGGGATAGAACTGCAAGCCCGGACTGACATGATGGAGATACTAAAATAGATTCCATCAGACCTGCGTTTGGATGGAGAAGCGGACCAGAGCAGGTGGGTTCAACTTTTTACCAGCAGGTTTATGAACACAAGACACTGTACGTTCTGCTGAAAGAAAATAAAAAGCCAACATTCTCCAAAGGATTCAAATTTTTCCAAATATTTTTTTGGTACAGAACATCTTAGCTGATTTTAACACTTCAAATTATATTTGAAGGCACATGGAGCCTTTTTCTTAATTATTTCCAAAAAAAAAGATAATCTTTTTGGAAAATGTAAAGTGTAAATTGCTGAAAAAAGTTCCCATCTCATCCTTAATACCCATTAGAAAAAAATGTAGAAGTTTAGAATATTTTAATACGTTTGCATTAAAATAACATCAAAAGAAAAGCTGCTTGAATCAATATAACACTTGTCCTCCAACATTATTTTCTGACTGGAGACACTGCAGCTTCTTTGAGCAAAAATACAAGAGTTTCAGAAATTTGCAGTTGGTAAAATCATCAAAAAAGTAAAGAATAATTAAATACATTTGATCACATTTCTTTTTTTTTTTTTATACATTTCTCATTTTTCTTTATTAGTTTCCTCATTTGTTTTAAAATGTTTGAGGAAAACCCTCTGAAAAGTCTAAATTTGAATCAAAAAAACAAAACAAAAGTAAGCTTATGTTTAAGATAACACGTTTTATATATAATTCTACTTTAAAATGATCACTTAAGTTTTATTTAGGCAATTTAGTGAATATTTTTGGAAAGAGTAAATTACACAGTGTTTACTGTACTGCATAGATGACATTGAAAGTAGCAGATGAAGGGTTTTCTGGGGTTTCTACATTCATCAAATGTTAATATTCTCTATTCTTTGACCATCAGTCCCGCCCACACCTCAGAGGTAAATTTCTAATGAACTACTGCTGCTCTGCAGAAACTATGTCCTAAAAAGTTTTTCTGGTATTTTAACTAAAAATGACAATTCTAATTAAAAGACCACTGGGAACATTTTTACAACAGATCAAAATATGACTGGAGTGAGGCTTTATGACTGCCTCCTTGCTAGCTGCCTGATCTTCAAGTGACTCAAACCGCCCACCTGTGCAGGTGTCAGGACGACAATGAACGCAGAGTCAGAAATCAACAAAGGGCTCTTCCTCCCTCAAAATGAGCGTCTGCTTGTAGCGCTGGAGGTGCAGAGGAGGCAAAAGAAGAGGAGATCCTTCCTGCCCACCTCCTCCAGAGAGGAATACACAACCTTCATCTGTGTTTCAGGTAAAACTCCCACACATATGGAGGGGAGGAGCAATCAGAAAGCAGACTTTTTGACTTTTTGTGCTTTAGTGAGTTTAGAGTTTATAGTTCAATTCCCTGTTGGTTTTACTTTTTGTTTTATTTTGAGAGGTTTTCTTTACTTTTATCCTCAGTTGCTTTCTCATGCCCATCCACTGTCTGCTGAGTTACCTAACTGTGTAGTTCAAAGTAAAACCCTTTTACTTCCTGCTTGAGGCCTACCCTGAAGTGAAAACACTGCAGTACTCCAACTAACCAGTAGGGATTGGTTGTTGAACCTTATCTTAAACTTTAATTTTACTCCCAGGAGCAACATTTTCTCACCTATAGAGCAGAAAAAGGTACTCAGTCTATCAAATCAGGTGTTGTTTGGTTTCTGTATCATTAGGAACTAACTCACTGATCTAACCGAGCACAATTGCACAAGAGTGTAGTGGTTAGCGCTCTTGCCTCACACCAAGAAAGTCTTGTTTCGAATCCCTTGCTGACTCTTTTCTATGTGGGGTTTGCACGTGCATGCGTGGGTTTTCTCCAGGAACTCTGGTTTTGTCCCACAGTCCAAAGACCTGCTTCATAGGTTAATTGGTGATTCTAAATTGTCAGCAGGTGTGATTGTGAGAGATTGAGTGCCCTGCAACAGACTGGCAGCTTGTTCAGAGTGTGCCCTACCTTCACCCAGCAGTAGCTAGTCCAACAACCCTTACCCCCAAAAGGGAATCAGCAGGTTCTGAAGATGGATGGATGGATGTAGGGATGGATCATGGTAACCTGTTGTCTGATTTAGAAAAGGTCCCTATGAGTGTGATAAACATCCAGATTCCTGCTTGGTCCCTTTTGCAATATATCCTGACTGCTTTCTTTTCTCAAAGTGACCAACAGCTCCCCGCACCAGCTGCTCATCACTAAAGTCAAGCAGTTTGCCGACTCCCCCTCCTTCACCAGAAGATCTCAGTGGACGGTTGAACAGCTCAAACAGGTCAATGGCATCAATCCCAACAAGGTAAGACACTCTGATGACCAATACAGTATCAACGTTCTCTAATCATCTTAGATGATCCTTCCTTTTTTATGGTTTTCTATCAGGACACCCCAGAGTTTGACCTGGTGTTTGACAACGCTGTGGACCAATGGGTGGCTAGCTCATCTCCAGAGAAGTGTATCTTCATCCAGGTCCTGTACCGTGCCTGCCAGACTCACTGGGAGAGCAAAGCAGGAAGCCTGGTAAACCTTGGGAAGCTTGCCAAGGCCAGCCAACAGAAACCACCAAACCAGTCTGAAGCTGCAGCTGGTTCCAGAGAGCCCACAATACCCAGAACCCTGCAGGTCCGACGCAAAAGCATGGCCCCTCCCAGGCAGACTGAGTTTATCAACTGCCAGTCCAAGCTGACTCGAGGTAGACCTGAGCTCTGGGCTTGATTGTATCATGGTGACCATGTGCTTCTTGAGCCCAGTTTTCAACTGGTTGTTGTTTCAGATGCCAGCAGCATAAATCTGGTCATCTTTCGCTGCAAAGCATTCCTAACTCGAGTGAAGAAGCTGATGGTTGCAAGACGGAAAGGTCCACCTCGCCCAGGTAGGAAGGAATAAAAACAAAGCTCGATGAAATGGTTTAATGCTGATGGTTTGGATCGGAACTGATGAGGTCACTCAGCTCAAGCCTTATTTATCTCTGATGGAACTGTGAGGTCTAAGCTTTTAGAAATGACCACACTTAAGTCTGATCCAGATGAATGCTGTTTGATGGTGGAGCATCATATCTGCCAAAAAGAGTTCAAAACCAAGTTTGTAAGTCATGTGATCTTGGGCAAGACACCTAACCTGATCTTGCTGCTGGAAACTTCTCTTTGGATAAAAGCATCTGTCAAATGGACTGTAAAGGTTAACAGGCTTCTTTGGAGCTGTCTCCCCAGCATCAAGATGATGGATACATGGCTGGCCCGAGAGGATGCTGGGGTGAGGGATGGGTGTTAGTCATTTCCCCTGCTGTCTGCCTGTCCATTGTCCTCTCCGAGCTGCACCTCTGGGCTGCAGCAGAAAGCTCTCTGTGTGATGTGGCCGTCAGCTGAGAGCTCCCTTTGTTCGCCTCACGGAGCTCCGTACAATGGGCAGTCTTCTGGGGTCCACAGATCAGGGAGGGAGGGCACAACGCTGTTGAACCTGCTGACATTGGCAGTGTAATGGATGGGAGGCATGCCAGACTGCTGCGGCTCCGCCTGCAACAAACACAAACAAGGGTGGAGGTGTGTTTCTGTCTGGAGGTGGAACAAATTCTTCACTTTATGCAGAGATTCCTGCTAATGTTCATTCACAAAGTCCCACTCCGATCATCTTTTGATGTATTTTTAAAGCATTCCCAGTGATCTTTTAGTTCTGATTATGCCGTTCTTAGCCAAAATAAAAAAACTGTAATGTTTTCTAGAACATAGTTTCTGTAGAGCGGCAGGAGTTCATTAGAAATGTATCTCTGAGTTGTGGGCGGGACTTCTTCCTCTTCTCGAGGATTTTCTACTTCACAAAATGCTCTTTTTCCAACTGCATTTCTTTTGTCTGCTCCTTCATAACAATTTGAATGAAAAACTATTCAAAATTGCAATTTTAATCTTAATTTTCTTTTTATAAGTCTTCCATCCTCAGAAAAATGCCCCCAAAACATGTTAAAACCATTATTTCATCAGTGGGTCTTTAATGCCTCATTTAAAATCAAAGTTCACCTCATATGTTCTCACTGCTCTTCTAAATGAGTCAAATCTGACAGTGGATCAGATGAATGACCAGCAGCACTTTCATTGACACTTATACCAGCAGTGTAGACAGACATTCTCCTCTCTGCAGACAAAGGTCAGAAAGGATCTCATGGAGCTCAAAGAACCATGGGGAACGTAGTCCACAGGATGACGGTGGCTCTGGGGGAGCGTGGAGGCCGACTGACCCGTGCTGAGGACCGCACCGTGAAGCTGATGCGCAAAGCTCAGCAGATCGCCGACACGGCTCACAAGGTGACGTCCTGTCCACGATGAAGAAGAGGACGACAGACCTTGGAGTCCCTTTGATAACAACTAGTCTTTCTTTTTCCTTTCTTACAGCTGGCACTGAAGAGCACCAAATAGAGTCTGCAGGACAATAACAATATCCAATGACCAGCGGTGGGCGCTCTCTGCTCATAAAGGCTGATGTGGAAAACTGGTTTCACTAAAATAAGAGCTTTTTGCACTCTGCCTTTGAGAGTGATCGAAAACGAGAACTAATATTTAACACTTTGAAAAACTACAGACAGGAAATCCTGATGTTCTTCTTCATGTGATCACGTGACCACAGGTGGTCTGCAGCTTTGGTTCATGCTCAGCTCTGTTTGTTTGATTGTCTGTCGTCTCTGCTGTTCGTCTTCTGTGTCGTCTGTCCAGTCAAACTGAAAATGTGACTTCAGAGGAGCTTCTTCAGATCTGCATCTGATACGTCTTTTAATCCAGTTTTAATCTGAAACAATAATACAATTACAGTTCTAATTCAATATGTCATTGAGAGTGATTCGAAGCCCAACCATCATTTTCTGTCATGTGAATCTGCCTCATGTGTTAAGCAGCATGTCTGTCTTGTCTTTGACCTTACTGAATAAAGCATACCGTGTTACACTTTTTCCCCTTATTTGAGTGTTGGGTATTTATCGTTTGAAGCAATGAGGCAACAAATTGACTCAAAAGTGCGCTGCTAAGGTCTGATAAATGGTTTACCTTTTCAATATTTGCCTCCAACTTTTCAGTGCAAACTGCTGTTTTTAGAGTGGCCAGCAGGGGGAGCTTGTCACCCAGTTTCAATCAAAAGCATCATTTACAGGTGAACACCCCTAAAAAACACTTTTCAGTTACTGAACTATTTAAAGATCTCAGCATTTTTTTCAGCAACACTATTAAGTCCACGATTGAATTGACAAAATGTTTTTTATTAAGAAGTTTTTTAAACTCTGATGAAATCCTCAGAGAAAAAAATGCTATATCCATTTTTATGAGATATAGATAATATCAATTGTTATTTTTTTGGGCTATTTAGTACGTTTTTGCTTCGAACAATGTTATTTTAAGATGCAAAAAATTGTCAGGAAAAAGCCCCTGATTCACCCAGTGTCTCAAATTTGATCCACACCTTTTTAATATGTTGTATGGATGAATGAAAGACAAAAGAGGAAGGATGCAGGAATAGATAAACAGCCATCATAAATAAATGGATTATGGATGATGAATCTATGGATGAATAAGAGATGAATGTAAAGATAAATGACATATTGATGGATGGAGCGCTTTGGCTATATGCATGACTCTCATGGATCAGCCGATGCAGTTTGGGGGTCAGCATGTGGGTGGAGGGTCAACTGGAAGCCTTCAGACTTTTTCCTCTTCATTAAAAAGCTGTGACTCCTCCCACTGCTGTCCACGCCTGTCGGTTGTCCTTTCAGTTGGTCCCGAGCAGCGAGCATCTCGTCTCGTGGACGGGGACGAGGCCGCCGTGATGGATTTGACATTAACAGGAAATGAAGCTGGGGGAATGCAGTGCCCCCCCGCCCCACAGAGGTGCTTGTCAGTGCCCGGCTCGTGTAGAGCGGACCGCTCAGAGCCGTCGACTGAGATAAATGATGTCGGAGGAACAGTGTTTATCTCTGCTGTCCTGAAGCACAGTGCAGCTGGAGTTTGAACCATGCTGCTCTAAAGTGACCAGCGAGGAAGAGGAGCAGATTCTGACCGTAATAAAGAAATGTAATGACCTTCAGCGTCCTGTATTACTGCACACAAAACATTTTGCTCTGACAGATGGAGGAGATGTGGAGGCTCATATGGGTGGAGAATTGGGATGATTTTAGAAGATGTTCAGGGAGGCAGCGCAGCCCGTGGTCATCCATCTTTCCCTGACAGATCCACTTACATCTGCACGGAGCATGCAGACAGATGTAATCCTGAGCTGGATCAGCAGTCAGCTGTGTGCGCATGAACGTCTGACACAGAAGCAATAAACAGACAGATCAGATAAACTGATGATGAGAATGGTGATGATGTAGAAAGAGTTTTATGCGTACCTGCAGCCTGTCCGATCTAAGATGTCTTCAAGATTAATTTGGTAAAAAAAACAGCTTCAAGATGCAGCTTCGGTTCTTTGTACAAGATGCTAACCAAAACGTCAATGCATCCATCCATCCATCCATCCATCCATCCATCCATCCATCCATCCAGTTATTCCATCCATTTAACAGTCAATCCATACGGTAATCCATTTATCAGTTCCTCCATCCATGTATTCATCCATTCCTCCATCTATCAATCCATCCATTGATTGACACATACATAAGGACATGACATACACAGACATACAGATGCACATTTATATTTACACGAAGATATAACATACACACAGTGGGTACGGTAAGTATTCAGACCATACTTTCCATACCCACTGTATATACTAGGAGTGTAATAATTAATCAATGAATCAACGACATTGGGTTCAGACCAGAGTTCTGGTGAGCTTTCAGAACTATCAAATGAACTAGAGTAAACCAGAAAACCAACCTACTTTAGGACCAAACAGCCCAGTGTGAATGACAAGTTTTCAAACTGGAACAGAGCAGAATGAACCCACTTTCTGTTCAGGACATAAGTTAGAATGGAATGAACTAAAAGGCATATTTTGTAGTGAAATATTAGCGTGTTGTTTGAACATATTGTAGCAACAATAAAACATTTTGGATCTGAACTCTTTCCCGTTGGACCTCCCAGCTCTGATTCTAGCTCTGATTCTCTGTGCTGTGGATCCTGATCCCACCCTGTTTTTCCTGGTTCGTCTCTGAGCATTCTTTGGTTCTGGATGCTGGCTCACGCTTAGGCCTCTGAGTGTCTGGACAGGTGTCTAACTGGATGATAAATGACCCTCATCCTCACATAATTGGCTGCTGGCTGTTTGGCCTCAGACCGGCTTCGTGTCTGCTGGGCAGCGGCCTCGCTCTGTCAGTCAGCGTCCAGCTGCACCTCTGATAGCGATGCTAATGCAGAGTCCCTGCAGCTCATTGGCTGAGTGCGCATGGCTCCAGATAATCCATTACGGCGGTGACAGTAATGATGCCTTCTGAACACAGACTCCTCCGCGTGCTAAACACTGTTTGAGCGTTGGTGTCACGTAGGAGCAGTCAGGTGGGGGGTGTCGGGTGATGGATGAGTCTGGGCGCAGCCCCTCATCCATCACCTGCAGCCTGGCGTTTGTGGCGCAGTATCGATAACTTAAAGGCTTCTGTGAGTTTTGATTATTCGACTGTCAGCTGATAATAACATTAGCTCATCTTTGGTCATGCACAGGAGACACTGTTGCTGCCACAGCAGATGTTGAAGACCCAAACATGAACTAGATCAGATGTTCTCATGATGGATGGACTGGATGAATGGAATGGTTGCTTCACAGCACACACACCATATACAGAAAAGCCCCTCACACTTTTATACCATCATGCTCTTCTATGTTCAATTAGACCAGAGTCTAACTTGCAAACATGTGGGTCATGTCTTGTGGGCGGAGCCACAGCCACCCTCACAAGGCTTCTGAAACTCAGTGATCTGAAACATGTGTAACCCTGTCACAATAGTTGAATGACACAGCAATTTAGAGCGATTTTATTAAATATTTATGTGTGTATGTATAGATTAAAAAATATTTTCATTTTATTTTGTGTTTGCAAATTTCATTGTTACAACAGGAGCTGGAAAAACAAAGTGTGTATTAGTGTTTATGAAAAAAATTGAAGTTTATGTGTTTACAATAAACAAACATGTTCAACAATCATTTGTGCTTCACTCTTTGGTGTTGTGGTTAGTTTCTTGGATCTTTGTTTTTGAGTACTTTACTTTGAAATCTGCTTTGGTTTCTGTGCATCGGCTCCACCCAATTCTGTGGATCACCAATGATCTGTCAAAGCTGCCTGCACTCAATTGTTCATGTCTGTATTTAAGGACATGTTTCTTATGGTTGGTACACACAGTGCATGTGTGGCGCCTTCAGGAACGTGCTGAACGTGGGTTTTTGAATGCGCTTTTAGAATACAGTGTCCACACAGGTCTATCGCTACCTGATACTAACTCATGTACTAATAGCTGGAAGAGACTTTGAGCAAAATTTTGCTAAATGTTGTAAATCTTGTTCCAGGTTTTTTCTATCACAGCTCTATTCCGCTGTATGAAAGACTTGGTGTCGTATCAGTCCAATCGGGCACAAACCGCAATTAATAATTTCTCCTTCATGAACAATTTTCAAACGGTTGGTGTTTTGAAAAGGACGTTATCCACACATCACTACCAAATCCAAGTCTCTGATTGGTCAAGTTACAACTAGTTTAACTTTTGACACAATCACAGCTCTAAAAAACATGACCTGCCTGCTTCCCAACACAGTCTGCATTGTTTTGAAATATCTCTGTAAGTTATTTAATTTTGCCCCCTGATATTTCTTTGAAATAGAGTTGCTCATTATGTCTCTGAAAAGTTGGAACTTCAACAACTCAAGCACCCAGTTTGTGAAAAGCATTGATTGACCTACAAGAAGGAGGAGAGGAATTCAATACCTGAAATTTTTCAAAAATGAATTGCTGGCTGGATGCACAACAAAAGTGAGAAAATACCATATTTTTTTCTGTAAAACAATGTATAAATTTGTGGTTTGTGTTCATCCTGATATTCAAGGGTTTTGCTGCGTTGACACGCTGTCGTTGTGCTCGTAACAAATTATAGGAGGGAGGGTCACTTTTGTGGAGTCATCGCTCTGCAGTCTGATATCATGTATGCTTGTTTGAGAAGTTTCAAAATGAAAGAAACGGAGGCCAGGTTAGTTCATCGTATATCCACTAGTTGGCTTGATTCAAAAGCAAGGCAGCTGTTATTTACTCTTTTACAGACACTAACAACTGAGTGCAGGCAGCTGCGACAGATCATTGGTGATTCACAGAAGTGGGTGAATTCCATCTGGGAGGAGCCAATACCAACCAGCAGAGAAACCAAACCAGATTTCCAAGTAAAGTACTAAAAAATCAAAATCACCAGCCATGGCGTCAAAGACTGAAGCAGAATTGAATTTGCTGCATTTAAACAACAGCTTTATAAGACAATCTTTGTCACAAGTTTGCACTTTTTTGGGAAAGCCTGGGGTTTCCAGATGTCATCAAGATTAAGAACGTTTTAAAAAATAGCTTCAGTTCAACCAGAACAGATTTCTGTTTGACATCAGAATACCCGCCGTCCACTATGTCGATGGGACGACTGGGAAGATGTTCTCTTGTTCTACATTGCTTCACTGGCGTGGAACACCTAAGTCAATGACTTATGGGTTCATTGTTTATCAAAATGGATTTGGAGCTGATGAAATCCACTCCTGCTGTGCAGAGATTCCACAAGAGACAACACTGCCATGTGGTTTGAGAAGCTGTGAATTTCTATTGGTGCTGATGCTTTTTAAAACACTAGAATTCCCAACCAGCTTTCCATTCCAGCGAGGCAGGACTTATAGGAGCATCCCAAAACCTGCAGAAGAAGCTGAAGGCAACAGAGCTTGTCAGGTCACCGTCGCACATCCCCGCCTCCCTCTGACCGTCAGAGTCCCCCTCCCTCACAATAACAGAGAGATTGGTATCTTTTGTCAGGCAAGCCGTTCCCCTCCCCTGCAGCTCTGTCCGTCTGTCCGAGTGCTTCCCTTCAGATCAGAGGATGGACGAGGATTCGGAGCGGCTCGCTGGATGTTGGAGTTGAGGCACCGACCCCTGTTGCAGAATCAAAGTGACACATGTCGCTGCAAATTTTTCACCTGACATTTCTGTTGCCACTTCTGTCAAGCTTGTGTAACAACCCCCCATTTTTATTGTTCACATCTCTGCAACCTCACCAAAACCCCCTCCTCCACAAAATGCAAACAAATGTTTTTGAAGAGAAGAAGAGAACCAAAAGCAAATGAATTTGTAATCTAAGTATAATTTTTGAACAAAAATGTTTAGAGCAAGGACCACATTTTTTGTTAGTTCAAGAGAAAAAAAGCTCCAATGTGAAAAGTCCAGTCCAGCAAAGTACACTCACTGCCCACTTTAGTAGACATACCTGTCCACCCACTCACTAACGCTCATTTCTAATCAGCCAATCACATCGCCAATCGCAGACGATCTGCTGCAGTTTGAAGCAAGCATCAGAATAGTGGAGAAAGGTGATTTAAGTGACTTTGAGCGTGGCATGGTTGTTAGTGTCAGACCGGCTGGTCTGAGTATTTCAGAAACTGATGATCTACTGAGATTTTCACCCACAACCATATCTAGGTTTTACAGAGAATCATCCAAAAGAGAGAAACGATCCTTTGAGCGACAGTTCTGTGTTTTGTGTCATGTCTTGTTGATGCCAGAGATCAGCGGAGAATTGTCAGACTGGTTCCAGCTGATAGAAAGACAACAGTAACTCTAATAACCACAGGTTACAACCGCGGTCTGCAGAAGAGCATCTCTGAACACACAACACGTCCAACCTTAAGGCAGATGGGCTACTGCAGCAGAAGAACACACCGGGTACCGCTCCTGTCAGCTAAAAACAGGAAACTGAGGATATAATTCACACAGGATCACCAAAATTGGACAATAAAATTTTAGAAAACTATTGCCTGGTCTGATGAGTCTCCATTTGTGCTTCTACATTCAGATGGTTGGGTCAGAATTTGGTGTCAACAACATGAAAGCATGGATCCATCCTGCCTTGTATCAACAGTTCAGGCTGGTGGTGGTAGTTTAATGGTGTGGGGGATATTTTTTGGCACACTTTGGGCCCCTTAGTATCCATTGAGTATGGTTACAATGCCACAGCCTACAGATTATTGCTGCTGACCGTGTCCATCCCTTTATGATCACAGTATCCTGTCAGCACCATTTCATAAAGCTGGAATCATCTCAGACTCAAACGGCCTCCACAGTCACCAAATCTCAACAGCATCATAGATGAACATCTGAGAAACCTGCAGCAACTGTGTGATGCTGTCATGTCAATATGAACCAAACTCTCTGAGACATGTTTCCAGTACCTTGTTGAATCAATACCACCAATGATTAAGGTAATTCTAATGGCAAAAGGGAGTCTAACCCAATACTAGTGAGATGTACCTAATAAAGTAGCCAGTATGTGTAGTTTGCTGCAAACCTGTAGGAATAAAATGAATAAAACAGAAGATACAAAAGATTTAGATCTAAATTGATGGAACCGATCCTCAAAGTAGTCATCATGTAGCCGTAGGCTCATTGACGTCTTGGTTCAACATCTCTTAGGATGAATTTCATTTTGTAAACTGGGAGGGATTTGTGCTGAATGCCACTGATTTGTCAGGTTTTAGAAAAATATGATGACAGTTTTGCTCAGTTTTTTTCTGTGTGTTTGTAAAAGAGTGTGACGATGTTTTGGTTGCAATGTGATTTCATTACTTTGGACTAATTCAAGCAATGCGAGCTGTAAAAACATTGCAACACACCTAAATAAGCAAACATATGTTCAAAATGGCACTGCAACAGACTAGCGTTCTGTCCAGGGTGTACCCCACCCAACAGTTGCTAGGATAGGCTCCAGCAACCTCGAAAGGGATTAGCAGGTTTAGAAAACGGCTAGATGGATGTGAGAAATAATCCCACATGTACCCAAACCACTTCGTTTCTGTCTCAAATTTCAAGCAAACATAGAAGAACTAAAATGTCAACGTTTCTCAAGAAACCACTGGAGACTGATTTTAGTAAAGAACATTTGTTTATCATGACCTTCTTTAAAGTGTATTTCTTTTTTTCTGTGCGTGATGACTGTGAGTTTGGTGGGTTGTTTTCAGCTCAGATTTGTTCATGTTATTATCATTTTTATTACAGCTGGATCAATCCATTACATTAGCATCTGTCACAGTGTGGTCAGTGTTTTCTTAATTCTTCCCAGTTTCAGCTATCGTTCACTTTAAAGGCTGTGACCACAAAGAATTGTGGGGATTATCCTTTTTTAGAGTTTATTTTCTCTCTTGCACCTTCCAGAATATTTTTGAAACAAATGGCATCTCTGGTCTGGTGTTTCTTGTGCTGTTTTTTGTTTTCTCAGTAAGGATCTTTCCTTTTTAACAATCACTTTTGGTACAGAACCAGAACTGAATTCTAATTTGAGCTAGAAGAACAATTCCAATAAATCAAGAAAGTCAAACAGAAAAAGAAGTGACAACTTTTCCTTTTTTTTTTTTTTAAAGAAAACCTTGTTATATTCATGGAGATCCAAAGCAGACACAGGTAGGGTCTGGTCACATGACCACAGGTGATGGACAGAAACACTAACTGAAGAATATATTTACAGCACAACTGCTCAGGCTGGCATCAGTTCTCTGCTGGTTCTACAAGTGCTCAGTGATCTGAGAGGTCCAACCGAGGAGAGAGGGGGTGTGGTCTTCATCTGCAGCAGAGGGAGCCAATCAGAGCAAAACACTCAACCAGGTGTTTTTCAGGTGATTTGAACTGTTAGAAAAAGAAAGGAGGAGTTGAAAGGAGGTGAAGAAGGACTCTGCCCGTCCTCGCTGTGGAGTCCTTCATGTTCCTCCAGTCCTCTGAGGATCACAGGTGAGGCGTTTCCATGGAGACCTGAGCTTCTGCGAGCAGGAAGGGGCGAGGTGGTCCACGTGGAGAGGACAGGTAGGGGTGGCGGGCTTCACCTCTGCAGAATCAGGCAGAAGGAGATCCCTGAGCCCACATGGAGGCGCTGCACACAGAGTTCACATCAAAATCAGAGAAATAAAGACTAAAGGCTGATGTAGAACAAGACAAGAACATTTTTGATGAAAGATTTGGATATTTGTAGAGGTTTTAAAGGGAGACTGTTCTTGATTTGATGACAGATTTTGGACATTTTTTAACCCAAACAGCTAAAATTAAAAAATGAGCAGTAAACGAATAAAAAAAAGGGATTTCTCTAAATGGATTTGTTTGAATAAACTTTACTTGTTTATTTTTTTGTGCAGATCCGTGAGTCTTTTTGCAGATTTAGTGCTTTCCATCCACTGATCCCCATTTGCTTCTTTATCATCAAAGCTGTGAGGATGAGGAGACAGACTAAGGTTAGCGTGTGCTCCATGACAGAGTACATGTTTGCGTGCGTGCTGCTCCTTTCATAAAGCCCTGTGTCATTAGAGCACCTCAGAGCAGAGCGGCTGTTAAATAAAAGTCAGAGCCTCTGGAGGGTGATACGTCTTCATTTAAAAACCTGTCACTGGAGGGGGAAACTGATGGAGGGGGTGGGGTAGGTTACCCCCATGTTAGAGTCAGTAAAGGTTCATTTAGGCCTAATCCACATTTTAAACATGCTAGTCACATTATTTTTTAAACTTATAGTTCTAAATCCACATTTTCAAGTGATCCAGGGCTGATCAAAAACATTTTTAAAAGTCAAATTTAAAACACCCTTGAAGAACCCAGACTCTCTTTGGGTCTTTAGACTTTCTACTTGACTTTCAACAAGGTCATATCCTGTTGTTTTAAGGTCGTCTAGTCCTAATCCTGCACCACCGCCTGATGAAAATATAGTTTTAGGAACAACAAACTTCTTACATGTACTTTAAAGCTAAGAAGACAATTTAGGAATATTGTTATTCCAAGATATCGTTGTATAATTCCCCACAACTGTACCTCTCATTGCTCTTGGTGACATCATCAGTGTGTGAATATGTGTGTGTGAATGGGACTGCAACTGAAAAGCACTTTGGGGTCTTCTAAGAAGCTATAGTAAGTATAAGCCATTTAAAACAATCACTTTTGGTGTTTCATGACTCAGCATAATCCAAGATCCCCACAATTAGGGAGTTGAGAGCATCCCTTCGAAAAATGGAATCCAAATGAGGTCATTTCATTTACCTTGATTGCAACTCTTGCAGTTATGTTTAGAAACAAGACAAACTCAGATTTTACCCTTTAGATTCTATTCATCAAAAAATCATGACATCTCAGCAAAATGCTATGAACTCTTCAAAATGTTTTTATAAAGTTAATCTGTTAATCTGTTCCAAATAAGTTCTTCAGTGTAGGCTCCAGCTTCTGTTGTGTTTTCTCTCAGATGAGACCATGTGGGAAAAGGGTTTGGATCCTTTACATGAGAAATGTGAGGAATGAAGAACCAGAGCAGAACTTTGAGCAGAACTGTGTGTTGGTTAAGAGTAAAGAAGGTTAAAATCAAAGTTGCGCTTCTCACCTGACCTGGTTGGTTTGGCTGGCCTCGGTGGAGAGGATTACATGTAATGCCACTGGCCGTCCATCCCCATGTTCATGCCCATCCCGCCCAAAGGGCCTAACAGAGGAGAAGAAGACCATGATGAAGATACATTCTGATTGTCTCTTCTACAGGTTAGCCCTGGGTTCTACTTGCTGTCTGGATTTAAGGTTTTTTGGTGTTCATGTTTTCCTGATTTCCATGTTTTCTTTAGTGCAAGTCACTGATTCTGCCCCACTGTTGACAAGGCGTCTGTGCAAACCACAAACCAAAAATGAGCGGTTCTGCCCATGAAGTTCCCTAGACTCCATGAAAGCTCCTCACCTCCAGGACGCAGACCCATGTGCTGCTGCCCATCAAGAACAAAGCCTCCCATTGGCTGACCGTCTGGGCTGTAAGCTGCCCCCTGACTCACTGTGGAGCACAAAGTATGTTTGTTATTTTAGGATGGTCTGGCAAACATCAGAAGGTTATCTGTATTAACTAGATTGCCAACACAAAATCAGAGTAGATTATCAACAGAACCTAGAAGAACCGGACCTTTACCTGCTCGATTGGACTGGTCAATCATGGGCTGGACTATTCTCCTCCGTGCATTGATGAACCTGGAAAAGGACGACAGTGGATTTTTTTATGATGAAAAAAGAAAAAGAAAACGTCTTTACAACGTCTTTTCTGGAAGTGTTTCAACTACTGTCCAGCTGTTTCGTTTTTTTGAAAGTCAAAGTTTGGCAACATCACATAACAAGGGTAATCCATTTAAAAAAAACACGGCCTAAAACAAACGAATAAATGCATGACTTTATTAATGAAATCATGAATGTTGGGATTTTAAAAACTCTTCTTTAAAAGGATGGTTCAAATTCTTTAAATACAACAAACTGATTATTTACATTGCATTTTATTAAATACCTCTGCGTAACAACATCACTAGATCATCTGCAAATCAAATCTGCTTTTTCTTTTAGACTTAGTTTCTTTTCGATCTCAGTTAATTGACTTATGAGATTTAAAACATGGCTTCAGATTCAAAGTTTTGCAGAGATTTGTTACCACGTTAAAAATCTCTTTGCTTTGTACTCTAAAAAAGCAAAAGGAGTCAAATTTTTGCCCCAAAACAAAACTGTAAAATGTTGAGCCAAGACTTCAACCTTCAGCTGACTGACAGACAGAGTTTACATTCTAAGAACTGTAAATGTAGATCTGCAACCACTCACCAGTTGTTCACCTGAAGAATGGTGAGACCAGTGTCCTGTGCAAGCTGCTTTTTCTGTTCTTCTGATGGATATGGATGCTGTGGAAAACACAAACGATAAAAATGCTTTAGCTCAACATTTTTTAAGTGTCTTATGTTGTTCTGGTTAACGATTCAGTTTAAATCTACTGTTTGTAAAGAACATTTCAACACATTGGAGTTCCCATATATGCCTAAGAGTCATTGGTTCAAACAACCTCCATCTTCTGTTCCCAAATCCAATGAAAACCCAACAGAACCCAATGTTCTGTTCGCTCTGTGTCACAGGAATTGGTTTTAAAAGATCTTCAATGTTCGTGGCTTGAAATAAACTATTTTAATGTCGTCAGAGCTCCTGTTACTAAGGATTGGTTTTTGATTGGTCAAAGCCAATTTTCAGAAGGATATGTTCCCTTTAAAGTGAAGAATGTCACTTTAAAGACCCGCTCCAATGAAAACTGGGTTTGGTTCATGTTCTCGTGGCATTTTTCTGATGATGGTGGACAGATACAAAGAAATATAAGCTTAGAATTCCATTTCTGAGTATTCTTTATTTAAATCATTGTGAATCTAGTGCAGACAAAAAATGGAAAAGAGCTTATTTGTTATGTAGAAAACAAGCTCCTCAACAAGAAAGGTAAAAGGGGGCGGGGTTGCTCTGTGCCAACGGTCCCGCCCACAGCTCAGAGGCAGATTACTAATGAACCACTGCTGCTCTGCAGAAACTATGTCCTGGAAAATAACAGATTTTTGGAATTTGAGTAAAACAGAATAATCCCAATTGAAAGACCGCTGAGAAAACTTGGCCAAAAAGGAAATTGGAGTTTAAGGTTTCAAGTCATAAATCAAAGGAAAACTGTTATAAGTGAATGAAAAGACACTTATGGGTCTCCAGCAGAAGGTGGAGCCTTAACTAGAGCTGGATTTAAACTGTCTAGTTGCAAACCATCTGAATCGAGATATTTTTGGATATTTTTCTGGAGGTGGATTTACAGTCTATTTTAAAAGCGTGATTGTGGTCTGTCTGAAACTAAATGTGGTCTTTGAACTCAAACCTGAATTGTCTGGACTTTCTAGACCTTCATCTGGGTGAGAACTTCTAGGATGACTGGATGTCATCTGTATTTAAAGAACTGGCTGGATCTCTTGGGTGAACCAGAACTTGGATTTTCTCACTGTGAGGTGCTGGAACAGCCATGCTCTCATGATGTTCGTGGCCACTTTGGGGAAGATGCCTCGTTTTTTCTGCCTCTTCTTGTCGTGCTCGTCCTCGTCTCCCGTCCCCGGCGACGCCAGGCTGGCATCTCCTGAAATCAGACGCAGCGGTCCCGCCATGAGAAGACCTTAATGTGACAGCTTTGCCTTCATCTCGGGCTCTTGATCCTCCCTCTCACCTCTGCGCGACTCCCAGCTCTCTGGATAATGAAGGCTGTTTGCAAAAGGGGGGGCTCAGAGAATAAGAGTTATTAATTCAATGTGAGGCCGGCGGTTGACATGAAGCAGCGCCTGGGATGACGCAGAGACAGCGACCTCCAGACTGAGAAACGAGAGCAGGGACTTCATTTGAGGCCAGAGGAACAATGTTAGTCCCTGCTCTCATTTTTAAAGAACAGGGAAACACCCACCCCAACCCCCCAAAAAAACCCAGCACCTCCAGGAGCAGAATCCTCCTTCCACCTGCTTTGGCTTCAACCACAAGGGGGCGCCACCACCTTCTAACTTCTCTGCCATTAAGCTGAGTCGATTTGCTTTTAGCGGCGGTTCTTTTCCTTGGCCCGGGGGCAGAGCAGCCTTGAAAGCCTGCCTGCAGGGCATGTGAATAATGCATCTGAGAGAACCCCCCCCCTCCTTCAAAGTGGGACAGCAATCCCACTTTTCTTAAGATGCGCCCGGACGTGTCTCCTTGTTTTTGCAGACGCATCAATCAAACGCACCAACGTGAGTTTCGTTTATGAATAAATATTGCAGTTAATGACCCCCTCCGTGGGGGGAGAGGGGCTTTGGTCACTAACACTGCCTCTCTCTCCTCTTTGTTCTGATGGGCTGATCGGGTTTTGTGTTTGAGGTGAAGGGTTTCCCAGGCGCACCTGAACGCAACTCTTCAGCCGCTAAATCACCAAAATCAAACAAAATCTTTAAGGTGCATTTGAAGCCTTTGTGCCAAAACAAAAAATAAAAACTATTATGGGATTATAATTAAACCAAAAATATTATTTCTTTTATGTTTAATCCTAATAACAGTGTAAAGTACACTAAGTGAAAGAATTGACAGAAGAGTCATATTTTTGGAAGGAAGATGTTTGATGAAACCCACAAAAAAATACACAATCATTGAATCAGATACACATCAGTTATCAAACGTTGGATGATTTGGTAGGTTCATACTGACAACAATGTTAATTTAAAATGCAAAAATATCTTCATGAGTGTTCAGGGACAAAAGCACCCCATTTATTCTGTTTTCCGCTCTATAAATTGCACCTAAAAGCCCTAATTTAAAAAAACAAAACAAAAAACAATCCCCTTACAATCTGGAGGGCCTTATATAGTCTCCCTTTCTGATTTTTCTTTTAAGTCTTCTTTGCGTTCATTTTGGCTCAGACACAGCAGACTGAAGATGACATCTGCAGGAGAAATCAAAACTTGAAAGTGTTCAACTTGTTTCTCCAACAATGATGATCAGTGTTTTTGTTCAGTGTCTCTCTCATTCAAAAAAGTGGGAAAAATGACAAAGTTGAGCTAAAATTAATTAGGATTATATTTTTCCAAAAATTTGGTTAAACAAATGTTTTAATTCTTGAGATGCTAGTGGAAGACAAAAGCTGCGTTCTTGTAGATTTCTAAGGAGGGCATCCTCCTCCTCTTCCTCACCTTGTGGTCCCTCCTCTCTCTCGTTTGTCCTGCTGCAGCACAGAAAGCCCAGATCTGCCTCTCAGAGCCGCAGGGCAGATCCTCGGCTGCAGTAATCTTTTCTGACTGCTCCCCGGCAGCTCGGCCCATCCAACACGAGTGTGACACAATCAAACTTGCACAGCCACGGAAGCTGCCTGCCTCTTCCTCATCCCCTCCTTCTCCTCCTCGTTCTCTTTTCACCTCCCACTCCTCTCGTTCTACACTTTGTTGTTGGAAACTTGTTAAACTACATCAGATGCAGTCAGATGTTTGCATTCAGGGAAAAACGCTGTGTTTGCTGCAGTAACACTGGACTTTCTTCATAGCTTCATGTGCAGTTACAACTCATTTTTTAACGCAAAACTCTTATCTTCAGCTTGGAAGCACCTTTTAGCTGCAGTAAAGCTAAAAGGTGTAGTGTAGTGTAAAAAAAAGAAGTCCACAGGCATCAGATGATGCCGCCTCTAAGATCTGGGAATGCTGCACAGCTGAAGGGATGAAGAAGAAGCTGGATCCATAAGACAGAGTGAGGAGCAGCCAGCAGAACTGATTGCTGCATCTGTGAATACAGAGTGAGCACGGACCGCCTAATGAGCCGAGCGCGGTGCTGATCCATCACCAGTGACACCCCACGATGCCTACCAGGGTGATTCACTGACGCTGATAACAACATTGCGGAAGCTTTGCAACAAGGAGAGACACGAGGACCAATCCTGTTTTCTGCACACGAAGAGTTCAGATGGAGAGATGCAAATACTTTATGACAGCTGAGCGCAGAGGAGGCTGAGAAAGCCTGAGATAGTTCTGGATATGAAGATTCTTCACTCTAAAACACCACTTCATCATCTGCAAACCCCATCATCTCGCTGCATGATTCCCTTGTTTTAGTTTTAGTGTAGAAAGACAAATCCCACTTCTTCTTTTTTTAGCAATCTTGCAGACTCTGATTGTCTGAAAGGCTTACTTTAGTTAGGTGAGGAAGCCACAAAAATTCATCGGTTTGACCTTCATTTGGCTTGGCTTGCTTTCACTGACTAAACAAGTAGGAAAATTTCACCACCTGCTTCTGGTACGACAGTTTCCCTAAAATAAGCACAAGAAGGATCAAACCTCTCTAATGTTTTCCTCATGATGTTATTATTTGTGCTTTCTTTTTTTTGAAGAAGAAGTGTGGACCCAGATGAAAGTAATTGGAGAACTTCGATGTATTTCATTGACAGTGATCCATAAGGATCTTTGAGATTCTGTATTTTTTTGTATGTAAAGGTTGTTTTTTTAGAAGCAACATTTTTCTGAAGATGCTGACATCTATGTAAATTCGTTTGTAGTTAATGGTGCAGACAAGACTGGGTCAGAATGAAATAATGTGATAATAGTGACCTTGTCTTTAAAATCCTGGGACATTTTCTGGATCGAGTTTGCTCCATTATCACGTCTTCTAATCGTTCGATTTGATTGCTTGATTGATTAAATGGTGCGATATTCACGTAATTGTACTTCAGGTGTAAAATTCCAATCGATGATGATGTCATCGGATTCTGTCACATTTTTTTGCAGCAATTGGGGCGAGCGATTACTAAAGTATAAAGCGGGCATTGTAATAGGTTTCATAAAGGTTCTAAAAACCTAAAATGTCTTGTTTCTTGTCATTCCGTGACCCAACATGAGAAAGTATTCAGTCAGCAGAAACAACAGAGGGATTTTGTACCAGAGTTCATTTGCTCAGCTTTTGGCAGCTGCCATTGCTCTCCTGAACTTTGACGGGAGTCAAAATCAACCGAGAATTGCAGGTCTTTGTTTATTTGTAAGTGAATCCTGGTGTGGTTCACTACAGTGTGAATGATAATAGCCTTTTAAGAGAATCAAAGAGCAGCTCTTTCTTCATCAGAGTGAAGTTGGGCCACACGTCCTTCAAACTAGCTTCCGTAGTGACTGATTTTTCTCAAGAGTGCAGTGTGAAGGTGAACTAACCAAACAAAGGAGTCAAATCTTAAAATGGGAGAGCGTTCCAACAAAGTTTAGATCATTTCTCAGACAGTTTTATGCTTTCCCAAACTTGATTACTCCAAAAGTGAAACTCCAACGTTTTCTCATATTTTGCTAATACAAACAAAACTCTAAATTCTTGGGATAGTTCTGGAGATTCTGAGCTGCACATCTGTGGTGACAATGCTCCTCCGCTCAACTGCATTCCTTCACGATGGCCTCAAAAATGGAGCGTTTCCTTTTCCTCACATTCCTACTGTCGCTGGAAGACCCCTCCACCCCCTGTGAGCTTTTGTTGAGTTTGGGTCTTTGTAAGAAACAACTCCACCCCCCTTTCTTCCAAAAAAAATTCTTCGGATAGCTCCACCTCCTTCAAATGCGTTTACCACGAAAGTCCTCCCCCCCCGGGATTGAAGTATCAGTGACAGCCTCCCCGGCAGGTCACACCGAGCAGAGGAGGAACACAAACCGCAACCACAGGGAGGAGGAACCATCCTCCCGCTGTCCGCGGTCAGACCGCTCCAAGTCACATAACATCAGTTCTTTTTTTTTCTTTCTAAAATGTTGGTCCTTCTTTCAAGCCTTTCTGTTTTTTATTTGTAATTAAAAGCCCAGCTCGTCAAATTTTATCTAAAGAGGTGAATGTGGGTGTTCTGGTGTCTTGTCTGACTCCATTGGACCCCCACAATCAGCCTTTCTATGCAGCATCCACACCTCCCATCACTCCTTCTGTCCTCATCTTTGTTCAGTTCCACAGGGGGCGCTCTGCACATCCTCCCTCCCTCACAACTCCTGAGGTCGAATAGTCAGCGACTTTTTTTTTTCAAGCCTTCAGATAAACAGCTCGTGGCTCTAGTTGATGAAGATCCTCCAAATCACAGCATCGGCTGAGGTCAGCTGTGGACTTGAACCATGAAACCCTCTAAAGCATCCTCTCATTGTTCTCACTCTGAAGTCCAGCAGCATCCCTGACTCCATGATGACTGGACTCTTATCATCCTCTACTGTAGGAGGGGATGGACCAGAAGATCACCGAGAACATGAGTCAAAGCACTCACAAACTTCCTGCTCACATGTTTGTGGTCAAAAAACGTGTTTCCAGCAGAGGTCAGACCAAACATGTCGACATCCATATCTTCTTCACGTCTACAGCTGAGCATGAAAACTCATTTTAAATCAAAATTGTTTCAAGATCTGAATAAAAACCATGCTGGATTCACACTGAGGAGGACCGGGGAACAGCAGTAGGAGGTGAGCGTGTCAAGTCTTACCAAGGTCACTGGTGCTGTCACCCTGGGAGATGTGTCCCCCGCTGGAGGGCCCCGGAGTCCCCACAGAGGGTGCAGAGTGGACGTCATCCATGTCTCTCCAGGATGCCGAATTCTGGTCAGGACGAGGAGGGAAAGCAGGAGGCAAAAGAGGAGGAAGAGCAAAATGTGAGGAAATCCACAGAAACCAAATGATGAGCCCACAGGCAGAACCTCCAGCGTCAGAACCAAGTCTGCAACTGAGCTCTGGAGCGGCTGCTATTTAACAGGCGGGTGCCGGTCCAAACGGGGGAGATCTGAGCGTCAGCTGTTTGCAGCAGAACAATGGCAGAGAACGGAGCTCTTCTCCTGCCCAGCCACATGTTCATGACACGTCCCCCACGGCCCCAGCCCTGAAGAGGCCGCCTGCTTTCATACCCAGCAGGATGATTAAGGTCCAACTGTTATTCAGGTGGGTCGGCCTGCCACTTCAACCCGTCAGCTGCTCCAGTGCTGCAGCAGAACTCCTCAAAATGTTCCTTTTAAAAGAAAAAAACGAATATATCTGCTAAAGGACATTCAAACTCAATTTACTTACGTTACATTACCTTTATTTATTATCATATTTACAATTTATTTATTTAGAAAACATAAATGTTCAGCTTAATTCTTAATAATTAAAATTGTTTTGTGTGAGTGATCTCTGTAAATTCTGTCATTTACTGCTTCTGTAAAAAAATATTTTTACAAGACAAATAGTTTCCTTTTACACTCAAAAATGTCAAATACTCAGAAATAAATAAATAAATAATCAGAAATGATATATATATATATATATATATATATATATAGGATTTTGCATTGTTTTTTCTGCTTAAATGTATTTTTATTGGTAAGACACATTTACACTAAAATAAAGATTTTAAAAAAGAATTAATAAAATATATTTTTTTGACTAATCTTTTTCCTAATTTGGTTTGAATAAATGTAACAACATTTTTCTTCTTTTTTTTCTTTGTAGGAAAAACAGAAGATAATTTTTTTCCGTCTTGATTTTACGCATCAAAGCAGGTCCAGTACTATCCTCCCGCGGCTCGGTTTCTGGATGGGAATCGAACACTCACGAGGTCCGCGAGGTTCGTGGAGGAGCCGGTCAGGTCGTCGAAGTCCTGCTTGCAGATGTCCCGCTCCTCGATGACCAGGTCGATGGGCATCTTCCCCTTCAGACAGCTGATGTACCGGTGACAGAAGTTATCACACAGCTCATGAACCTGCCGAACCGAACCGCCCACAACACGTCAACAATTAATCAATACATAAACAGGAACATTAGAAGGAATTATAATTAGTAATAAACCTTCTCTAACTCCAGGAGATGAAACCGCAGAACCTGAATGGCCTGAATCATCTGAAATTATATATACAAATATATATATATATATAAAAGGTCAAAACAAAAGGGAATTTACTCTCAAAAATAATTATTTTTCAGGATTACACAATAATAATAATAATAATAATAATAATAATAATAATAATCACCAGGTTGTCGAGCTCCGGATTGGAGGAAAATATTGGTTTTTCCACGCGGATCTGAAGAGAAAAATAAATGTGTTGTGAAACTGGACCTTGACCGAACCTCTCCGTTTTCCTGGTACTGGTTCGTAATAAACCTGAGCGCGCGGGCAGGTGAGCGCGCGGCCTCGTGCGCCGCGCTCCTCACCTGCCCGCGCGCTCCTGAACGCACCTGCTTGGAGAAGACGCAGATGTCCTCGCTGAAGGAGTCGGAGGAGCAGACGTCTCCGCCCGCCGCGCCCGGCTCGCGGGGCGTGCAGGTCGCGAGCTCGCACTTCTCGAAGACGAGCGCGAGGAGCGGGAACAACGGGTGTCTGGAACGCAGAAGCAGGCGCGTGAGTGCGGGCCGAACCGGTCCAAGTGCAAAGATTGATACCGGCCATCCCCCCACCCGTAAATGTGGTCCTTGTCTCTCTTCAGTCCGTCGGGCACGAGGCTGTGCGCGTGGGTCCCGTAATGGTGTAAGGGCGCGTGGGTCAAGTGATGCAGGGGGGCCAGGGGCCGCGGCGCGTGCGGCTCTCCGTACATGGAGGAGGGGGGTCCTGCAGCATCCATGGGTCCATACGGAGCCAGCTCTTCATACTGAGGGGAGAGGAAGATGAGAAACTGGGCTGATGGTTCTGGTTCGGTTCTCCTGGACCGACCGATGCTTTTTCACATGAGGTGTAGACGCACGAGCATCACTCACCCTTTGAGCCATCTTCATCCACAAGTTCTGATGAGGACGAGAAGAACTGACGAGGTTCTACTGTCAGGTCCAGAAGAGGAAGATTCTGGGGCATGAACTTGCTCCAGACACGCAACAGGACCAGAACCAGAACCACAAGAAGTTTCTGTCACATTCCACTGCGACGTACGTGTCAGGTAGACGGGTTCGGTTTGAATCCCCAACGCCTGATCTGTCAGATGTGGAAGTTGGGCAGCCTCAGTAGATCAGTCCCGAACTCTCATCCCAGGTTCGGTCCGGTGTCATGCTGAGAGCACCAAGAGAACCCACTGTTTCAGCTGACGGCCAGGAGCGACCAGGACGGAGTCAGCACAGCCAGAGGTGCATGATGAGGATGGAGGTCCGGTTATCCCGAGGTTCTCCTCCCGCCGGGGAACGCAGGGGGCGGGGCTTACCTGCAGCACCAATCATGGACCACGAGCTCGAATCCTATTGGAGGGCCAATCAAGTCAGGAGGGAGAAGCAGGAGCACAGAGGAGCAGACGCGTCAAGGCGCGCGCACAGGGCGCGCGGACCAAAGACCGAGGCCGCAAACGGCAAAGAAAGAAAAAAGGCAGAAAACAAGAAGAAAAACGACCTTTTTCTGCACTTTGCATAATAATTGTGCACTTTATGATGATATTTAATCTTTTATACTCAAATGACATTTATTTTGAAATGTTACTTGTTTTTGACAGATCATTTGCCTAAATGCTATTATCTTGTCACAAAATTGATTTTATACAAACTTTTTTTCTATGGGTTTTCTTCAATTCACATCATTGAGCAGTCTGCCTTTTTTCTCTACTGTTTTTTCCTTATTAATAATCTAAACATAAAAGTGTTTTAATTTCTCTACTAGAAAATTATTTTTGTCTTTTTCTCTAATGTCAAAAAAGGTAATTTTGTTTCGTATTTTAATGAACTTGAATACTTTACTTTTGTAGTAAAAAAAACGTAGTTTTAACTCTTAAAACATTTTGGTGTAATTTCTCATAATCTGAAATTAAATTTACCTTAAACAGGATGAGGAGAATCTCCTGAAGCAGCAGATCAGGTGAACTTGAGAAACTCTCATTCCAGAAGAGGCTTTTAATCTGAAATATTCTCACAATTTGCTTTGATGTGTCAGATCTCCCCTCAGGCCTCCTAATCATGTCACTCATGTCATCTCTGTGTCTCCTCCCCTCCCCCCTATGCTCCTCCTCCTCTGTGTCTCCTCCCCTCCCCCCATGCTCCTCCTCCTCTGTGTCTCCTCCCTCACCTCCCACTCCAGGATCAGTGTGATCAGAGTGGAGTCTGATTCAGGCTGTCAGCGGCTGTTCTGAAACGACATATTAATACAGAGAGATGGTGTGTGTGTGTGTGGGGGGGGCAAAATCCCTCATTTTCAAGCTATGGACGCTACGCGTGTTGTTGAGTTCAGCTCATGGTGTTCACGTTGGATAGCCGGGAGCGACCTGCTCCAGCTCTATTCCGATATATGAAAGACCTGGTGTCACATCATTCCAACCGAGTACAAACCGCAATTCTTCATTTCTTCTTTACGATCAATTTTCAAACGGTCGGCACTTCTGTGACTTAAAAAGATCACGTCACGACCGAATCCGACTCCCTGATTGGCCAAAGGTCACTTGAATGCATGTTGCTGAGGGCGGCGTGAACGTAGCTTCAGACTGTGTTGCCTATAGGGTTAGCTAGCATCTTCTTCCACCGAAGATCACCAGCTTGGGGGGGTAGAGTTAGCCAAACAAATGCAAACACTTTTGGTAGACTGCTTTAAAGGGAGTGGGAGGAAGAAAATGTATATAATCCCACCCCGACTCGACCACACCATTTACTTTACATTAGATATCAACCACTTAATAACTAATAATCAGGTATTTATACAGTAATTCAGGTCATTAAACATCCTTGAGTAACAAGAAGTCATACTGCTATGTTTGTAGATACAACACTATTTTAAACTTGATTGTAGCATATGCAAGAAAAAAAGAATCAGTGATGTGAAAAAGTCTCAAAGAAAATCAGTATATAAATCAAATAAATGCTAATTATTTTCATCAGAAAAGTTGTTTCCTCAAATCAAGTGAAGAAAGAGACAAAAATAAATCAGATATAAAGAATCAATAAGTGCAGGTTGTTTTTCACCGTATCGTTTCCCCCAACCTGGCTCTTGTGCAGGTTTGGACCCAAAAGTTGAGTACTTCTTCTTTGCCAAAGAGTGTTTTCAAACTGGAAAAGTCTGTTGGTCTCAACCAAGTCCACTTAATTCAGTTTGGGACGACTCCTGGAGCTGCCTTTCAACCACACATTTCTGTTTTTCAACCAAAGCTTGTAACCAAATCGATGTGAGTGGCTGGATGGCTCAGCTGCCCGTTTGCAGAACTGAAAAGGGTTCGATTCCCATTTCAGCGATAATTAAGCATGATCATTGCAGTTCCATAAATGACCACTGGAGGCCGGAAACAAAAGGGAGCAATTAAACTGATGACTCTCACGTTTGAAAGTTAGATTTTGCAGAAAAAAATACGAGTTTATCTGTTCAGTATAGGTCTACGGCCAAAACACTCCAGCTTTTAAGGATAGGAGTCTCATCTCTAAAGAATTTAGTCCGTTTGTTGTTGCTGATTTCAGTCTTTTTTTGTTTCTACTTCTGTTTGGTTTAATTAAATACAGTTAAACGTTGTTTGTCCATCGCTGAGTCTTTCCTTCACTGTAGTCTACAGCGTGTTGACTGTAAACAACCTTCACAGCCTTTTGTCTTGTGTTTATGGGTCACTGCTTATTGTGTGTGTGTGGGGGGGGGCACACAAAGTCTGTGACCCTTCTGATGATTAGCCTGTCATCCCTGAGAGGTGCATCGAGTTGGCAGAGCACACCAGACGCCCCATGTCCTCATTTTCAATGTGGGCGCATGTGGGCAATCATGCAACCGTGCGTGTGGCAGAAGGACAAAGACTGGCCGTGCACGCGCATACACACATGCTCATTTACACCCCACCCCCCCAATCCAGGCGTCAGCATTAATGAGCCTAGATTTCATTTCCGACAAACGAGGATCTGATTGTTCATTTGACTGAGATTGATGAGGGGGTCATCTATCTGCAGCCCGCAGCAGCGCCTCACGCCTTCATATCTGCAAATGAACACATTAATCAAAGGGGGAGGGAGGGGGTTCACTCGAAACCTGAGCGACTGCAAGCTCGGAAAGAGACTTAGGTTTCCCAGACAGTTTTTATTCCAAAACATCATCTTCTTAAATGAAAGGACATGCATTCACACCAACGCATGACAACTTTAAAGGACCTATACTATGCAAAATCAACTTCTTGCTTGAGCCTTTAAGTGTATTGTAATGTTCATTCCTCTGAGTATTCCTCTAAAAACCTGCGTCCTGCGCACCAGCACCTCCCAACCCACGAAAACGAGCAGGTTTTAACGAGCTGACATCACAAAGTGAGAACAGCCACTTAAAGAGTCTGCGCTGCTAGCACCGCCCCCAGGCTAACACGCTCTCTCCATGGAGCTAGTGCTGATCAGCAAAACGCTTTCATTTTAAATGCAAAATTACCTTTTATCTTCCCGTCTCCAACAGCCGTCGAGTCTAACAGGTGCTCATTGCTTTAGACGCCGGTCTCTAACTTTAGACAGGCTCCTTTAACCGCCCCCCAGTGGTCGAGCAAAGTCATGCAAAAAAGTTCACAAAAGTAACTCATTTTTCACAAGTAATGTCCTTTAGTCTGGCAAAGGTCATAAAAGATCATATATTTGGATATAGTTTACTCTGAAAGACTTAAGAAAAGCGTGATATAGGCCCTTTGAAGCAGAGAGTTATGTTGACCATCTCCTGCAGAAGACAGAGCTCTAAATTCAGGGAATTTCAGTTGAGGACTACAGTGGGTGTAAACAAAAACAAATGATGTTGCAACTAAAAGAAACGCTGCAAAGAAAAAACAGCTGCAAATAAAAAGTGTGGGGAATCTCTACAATGGTAGAAACTGTCCAGATCAGATCCACAGGGCTGCAGAGTGAACCCAGTAAATGCTTATTTAGGCTAAATTAAGTTACTGGTACATTCAAAATTGTGAGTTCTATGAGGTTATCTGCCCTGCAGATGTTGGAGTTTCAAGGTCAGTTAACTTAGAAAACCTTTTGTGATCTCCTCTTCATCCCATTCCCTGGTCCAGGATCAACCAGCACACACTTCACACAAACGTCAGCGAGCAGCCACTCGGTGAAGACTTGGAAATGCAGCTCGCATTAATTAGCCGGATGGTTGGTTTTTGTTTTTGCTTTTTTGAAGCATGGGGAAGAAAAGTGCGCCTGGTAACTTCATGGCTGGCGGAGCTGTGGCAGACACACACATTCATCTTCTCTGCCTTTTTAATATTTCTTGAGCTCGCTGTCCGCCTGCAGACTCGTGAGCCAAATTACAAAATGAGTAAAAACACCAAACCGCTAAATCTTCTAGTTTTATTAATTATAAGCCTCGCTGTGCTGTCACTGCTCATCTGATTGCTTATTAACCAAACACACTTGCCTGCATGTGTGCATGTTGGTTAATTCTCCTGATGGTTTTTGTCATATCTGTGTTTTTATTACTGTTTGTGTCTGCTTATACTTTTTTTTTTTTGCATCATAACATCTGTACTGTGTGGAACTCTTTTAAGAACTAAACCAAATGCCTTTGATGGGACATTGTTTGCCCAGTCTATGTGGAACGAGTGCTCTCTGCTGGTACGGTGTAGGAAGCAGATATGTTTGTGTCAAAGGTTCGAGGGTTCCATCTGCTGGTCATTTGGTGGTACTACATGGATACCAGAGCCAGTATGACGTTCTCCCAGATCTAAAAATGTCAAATTTACATTTCTTTCTGGATAATTGAGTTCTTAGTAAAAGTTTGTACATTATGTGTTGCATTTTTCCAATATTTAAGTGACATTTTTTTGTGTTGATTGAGAATGTTACTAATGTAGAAGTTTTGGATACTTTATGATTCACAGGTGAGACTTGATCCATCACCTCCTCATGAAAAGAGATACCAGAAACTGCCACACCACAGACCAGTTTTATATCTGTATCAAAGCAAAAAAAGTAAAAATGCATGTAAATAAATGTAATAAATGACATGTAAAAAACAAAAAGATCTAACCTTAAAGCCCTAAAATAAAGAATATGTGGTTGGTAGTGGCACAAAAATCCAATTAGTCATTTTTTACTCAGTTTAGGCAATAACTTCTTTATGATTAATATAATTTAAAGATCTTGAAACTATCAAATTGTAAAAAAAGGAAAATGTTCAAATTAAACTATTGTAATGAGTGATGTCAACGTTGGTGCTTCTCTTTAAGAGCAAATATGAGCTGAATTATGCATAGGTGAGAGGTTTTTTTCAAGGTTTTCAGAGTTGAGTTTCTCTCACCGAAAACTCTAAAGGACCCAATTCAACAAAAACTGTGTTTTTAACATGTTCTTTTAACCTTTTTTGCATTGTAGAGGACATGAAAAAAGAAAATGAATCTTAAAATAGCATTTCTGAGTCTTTTCTTATTCAAATCCTTGTAATTCAGGAGCAGATGAAGAAAATGCAGTTTGATAAAGATAATAATAGTTAAGCAGAACATACTCTGGAGCAGTTTTTTCCTTCAGAAATGTTCTATTTTCTGACATTAAGTGTTACATTTTTAACCGCAAAACTTCTTCTTTCAAAGAAAATTGTGTTCATCGGTCTGTGACTTCTGCTGACAAACCAGAGAGCAGCAGAGTCGCTCTGCAATCTGTCTGATCTCAGCAGAACAGCACGCTTTGTTCCTGAGAAATGCTGCAGGGTGAAACATCTGCACGGTTTACACTTAGAAACGTTGGGGTACAGCAGAGTGTTTCCATAACTCTTCTTTTTTCCTGCACTTTTATGCTTTTATGTAGCAAACACAGAATTGTTTTTTTTACCAAAGGGAGCTCTTTACCCTGTGCTGCAGAATTGTTTATGTTCTAAAGTCTTTTTATTTCAAATAAAATGGTGTTGAAGTCCCACTCCAGTCCTTTTTTGATCTGTTGTAAAAGCCACTCCACTTTTCTTTTAATTCTGATTGTGCCTTTTTCAGCTAAAATTAAAAACTTGTGTTGTTTTCTGGGACAGGGTTTCTGCAGAGCGGCAGTAGTTCATTAGAAATGTGCCTCTGAGTTGTGGGCGGGAATGTTGGCTTGGAGCAACCACGCCCCCTCTTCCCCTCCTCATTGCTGAGAGCTCGGGACAGGGAGCTTCTGACCCGCTCAGCCTATCTTTTAGGTCACAAATAACCTTTTTTGTAATTGCACGTTTTTGTCTGCTCCTGATTTACAATGACTTTCATAAAGAAAAACTCAAAAACCCAATTTTAAGCTTAAATTTCTTTGTGTCTGTCCTCTATCATGCTAAAAGCGCCACAAGAACATGTTAAAAACAAACCAGTTTCATCAGAGTGGGTCTTTAAACCTTTTTTTGTCGCTCTAAAAAGTTGACTGTCATTGAGTTGGGCATAAATGATCTTAACGTAGAATGTTTTCACAATAAAACTCAAATTTTGGGCTGTAATATAATGTCATTCTTTATCTATAAAGAAAAACGAACTTACTTTGACATTTAATGAGGAGAAGGGAAGAATGGATTAAAAATTAGTGACACAGCGCAAAAGAAAAACTAAAATGAATAAAAATGTTGGACCATTAAAAAAAGGAAATAAATATTTTTAATTTGAAAGACATTTTCTAGAGGAAGGAAAGCAGAAGGATGATTGATGGCTTGGACACATTTATTGTTTCTCAAATCTGATCACTGTTCATGAGATGGAGCGGAAGAATGGGATTGGATGACTGACTGATGCTTTTGCTTTTATATAGTTTTCTAGTTCATTTACTCAAAATGTGATTCTTTTTCTTTAATTATTCCATTGAAATTTAAAACATGACACACCCAAAGACATTTAAGTACACTATGCTTCATTTTTAACATCATTCTTTTCTAATTTTCCTAAATTATCTGACAAAGTTTTAACACCATTCCTTTAAAAGTCCATCCAACCATTTTCCAAACCTACAAAATCCATTTTGGAGCCTCAATATTGCTGGAGCCTATCCCATTCGCTGTTGGGTAAAGGTGAGGTACACCCTATAAGGCTTGCCGTTCATTTGCAGGGTCCCACACACATTCATACATAGAGTCATCAATGAACCTCTGAGGAATGTTTTTGGACTCTGGGAGGAAACCAAATTCCTCTGAGAAAACCCACACATGCAGGAAGAGATCCATACAGAAAAACCCAGCTGGGATTTAATCCGGGATCTTCTAGCTGTGATGCAAGTGTGCGAACCACTAAATCACCTTGTGCTCAACCTTTACGAGTCTTTACAAGTCTGCTATTGCTGCAATACACATTTGTATGATATCCAAAATGAAGAACCCTAAAAAAAACTCTACAAATGTCACTCATGGATAATCTGAAGATCTTTTGACCAAGTACAGACCCTTGAGGAACCCCAAGTCTAATTTTAAAATCCTGAAATGTAGTTTGATTCTGAAAATGTCCTTCGTCGCTCAAATATGCGAAACAATGACTTGAATTTTGTTTCTGTCAGGAACTGGTGGTGGAGGACCCATAATGTAAGAGTGCAGGCTTGGTGGGAAACCTAAACATTTAATAAATGAACTAAAACATGACAAAAACTGTGGCAACTCAGAACGTGACCAAAAATGATGTCATAACCAAACTCTGTTCTTCTGTTGTTCAAGTTTGAACAGTGATCCAAAGTGGGTTTATCATTACCTGTAGGAAAAAATATGCAAAAAGGAAAAAAAGAAAGTGTGTGAATGTGTGTGTATATGGTTGAATGGGACCATGACTGTAAAGCGCTTTGGGCCTTCAATGAAGGTAGAAAAGTGCTTTAAGTACAGCCATTTACCATAGCTGTGGAAATTGTGCATTGCATCATCAGGCAAATGCCACAAGAGCATGTTAAAAACACCAAAAAACATTATTTTCATTGGAGTGGAGCTTTAAATTAGAATGTGTTAAATTGCCTCAAATTATTCCTCCACCCATTCCCTTCTGACTGTTTAAATGTTATTGCTAAATTAATAACTGACCTAGAAAAAAATGTAACATTTTTTAAACATTTTATCTCTCTAAAAAAATCTACGTAGGTCAGGGATAGGCAAATCCAGGCCTCGAGGGCCGCAGTGTCTGCATGATGTCCAAGCTCTACGATTACCTGATTTGGTGCGTCCAGGCAATTAGGACATGCCAGAGCGTGGTATGTTGGAAAACATGCAGGAATGCGGCCCTCAAGGCCTGGAGTTGCCTATCCCTGATGTAGGTTCATCTTTTCTTACAGTATTTTTTCCCCACCATAAATGAAACTGATTTTAATTTTGTTGAAAAATTAGTTGTGAAAAAAAAACTCAAAACATGAAAATTATTTTAGCATGGTTTTTGCTGAAGCTGGATATTTTTCCCCCTTTTGGTTGTGTGTTTAAAATAAAAGTTCTAAACTAAACCAGTAGATGTGACACCTAAGGTATTAAGTTAATATTTTTACCTAATTTTAAGAAATACTATGTTCAAAATATATAAAATGGCAAGATATCTTCCTTATATGCAGCTTTTCAATAACATGGAGTGACATCAGTGACTGTTTTTGTCAACTGTTTGGTGGTGCCATGAGACTGCGAATATTGGTCTCCTCGGCTTTCCATACAGAGGAGCGCAGACACGAGCAGGGAGGATGTGTTTTCACGTGATGCTCAGACTCTCCGCGTCTTTCGGTTAAAGTCTTACGGGATTGCCTCCAAACATCAACGACTTCAGCTCTTATTCATCTTTAGCATCAAGAGTAAAGAGAGGAAAGATGAAGTTTCCGACGGAAAACCCAAGAAAACCAGGAAACATGAATCCTCCACCAGGTAAGACTCGCATTTTCTGCTGTCACGGTCATTCCAGCGCAGTTATGACAGGCGGTGGTGCGAACATAACAGCTGATTGGTTGAATAATTGATTGATTGATTGTTTTGCGCACGATCGGAGCTGAGTTTGAGGGGTTGCGCTGCAGATGAGGAGGAGGTGGAGGAGGTGGTGCAGCTGCAGCATGCTGAAGTTGTCGCGCTGCAGCTGCAGGCTGTGCGCGCATCCCGCACTGCCCCGCAGGGCACCGCACGGCGGGGGCTCGATATTCGAAAATCCAGCGCGTGCGAGATGCGGTCTTCGCGATCATGACCTCATCCCGCACATCGTGCATGGGTGTCACGTACGCGCACAGCTGCGGCACGTCCTTCCTCGCAGCAGGTGCTCCGGCGCTCCATCATCAGGTGCTGCGATGTTTGTCATCTTCACGGTCTTCATCAGCTGAGGACCAATCAGAGGTTCTGCCGCATCCCAGTCATGATTTGGGCAGTTTCTGGGATTTTTTTATTTTATTTTTTTTTACTTCTCTTTCCCAGAAACCCATTGTGAGGTCAGACTCCAAAGCCAGTCAAGAGGGTCTGGGTAAATGTTAACCATCCCAAACGTTATTGATTAGGTTGAGGTCAAGCCTGCAGGCCAGTCAAGTTCCTTCACACCAAACTCCCTCATCTCCTCAGGGACTTTGCTTTATGGACTGGTGTTCATTCATGTTGGAATTTAGGGCGTATTCAGACTGGACACATCAGTGCGTTTCCCCCAATAATCCAGAACAAAGTTTCAGTCTGAATACATCCAAGCGGACCCTGGTCCAAGAGCGCTCTCAGACCCATCCGGTTCACTCTGAGTTTCCTCAGTCTGAATAGGCTCCATGCTCTGAGTGGATTAACTCGCCCAAAACAGCCACTGTAGCCGGGCATTACGGGATGTAAACAGGGAGTAACGGAGCAGCAATGAGGCACAGAAACTCAATGAAATTGGTTAAGAAATGTAAACAACTTTGAATGTGGTACACTTTACTTCTTACACTGTTTTCCTGACAATTTATGTCTTTAACACTTATCATCTTACTTTTCTTGTCACCTCCCCAATAACTGCTTTGCAGCATGCCTCTGCCACACCAAAGTAGCAGTAAAAAAGTGTTGCAGCTGATGCTGATACAAAGTTGGGAGCGTGACATTATCCAAAATTGTTTAATATGAAAAGATTTTCAGGGTTTATAGGAACCAAAGAACCAAGCACAGGTCCTGTAAACAGCTCCACATTGTGATACCCCAATTTGACACTTCTGGTGCAATCCCATCTATCCATCCATCTATAAATCTATCCATCCATCCATCCATCTATTGTAAAAAAATTGGCAGTATATCACAGGGCCTGATGCAGTCCCATTGTCTGTATATGAGAACTGGATTGAGTGACACCCCCTACCCTGCTTCGTGTTCCAAACAGGAAGTACCCACTGGTTTCAAGAGGGCAACATCCGATAGGCTTCGATAGAAAAATAACCAGCTGTTACTCAGTCATTCTATTTGTCAGAATAACCATTCGTGCTCTGATAGTATTTTAAACATGTTCTTGGTAATCATAGTTTATTTTTCACTTGTTTTTCCTTTCTTGCAAATTATTTAAGTTATTAACCGACCAATCAGATGTATCTAAGTATGTAATCTTATTGAACTTTCGAAACGTTTGATTGACAGATTCTCCTAAGCCCACTTTGAAGTGTTAGGGGTGTGGACTTCCAACAAGCTCCTTCTTTTTTTGGAGAGAGTGGTTGCCATAGGAATGTTGACACAGACAGACTTGGACCAATCACTGCTAACTGACGACATCTTGCTGTAACAGGGCCTATTGCAAAAAATGGCGACTGAATTCACTTCATTCGGTTGGAGCCGGGATTAAACCATTTTCTGTGGTTGATGTCACACTCATTCTGTCCAGTTCTTATAAACAGTCAATGTGCAGTCCTTCAAATACTCTACTCCTGGGGACTAAACCCGACTGTTTTTGTGCGATGGTGATTACACCACTGCGTTCAGCACTTGGCTTTGAACTATGTGATGTGTGTTGGATGCAGCTTCTCGAAATCATTCCATACAGTTCTTGAGCGAAAAATGTTAATTAAATGATCTGATAGTGAAATGTTCTACACTTACATACATTAAAAGTATGTAATTTCAGAATAAGTATTTAGCTCCCACAGACAAACAAGAATTGTGTCCCTCATAGACCTGTTACATCTCCTTTAAGAAGTTCTTCCATCTGTCACTCGTTACCTGTATTAATGTCACCTGTTTGAACTGGTTATCTGTTGAAAAGACACCCTATACCTCTATACCCTTAAACAGTCAGGCTGCAACCCCTCCACCAAGACCAAATAGCTGTCAAAGGACACCGAGAATAATGCTGTTCACCTGAACAAGATTAAGATGAACCAATCTACATTAAGCAAGCAGCGTGGGGAGAAGACATCAGTTGTAGGAGTTTGTTTTGAGTTTGTTGGTTTGATTCGCCTTCTTTTTATCCTGCTTTTATTACATCATTTGGTTTCTTTTACTGTGTTCATAGTTGCTACACCACAGCATTTATTGGTTCTTTTTATTTTTTTGTTTTTACATTACTGTATGGAGACTAAACTTGTCTGATAATATTCCAAGATATTAATCTGGGAAATTGTTCTTTTGAATTTTTTTATGCTTTTTGTTATCCATTAATAAACCAGTAAAGTCCCATTAAGATCCACAGATCTCTTTTTAAAGAAATACTGGCCAAGAGGCAAATCATTACACAGCCCAAAACATTTCACACAATAAAAGAATAAATAAAAGTAATAAAGTAAACATGCCAGTGAATTCATTTCCAAGTCCTTCAGAATGGCATTTTACATGAAAAAAGAAAAAAGACATATATATATATTTTGCCAACTTATTCATTTATTATTTTAATTATTTCCTTTTACAACAAAATCAAATAGTTTGTTGTATAAAGTCTTGACTAGAACTCATTTTCTGTTTCTTATTCAAGCATCCAGAATTTCGAAAAAAAAAAAGAATTTTACTGGGACATTAACTTTATTAACTTTTTTCACTATTTTTGAGCTCAGTTTATGTTCCTGACTTGATTTTAAAGCTTTATTTTTTTCTTAAGCTATTTTTGTTTTCAGAATATATTTTTTTAATAGAAAACATTTTTTGTGTCTCTTCCTCTTCTTTTCAGATGATCTTTACAAAGTTTTTGCTTGAACAAACTTCAGTAAAATTATGGTCCTCGTCTCTCATCTGAGAAAAAAGTTAGATCATTCAGACGATGCTTTTTGTTTCAGTGGCTGTCCAGACCAACCTGGTGCCCCCAAAGAAAGTCCAGCCCGGCATGTTGCAGTCCAGTTTAGTCCATGCCAGCGTGGCCACCATGCAGAACCCCATGGGCTGCGTTCTTCCACGCCTCTCCATGGCCTCGCGACCAGCCAGCATGGTGGCCAGCATGGAGGTGGTGGCCGATGGATCTGCGCCTTTCACCATCATGAAGCCAAAGACCGTCTTAGCTGTGTTCGTGGTGGTGGTGGCCTATCTGGTGGCAGGAGGCCTGGTGTTCCAGGCGCTGGAGCAGCCTTTTGAGAACAGCCAGAAGATCACCATCACAGCCGAGAAGGCAGCCTTCCTGCAGAAACACCCATGTGTATCTCAGGAGGAACTGGAGGCCATCATCAAGGTAGGAGCAGCTCCTGGTCGATACTTCTGCCTCCTCTAGTGGGTCTCTGGAGAGACTCAGGTCTGCTGAAACTTAAGCTTCAAATCGATTTGAAGGCACTTACACAGAAGACAGGTTCTCAGCCTGCAAGCTGGAAATAAAACACCTGAAGTCCTTAGGAGAATTGTCCTAATCAGTCTGGTAAAGTGTTATGAAACTACATGCACAGCTCCCTCTGCTGACAGTAATGTTCCTAATTGGATTATCTAAGCATGCAGTGGTGGTGAGGGGAATGCTGGGGAGGATTGTCAAGTTGCTCACTTTAGGTGTGAGCAACAAAAAGCAGCAAACTGCCAAAACACTCTTAAAAATATAAGCTGGCAAAGACCATGTGTTGTATAATAGGTGGTAGAATTGGATAAGATGAGCTTATAGATCTAGATTTACATTACATTAAGGCCAGTGAGCTCTATCACTGGAGGTTTGAAGCAACATTTCCTGCTCTTTTACCACCAGCAAGAAATGTCTTTGTCTTCTCCTGCGTGAAAAGCAGTTGTGAAACTACTCGTTTGGTTAATAAAAAATATGAATCTGCATTACTTTATATAGAATACTTATTCAAGTAATTTTTAAGATACCACATGATGGAAACCTTGTTCATGTGCTGCGGATTCTCAAATTCTGGAGCTCAAAAGTGTAGATGTGTAAAGGTTACAAGTTGTGAGAGCATCAAGATTAAAAAGCTTCAAAAAGGCTGAGTATCATTCACAAATAACTTAGGCCTTAGTCACAACTGCCCTTAAGGTTGGAAATGGGCTGTCCCCTGGTAAAAAAAAAATGGGCAAACTTGTATGGGGCACACAGGTGGCAAGATTGTAGACCACTGGGTGAGTTCAAAGAACAAAAATGTTCATGCAATTATTTTTACTGACATGCTGAGAGCTACAGGTCATAGCATACACTTAAACAACAAGTTTTCTGACCCTCTTGGCCTTCCATAGTTGCTCACTCCTACCTAACTCCACACAGCTGGGTCCTGGGATACTTAAGTTTCTCTCCATCTCCTCTACACTGCCAGTTTGTTACACTTTCTGCCTTCGACCAAACCTGTTCAAGTCTGCTCAAAAGTCCTTCCGAGTCTGTTCAAGTCTGTCCTCTTTCTTACGACCGTCCTGCTGGTTTTTGGCCCTCTCTGCTTCTGGATGTTGAGTTCAGTCTGCCCCTTTGGTGTGCTGCTCTTCTGGACTGAATTTAATGTGTATGATCCTGGCCTGGATTTTACAAGAGATACTCTGCTGCCCGCCATCTCCAGCTTGACATCTTGTGTCATGAGATCTATTGGAGACTCCCTCGGGCATCTGGCAGCAACGTTTCCTTACCTCTTGAGCCTCAAATTTACAGATTTTGACCTCTGTGTGCTCCTTCTTGGGTGTCCGATCCCGTGTTTTTCTGACATCGCATGTGATCAGCAGGACACTTTTGTCAAAAGTCATTATCAGCAATTAGTAGTAAGCAGTAGTAACCAAAATCGATCAATATTGATCACCTTTGATTAGGTGCCACATGTAATCATAGTTGAACAGCAAGGATCATCTGTGATCCACTGTAATTATTAGCAGTGATCAACAGTTCTGTCTGGCAGTTACGTGTGATCTTCAGTGCTCGATAGTGATCTAATAAGATCAACGGTAACCTTATGTAATCTGTAATGATGACCGGGAATCAGTTGGAATCACCAGCAGCCACCTGTAATTTGTAATAATCTATATTTGAATTTGATTAGCAACAATAAGTGATTAATTGTGATCGCGTCTTCCAACAGAGATCAGCTGTGATCGACCATGATCTAATTTGCTTTAGTGTTCACTGCATAAGTTTTTGAAAAGGAAAAGGACAAAATAAAATGATGCCAAAAACTATTTTCTTCATTAGGCAGGTATTCGCTTGAATAAAATATAAAGTTTATATCATCACGACCCCTATGCTGTACCTCCTCTATAGAAGCTACAGCAGATCTTTTCTCTGCCAGATTCCCTTCTGGCACTCATGAGGGTGAAGCAGCTTGATGTACTTTCTACTAATCAGTTATTGATTTGGGCAGCAAGGTTGATAATGGACGGGGTGATGCAGAGAAGCAGCAGATGAGAGTGGAAAGCTGCTGTGGGTCAGTGCCAGCCCGCTTTCTTTTCAGTAAATAATGACTGTGCAATGCTTTTGTTTATCTAAGCTAGTGTTTACCAGAATTAAATAATAGTTTATTTGAGACTGTTGTACCTGATACATCATCAGGAACAGCAGAGTCTACATTAACAAAAAGTTTCTTTGTTTTTAAAAGTCAGTTGGACAAATAATCAACGTCTTATCTTTTTTGTTGATCTTCACAGCACTCTGTGGAGGCTGTCAATGCTGGAGTGAACCCTGTTGGAGATACTTCCTACAACTCCAGCCACTGGGATCTGGGGAGTGCCTTTTTCTTTGCTGGAACAGTTATCACAACCATAGGTAAGCTTGTTATGCGGTGAGCAGGAAGGGGAGGATCCACGCGCAGGACACAATTGAAATTATGAAGTTTATTTGAGGGTAAGGCGATGAAAGTTGATGGGGAAAGTCCGGTATGGATTGGTCTTGCGTCGGGAGCGGAGTTGGATGAGCTCGGGGAGGCAGCAGGGGTAGTGGAGAGAAGGCGGGAGCCACTGGCAAACAAACACACAAGTTAGTAAGGCAAATCTATGACAAGAGTGAGTCCTGAGACACGTCTTGGGAGCCAGCACGTTACCGTCTTGGGCAAGCTAACAGTCTGGCGCCGGAACTGGGATCTCCACCATCCTTTATACATCTGCTGGAGACCCAGGTGCAGGCAATCATGGTGGCCATACCTGGTGGCTGATTGAGCACAGGTGGGTGCTGTCATGGCATCTGACGACCCACAACAGTACCCCCCCCTCAACGGGAGCCACCAGGCGACAGGAAGCGATCCGGACGCCGACGCCGAAGATCACGGACCAGAGAGGCATCCAGGATAGCGGAACGGGGAACCCAGGACCGCTCCTCGGGGCCATAGCCCTCCCAGTCCACCAGGAACTGCAAGCCCCGATCACGGCGCCGGATGTCCAGGAGGCGCCGCACGGAGTAGGCAGGACGCCCAGCCACCAACCGGGCGGGCGGAGGGGCAGCAGCAGGAGGGGCCAAGGCAGAGGAGGCGACCGGCCTTATCTGGGACACATGAAAGGACGGATGCACCCGCATAGTACGGGGCAGGCGTAGCTTGACCACTGTAGGGTTGATCACCCGGAGGATTTCGAAGGGGCCTAGAAACTTCGGGGAAAGCTTGCGAGAGTCAGTGCGGAGAGGAATGTTCTTGGCGGACAGCCAAACCATCTGTCCCGGGGCATAAGCAGGAGCTGGGGTCCTATGGGAGTCAGCATTGCTGCGAGCCCGATCCTGAGCCCGACTCAGGGCAGCTCGGGCTGCTTTCCAAACCCGCTTACACCTGCGCATGTGGGCCTGCACGGAGGGGACAGCTACCTCCTCCTCCTGGGTCGGGAAAGATGGGGGCTGGAAACCTAGGGAGCATTCAAAAGGGGAGAGGCCAGAAGCCGAACACGTGAGGGAGTTGTGTGCATACTCGACCCAGTCCAGGAAATCACTCCAGGAGGAGGGGTTGCCCTCAGCCATACATCGCAGGGCGGCCTCCAGACATTGGTTGGCACGCTCCGCTTGGCCGTTGGTCTGGGGGTGAAATCCAGACGAGAGGCTCGAGGTGGCACCAATCAACTGACAGAACGATTTCCAGACAAGGGAGGTGAACTGTGGACCCCTGTCAGAGACAATGTCCGTGGGATCCCATGCAGACGGAGGACGTGATGAGTGAGGAGGTTGGCAGTTTCCCTGGCCGTGGGAAGTTTCGGGAGAGCCACATAGTGTACAGCCTTTGAGAACCGGTCAACGATTGTGAGTATGACGGTGTTACCTCGTGAAGGGGGCAGACCAGTAACAAAGTCCAAGGCTATATGGGACCAGGGGCGGCCAGGAACAGGCAGAGGGCGGAGGAGACCAGAGGGTGGCCGGTGCGGAGTCTTGTTCCGGGAGCATGTGGGACACGCCGCAACGAACTCCCGGACGTCGTTGTCCATGGTGGGCCACCAAAAACGGCGTCTTAATAAGGACAGAGTCCGGAAACCACCCGGGTGGCAGGTACGGCGGGAAGAGTGGCCCCACTGGATAACCTGGGAACGTACAGAGTCAGGGACAAACAAACGATTTGGTGGGCCGGTACCTGGGTCAGGTTGCTGTCTCTGTGCCTCTCGGACTTGTGACTCGACCTCCCAAGATACAGCGGCTACCACACACGACGGAGGGAGGATGGGGTCCAGGGTGACTGGAGTGTCTGGGGCAAACTGACGGGACAATGCATCGGGTTTCTGGTTCTTTGAGCCGGGTCTATAAGACAGGGTGAAGTTGAATCTCAGGAAGAAAAGTGACCAGCGGGCTTGACGGGGATTCAACTGTCGTGCTGATTGCAGGTAGGCCAGGTTCCGGTGATCGGTCCAAATCAAGAAAGGCAGTTCGGAGCCCTCCAGCCAATGCCTCCAGTGTTCCAAGGCCAGTTTCACTGCAAGTAATTCACGGTCACCTACGTGGTAGTTGCGTTCGGCTGGTGACAGTCGTCGAGAGAAAAATGCACAGGGGTGTAATTTCTGTGTCTCTGCAGAACGCTGGGATAGAACTGCCCCCACTCCCGTCTCAGAGGCATCAACCTCTACCACGAACTGTCGAGTTGGATCCGGATGGCGCAGGACTGGGGCAGTAGTGAACAGACTCTTTAGCTTGGCAAAGGCGGCTGCTGCTTCTGTGGACCAAGAGAAAGAAACAGACGGTGAAGTTAATTTGGTTAGGGGTGCAGCGATGCGGCTATAGCCTCGAATGAATCTCCGGTAGAAATTGGCAAAGCCGAGGAAGCGTTGGAGGTGTTTCACGGTTGTGGGTACGGGCCACTCCACCACGGCCTTTATCTTGTCTGGATCGGCCCTCACCTGGCCTCCCTCGAAAATGAACCCGAGGAAGGAGATCGTGTCTTTATGAAAATCACATTTCTCGGCCTTTACGTACAATCGGTTCTCAAGGAGTCGCTGTAGAACTTGGCGGACGTGGCGAATGTGGTCAGGGAGGCTGGAGGAAAAGATCAAAATATCATCTAAATATACGAAGACAAAGCGGTTCAGGTAATCACGGAGGACATCATTTACTAGGGCCTGGAAGGTTGCTGGTGCATTACACAGTCCAAAAGGCATCACCAGATACTCAAAATGGCCTAATGGGGTGTTAAAGGCCGTTTTCCATTCATCTCCCTGCCTTATTCGGACTAGGTGATAAGCATTTCTGAGGTCGAGTTTAGTGAAAAAGGAGGCACCATGAAGGGAACTGAAGGCGGAGTCAATGAGGGGCAAAGGGTATCGATTCTTTACGGTTATGTTGTTTAATCCCCGGTAATCGATACATGGCCGGAGCGACCCCTCCTTCTTTGTCACGAAGAAGAAACCGGCACCGACAGGTGAGGATGAGGGTCTGATTAGCCCGGAGGCCAGGGAGTCATTGATGTAGGTCTCCATGGCCTCCGTCTCGGGCCGGGAGAGATTATACAGGTGGCTGGAGGGGAGAGGAGCCCCAGGGAGCAGCTCGATGGCGCAATCATAAGGCCGGTGGGGAGGAAGGGTAACAGCTTTGTCCTTGCTAAAAACCTCAGCCAGATCATGGTATTCCACTGGAACATTGGATAGGTCGACTGACTCGGGTGACCTGACGGTGACAGGGGAAGGCCTGGGAAGTGCTGAGCGAAGACAGGAGGAGTGACAAGAGGGGTCCCAACTGAGAATACAGCCTGTGCGCCAGTTCACATGGGGGTTGTGGAGCGAAAGCCATGGGTGCCCGAGGACCACAGGGGTATTGGGAGTGTCCACAATAAGAAAACGGAGTAGCTCCTGATGATTTCCTGAAACGATCAGTTTGGTTGGTGCGGACTGGACATGAACAGTGTACAGCTGCTGTCCATTCAGGGCTTTAGCAATGACTGGGGGGTCTACAGGCTCTGTTGCCAGCTTGAGTTTATGGGCCAAGCTTCGGTCCAGGAAGTTGCCCTCAGCTCCAGAATCCAAAAGGACATGAACTGGATGCGTTGACTGAGGGAGACATAAAGTGGCAGGAAGCAGGGTCATGGATGGCAGGATGGAACTGCTTGGGGTCGCCAGTACTCCCGCCTTCACTGGTGACCCTGGTCTTTTGGCCGCCGAATACAAGTCGCCACACGATGGCCCCCTTCGCCACAGTAAAAACATAACCTGCTCTGGAGCCGGCGTTGTCTCTCCTCCCAGGGGAGCTGGGTGCGGCCCAATTGCATGGGTTCCTCTCCCTCCGACGGAACGCTAGTGGGCGGAGCCAGGGCTGCAAAGGACGCTGGTGTGGGAAGCGGCCGACCTTGGCGTTCTTGTGCCCTCTCCCGGAGTCGGTTGTCCAGTCTGATGGTGAGGGAGATCAGTTCATCAAGGGAGTGTGGGGGATCTCTGGTGGCAAGTTCGTCTTTTAGTTGTTCTCGGAGTCCTTTTGCAAAAACACCCTGCAGAGCTGCGTCGTTCCAGCCGGCCTCTGCAGCTATTGTGCGAAATTCTATGGTGTACGCAGCCGCGCTGAGAGATCCCTGTCGTATCTGTAGAAGTTGTTTAGCCGCCTCACCGCCCCTGACCGGATGGTCAAACACAGTCTTCAATTTATCGATAAAGTCAGCATAAGTCATCTGCCCCAGGCCTTGGGATTCATAAGCTGCCTCCGCCCAGCTCAAAGCCTTTCCCTCCAAAAGACCGATGACGAAGGATATCCGCGACTGATCGGTGGCGTACGTGACGGGCTTTTGTTGGAAAACCAAAAAACACTGCAACAAAAATCCTCTGCATTTACCTGGATCTCCGGAATAAGGCTTCGGATCAGGTATGTGTACCTCTCTCACAGGTGTGGGAACTGCTGGCGAGCTGGCAGCTGGGGGCACAGATGAGGCAGCCGTGGCGGTGAGCGCCGCAACAGTGTTGGTGAGCTGCTGCAGCTGTGAGAGAACCGCGTTGTGTTTGTGGTCCAGAGCCTGCAGCAACTGCTCATGCCGGGCAAGATCGGGATGGGTCGGGGTTGCATCCGCTGGATCCATGAATGGCCAGACTGTTCTGTTGTGCGGTGAGCAGGAAGGGGAGGATCCAAGCGCAGGACACAATTGAAATTATGAAGTTTATTTGAGGGTAAGGCGATGAAAGTTGATGGGGAAAGTCCGGTATGGATTGGTCTTGCGTCGGGAGCGGAGTTGGATGAGCTCGGGGAGGCAGCAGGGGTAGTGGAGAGAAGGCGGGAGCCACTGGCAAACAAACACACAAGTTAGTAAGGCAAATCTATGACAAGAGTGAGTCCTGAGACACGTCTTGGGAGCCAGCACGTTACCGTCTTGGGCAAGCTAACAGTCTGGCGCCGGAACTGGGATCTCCACCATCCTTTATACATCTGCTGGAGACCCAGGTGCAGGCAATCATGGTGGCCATACCTGGTGGCTGATTGAGCACAGGTGGGTGCTGTCATGGCATCTGACGACCCACAACAAAGCTAGTCTAAAATCTATGACATCAGTTCAATAATCAGCATCACCCAGAAGATCCTGTACAGTTCAGTGCATTTCCCTGTGACAGAACTGCTGACGCTCAGTTCAGTTATTGGACCTTCTCATTCCAACAGGCCTTTTAAAATGCTGCTCTCAAATATTTTTGGACTGAGGTTTGTGCTTTGAGATGGCGTTGATTTTCTTATTCTGAAGAGATGCTTGTAGCAGACCTAGAGAACCGATGAAATCGTCATTCCAGGTTTACCTTTTTTATAGTGTCACGGTAAATACACACATCCTTCAAGCAGCAAAGCATCCCCATAGCAGGATCCTGCCACTTCTGTGCTTTACAGTTAGTGTTTTTTTGAGAATTAATGCTTCTGTTACAATTTATTATTAGAAATATTTTTTTTCTGTTAGTGTTACATATTAACTTTAATATTTTTGTTGGTTTCTACCTTTTATCTTTGTTACAACTTTCTTTTCTGTTTGCCGTCTACGTCCTGCGGTTTTGCAGAATTTTTTTACCATAATTTTGCTTTCTTTATTTTTCTACAGCACATTCATTGTGTTTTGATAAAGACCATTGCTAATCAATCGTCGTGCTTCGTCGCTTGTACAGAATGCCCTCAGCCCACATGTATGTAAATCTTCAATCGTGAGCAGATCTTTTTGTTTCAATCTATAATTGATTTTTGATCATATTTAAACAAGAAAGAATAGTGTGTAAATGTTTATGTCTGTCTGAGAAAACGTTATAAAGTGTGTAAAGAGGAGTCTTACAGCCTAAAAACATCCATAATTATTGCAAAAAATAAAGATAACTACTTTGCGGATATCTTCTATCACAGGTTATTTTTAGAATATTACTCCTCCAAAAAATGTTGGACCACTGAACCCACTTACCCTTTCTTGATTTATCTTCACCTTGTCAGATTATTTTCTATGATCTAATCCTGTCCAACCCTACCATCTCTTTTCCCTGCTGCAGGATATGGAAACATTGCTCCCAGCACAGAAGGGGGGAAGATTTTCTGCATCCTTTATGCAATATTTGGCATCCCACTCTTTGGATTTCTGCTGGCCGGAGTTGGTGACCAACTGGGAACCATATTTGTCAAAAGTATTGCCAAAGTGGAGAAGATGTTTCGGGTGAGTCACCGTGACAACCAACTCTGTCTCGATCATAGACATATAATGTACTGGACAGGTCATACCTGACGTCACCATTTGGATGCTTCTTGGTAAAAGTCAATCCTAACTTATGTTGGACGATGACTGGATGTAACTCTGCCTAATTCAAGAATTTGGGTGGAAGAAAGTAAAATTCAAAGTTCTGTTGGGTCATCCATGGGACCACCTTCATCAGAGTTGTCATGAATATTGACTAAAACAATAGAAGAAATATAGCTTCTGACACCAGATTGTATGTGGAATTATATTTAGGTGTATTATTGGGTTTAACACTGGATTCTCAACAAGTTGCTTCCTTCTTCAACCTGCCTCCAGTGGTCTATGGAGGAACTGCAATAAGTCATACTTTGTGGTTTTCTTCAAATTTGGGAAAGAAAAGTGGGCTCTTGATCTTGACCAAAAGGCTAAATAACAGAGTAAGTTTAGCACACAAATGACTCACAGTAAAAAGAAATGAATGAGGATGGATGCTGTGGGAGATGACAATTTTTTCCTCCAAAAAGGTGGGTTGTCATGGTTACACGTGGTGTTGCAGGGTAGATGTGTCTTGTCCATTAGATTAATAGGATTATAAATAGGCACTCACTTATCTGTAAGGTAAAGGGGAAAAGCCTGGGTCAAGATATTTTTTATTATTTATTATTTTTTCATGTTCTCAAGTGCACACATAATTCCATCAACTGTTCAAATGACAGAATCTGCTGCATCCATTCCACTTCTCAAGGATTATGCTGTAGTCACATGCACCAGTACGAGGAGTTGACTTGTACGGGTGCCGCAGGTTTTTGAATGGTCCAGGCTGTATGTAGAGGGTCGTAGAAGGGCACGGCCACATCTGAAAGAGGGTGTAGATGTGTCTTTCAGTTCGCTTGAAGTTATTGCTGCCACCTGAAGGGTTCTCATTGTCATGCATGTAGTAAGTGTGCTGTGAAGTATTTGTAAGGACAATGTAAGTTACACGCACTTATCACGGACAGGACGCACTCTAGTCGCTAGTAAGTTACTGCACTCTGATTGTCTAATTTACTCATTTCTAACAGTTACGCTGCAGCAATGAGCACGGGCCTATCACTTGAACAGCACTAACGGCCACCTTGCACAGTGTCCAGGGTTCGGGGGGTTAAAAAAGTGAAAACTCTTTACAGCGTCCTCTGTGTTTCACCTACGTCTCCCTTACTTACCCTTTCTTGTTGTTTAAGAGTTATGCCCTGTTGCCTGCAGCATGCCCACAGAAAAGAATGTGCATGAACAGTTTTGCTCCACGGGCTCACCGAGTGGTCTATAATCCTAAAATTTTGTGCGGGCCACCTACTTGCCCATTTTTCACCCACAGACAGCCTGTATTCACCTGAAAGGGCATTTGTGACTAAGACAATAAACAAACAGGAAAAGCAAACAGATTTCAGCCAGCCCTTGTTCTGTCCTTCAACTTTAAGTCGGTTTCTCAGATGCATCAATGGAGGGTATGGGATGGGATGGAGGAGAACGATCTCTAGATTTGACTTTGAGGTCAGAAGTAGGTAACTTCTATTTAAAGCCTCAGAGCACAAACTGAGTATGTCTGTGGTTAAAAAGACTGCAGAGTCACCAGGTCGAGTCAAATTTCTTTAGAAGTCAGTCAAGTTGAGTCCAGAAGTTAGAAGGTTAGATATATTTAGAAATAAGCTGTCAGTGAGGCTGTCGGTCAAAGACACAACTTATGTGCAAATGGCACCAAATGCACCAATGATACTACTTAAAGGGTGATTAAAAATGCAAGACCTAAAAAAATGTGCAAGGTATATTTAAAATATAAAAAAACTGATTTATTTTTAGATTTTCTTTTAAGAAAGAAGACTGAACAGGCAAAAGAGAGAGCGAGAGACAACCGAGAGGAAAAAGGTAAATTCAGCAGTAAAGAAATCAAGCTTTAGAGGAAAATAATTTGCAAGAAAAGCTAAGAAATCAGGCAAAAGAAAGCACAAGGAGAATCCAGTTCAAGGGGCCACATCATAAACTACGTGTACTTTCACACAAACACTGTCTTTTAAGTTGGTTGAAAGTCCCATTTGTTTTGTAAACCAAGTTTTTGGGAGGTCTTTTGGGTTTGGGCTAATAGCTCATCATCACTGAGGCCAAGTCTCATCTGATTAACTAGAACAGAACTCCCAGAGCAAGAAAGAGAATGGATACGAAGACAATAAGAAGTAGTTTTCTTCACTCTGAACATAAACACAGACAAGCAGAGAGATTTGTAAACGGGCTGGTAGCCATATTTTTTCTGCAGCTTCAGGTGAAACTATTCTTTTAATGTGAACTTTGCAAGCATCTCTTTCCATTGAGCAAGTGCCCCTGCAGAGTCACTAGTGTCATAAATGATTTTGTGAATAAATCTGTTTCTTTGAGACTTTTTTTTTTATTCAGAGAAGTAAAGTAGCATTAATCTGCCATTAAACAAGGAGCTCGTTCCTTTAAATGTGGTTATTGTTACACATCAATTGTAAGTTATTTGTGTTGAATGTAAATGAAACATGTTTGAACTATAACACCATACTGTCTTTACTCACATACTTGTGAGTAAAGCAAGATGTGCGTCTCAGGTTTAGATGCACCACACCACAGTTTTTTTTAGATCTTTTTGCCAACTTAAACACCAGGTTTTATTCTGTGACAAAGTCAGATTCATTTAGAACTTGGTTAGCCCTGTAATACCAGCGCTGTCGTCAGTGATAACAAAACAACATGCTCTCAAAACTACCATAACTCTTTAACTGTTGATGCAAATAATGTAATTCCAACAAGTTCTTATTTGGAGAAAAGCAACGTTTTGCATGTTGGCATAAAGCTACTTTTGTCTCAGTCGATATTTGTTGATTGCATAACCATTCGACTACTGTAAATAGTTGCATGTCAATGGAGTTACAGTGTTAAAGGGTTGGAAAAGCTGTCCTCTTTGAGAAAACTTTAAAAGCTAAATTTCTGTCTGATGAAAATAAACTGCATCCACTGCCATCTGGTATAATTATCCTGTAATGATTAAAAAATAAAGAAACAAATACGATTCTATTGTCCTTTTCCGTCACAAACTCCTTCTTTGGCAACTTAATGGATATGAAAAAATTGCTGTTTTAATTGCGGTTTTAGTTGTTCTGTGCAGCACAACAGCTTTTTTAATTTCACCGAAATGAACAGAAACAAACAACCCCTTCATTGTTCTTCCATACCCCCACCCTCCACCCCCAATAGACAGTAGCCTACTTTGCCTTTGACAATCCAACTTTCTTTGAAATCATAGGTTTAGAATGTCTTTTGGAAGAAACATTCTGTGAGGAATAAAGACTGCTATCATATCAAATTTAGAAAGTCGTCAGACTTGGATTTTACCATTAAACAAATGTCTATTTTAAATATAGACTATTGAAGCAAAATATTTAGCAATAAAAAGATGAAAGATCTTCTTTATGTTTAAAAATGTTCTTTCCTGAGAGAAGGAGATGAGGGTTTTCGAAGAAGAAGAAATAGCAACTGTTGAAGGAAGTGAAACAAGAACTTATGAAGCTGGTGTGAACAGAAGAGAAGCCAGATACTCCAGAATGTTGGATACTGGATACCGTAATTCAGAGCTCCTAATAAAGGTGCAGTTTGAAATAATACGTCTTTGTTAGTTTCTATTGCAAGGATACCGACTGCCTTATAGGGATTATTTGAATGTTTTTCTAACTCTGTATTGTGCCTGAGGAAGTGAAGAAATTTCATTAGTCAAATTCATGGTGTCTCCATAGAAATGAGTCAGGAACCTCTTTTCTTCTTCCCTCCCAGAATAATCACAACCAAATCAGTCAGACCAAAATCCGTGTGGCCTCAACACTGCTCTTCATCCTGGTTGGCTGCATCTTTTTCGTCACCATCCCGGCCGTGATCTTCAAGCACATCGAGGGATGGACGTGTCTAGATTCGACGTACTTTGTCGTGATAACGCTGACAACCATTGGAATAGGCGACTATGTGGCAGGTGAGTTTAGATTGGTTGTTAATATACCATTTTATTAACAATTTAACTTTAAAATAAAAATGCTCTCCCAAGTTTTTAATGTGAATTAAATGTTCTAAAGTCTTCCACTGTGGTGTGTTTAGACCTGATAAGATAAATATAATGTGAGCTTTTTGAGTTGAGAGCATACAACTAGAAGAAGTGAGCTTTATCTGACGAAAAAACACAGTTATCAGTAGACTATGAAAGGCTATGATGGAGCCATGTGGTAAGGATACCAACCCATTTGGAGAATGACAAAGCAATTATTTAATAATTATTTAACTCCTGGTCTTGTAAATAAGTCTGATGGATTCAGACTTTCATTGATATAAATGCCTCGTAGAAACACTTATCTTCATTCCCTCCTTCACATCTCTCGTGTTTTCTTTCTCAGGAGGAGACAGAAAGATTGAGTACCGCAAGTGGTACCGACCACTGGTGTGGTTCTGGATCCTTGGCGGCCTGGCGTACTTTGCTGCAGTGCTGAACATGATCAGTGACTGGCTCAGGGTGTTATCCAAAAAGACCAAAGAAGAGGTGTGTTTCCACATTGAGATACTGTAGATATTAAAGATAGACTGAGACTATTCATGTTTCCGTTGGAGCTAAAAGCAATAGACTGACATTGACCTGCACAGAAGTAAGAGGAGACTTGTGCAAGGATCACAACAGGAACATTTGACTTCTAAAGTCTGGTTCATGTAAACCATGTTCTTGATTTGTTCCACAGTCAAGCATTTGTAAGTGGAATTTATTGAATTGGGAACATCTGGTGTAATATCCCAATGCCCCATTAACAGTGCATGTCATACCTTTTCGAAGTTTTCCAAAAGTCAATTAAACCAAATTCCCATAATAGAGTGAGTGAGACTTATCAAAAAGTCATCGTTTCCCTTGTTGATGGATGGTGAAATCCACAAGAAATTGTACCACTGTCTGCCGTCAAACAGTTCAAGCCAAATATGGTAAGTAGGTACAGCCCAACGCAAATCAAGTCAGACAAAGGAAGTAACTCTTCAAGTACAATTTACATTTGTGAAGTAGATGTGCAAAACTTCTACTTTTGCACAAGAGGTACTATCATATTTTAGTTTAACCATAAAAAGACACCCACCCATCCATCCGTTTTCTATACCTGCTCGTTCCCTTTTGGGGTCATATGGATGTTGGAACCTACACAGCTGCTCTTGGGAGAAGACAAGACGCAGGACGAGTCGCCAGTCTGTCACAGGAACACACACAAAGACAAACAACCACACATACTGACATTCACACCTAAGGGATCATTTAGAATCATAAGTTCAACTATGAAGTATGTTTTAGGACTCTGGGAGGAAGCTGGAGTGCTTGGAGAAAACTTACGCATGCACGTGGAGAGCGTGCAAAGTCGGGTGAATCGGTCTGTGATTTTAAAGCACTTTGGGCCTTCTCAGGACTAACTCAGTGACAAAGCGTCCATCCTGAGACTGGAAAGTTGTGAGTTCAAATCCACAGCCAAGTCATTAAAAACCCTCTAAAAATGGCACCCAATGTCTCCCTGCTTGACACTCAGCATTAAGGGGTTGGATTGGGGGGTTAAGCCACCAAATTGTTCCCAAGCGCGTCTGCAGCTCACCACTCCCTACAGGGTATGGGTCAAATACGGAGAACAAATTTCAGTCCAGTGTGACAGCTAATGGGACTTTAACTTAAAGAAGGTGGTAAAGTACTATATAACCATTTATCATGTGTTGCTTCTAGTGGTTGAACTCCTCGTTTATATATTGAGCAGGTTGGACAAAGACAACTGAAAGCCTTGCAAGACTGTGACATCCTAGAGACAGAAGTTGCTTTCGAAGTTTGAAACTTGTTATGAGAAAACCGTAAAACTGTTTTAACTTCGATGAAACTTTGGATAACTGTGCCATGTTCGCAATATTTTGGTGGCAGGTTCTGGATGATATCACATTTCATAACATCACTTTCTATACCAACAGAACTTAAGGGGTTACTTTTGATCCTTCTATGTCTTAAAGATGTCCTCTGCATGCTATAACCTTTGAGACTTGTCTCTATGCAGGTGGGGGAGATCAAGGCTCATGCTGCTGAGTGGAAAGCAAACGTGCGAGCAGAGTTTCGGGAGACCCGGAGACGTATGAGTGTGGAAGTTCATGAGAAGCTACAGCGAGCCGCCACCATGAGGAGCATGGAGAGGAGACAACTGGGCTTAGACCAAAGAGCTGTGTCACTGGATATGCTCTCCCCAGAGCGGCGTGCCATTTTTAATAGCCTGGATACCAGCAACTACAAGAACTCCTCCCAAGAGAGTATTGACATCAAACTGAACAACCTCCATCTGCAGGGCTCAGAGCAGAGCGTTCAACACCACAACCACCAGACCTCGTCTGAGGACAACATCTTCAACCGCCTAGGATCTGTCACCAGACTGGCCAAGCGCGGCAGAAACCGCGACCTGAAGAAGAACATCCCGGACGAGGCGCGACGGCCTCACAGCGAGGCTTACACCTGTAGCACACGTCCCTTCGACTGTAGCACCGCTTCCGCTGATGAAGGAAAACTAAAAGGTGAAGGAGAGGATGAGAACGAAGAGAAGCAGTGCAATACTAGCTTGTCTGAATTCTCAATGTTTGTGGAACCCTGTAAGGCTCTGAACGGATTGATCCAGGAGGAAAGCCAGGAGAAGGAGACATTTGCCACTGAAGAGCTCCCCTCTCAGATGGGCTTATAGACTTTGAGCTCTTTAGGTTTTTAATCCACCATTTGTGCCTTTTTTTGCATAAGCAGAGAAACTGCGGAGTTTCTGCAGTCATGTCATTAACTGTTCCCTACAGATCCAAAACAAAAAAACTCAGTGATCCATGCTGTGGTGTCCAAAGGACCTGTCCAGGTATCTGCGTTGGTATGGCAACTGCAAATGTTGAGGTGGTTCTTCTTGAAGTCCTGGAAGCACTGTGACTGCTGCTGCTGTTGTTTTACATACATATCTACTGTGATTATTTCACTGTCTTCACTGTCCAGTTCAAAACAGTTGCTCCAAATTTGACTGAAGCAAAGACTTCTCAACAGGGGATCACCCAACCATTTCGGTAGCTTACTGCTTTCTTAGGAAGATGGGTTTGGATCTAAGCTCTTCATTGAGATGGAACCACCAAACATCTCACCAAACGACAGTTGAAAACAACTTGTTAGGAGGAAAATACCTGAATGTAACAAAACAAACTGCATTTGCAGATTCACCTTCAACCTTCAATGAACATTTTAGATTGTTTACCTCTGAGCATGAAGATTTGGTTACATTGATTTGGGAATTGTTTTACATTATAATTTTGTTAGTTTTGCTTTTACAAAAAAAACAACGATTGAGGAACATCAGGGCACCAGGAACATGCAGTTATAACAACTGATCATGAGGGGCAGTGTTGCCCAAAACAAGTGCTGTAGCCAGAAATAAATAAAAGCACAGACACAAAATTAAAATTGTCTAGCTGTGTCCATGAGAGGCTTTTATTGTTGAAGCACCTTTAGTTTATAGTTGCATCACATTTTCTAGAATTTTCCAGGTTTCACACTTTTTGTACTTTTACTTTTGGTGGCTTTTATAATATTTTTTGTTTTGTTTTGTTTTTATTATTTTTGTGGGACAGTTTTTCTGCCTTTGAACTGCAGAGAACTGCTACAAGTAAACCAGAGTATTTTTTTAACCTGGTTTGAGACATATTTGAAAAGGAATAAACAAGTCCAGACTCAACAGCTCAGTGTGAAAGTACCTTAAAAGGACAACAAGAAAATCGACTTTATCTTAGAACATTTTGTAAGCAGTCACCCATCAGGAAGTTTGAGGTTCAATAGCCCTTACATCAGTTTAAGTGTCCTTTGGCTACACGATGAACTGGAGTTTGCCCCCATATCTGCGATTTTCATTTTATTTGAAAAAAAAACAAAAAACAATGAGATGATTAAAAATATCTGAAATGAAAAGACGAATGATGGGATTTTTCCATCCCTTGATTGCAGTTAAATGACTGGTTGCATGTTTGAGCTGCACGTTAGTACCATAGATTAGTCTGTTGATTTTAGGTGACCGATAATTCTGCCTGCTGTATGTCACACTGATGAATCATGATCACCAATAAAAACTCACATCAGGCACAAAAGTCAATAAGATGTCGACATATAGATATTTAAGGGGGAAAAAAAGCAAACTTTTTCGTGGTGAAAACCAGTTTCACTTACTCAATAACACAGCTCAAACAAAGCATATGAGATCATTTAGAAAATTCAAAATTATTCCATACGGTATTCTTTTTCATACTTGACTAACTCTTGTATGATAAAACCGACAATTTTTGCATCACTGCATGAAGTGAAGCTCAAATCCAAAAAATAATCAGATTTAAAAAATGGAAGGAACAGAACAACACTGTTGACTTAAATGATAATGTTTCTCTGTGTGTTTTATTGCATTCTGTTTTTATAAACATTTATCACGCAGACTTGTGTGGTTATAAAAAAAATAATTAAAACATGCTGTTCATTGTCCTGAAAAAGGATGACTGAGAAGACAAATATAAAATGCCTACAGGACTGTGACCTCTCTGAGCTCCATCTCAGCCTTTCATTGCCTTAATTTACTCATCAGGTTTGTCTCTGCTGCATTTATTCTTAAGTAGTGGGATTTATTTGAATCAAATATGTTGGAACCACCATTAAGAAAACATAAAAAAAATGAATTTTACAGTGTTGATTCGGGTTTCATATAGTCTCCAACTTACTGCAAAAAAAATGAAATCTGTACAAAAATTGTCGTACGTTAGATGGGATATGCTGACATCTGTGGTTGTCTGCAGTACCGCATTTTTTTGCACTTTGCAGCTTACTCTGCACTACACCTGGAAGTTTATACAACACGTGTGATGCCTTTTAAATAAAATATGATGTATTTCAAAGGCGTTTTAGTTAAAACAGTGAAATCTTAAACAATAAAGAGAAATTAACTGGCATGTTGTCATGTTATAATGCCACCATGTTTGTGGATTTTGTGTCACTCCCCACTTCCAAGGCTCCACATGGCGTGTCATTCTGTTGCTCACGCAGCATGTGCTCTGTACCTGAATGTTTACTGTATATGTTGTACAAACATTACATTAAATGTGATGACTTTCAGAAAGAAAGCTACTAAATACTTTCCTTATTTTCTTGGTAGATCTTACTTATAAAATTTCCAAACATCCATCAACCATGATTAACAGCTTTTTGTTAGTCTATGAATTGTATTTATTTTTTAGTGCACTTTTTTCTCAAGATTTATAAAAAAAAAAAAATTCAAACACCAATTGTGTTTGAAGGACTTATTTTGTAAATTTTGGTTAAAATGTAAATAGTTTTATACTAAGTCCTCAAAAACAATTACCAAAATACAAAGCTTATCCTTTACCAAACGTTGTAGTTCCTCAAATGACCACTTGGGGCTGGTTTCAGAGTTGACCAATTTTCCTACCGTTCCAAAAACATTTTAAAAGAAAACATAAATAGGGGAGAGATTATTTTCTTAATTTGGTGTTTTGATTTTGTTAGAGCTCAAATTTATGTATAGCTGTGGCATAGTTATAGGTGCAGGTAGACAGGCAAACCACAACTAGATCCAACAAATTTTTCACTTAACTTTGACCTATCTGCCCTTAACTGGAACTGTGATGAATTTGAATGATCTTGAGTCAACATGGCCTTGCCACTTGTGTATTTGTTTGTCTTATAATCATAAACTCTGCTCTTTTTTAAATGCCAGAATGCTAAAGTTAGTTTGAGATTTGCAGTGTATGATTTTTTTTTAAGTTAAGGGAAAGTTAAAGCTTTAACACCTGAGATGTTGCTGATGACACCTAAATAACACACACTCTCTGACCTACTCTTTGACCGTTTACACAATCAATCAGCTTATTCTGTCGCAAAGACAAGCTGCTTTTCTTCTCCGCTTCATAATGCATTGGAATTACATTAATTGCTTTGAAGGGAAGATCTGAATGTCTAGCTAAAGTGAGAAAAGTACACTGTTTATGTCATAGATCAAGGATAGGCAACTACTGGCCTCGAGGGCCACAGTGTCTGCATGATTTCTAGATATCCAAACTCTACTCATGACTGATTACCTGGTTCAGGTGTGTCCAGGCAATTAGAACATGCCAGGGCATGGTATGTTGGAAAACATGCAGGAAATGCGGCCCTCAAGGCCTGGAGTTGCCTATCCTTGTCATACATTATCGAGAAAACAGTGTGTATCACGTTTTAATGAGCTTACATTCATCCGATCACATGTCAATGAGTTGCTGTTGCATTGTTGCTTTACATTTGTCCGCGGCCCATCAGTTGTTTCATTCCGATTCTGTCTACATCATGTATTGCCTGGATATGGTGGCCATTTTGGTCCAGTATTTCCACTCCAAGCACGGAGCCTATTAATTGAGGAAACTCAGACCGAATCTTGGGTGTATTCAGACTGAAAATGTGTCACGAATTATCGAGGGAAACGAACTCTGGTTCACTTCAAGTGAAGCAAATATGTCCAGTCTGAATACACCCTTGTGAGGGGGGGCAATTCTTCAAAATAATCCTAAATTACATAATCAGTGCTCTCTATTTTTACTTCTATAGTTAGAAATAGTTAGGTTATTGTTAAACATTTTAATCTTCCTGAGATGTGGGTCAGTTTGACACAAACACCCCATAAAAAGTTACATGCTTTTACTTTTTAATTTTGAAGTTTTATTTTGAAGTGTAAGCGGAAGTCGAAACTTGATCAAACGAGTAGACCGCGCACAGAAAAACTTCCGCGGTCACGTGATCCCCAGAAGTACCGGGTCGAGCACTCTGTGACGGTTCTATGATTTGGTGGAAGAGGAGTTCGGGAGCCGCCGTGAGGGTGTAGGTTCTGTTGAACCGAATCTTTTTGACGCTGTGTGTCTAAAGTCTGAACTATTGTTGGTAGTTTGGTGAAATTGTTCGTGTCTGTAGTTAGTTTGACGCAGGAAAGTGAAACTGTTGATAAAGGGTGAAGCGGGCATGAGGGACGCTGAAGGAGCAGCTTTCATTCCGAGGACGGTGAGTGTGAGGCGGCTTATCTGCCCACGAACAGACCGAGCTGCTGGGTGAGGCTCCGCCTGCGCTCCGTGTTCCTCCGCGGGGGTCAACCCAAACTGCTGCCGCGGTGAAGGAGCGCGTGTTCGAGTCCCGGAATGAGCTGCTCTATCTTTAACCTACATTCACTTTTTAATTTGGGTTTTAAAAAATAAAACAGAACAAACAAACAAACTGTTATGTGGGAACATGTCATGAGTCAAGGATGTAGTCTGTTGTTTAATTTTCTAAATGGTTCCTGAGAAGTGGTGCATTTTATATGGGGGCTGGAAAGGGGGGCAGAAGACTTGATGTAAAAATTAGATTATGTGATTTTAGTATAATTTAAATTTAATTTGATTGAATTAAAATGTAGCTATTAGTTCTAAATTTTCTTCATTTTTCAGTACTGAACTTTCTTGGCCGCATGGAACCAGAGGAAGAGTTAGGGTTACGGTTGGGTTCAAACCTGCAACTAACAACAACATTTAGCTTTGGACGCACTTAAAATACATGAGAGCAATGCATCAATGTCCACCTCGAATCTCTTTTAGTTTCTACCAGTGCTTGGTTTAATTAATTTAAAGTTATATTTATTTTAATAGCTGCAGTGGCAATATGAGTTTATATTGATTTGATTACATTTAGTTATTAATGATACTAATATTGGCTCAAAAGTGGAAGGGGCAAAGCTGTTTGTTTGGGGACCCCATTCCCCCCGTAGCTCCACCCCTGCTCCTGAGCAAAGGTTTCTCAGGCTTCCCTTTGACATTTGATACTTTTCTTTTACTTGCACCAAACAAACTTTAAATGTCTGTATTTTGCTGTATATGCAGTATTCTGCTTTATCTTTAAGTTAGTTGTTTGTTTTGCCTACATTTCTTTATATTTGTTTACATTTGTCTATATTTATTTCGCAACATTATTAAGCAGTTTTCACATATGTTATTTTAGTAGATTAGAGAGATTGACGTCAGCTGTTTGATGAAAGTCTGCTTGCATCTTCATCTGTTACACTAAGAATTCAGCTGTTTTTTCCGTTATTGCATTTTCAGTGCAATAAGTGACCAATCTTCAAGATGCTTAAATATTCTGTTTTCTGGTTGATTGTCAGCTTTGCCTAAATGTAAATTGTGTAAATATATCGTTTTTTTCTGCACACTTTTTAAATTTTTTGCCACAACTATTTGCTGGCTACTTTTTCCAAAAAAAGAAAATGTTAAAAGAAAAGTAAAATCTGGGACTAAAGAAGCCCTTCAGAACTGTAAATATAGAAAAGTTGAAAGTTGATGCTCCAATATTTGTATTTTTCACCCATTACTGTGCTATTTTCTTGACTCCTCCCCTTTTGTCTTTACAGGGGATCACATGTTAATCACAACTGCTGACAGGCTCATTTGTTTTCACAGCAGGATGAGTTTGCGAGAGATCAGAGAGAACATAAAGCTGGCGCGAGAATACGCCTTGCTGGGAAACTACAGCTCGGCTAGCGTTCTGTACCGCGGGCTGCTGGAGCAGATCAGAAGAAACAAGCACACTGCCCGCGACAGCAGTGTTAACCCGGGATGGCAGCAGGTCAAAACAACAATCTGTCTGATCTTTTTAGGATGAAATCCTGCATGTTCTCACAAATGCTTCACTGATTTCAGCTGTGGCAGGAAATCAGCATAGAGAGCCAACAGGTTCAGGGTATAATGGCCACTCTGGAGACTCATCAGCTGGAGCACACGCCTGCTAAAGCCAGTAACCATGAGGACTGGGACTTGAGGCCTCTGCACTCGGAGCAGAGGTATGTCTGCATCTTCAGCTTCTTCAGGAACAGAACAAAGTCTGGGATGAGTTGTGGATCTGCTTGTTTCTGCTGTTGTGTAACCTCCCAGGTCCTGATGCAGTCATGTGATTCAGATTAGTGACCTGATGTGAGCTTGTTTTGTTCTCCGTCGGCCTCTAGAAAGAGGAGTAAACGGAAAAGTAGTCAGAGGAACAAACTTTGCTCTATTTGTTTACTTTTTTTCTGGTTCAATATTTTAACAGTTTTAGATTCGAGACAGTTCCTTAGTTTATTTTACATTTCTGAACTAAATCTATTGTCTTGCAGGCTTATTTTATATTTTTGTGAAAGTATTTACTCCCTGTGCTGAATATTCATTTGTTTGCAAACGTTAAGGCCAAATCATCAAACAAATGTACATTTTAATGGAAAGCACAATAAATAAGTTTTTAAATGAAAGCAGTTTCTATAAAGAATTCAAATCAGAATGTTCCTGTGTGGAAAAAGTAATTGCTCCAAAACCTAAAACCGTTTTGGGCCACCCTTTATTGCAAAAATGCTGTTAATCGTTTGGGACAACCATCAAATGTTGGAGCTCTCATTTTTGTAAACTGGCCACATTTTCCAAGCTGGTTAACTTCTTTTCGGGGATCTGAGGGTTGCTGGAGCCTTTCCCTCCCACTATTGGTTGAACACCCTGGACAGGTTGCCGTACCGTTACAGTAATTGCTGTTAATTTCTCTATAAAAGTCTATGGGATTTTGGCTTGTTGAAGCCAGCAGGTACTTCGCAAGAGGGAGGGGTCACTCAGTCCAGTTCTCATATACAATCAATCAGCATGACAGCCTCAGACCATCACACTACCAAAACCATGTTTGAATGTTTCTGCGATATCTTTTGTGGTTTTTTTACTATTACAGAAACATAAAGTCCTCTTATCTTATTACTTTTTCAGAAATGAACATAGTGAGCAATGTTGGGAGCATCCAGGGATTTGTTTGCAGTCATAAAGACTCCTCAGCGCCTGGTCACATGATCAGGGCTTGACCAACCAGGAAACAGTGACTCATTAGGTCCTGATCAGGAAGTTAAACAGACAGCTGTATCTTCATTCTCCAGATCTTATATTTGGTCCACCTGAGTGCAGCAGATCTACCGACAGAGTACCTAAAGATGCAGCATCTAGGTTCCGATTCACCATCTTGGACAGAACCTTCCAAAAAGCAGAACCATCTGTTGCCTGACTCCTCTTTTTGCATATCAAACATTGGAGTTACATGAGCACCACATGGATGTGTTAGAACTTCAGTTCTGTACTTTCATTGTGTTACGAGATCTACTGGATAGTTCTTTTGCCATGCGTCAAATTATGTTTCCAGAGAATTTCCGGGTTGATTATAAAAATGAAGTTCAGCAGCCAGAGCCTAGATTTTTTTGTGGATTCATTAAAGATTCAACTTGGCTTTTCTCCTCAGACACTCTCCTTGTCCTGTCCGCTACCCTGCAAACCCCTACAAAGACAGCAAACCCACCAATAACCGGCTTAGTGCGGCGGTGAAGGCCCAACAGAGACACTCACATCGAGGGCCCACCGGGGATCGCAGCAAAACCCCCAAAGACAAGGAGAAGAAGGAAGTAGCTGGCAAAGCAAAGGAAGATAAGGTGAGACCATTGTTTGCTGTGCTGATCAAAGCCAGGCTGTCCCGCCCGTCCGTCCAGTTTCTCCCTCAGAGCACAGGAGCTGCATTTGTGTTTACTTTCCACAGGAGAAGGAAGTCAAGCGGTTTGATGGGGCAGGATATGACAAAGACCTGGTGGAGGCTCTGGAGAGAGATATCATTTCACAGAACCCCAACGTGAAGTGGTACGTCAGTCTTTCACTTTTATCGCTTCATTTGGGCGTCTCGCCTCTTTGTTTGATCTGTGACTTAAATTCATCAAACTCATCTGTTGCCATGCATTTCATTTTCCAAATACCGAGTGTTTTTGGAAACAGTCAAAGATGAATAATTCATTCTACTAAAATTTTCTCAGCTACGTGTTTACGAGTGTATTTTGGAAAAAACTCTTTCTTCTGACAAATGTAGAGCAAAACAACAACTAGTGTTAAGAAAATAACGTTGTAATTGTTATTACGTTATATTTTTATCACAATGTTTACAATTTTGAAAAGTTAATGACTGACTGGAGTTACTGGGTTATTTATTAGGCTGTAAGCTGATGGGTAATCATGAAAAGATAATTTTAGCAGAATAAAATGAAATATAGTAAAAAATTCAGTTAAATTATCACCCGTGTCTGAAGCTACATAGAGCCCTATTGTAACAGTAACATCTCTCCATCACCAGAGGCCTTCAGCTGGACAGGACAAGCTCAAATAAAAGGAAAATATTCAGTCTGGTTTTGATCTGTGGTCTAAATCGCACCAGAACGCTCCTGTTTTAGCAAAATATTCAGCTAATCTAATATCTGCTTATATAGGAATGACATCGCAGACTTGGAAGATGCCAAAAAGCTGCTAAAGGAAGCAGTGGTGCTGCCCATGTGGATGCCAGAATTTTTCAAAGGCATAAGAAGACCATGGAAGGTACTGGTTTGAAGCATGTGGGCGCGCTTCGTTTCCCTGACCTTCTCTAAAATGACTTGTGCTCTTCAGGGGGTGCTCATGGTGGGACCTCCAGGGACAGGAAAGACGCTCTTAGCAAAAGCTGTTGCAACTGAATGCAGAACCACATTCTTTAACATCTCTTCGTCCACGCTGACCTCCAAGTACAGAGGAGAGTCCGAGAAGCTGGTTCGCCTGCTGTTTGAAATGGTGAGATCTTTTACTGATCACCTACATATACATAAGAGAAATGGTCATCTTCCAATTACAGGATTTGTGCTTTGGTCCGCGTGTCTTTAAACTAAATACACTGTGATAAACATGTATTACAAAGATTATTTTAGGGGTTTCATCTGTGGGAGATTTTTTTTTCTTGACAGCAGATCTATTGCGATTTTAAAAATGTCTCTATGAACTCTCTTAATTAATTACAGAAACACAGTCTTATGTTTCTCTAATTGATGTTGATGCAAGATGCTTTTTTGACATTTGTGAGCTAAAAAGTAACTGTTTTTTGAGTCTCGGCCATGAACTGTTAAGAACGCTACTCGAGCATTGGTACATCAGTTTGGTTCCTTTTTGAAACACAAAAAACCTGTCAGTGTTTGCTTGCAGGAATCAGTCTTCAACACTGCAGTTGTCCCAAAAAGAAAGAACTTTACCAACAAATAATAAAAACTGAGATGACCGAGGTCATTTGACCTTTTTTCTTTTACATTTTCGAGATAAAATTTAATGAAAAGTTCTTTAAGATTGTCCATTAAGGGTTTTTTTTAAGATAAAAGGTCTGAACAAAGCATTATTGAATAGGTAAAATTCCTCCTTGAGATACTTCAAAGTTCTGCCTTTATTCCGATGGAACGGCATCGTTCCGCTTTTTGCCAATAATATCGCGACAATCCGCCTAAATGTCGATGATACGATGCTAATCTGCCTTCACGATAATGGTACTGCGAGGCTCCACTTTTATGCCGATGATACTGTGATGCTCTGCCTTTATGATGATAATCCTATGATATTCTGTATTTATATTAATGTTACTGTGATGTTAATTCGCCTTTTGTGCTGATGATGCTGTTATTTAGAGTTTGTTTCTAACACATGTTATTGCTGCGGATTCTGGTGATGTTTTTCACAAATATCTCTTAGTTTTTCTTCAGTAGTACTTTGTCGTGACATTGACTGGAGCCACTCTTCCAGGCTCGCTTCTACGCTCCCACTACAATCTTCATCGACGAGATCGATTCCATGTGCAGCCGCAGAGGGACTTCAGAGGAGCATGAGGCCAGCAGAAGGGTGAAGGCAGAACTTCTGGTACAAATGGATGGTATGGCGCTCTAGAGGGCTTATTGTCGCTGCTGCACATTCATCACTAATGCAGTGTGAGCTGTTGTTGTAGAACTTTTGGTATCTGTACTGCAGGCGTTGGTGGAGCTTCAGAGAATGAAGACCCATCAAAGATGGTCATGGTGCTGGCTGCCACCAACTTCCCATGGGACATTGACGAGGCTTTGAGGAGACGGCTGGAGAAGAGAATTTACATTCCTTTGCCGTCAAGTATGTTTTCTTCCCAAAGCCATTGAATCAGCTGAAACTTAAATGAAAAGCTGCCTGTTGACATACATTTAAACAATTATCATGCTGTTTTCATTTAACTAATAAACAAATATAGTTTTTACCAGCTCATTTTAAACTGTCAAAACTGTAACAAAAAACTTGTAAACATTTTATTCATTCTAGCTGGATGGACAATAGATAGAAATTTGGACTAAATGATACTTCTAGCAAAGTGGTCCTCAGGACCTCATTTAGGTCCTTAAGTACAGCACTCATCAGTCCCACAGCAGTTATAAAGAGTGTGCTAAGAGGAAGTGTGTTGGTGTTTGCAGCAAAGGGGAGAGTGGAGCTGCTCCGGATCAACCTGCGAGAGCTGGAGCTTGCCAGCAACGTGGACCTGGACAAGATCGCAGAGCAGATGGATGGCTACTCGGGAGCAGACATCACCAACGTGTGCAGGTCAGGCCTCGTCATCAGACAAAAGCAGACAGACTGATACCAGAAGCTTCTCTGCATCCTGTAATCCTGCTTCCCCTTCTGCAGAGACGCCTCTCTGATGGCCATGAGACGCATAATCGAAGGGCTCACCCCGGAGGAGATCCGCAACATCTCCCGGGATGAAATGCACATGCCCACCACCATGGAGGACTTTGAGTCTGCTTTAAAGAAAGTGTCCAAGTCTGTGTCTGCAGCCGATCTGGAGAAGTACGAGAAGTGGATTGAAGAGTTTGGATCATGCTAAAGGAGCAGCGGCGCTTCTCCTCACAAGGAGTTCCAACCCAACCCAGACTCTGAAGAAGATCCAGGGTTGTTTGTTACAGAAGCCAAACGCCTTTAGCACTTTAAGAAGACTTCAAAAAACTGACATATTTTTGGACATTTACAAGATGAAAGGACATTTTGCACTTCAGAACCAATCCAGTTATTTCTGCTTACCTGCTTTCTTTGACTGTAAATGCCTTTTTTTAATGTGAATTGAATAAATTAACGAACACTAAGAAGACATTTTCTTGATTTCAAATAGTTGTTTTCGCATGAATGCATGGTCCATTCAGCTTTCTGTAAATGAGGATCATTCAAACTGAACCTGATGGGTCAACATTCTCCTAAAAAAGGGTTTCCTGCCTTTTCTTCAGAAGCTTTGTATACTTTAGTGAAGAAAACTTCAGGAAGTGAACTTCTGAATCTCTTCACACAAACTGAACCAGGATTGCACTCCTACTTGATTAGGATTCCCACTTTATTTTCCAGTGCAAATTTTAAAACCTTTATAAGTGAAATTTTCTTGCACCTAACTTTTTTTTGGAATAAACTACAATATAAAAAAGTATTACTTTTTGTTTTTATTAAAAAACGATGCTATTTATCTTGAAATTGACAAAAATCCTTTTTTTTGCACAAAGAAAACCTGATTCTGAACTTTTATTTTTAGACTGAAATATTCCTTTTTTTAAGCGGTTTTTAACTATAAATAAGCACAAAAAAATGCATATTTAGGGATTCTTCATGTTAAACCTCTTCAAGTCGTGTATTGACAATTGATCTTCCATTTCTTTTGTTGGCTGGGTTTTAAACTTTTAGGTAGCTCCTGCAGTTACCATGTGGGTCTTTGTTTATGGTCATGACTCAGCACCACAAACACAAGAAAAACCAGCCCAGTTTGCAAATGTCCAGAGCACACTTTGATAAAACCAGTTTAGCCCTCTGTATAATCAGCAGCATATTTACATAAAAACCACCGTTTGCGTTTATGAAAGCAGGTGTTTGCTCAAAGGAGGACAAGGAATAAGAAGGGAAATCGGCTGGTAAATGTTGCTATTAACACACCACCATGATGTGTTTGTGCTTTATTGTTGGTCAAAAGAAAATGTGAAACAGTATTACAGTGAAACAAAGTGTTCATGACACCATTTTTTCAGCAGACTCCTGGCGCACTTCCTTGGACTGACGCAAAACAAACCCAGGTTCGCTCCCCAGGAGGCTCAATGAGTTTAATCCAGTGGACCCTTCACGCTACTGCCTAAATCAATTATCTAAGACCCAAGTCTGAAACTCAATGTTTTACAGAAGTCATGTTCACAACTTTAGGGACCCTAAAGGAGCCGACCAGCTCTCTCCCTATGATTCCGGCCCAAACTATGACTGCACCACCTCCTTGCTGACGTCACGTTGCTGCAGTTGCAGCAATCCAGGGTTGCACGGCGCTCATCAGTGAGCAAGACTATTTGAAAATGAGTCTTCATGTTTGTCTGGCAGAAATGTTCCTAAGATTGATTGCAGTGATCAAAAGATCCCCGAGACGCAATATCATCCATGAGTTTCCTTGAGAAACAAAAACTTGTTTCCTCTTGACACTTACCGGTAAATACAATTTACAGCTTATTACCACGCTGTAATAAGTTCAGTTAAAGAAAAGAAGCTGAAGTGGATTCCATCTTTGTTGTAGATTGCAGCAAAAAAAAACTGCATGAAAGTTGTGAAGAGAATTTTTATTTGAAGCAAAATTAGTCTGAAACACTGTTCATACAGCTAAAACACACAAAACCATTAAACAGAGCATGTTTAACACACCGTCCCGTTTAAACATCACTTTCACACCATTTGCTATTTAAACCCATTACCTGGATGGTTCTGCTCAGATCAGGAACCTCCTGTTCCACCCTCCTGCATGCTGAAGTCCACCTGAATTTAACTTCCTTTCTGACATTCATAAGATCTGCAAGTGTTTGACTCAGGAGCGCCCCCTGCAGCAATCAGAGCTGACCCCCTGCGTCATCACACAGGAAGAACCTCACGCTTTCAGCAGTTTGGAGTGATGTCTAGAAAAAGAAAGGTGAGCCATGCAGAGAACAAACAGTAGCAGCTCTGCAACAAACATCCACAGAGAAAATGAGCATCAGAAAGAACAGCTACTACTTCTCTTTGTGCATCTTACTTGCACCTTTTAGGAAACATGCTTTTGTTTTGTATTATTTTGCAGATTTCTGTTACTTCTAGAGCAACCTCTTTAGAAAAAACTAACAAAAAAAAAAAAGAGTCCACACAACCACTCATGGTCCTGAAGTCTTGCAGTTTTTGTTCAGTTTACAGACCAGAGCAAACATGCAAACTTGATTTGTTTTCACTCTTTATGCAAATCTGAAGGAAGCGACATTCAAAACTAGTGTTTTAAAGGATGCAGGAGATCACCTACTTTAACTTTATAGTCATTTGTAAATAAAAATGACTTTGTGCATGTGAGAGAGCGCCGTCAGTCTTTGTCCTCGTTTGGGGGCTCAATCGTGAGGCTGAATTTGGGGTTTCCATGACAACTGCTCCTGTTTGAGGGCTGACGAGTCAAACAACATCTGATGGAGTCTAATCAGCTGTGATCAGAGCCGATCCAGAGGGATCATGGAGCAGAGTCGGGGGTACAAAACTGTGGAAACGAGTCAGGTCGGAGTGAGGAAGCTGGCTGACGTGAGGCTCAAGGTTTCTTCTCCTCATCCTCTGGTTCTAGGATTTCCAGAAGGTTCTGCTTCTCCTCCTCTGGCATCAGAGCGACGGGGCTGAGGTGGAAAATGTGCCTGAAACGCAGAGGACCAAATGAGCGCCCCCTGCAGGTCATTTAGCAGCTCGCTTCTTTACGTATTCTGACTCACTTGTGGTCGCAGGCCGGGAAGAACACGTCTAGGATCTTCACGATGAATCCTGATCCTACGACGCCAATTACAACCACGCCCATCACCAGGAAGAAGACCGGCAGCGACTTGAAGCAGAAGACATGCAGACGCTCCCTCATCTCCTCCACCCAGCGACACATGGCCTGATGGGAGCAGAGCGGTCACACAGCCTGGATTCCTAAAACCCCACCCCCCCTTGAGATCCCCCCTCTTACCGAGTAGGATGAGGACACCTCACTGTGGTTCTGATCCGAGCGGCTCTGGTCCCTGTCGTCCAGCATGTTGTCATATCCGTCATTGTACAGCAGAAGGGGATCCATTCGCAGGGGGGTCTCTGGGAGCTTTCCTGGGGCTGCCACCTCCTCCAGGGTGGTGTCGGCCTGCTTCTCTGTGTGGGGGTACTGGCTGGTGGTGTGGGTCATGAGCTGCTCTTCATCTGAGAACAAAAAGCAGAGATCTGATGACACAGGCTGACCTTTAAAATAAAACCACTAATCCTTTGTTTAGATGACGCGCCTAAAAATCAACAAACAGAAAATAAAGCCTGATCAAACTTGATCAGAAAGTTGTAATTTATTTGATTAATTTCTACAGCTGTTACGGCATAAACTTTTGGAGACAAATTTAAGAAAATTAAAGGTAAAGGTTTCAGTGAATCTCAGGTACAATTTCCAGATACCGTGTATTGTGACGTCTTTCTACGTGTCACTCATCAATTAGGCCTTAACTCTAAAGTCGAATCCTAATTCTTCCCATCCTTTACATTTAGCCTTCCAAACAGAGAGTTATGGAAAAATAGTGTCTCCGAGTTCGGATATCACTTCCACTCGATGACGTCACCAATAGTCACCGGTCAGCTGCGTTAGCGTGGAGCCTCCAGCGCTCGAATATACATAACATCGATTTTATAAATTTAAAAAGTCATGCTAAAACAAACAAAAAGTCCTAACTTACATTTAAATGTACATTTCTGTGCTTCAGAGCACACCCACATGAAGAAAAGCGCTTCTCCGCTGCAGCACAGCGCGACGCAGAACGCCCTCACGGCGGAGGACTCTTTATCCCTCCGCTTGGAGGCTCAGACCTTAAAAAAAAATACTATTTCAAACATCGCTTCCACTACAAATGCCCCTACAAATGGAGGAGTAGGGAGAAGGGAAGAATTCAGATTCAGCCTAAACCAACAGCTAAACTGTTAGACTTTTCTTCTCAGCCAATCACAATCATCCTTTTTTCTTTCAAATTCATTTTTTCCTTTTTTGCATTCCAGATGCTTTCACCGGCCCTCTGCCACCCCGTTGTCCACCAGGAACAATACTTTGTCATGGTATGGTTCTAACATAAACTAGACTCTGGGTTCATTCAACTACGGTCCAAGTTCATCCCAAACACACAAGACCTGCTTGGGATACTCTGTTTTTTGGGAGTTGTGTTTGAATTATTTGTCTTTAGAAAGAAAGAATTTTAATATTTGTTTTTAAAATACATTTTCATCATCAGAACAGAGTGGATTCATAAATAGTCTTCGTAAAATTTTCATTTTTATTAGGTTCTTATCCTCGGCACACATTTTATATGTCTTTGTTCGCAGACGAGCAGATGACGCAGGCCATGCCGCAGGCGAGTTAAAAAGAAAGGATCTACCATGTGGTATTTTGGGATGGTGACGGATCACAACATTTAAACAGCTTGAAACAAATGGGAAGAAGAGGCAAGAGAGCCTAAAAACGTTATATAAAATATAACTATTTTAGAGTAATCCAAAAAGGATTAAAACTATCAAACTCAGGCGAGTTCCTTGAGATTTTATTTGATTTTTTTTTTAGTAAAGCTGATGATCTGTGTGACTGTCAAAGCTGCAGAACAATAAGGACTTCAACTGACCCCTACTAGAACTTGGCGGGTCGGTGACGACCACGTCGTTCTCTCGTGGAAACTTGAAGATGTCGCTGTGTCCGATGGGGTAGACGTTGGTGAACTGTCCCAGCTTCTGGAAGTCTGGACTCATCAGGATTTTCACCTCACACATGTCCGGCTGCTGCACCTAAACAACACAAGAGTCCAAAGGTTCTGTGAGGCCGGACCTGGTGATGGGTTCATTCATGCTTCTGACACCTCTGCTCAGGCGGTTACCTCTTTTCCCTCCAGTTCTATCACTTCACTGAAGAGCTGCAGAGCTAGCACCTCCTCCAAGTCGCTGTAGAGCCGATTTTGACTCACCATCACTCTGGTTACTGTGGAAACCAAGTCTCCAGACTCAAACTCTCTGCTTCCATTGATGCTATTCACTGCAAAGACAATTCCAGAAGGAAAATAAAACCGATTCATGTTGGGAAAAAGCCAAGCTCGTTGTTATAAATAAAGCACTTCACAAGCGAGGGACCAAACAGCGGTACAGTAACTCTAAAATAGATTTGTTGGATGTGACTGCGTCTGCATGTTCTGAAATAAAGAGACATGACAAAGGTAGAGATTGAGAAAACCTATAGGTTTTATCATGCGATGTCTTTCTTTTTTATCAAGCATTGATTCATTCATTTTCCTAATCTGCTTAATTCCTTTCTGTGTCACAGGATTGCTGGAGCCTATCCCAGCTACTGTTGTGCAAAGCTGGGATACACCTGGCATAACACACACACACACCTCGGGACACTTTAGAGTGACCAGGTGACCTTATAAGGAATGCTGAACTGTGGGAGGGGAATTCCACACATGAATAAGGAGAACATGGAAACAGAAAGGTCCCAGCTGGGATTTGAACCCGGACCTTTTAACTGTGAGGCAAATGTGCTTTATAGTAAATAAGAAATATGGGCGGGGGCTATTCTAGACAGAATTTGTTTACACCAGGGCAAAGAGGAACCACCTAACTTTTGTAACTTTTGTTCCCTGGGGAATCTTGTTAGTGGGACACCACAGAACCATCACTGCTGGTGGAGATAAAAAGCTGTGCTGCACAGTGCTGTAACAGAGCTGTCATTCACTAAGATCAAAGCTATGTAAGGGGTAGGGGGGCAATCTGGGGCAGGAAGGCATTTTAATGCACAGCACCTGCTCTATCACTGAGGGACCAAGACCAAAGCAAGAGGTTATTTTTAGGTGCTCTGATTCCCAGATTCCATGCAGGAAAGTGAGCTGAAAAAGGTGGATTTTAACCAGTTTTGTCATTCTTGTTTTAGTGCTCATTTCTAATGGGAGTCCACATTTATCACTGCTACTGCTTTTTGTCAGAGCTGAGTGTGTAAAAAAAAACAACAATGTGATTTTGTTGCATCTTTAAGGCGCTCCAGCTGTTTTACACCCAAAAAACATGACAGAAAATATAGCTGTTTCTCCTTTAGGATCTAACTGATTTATGCTGAAGCAGAAAAGTGGTTTAATTAAACCTTTAAATGAGGACTTCGCTTGTTTTATTTTAGAAATAAAAAGTGAGATTGCTTTGGATTCATCCAGGTAGAGAACAAACTCACAAATAAGAGCTTGACATGGAAACCTGGTCACTCCTGACTGCTCCACCGGAAAGTCATTGACTAGAATCTGTTCTTCTCCCACTGAAACGTTAAAGCTGATCTGGGGGGGAAAAAATCAAATTTAAACAGATTGACGCTACAGAAAATTACCACTTAGATGTGTAAAGTTGATGTGAATTCACCTGCAAGTTTTTGGACTCCTGTAGTTGTGTGTCTGCCGTCACGTTTATCAGGACATTTTCCTGTAGATTGAGTCAGAACAAAAACATCAGACAAACAGCTCAGGTGTGATGTGAGCTTCCCGTCAGTCGCACTTAGGAAGCTAATGCTAAGCTAGCATGAAAACAGCGGTGAAATTCTCGAAACGTTTTTTCTTACCATGTTCAGCGGCCTTCCAGGAGACTCCGCATGGCAAACTGAAACCACGAGCACAAACAAAACCCAACCTTTAATCGCCGCCATCTCTGTTTCTGAAAATCTGAAAACGAACCACAACACCGAGAGGTGAAAAAAATAATACTGTGAAGTGCAACTGCGCATGCGTACTTCATCTCCTTGCACCAAGCTCTCGCGACATCTAGACGTCAGTATGGCGGTGCTCCTTGAAACAACGCTGGGAGATATTGTTATCGATTTGTTTACGGAGGAAAGGCCGAAAGGTGAAAACCATACCGAGTTTTGCTTTATTTTGCTTTCTTTTATATACTGAAGTTCATGTAAATGAGCTATGAGGGGCTAAGAATGTTAGGAATTAGTCCCGGTGGCTAACCTGTTAGCCTCCGCCGGGGCGGCTTGTTTACCACTGTATAACGATTGGTTTTTACAATAATTTCACTTAAAACTAATATCTCTCACAAAAAAACTGTAATGCAAAATAGTGCATGTATTTTTCAGAAATAAGGTTAAGGAATTACCTACTTTGCAAAAGCGCAAAAATTTACAGAAAGCTACTAAAGATAAAAAAAAAGAGAGAGTTTACCTAAAAGGACATTTTTGGCTAATCTGTAAGGATATGTTCTAACTAAATAAACTACAAAAAAGAGAGAATGCAATATTTAATTCAAATATATGTATTCAAGTTTCGTAAATTTAATAAATAGAATCACAGTTCTCCTTTTGAATTTCATTTTTACATTGCATGTTGAGGTATTGTTTGACCTAATTTGAAACTATGCTTTAAGCTTTTACATTTGTCTGTCGTTGTTTTTGACAGTTCTTATTTATCTTGGGTTTTAATTGAATAATAATGTGTTTTTACTGCTTCGGTTTATTCTGGATGTGGTTGCTCTTATATTTTCTTTTACTTCAGAACAAAATAAAGAAAAAATATCGAACATAAAAGAAGCTGAAGTCCAGAGTTATAAGATTCACTTTAATTCTTAAACTTAAAAAAATCTAATGAACGCACAATGTTCTAAACATATTATTTTAAATAGATTTATCACTCAGAGAAGGCGCCATCAAATTCAGATTTCCTTTCATCTCAAAAAGTAACGTGACATCTTGAAAAACAGATGTGAATTTACATTTTATACACTATAAGGGCATACTCTTTGACCTTTTCTTTAAAGTAAATTTTGATTTGTCTAAAGCTCCTTCTTTTTTGCCACATTCTTTTTATTTAATATTCAAATTTGAAAAAGACAGATTTTACAATCCAGCATTTACCACAAGTGTTACTTTTCTCAATAAATAATAAGAGTGCCTTTCCTTAGACTTAGACAAAATCATTGGTTACTATGGGTTGTGAAATGTTTCTGTTCGTCACGATTTCTGCCTGGGCTTTTTCGTAAATGGTGTGGACCTACATCCACATCCAAATGTATCCATAAAACTCTTCTCACGTTCTGAAACCCTGGTCTTCCAGATATAAATTCATTTTGATTCAAAATTCAATAACGCTTACTAACATGTTTTGTAGTTGTATTGCTAAGAGTTTTCATATTATTTTGAGGTCAGAGTTTAACAAACTTATTGGTCTAATATTTTCACATTTGTTTGTGGGATTTCCTGGTTCAGGTAATCATATTATCATTCCATTTTTCATTGATGGAGGCAGGTTGTTATTTCTAAATGCTTCCTGGAACATTTAAAAAAAAGGGTGTTAACAGTTTATTTTTACATTTTTTTAATGTAGATCTATTTGAAGACTGTCTGGTTCAGATTTTTTGAAAAGCTCATACTTTTAATGATATTTTTAAACATTTTTAAAGATTTCAAGAAATGCTGCTGTCCTCCATTTTTCCTATTGTATTATTTGTGTTCCTTCTGGAGCTCTTGTTTTTATACTGTTGAATCTTTGCATGTCTTGTCACATAAAGTCAAACATGACTCTTCTTACTAAAGTCTGTAAAAGATAAAAGATTGTTTACTTTTGTCTTCACAGCATGTCTGAATTTTCTGAAGCTCTGCAAGATTAAATACTACAACTACTGTCTTTTCCACAATGTGCAGGTGAGTGTGAGCTCTGCGTTATGTTCTGTTCTCTTACTCTTTAACTCGATTCCTACTTGTTTTTCTGATGTCCTGCCGTCACTTACTTTTGATTAATCAAATATGTTCAGTTCCACCTGTAAGGAGCAGCAGAGCTAGATGGAAAAACAAGCAGTAGACTGTCTCTCTAGGACAAACCCATTACGCCTGCTGATGGCGCCAGAGTTTAACATGTTCATGTAAAACAGAATTGTAATTTCTGCACAAGCACATGCATGAGCATGTGTGATGTGAACTGTTGCTTGATTTTGGGTTATTTAAACTTTTTTTTGATTATTTTAATTAAAAATAGACAGTGATGTGACAAGAAAATAATGAAATGAAGAGAAAAGAATTTGTTAGAACAGCATGAAGTATTAATAAACAGATGGAAATTCATTTAATCTTCAATAAATGCAATTTTATCTGTATAATAAATTCCTATAGTTAATAACTGCATTTATTGTGATTTAAAAACATTAAATCTGGCCTAATTTAGATAAGAAAATGTGGTAGGATTAGGGCTACAATGAACTCTCTATAATAACAATTACACTATTAATAGAAATGACTATAGCTTTGATTTCAGGTATATTTGTACATTGATTACATAGATTTGCATGTGTGTTGTATTTGTGTATATTTTCATGGATAGACAAATTGTTTTATCACATTTTCTTACCAATTAATGTATTTTCACCTTTTTTATATTTTTTTTCAAGATTTATTCTTGACCGTTTACATTTTTAAAATTAATTTTATTATTTTTTTAAATACATGACATATTGAGGTTGTTCAGTGAACTGACCTGGAGCTTGTTTTTAAACCAGCTTCAAACAGGAAGTTTTTTTCTGTCTATATACAGCAAAGGAGAAATATCAAAAGGACAAGAAGCCGACATTTTCCCTCACAGACGTTAACGTTGTAGCTCTGTTTTCTGGGTTTTAATGAATGTGAGCCTGTTGGTTCCTTCCATGTTGTTTCAGAGAGACTTCATGGCTCAGACTGGAGATCCCACAGGAACCGGCCGTGGTGGGGAGTCCATCTACAGGTCCGGTTCACAGCTGCAGGACTTCTTTGCTCATGGACTTCTGCACTGCGCTAATGTCTTTTTCTGGGTTTGCAGTAAGCTCTATGGAGATCAGGCCCGTTTCTTCGATGCTGAGAAGGTCCCTCGCATCAAACACAAGAAAAAGGGAACCGTTTCCATGGTGAACAATGGAAATGATCAGCACGGATCACAGGTGAGATGAATGTCCCAAAAAAAATGTATTGAAAGAAAATCAGATAATCAAAGAATGAAGCTCAGATATTTTTTTTTTTTATTATCATGACTCACTTTTATCTGATTTCATGGATGTCTTAATTGATCAGAAATCTTCCTTTAGTTTCTCATTACGACAGGGGAGAGCTTGGATTACCTGGATGGAGTTCATACCGTGTTTGGAGAAGTAACAGAAGGGATGGACGTCTTGAAGCAGATCAATGAGACCTTCGTCGACAAGGATTTTGTCCCGTTTCAAGATATCAGGTGAGAGTCCTAAAAACGGAGATGATTCACTGTTTGGGATGTAAATCAATTTCTGTTTAGACACTCTTCAATAAATGTTGGTTTATTCTGCAAATTTTCACCCAAAATGGGTTTTGTTTGCTGGTCATTTTTCACTGATTAAAGGGGGAAGTTTCATTGATGCAGTGATGATTTATGGAAACTAAACAAACAGAACAGCAAACAAGACAATACAAATGCAAGAAATTTGATCTGATTTGGTTAATCCGTACAGCTGGAGCTGGACAGCCTCTGTAGTCAGAATATTGTTCCCTGTGGTTGTTTCCTGTCCAGGATAAACCACACAGTGATCCTGGAGGATCCGTTTGATGATCCTCCTGACCTCCCTGTGCCGGATCGATCACCTGAGCCCACCAAGGAGCAGCTGGATGTGAGAACTGCTTTGTTCACTTTAACCTGCAATCTAAACTGATCTATAAAAGAGCATGAGGGTCCTCCGTGGTTGTGTCCGGTGTTTTCACTTCTATGAGATGCTGTTTATAATTCAGCCCCTCGGTTTCATTCCAGTCTGCATTTTCTCTGAGAAAAAGGTCAGAAAGAAATATTTAGTTTCTGACTCCGCCTCCTTAAAAGCGTCTTTTTGAAAAGAACTGCTGGACTGACGATGAAACATGAGAATGATCCCTGAAGAAGTGGTGATCACGTTGGTCTGCAGAGCGGCCGCATCGGAGCAGATGAAGCGATTGACGACACAGAGGGGAGGAGTGTAGAGGAACTGGAGGAGAGGCTGAGGGAGAAAGAGGCCAAGACTCAAGCCATCCTGCTGGAGATGGTAAGGAAACCATTTACAGGCTGAAGACCTCACTCTCAGTGGTGCATTCCCTCAGCTGCTGGTGTTTTATGCAGGTGGGGGACCTCCCTGATGCAGACGTGAAGCCTCCAGAAAACGTTCTGTTCGTGTGCAAACTCAACCCCGTCACCACTGACGAAGACCTGGAGATCATCTTTTCTCGCTTCGGTGCCATCAAAAGGTTCAAGTTGGTCCTTAGAATGTGCTTTTGAGCTGGCAGACCTTCAGAAAATCTTCCGTTTGTTCTAAAGCAGCGTCATCTCTTCCCATCCTGCAGCTGTGAGATCATCAGGGACTGGAAAAGTGGAGACTCGCTCTGCTACGCCTTCATCGAGTTTGAAAAGGTGGGTCTTCCAGGTATCGGAATCACAGAAGCACAGTGACAAACTTATATCTTTGAAGCCAGAAAGATTGTCCTTCAAAATCTGAATTTCGACCATTAAACCCCCACACCAGCATTCATTTTGTGAAATCTTCTGCATTTCGCTCTTTTTTTAACATGAACACTTTTGGTTAATGTCCAAAGGAGAAATGTAGACAAACAAACACCACTAAAAAGATTTGTGTTTATTTTCAGTCTAAATTCACCTCTGTGTTTAATCGGATCACTTTTGTCCTTTTTGTTGCTCACAGTTACGCACCCACCTTTTTTTCAGCAGACTTCTTGCCAATTCAAGCACTCCAAACCCTCACAACCAGGTTTTTATCAGAAAAAAATAAACTGCATCCACTAATGTCAGATATGAATATCCTTTAGGACAAAAAAAGCTCTTCCATCCTTCACTGCCAAAAACACAATTCTTAAATATCTCAATAAGAAGCCTTTAACACTGGATATATCTCACCGGCGACACCTGAATAACACCACGCTCATTCATAACATCATCATCATGATCATTTACATGATCAATGTGAGTCGGCTGATTCTGACGTGGAAATAAGTGGCTGTGTGTGTTGGCTGTGCACCGATACTTACTGTGTTGCAACTTTACGTTAGTGCTAATGTAAAGTATTACCTAACAGTGCAAGCCGCTTTTCTCCATAACAGAATTATATGAACGTTGATTTCGTGAGCACGTCTTTACTGTAAAGTGTTAAATAATGAAACAGTTGAGATGTTAGTTATGTTAATAATATAAAGAATTAAGGAAGTCGAAAGTATGTCAACACTGTGTTCATGAATTAAAGCAGTTACCAACAGAACTAATATTTTACTGAGTAAATAAGCAGTAAACAAACGAGTAAATACATGAGTAGGTTAATCCAAACTTTTGGAGGGATTTGTTTGAGTAAGGCTCAGACAGAAGGCGAACTCATTTTGCATCCTAATATCCTTTGATGATAGTCAGGGAAATCCTTTGTATGTTTTTCAGACTTCAGGAATTAGACTGACCCCAAACACAGGAATAACCTCATAGCTGCTGCAGCGCCTCCTTAGGTGTCCCTGAGCTTTCATTGAACGTCCCGATAATTTCCGCATCTTCAGACTTTGTTCGTTTTAATGCAGAATTCAACAGCAGCTTTGAGATTTGGAGGCGTTTTGCTTTTTCCTTCACGTAAGCGTCAAACTGCTACAGTTAACTGCATGTAATCCTACACAAATGTCATTAATCGGAGCCAGATCTTCTTGAATGATCTCTTTTTCTTCCTGAGTTCTTACAATCTTATCAGGTTCTTCGACCGTGAATCAAAATGAATCTGAATCTTATGACTGGCGTTTGTCCAAACCGCTATTTAATGAAGGTATTTGAACTTCTTGACACAGTTTCCTCTTCAAGTCTAATAAAGATTTTAGGCTTGCAGTGTTACATGAACACAGAAAAAAAAACACTAAACTGGTATCTTTGATTTTCTCTTAAGGATTAGTGTCACATTTTTACTCAGGAAAGCATTTTTTCAAATGTTTTCCTAGTTTCCACGCTAAACGAGGGCTTATGTTAGTATTATTGGAAAAATAGAGCATTATTGTTCTTCTGAAATTCTCCTCAATTGTGTTTCTTGCTTGAATTTGGTGTTTTCTTCTGGGTCATTGTATAGAATTCAAAAAGATGTCTTTTGCACAATCCTGCTACTTCACTCAACACAAACAATAAACACATAGTGTTGGTGATCAGATAAAAACGGAGGTTTTTCTTTGTCTGTTTAATCCTCATTATAAGTAGTCATATAAATGCAAATGTTAATGTTTAAGGACACAATGATATTATGAATATGATATATTATGAATCACTCTTATTGTTACAGATTAGTGTTTCAACTGAGCTGATTTGTGCCTTTAGACCGTGAAATGTCTATTTATTGAAAACACACAAACGTTTGAAAACTTGTAGAGTCTGGGTAAAAGAAAACTGGTTTATGACTCCTTTTAGCAACGCAAAAGTCCACAAAAAGGAGCAGAAATTCTCAAAATGTGTTCTTTTTTTCTTTTCTCGCTGGTTGATAGACGTACCTCCTCTCTGATAATCGAACAGGAACAGGGATTCCTGTAAATACCCGCGTTTCTTCTGTTGTTACTTTCTGTCCGGAGTGCCCCTAAAGGACACAATGCTGCACTTGTCTCATTTGGAGCAGATTTAGAGGGGCTGAGATTGCAGCGCTTTACCAGATTACCAGAATTGTTTGTGCTCCGATGCACTGATTGGTTAGACGGATCAGAACTTTTTGTGTTTGTTTTATGAAATTACTGTAGGAGAAACCAATTAGGGCTTTTCTATGAACCTGCGTCTCTGAGAGTTGGCAGTGACAACTTTATTGATCTTTTGCAAACGAGAACTTGAACAAAAGCCAAACAAGTTTTGTCTTCAAGTAAAACGTGTTTTTTTAGTTCTAATGTTTTTTTATGGCAGGTCTTTTTTTTTCTTTTGTGAATCACGAAAGCCAGCAACCTATAAGCCAACTTGGTCTTTCAACACAGCTCAAATAGTTCAGTTATGTTGTCGTTCCAGCCTGGATGAACAGTTTCATACTTGCTTTTTCATTTTCTTACATGAAGCCGGGCTCACTGCAGCCATCGATTTAAGGGCTTTTGCTTTCTTCTGACTCTTCCTCACACATGTTGTCCATTTTGGGGACAGAGGTACTCATAGTCAGTGTCATGCTCGCCAGTCTTTCAATGCGTTCAGTGCAGTCAACGCTGCTGCTTGATCCTCCTTCGTTCAGCTGGCAGTTATTTCCTAAGGGTTTACTTTGAGGATTTTACCAAATGTTATCAATGTATTAAAATAAAGTAAATTGTTGGGGTCTAAGTGTGGCAATAAAAGCAAGTTTTTGGGTTGTGACTGAATTCCCTAACTACTCACTACTTAGTGCAGTATATTTCGTGTCCGCCATGTTTTTTGGGTGTCTCAGTCTACAATTGCACAATTCAGTGCTCTGGATATTTCCCAGAAAACCTTGGGAAAAATCTTTGTGAAAACCTAGTTTTACATTCATTGCTAGACCATTTAAAAAAAATTATGTACAGTTTTTTAATAAACCATCCAAATTTTCAGAACACAGTGGATTCACGAATACGATAGTTTGTGTAAAATGCTCATATTTTTTAAGGTTTTTTACTCTGGCAACAGGGTGACATCATATTGTTTTCTAATCACGTTAAAATCTATGTCACAGGATACTCCTGATAGTGAGGAAATTTGGACATAGCTTTATTATTTTCCTTTCTTATCTATTAACGAACCACAAATTTGGCTATAGTGTCGCTGACATTTCAAAGCTAGCATTAGCGATTAGCACTCACATTTGCTTTTATAAAAAACATATTTAAACAGATTACAGCACTCAGATTGAACATTTTTACTTTTTTACACTTTTATCTTCTTGATTGTGGGAGAGGTTTTCTACCAGGTAGGTGCAAACTCAATAAACTCATAAATTCAGTTTTCCTTCTATTGATTGATTTGTCAAATTCTGAAAAGTGATTGAAGTGGTTTCAAAAGGAAGCTACTAATTGGACTCCCATTGATAAAAGCTGGAGTTTGTCAGGTCTCCATCAGAGGGCGCTGTGGAGTAACCTCGCTCTGACGAGCAGATACAAACCGTACGCATATATGAACTAACTTTTTCTCACCTATTCTCACCTTGTCTTCATCAGTGGATGTTTGAACACAACAAGCTATATTGCTGGTTGTGTTCTTTGATGAAACCTGTTTCAGGTTGCCATGGAGACCTTTTGCTCAGTTTAACACATTTTCAAAAGCGTTCAAACACAAGAGCAGATTCATTTAGTTAAAAAAAACAAACACTTGTATATTCTAAAACGAGTTGCTGTAAAGACATGAAGAAACCTTCTTTTTCTAGTTCTGTGGTTAAAACCGCATCTGCTCTAGACGGAACATTCTCAATCTTTTGAAGCTTCTCTTTGAAGCTGCTGTTGAAAGTCAAGCATGATGATTCTGAGCCACTGCTTTGAATTTTGGGGAAAAATGCGCGTCTGCTTTCTTCTGATTGAGTTTACCACAAAACATCTGATATGAACTGAATTCGTTCTCGTTTTTTGCGTTGACAGCAAGAAGATTGTGAAAAAGCGTATTTCAAGATGGACAACGTGCTCATCGACGACCGCCGCATCCATGTGGACTTTAGCCAGTCAGTCGCAAAGATCAAGTGGAAAGGAAAAGGTACCAGAGATCTTCTGAAAGGGATGAGGTTCACCAAGACAGCTGTTGCTCCATCAGTGATCTTATTTGCTCATCTTCATCACTGTAGGTGGGAAGTACACTAAAGAGGACTTCAAAGCCTACGAGAAGGACCTGGAGAGCCGATCCAAATTGGCTCTGAAAGATCAAGCGAAGCCGAAACAAGAGTATCCTAAAAACAAATTGTTTTCTCTGACCGGGCTCAAAAGTTGAACTTTCTTTAATTCTGATCTGGACGTTTCTTTGACTTTGCTCCAAAAGCTCCAGGTATGACTTTGTTGTTGATGAGGAAGATGAGGTGACAAGCCATCGACATTCTGAGAAGAAACACAAGGAGAAGAAGCACCACCATCACTCAGATGAGGAGGACAGCAGGAAGTCCAAGAAGCACAGGGTAATGCGTGACCTTTGACCTGCAGAAGCTTTGGAGACCTTTGGTTATTCGTCATTTTTGTTTAGATTGACTGATTTGGACTTGGCATTTGTAGACCCCAGACTATTTTGGTGTGTTGGTTCTTGTTCTTCAGGACGGCGATGACAGCAGACGTGACAGGAAATCCGGCCGCCAGCGCTCTCGCTCTCGCTCCAGAGACCGGGACCACAAACACAGAAAGTCTCATGGCAAACACGAGAAAGACGGTCGAGACAGATCCCACCGGAGCCACAGCCGCTCCCCAAAGAGGTCCAAACACGAGGACAAGAGCCGGTTCCGATGAAGATGTCCTTCCTGACAGTCATCCTCTGAACCATGGAGTCAAACCTATGAAGTGTAAAGTCAATCAAACACCCCGACTGTGCATCAGGAGATCGTCTGCATTTGATTCAGAAATAAAGTTTTGTACATCAAAGATCATCATGAGGAAGTTTTTTGGTTTAAATTCACAGCTGCTCCTCCCTCTGTCCTCATTAGATACTACACAAACTTCTCTTTAGTTGTTTTTTCATACCAATCACTCTTACAATAATCCTCCTTTTCTGTGAGCTGATGAACCTGCATCTGTAAACAAAAACCTTTCTGTGGTTGAGATGTTTGAATAAAGAACCGCACCACTAGTCCAGCTTCACTCGTGGAATGGAGCAGAAGCCAGAGTCAATAACGCGAGCTGAGACAACTACCCTTACTACTCCGGCGCCATTTAGTCTGCCGTCATCGTTTTTGGAAATTAGACAAGGTCATTAAGTGCCACCTGTTGAAAATCTTTACTGAAATCTTGATACATTTAGGATTTTGACCTTCAAATAATGCAATTTTTTTCAAAAATGTGTTGCATTTTAAACAGTACTTTTAGCTCAAAAACACAACTCTCATGTATCTTTAGTTAAAATATAATTAGTTTTGATTGCAAGGCTAAAATGTTTTACAAGTTTAAAGTATAAAGTTTTATAGATTCAGAAAATGGGCATATAATTCACATTAAGGAATAAGCCTAAGATGTTCTTCTTTCCTGGTAACATTTATTCTGTAACTGAGTCACACTTTTCTTTTTAATTTGTCAAAACTTCAGTCTGTCTGTAGTAGATTTAAACAACGAAATGTCTCATTTTTTTCACAATTTCTCTCATTCTTCAATTCCCCGAAATACTATTTTTTTTCGTAGGGGTGTAACGGAAAAAATAGATGCATAACTGGGTGGTGTGGGGGACAACCTTTGCATGGGTGGAAGGGGTAACCCCCTCAAAAGCTCACACCTTTCAGAACAGTGGAAAAACAAAAAGAGTAGCATGGTTTTGGTGCAATGGAAGCTTTTGCAGAGACTTCCCCATCCGCCCACATGGTGCAAACACTTCTGCAATACCTTGTGCTTCTGCAGATAATCCTGGGGTGCAGCCCAACTCTACACATACAAGTGCAGAACCGGGACAGATGAGTTCTCTCGTTCCTTATTTTTAGAAGAAGGCAGACGTTAATGATCTTTACCGTCACGCCCTCTTTCAGACCAGATTCTTTGTAAACATTTTTTGCACAAATCCTTTAAATGCTGCAAAAATCTTCATGCGGAAGAGGTTGGCCATCTGAAGGCCAGGAACTCTTTTCTTAGATTAAAATGTTAGAAAGTGATGAGTTGAGAACATCAACTCATAAACCAGACAATAAGCAGCTCATATAGCTTGTTGTTGGGTCTCATCAGCTGTTGAAAATGTCATTGGCATTCATTGTTGGTAAACCTGCCTCTGCTGGTGTAGACCGTGCTCATTTGAGGTTTATTTGTTGTGAGGTTGATTATATGGTCAAAAGGAAAAGGAATACCTGTCAGTAGTAACCAGCAGAATAAAGGTGTGGTGGATTTGTCCCCTGATGACTGATAGCATCCGGAGGTGTCTCAAAATGTGAGAGCCTCTCGTTCTACGTTGCTTTCCTCTTACTATGGTCAAGAAACCTCTAGACCACCTAATGAAAAACCTTCTGGACACTGCAGAGGTTATGCTACCAACCCGGGAACCACAGAGCCCCACACTGGAACCAGCACAACTCCAACTACACTGGTTCATCTCCTGACTAAGAGCCAGTAGCCATGGCAACTTATCAAAGACCTGCACAGTCCAGCGGTGACAGCAGCTTCTCTGGTTCCAGAGAGAGTTAGCAGTGATTGGTCCGAGTCAGCTTGAGTCAATATCTCAATGGAAACCACTCTCACCAATCAGGAGTAAGCTTATTGGAGGGCCACAGCCCGATAGCCTAAAGGCGGGCTACACAAAATCTGTCAATCAAGCATGTCGAACATTCAACGTGGGGGCCGCATACTGATATGGAGGCATCTGATTGGCCAGTTTTTAGCTTGAATAAATTGCAGAAACAGAAAACAGAAAGCTTCAGAAACAATCTAATGAAATTAAATTAGGAATAGCAAAAACATGTAAAGAAAAGGGTTTCAGAGCAAGAATCAACAATGATTAAGTGTTTTAAATCTCGCTCTCGCTGTAACCAGAAACGGCTTCTGTTCAGTCAGCTCTGCTGCACCCAAAGAGAACTGTGTGTTTTTCAGGAACCAGTGTTCCCAAACCCCAGACAACCATCTCATCAAAGCGACGGTTCAGTCAAGGAGTTCGAAATTTCATTTTCAGATGTGAGAAAATAATTAAGTTCCATTTTAAATAAGAAAGGACAAAATGAAAGCCTTTCTTTTTGAAGCAGGTTCAAAAATGAAAGGACCATAAACCAAGTCAGTTCACTAAAATAAAAGTAAACAAATCTACAAAGAATGAATTAGGACACAAACCTGAAATTACTGAAAATTTAACTGGAGCCAAATGCAGTTCATCAAGTAACCACTAGGGGCATGTTGTCAAGTAAAATTGCACTGATCTAAAACAGAAATACTGTATTTCTGTTTTATTTACACCTTTAAAAACAACTTTTTACTTCCCAACGTTCAGTGAGACAAAAATAATCACTGTAATATAACTAATTAAAATATCAAATAAAACCCGCTGGAAATCTTTTGGGGTCACTCGAGTCTACGCCGAAACTGTTGGGCAAAGCCAAGTGCACCCTGAACAGGTCGTCAACCTTTCAAAACAGTTTAGAACTTCAAATTAACTGGATCCAATGTGTCATGTATTGTAACTATAAGTACAAATATGTCTATTTTTGACTAAGAATAGTTATAATATCATTGTTTACATGTCTATTTATCTTCTTTTGCTTTTATTGTTCCAATCAAGTCACAATTAATCATCCAGAGATTGATGTATATCTCTTTTGTTTGTCTTCTTTTGTACTTTTTTATATTTTGGTTGTTTGAAATAAACAAATTCCAAATTCTAAATTACTTGGAAGCGATTGGAAGAGTGGTGAGAGCTGCAGATGATGGGGAAATATTTGTGGTATTTTTCTGAAGGTACAGCAGCGTGCAAACACTTAGCTCGGCCTAGCAGAACGAAAATGAGTTCAGATGGGTTCAAGCCTCAAGGCAGAGGTGTGAAATATGAGGAAGAGGAAAATGTAAGGTGTGGGAATCTCCCACATCACCAGGAAGGACATGACGCCCCAGTGGTTCTAACTGGGAAAGAAACCCAAAAGTCAAACATCCTGAAAATATCTTCTAAATTTAAAAAAAGTGAAATTCTTTCAGTAGAAAACAACCCCCTGAAGCTAAAGCTGTGTGAAGTCCATATGCTGCTGGGGGGGGTTCTGCTTGCTTCTCCTTTGTTCAGTAAATAGTGACTCAGCGTGTTGCGTCATGTAGTGAGGGTGTGTTTCCAAATAGTCGGAAAGGTCCCAACACCTGAGAGGAGCAGGAGAGCTCTCTGCTTTTGTTTGACTGTAAGAGAAAACCGGCGGCTGGCAGACTGGATCCTGGGTTGGTCATGGCAGATTCACTGCAGCAGGATCCCAGCACACCAGGAGGAGCTCTCCGACTTCTCAAAGGGAAAGAGAAACAACAGATACTTTCTTCTGATCCAACAAGGAAGTAGTTGGAAAAAAAATCACAGAGCATTCCTCCTTTGCCAGTTTTTTTTCTGATATTCTTCTTGCTGTGAGTAATCAAGCCGCCTGGCTGTTCGACACTGCAGATCTTCAGAGGAGACCAGAAGATCCAGCGGTAAGTCTGAACGACAGCTTCAGTCATATGTTTGTGTTCTGCTGAAGCTTTTTGTGCTTTATACCACAGTCAGGTTTCACTCTCAGGTTGGGAGAAGTTACCTGAGACAGTTAATGCTCTTCAGGGGCTCTAGTTCTTCATCCTCCTGCAGGAGAAGCTTCTATAGGAGAAGTGAAAAGGTCTAAAGCCTTTCCAGATGTTGTGTTTCGACTCCACAGCTGTATTTTGAGCCCACAGTCGAGTTAAACCTTGAAACATGGGGGGGAGGCTGGTTGCTTTAATCATCAACTTTCACCTTTAAAGGGGAGGAGGTCATGGCAGCGGTGCCCGCTAACTTTAGTTTCCATCCATTCATGTTTGGTGGTTGATTCGGTGAGTCAAAGCTTAAAATTAGAGCTGGTAGCCGGCGTTGACCCAGCTTCCTCTGTGTTGTGACGGGGGCTTTGGGGGGGTGTTTACGTCAGCTGGTGTTTGCGCTCTCAGTCATGAGGATGTGGTAACTAGAGCTCACTCTGTCAGCACACTGCAGGCAATCTCTAGAAAAAGCCCCAGCAGGCCGCACTTCCTGTTGTTTTTGTCTCCGCCCCCTCCTTTTTGTATTTTTTTTTTTTTTACACCTGTCAACTGTTCCAAAATACAGGCTGTTGCTGTGGAAACGCCAAGCCACAATAAGGAGGAGAGACGTGGGACTCCACAGTCAGAGCAGAGAGAGGTGTCCGATCGGCAGCAGGCCATGGATCACCAGCAGCAGCAGAACACCAAAGTGGAGCGGTTCCTGAAGCTCGGATACTCTCACGGGGACATTCTCAGGGTTCTGGAGAACCTGCGGCATGACGCCCAGACCAACGACATCCTGGAGGAGCTCATCAAGACCTGCCAGGCTCGCACCCACACCAACAAGAGCATCCCCAACAGTCCCAAGCTGGTGGCGCGAGGCTGCAGCCCGAGCCCCAGCAGGACCAGAACCGGGCCTGACAGAGAACCAGCGGCCGGATTCAGATCAGTGGTGATAGACGGCAGCAATGTGGCCATGAGGTGAGTCTTGTTATAATCTCTCAGATAATCAAAGTCAGATTTCAGACCCGAGCGGTTCTGTTTGCTAAAGTTCAGCAACAGCTTCTGCTTTCATGTGATTCATTTATTGAGTTCAAGAAACAGTAGATTCCTATTTCCTCTTTTTTTCTGGAAAAAACCCCAGTTTGTTTGCTGCCCCTCCATAAAAAAATCTTGGCTCACATCACAATCTGGGTGTTAAATCCAGTTTGGCTCAGCTCACAGGTTCAACTGCAGCGCTCTTCCTCCTGCAGATCAGACAAGCAACATCTGATCATTTGTGCTCCTGTTTCCACATCAGATCAGGGATTTTCTGCTTTTATATTTCCTGACAAAAAAGGCTCCAGTCTCAGGTGATTAAGATCCAAAGCTGCAGAAAGCATGAAACTTCTGCATGACTCACAGGTCAGTCAGAATCTGCAAGTCAACCAGATTTGATTCGTCCCAGATCTTCAGTATCGCCTTCAGGCAGAATTCCTGGTGCGACGGCATGTAACACCAAACTGCTGGGTCATTGTCACGTGTTACATGATTCACCCAACGTGGTGGACAAGGAAGTTCTGAGTCAAAATTGCACCTGCTGAAAAAAAAAAAAACCACCAGAGAGCTGCTGCAGGAAACCAGATCAGGAAACAAAAGAGAGCTGCGGTCACACACTAATTCCTGTAAGAACATGAAGTAAGAGGAAGCGCACTGCAGGGCTTAACGGCTACACCTGTTAACCAGGTCTGAAGTGCACTCGGACAGAGTTGCGTGCATCTCTCTGTGTTTTTCAGCAGCTCATACAATCCTGCTGCCAATCTGTTTCTCAAATTCTGATGCCATACAAAACTTGATGGTTTCACACGCATTCATGCAGCAAACCCACCGATCAAGCATGTCACGATCCTGCAGAACAGCAGGTGGAAAAGAGAACTGAGAAGTTTTTAGTTTTTTTTTAAATCAAAGCAAAAACCAAATCTGACCCTTAGCAAATAGTGGTGCAATGCGGTGTGATTGGGTGACTGTAAAGAGCTCTGGGCCGGCTCTGTACAAGTATATGACATTTATCATTTGATTTCTGGGGTGCACAATAAGCTTCATAAGGTGTGGGTCTTTTGACAAGACCCTTTACGCTGCTGCTTAACTATGGAGCCACAAGGGGCCTACATAGTTAAGCCTGGGTCTCCCTGTGCCGGTCCCCAGCCCAGAAAAAGTGCAAGGTTGTGTCAAAAGGTGTAAAAAATCTCTGCCAAACCACCTGTACAAATCAGCAGAAAGCTGTTTGGCTGTGGTGACTCCTGAAGGGATAAACCAAAAGGTGAACAACAACTTTTATGGTTAGGAGTTAGTGTAGTCACAGTAATATCTGTTTTAGCAGTGTTGGTCTGTTTTTTTACGTGTTACAAACAAGGTTGGGAATTTCAAGTTTTGTGAAGACGTAAATGCAGCTAACTCTTCTAATGTAGCTAATGTGTAGCATGTTACAAACGGGAACGCAGGAATGCTCCTTATAGCTTGATCCGTCTTATAAATGGAATACATTTGAAAATAGACCATTCATTACGACTTTTTGCATGAAATTATTTAACTTTTAAATTAGGAATACACTTTTTTAAGCCTTTGGGTTTGCAAAGACAGTGTAGTGTTGTCACCAAATACAAATCTATTCCAAATAGGGAAATGGGTGCACCTTATAATTTGGAAAACACGGTACTTAATTCTAAGCATACATACATGGTCTATACTAGCATAGTTTCTATACTTGTACTCAAGTATACTTAGTACTTCAGATGTAGTACTTTTTGCCGAGGGGAAACATTCAAAATTTGTGCTCTTGTAATTTTTTTTCTAGGTTTATAAGATCTTAGTGTTTGCATAGCAGCTTCATGCAGATTCCATCTTTAAGGGACACACAAGATTCACAAACACAGGTTATCTCCAGAAACTACAAAAACAAGAATGCAAGTCTTAAGCTGAAATAATAAAAAAATTAAAAAAAACCACACACTGACCACACCCATACCTCACACTAAACCTTTGCCACGTTAGGCATCAGTTTTCTCATGGTTGTCTGTCAGGTTAATTTTTAGCTGTTACTATTTTTGTGCGTTGCACGGGTTTCTTCTATTTTACGTCAAGCGTGAACATTTTTTTCACTCAAAAACATTAAAAAAAATAAACCGTTCTTAGCTGTGGTTTGTATTGAGCAGTCTTTTTTGTTTCAACTTGCTCTGCTGCATTCCATTTATAGCCATTTAAGGGAAACTTGTCTTAATATTTACATGTAGTGGTTAGAACTGTTTTCACACTGGATTTATGAGTTGAATTCGCGATATCTTAAAGGGCTTTTATTTAGCATGTATTCTAGTAATACTAGCTTCTGCAAACTGGTGGCTATGGATAAGTAAGATGAACAATCTTTGGTTAAAATTCCAAGCTCGACGGTCATTGCAACCTTAGGGAAGACAGCAAACCCCTCAAATTGTAACAAAGTTTCCTTGAAGAACAACATCAGTTAATAACAAAATGTAAAAGTATTTTTTACTTCTCAGGTAAAACAAACAAAGCAAAGGATTCCATAAGTAATCAACAAGCCTTTGTGATCGTGAAAGCTTTTGTATCTTTAAAGCATCAGGTGCAGCTATATTGATTATGTTGTCCATTAAAAATGTAGTTTTGTTTTGATTCTTGTTGAGTTGCTACCATTTTGGCTAAAAGCTACTGTTAAATTACCTGAGACAGACGAGAAAGGAGCAACTTTGAACTTTCAAAAGATTCATTGGAGCTCTTTTAAAAAGAAAACCATCAGACCTTGTTGTTTTTTTCATATTTATTTGTAATAAGACACTACAGTCAGTCACTCTAGCATAAAACTGAGGAAACTTTTCCCCCTCATTACTTCTTCACATCCACCATGTAGGAAGTTGCTAAATCTGCACAAATACATTTGTCAGCTTTTTTGTTTAGCTAGAGTTCTTCTGTAGATGAACAGAGAAGACCAGGGTCCACTTGGGGCATTCACCTTGCAAGATTTGAGTCACACCAGGATTTGTTGGGTTGGTTGTCGACTTCAAGTGAGAAGTTAACCCAAACTCTGGTGGGAAGCAAACATGTTGAGCTCAGGTCCAGAGTGAGGTTCTCTCGTCACTTGAGGGTCAAAAAAATTACAGAAGTGAAAGCATAGCACAGATAACAAAGTAAACAGTCCATAATTTGGTGTAGGGAGAAGGCAGACTTAAAGTTAGTCCAATTAATCCTAATGGATTAACTAATCCACCCTAAAGCACACCTTTGAAAGTCTACCTTTAAATCATTTTTTTAAGTACTTAAAGCCTTTAGATATGCAAAAAAAAGCAAAAAAAACATCCTAGTTTTAAGAGCAAGCTGTGGGGCTAAATAAAAGCAGGAGTTCACTGTCAACAAAGTTATGAAAGCACATTTATGGAGCCCATAAAGTACATATGATACTTTATCTTTAGTACCTGCTGTGTGAAAATAATGTCTGGTTCCTGTAGAGAAGGGGAACTCCTACAAGCATGAGGACAAACGCTGGTGGACACATGCTGGTCGTTCTAGAATTAAAGAGGCTTTCATGCATTCCCTAACCTTAAGCATACAACAAAACCACGTCAGAACTTCTATATTTGCTGCTCTGTTCGACTTAGTTCTCCAGCTGCATATTTTAGCTTCACATAGTTTGAATCTTAAAAACAGGAAGCTGATGGTTTCACCTTTGTCCTTTATTTCAACACCCAGGACTGCTGGATCAGAACGTTTGGTACATCAGTCATGTGACTGACAGTGTGAAACTGTTGCTGTCAACAACCCCCACTTTTCACCACTTTAAAAGCATTTTCTCTTCACTGTTCTTAAAACAAATGTCAAGCTCTTCTTACCTTTCCTTTAAATCCTAAACCAACCCATACTTCATTAGTTTTGAACACTAAATATTCAAGCTAATTTTTGAAGCATTTGAAGAATTTTTAAAGACACTTTCAGCATGTTATTAACAGAGACTGAGTCTAAACCACAGGTACAAGTGCAGAAAAGAGTCATGGAACCCTAGCCTGACTCTCAACATTGTGTCTTTGCAGCCACGGAGACAAAAAAGTGTTTTCATGCCAGGGCCTCCAGCTGGCAGTCAGTTGGTTCTGGGACAGAGGTCTGCGGGACATCACTGTGTTTGTCCCACTGTGGAGGAAGGAGACACCACGGCCTGAAGCGCCAATCACAGGTAAGCTCAGGTGTAGCTCACGAAAAATTATGAATAATTATGAATAAGCAGAATCAGGTCCTCGGGTTGGTGGTGATCTCCAAAACCGGTCCCATGATGTCAGACAGACAGGAATGAGTGTGTACAATGGATTATCACATTTTTCATTTTCATCACCTGGTCTGTTACAAAGCTCTTCAGTGTGTTTTCTCTGGGCCAGTATCTAGAGAAGGAGTATGGGATCAACATTAAATTAGGAAATATTAGTGTTTTGCCCTGAAACCCAAACATTCAAATTTTTGTTTCCATGAACACTCAGGTTCTGGTTCAGAGGCAGTAGTAGTGAAATTCACAGGCATCTCATATTACCTGATCATTCCTGGTCTCTGTTAACTTTATACTTTAACAACTAGGTTGTCTTTATTTTTTTCCCCAGTTCTAATACAATAATTATAATAGTATTGAAAAATATAACGCAATTTCTGACAACAACAAAAATCAACTAGATTTACAGACCACTTCAACAGCCACATCTGATCAATTTGAATAGAAAACATAATGGACAGTAAGATGAATACTATATATTCTTAATTTTTCTATAAATATGAACCTTTAAGTTACTACATTGTAACATAAATTATTTCTGTAACAAAATAATTGCAAATTTAGAACTCCCTTTGTTTTAAAGCACGAAAAAATTTTTTTACACCTGTTAACAAAATGTTGTTTTTGCTGTATGATTTATCATGCTCATAAAAACAATGTTTCTGGTGTTTTGAACTTAAAGTTTAATATAATAGCACATAAAAAAAACACACAAAATACAACGTCTTGCATTAAAAGTTGTCATAATAATAAGGTAAAAATATCATTAATATGTGCAAGACATAATTATCTTAAGATTTTATGAATCTAAATGAACTATTAACTACAACTAGGAATGGGAAACAGTATAAATGAATCTCAGACATAACCCATAGAAAACAATTGAATCTAAACGCAAAAGTCAAAGAAATCCCCGTTAAAAACAAATTGTGACTGTAACAGACAAAACATGTCTGGTAAACAACCTAACTAAGAGAAGCTTCGACTATTTGTTTTCATGACAATGAGAAATAATGTTTCTGGCTGGTATCACCAGACACATCAGAGAATGAAACATCTCTTTATGCATGCATGGGCAAACGTGGGCGAGCATGGACCCGCAGGTAAATTCCTGTCCTGCTACAATCAAAAAGTGGACTGAGAGAAATTTCAGTGATGAAAGTAGACACTGCTGAGGCGTCCTAAATGAATGAGGAAGTTAAAGAAGAAGCACTGAAATCCAGAATATTGTTCGTGTTCATTCAAGCTCGTTAAAAAGGTTTCCGTAAAAAAAAAAAAAAAAAAAAAAAAAAAAAAGAGTTTTTCCAGATAAAAACTCAGCCACAACATGAGCACAAATACTGACTGGTTTGACATCAAATTATAGGGGAAAGTTGGATGCAAGATGCATAAAAAAAAGCAACACAGAAGGAGCATGACCGATCTGTCTGGAATATTTAAAATACTTCTTTGCATAAAGGTATTTAACTTTTAAATTAGGCATACATATTTTTGTACGCCTTTGACCTGAGGAAAAGACAGTGTTGTCAGCAAATACAAACATATTCCAAATATGGGAACGGGTGGGACAAACAAGCCCTCAAAAACGTACAAGTTCTGGGGCAGTCAGTCAAAAGACTAAGTGTTGTTTATGAAAATAAATAAAAGTTAAGAAGACTACATTTACTTGTGTGAGGGTCTTAAGACTAAATTTCTATCAAATATTTTTTTTACCAACCTTGGAATCTATCTTTCAAGTGTAGCTTTCAAAAACACTAAATCTTCTAATTATTATTCTTGGATTTATTCTAAATATAAATATTTCGTTTGTAGTATGTTTAATGTTTAGTGTTTTTTTTATTTTGCTCTTTTTTATTTGAAGTGATGTCTCCCCCCCCTCCAAAAAAACTTCCTTGTAATTATTTTACTTTCATTTTCTAGTGTTATTTTATATACTGTTGTTAGATTTTTTATTTTTTTTTAAAGCAGACTGTCTTACAACTGTCTTCCAGACCAACATGTTCTCCACGAGCTGGAGAAGAGGAAGATCCTGGTGTACACGCCGTCCCGCTGTGTGAACGGGAAGAGGGTGGTGTGCTACGATGACCGTTACATTGTCAAGCTGGCCTTGGAAGTTGACGGCATCATCGTCTCCAACGATAACTACCGGGACCTGCAGATGGAGAACCCCCAGTGGAAGAAATTCATAGAGGAGCGGCTGCTTATGTACACGTTTGCAAATGACAAGTGAGTCCTCAAGTTTGCAAGTTTGCATGCGGATTGTGAGGAGCAATCATAGGAGGAGCCTGACCTGCTCACCTGTATGAGTAAACTTCTACGTGCTGCAGGTTCATGCCTCCAGACGATCCTCTGGGTAGAAATGGTCCCACCATTGATGACTTTCTGAGGAAAAAGCCCTGGAGTCCCGAAAACAGGCTGCAGCATTGTCCTTATGGTTGGTACATGTTTGCTTTAACCAAACTTCCTGTTCTGATCACGCACAAGATTTTATGGTGGGAATCAACCTGGAGACAGACACCTCCAGTTAAGGTTTACTCACAACTAGCAACCCAAGTAGGTCAGTCACTGGAAAACATTTGACCCAAAAGAACCATCCTGACTGATCTAGTTGGAATCAGTTCATAAATCCAGTCCAGGGTGTCCAATTCCAGGCCTCAAGGGCCTGAAATCTGTTCTTACTGGGTCTGATTAAAAGAACATCTGAATCAGGTAATCTAAAATAACCAGGTCAGTGGGACACCCATTGCCTTGTGGGAGTCTCTGGTCTGAGCAGGGGAAGTTGTAGGTTTAAAGCCACATTTGGGCAATAATGTCTTTAAAGCTGGGCCAACAATCAAGCATTGGGTCCAAGAGTTTGGATCGGGGAGTTGATTTACCAAACGGTTTCTGACTGCAACTGTGCAGTCCACCACATCCTCAGAATATGGGTACCTTTTTCACACTCAAGTGTGCAACATCTGGTTTGTTGGCATTAGAAAACCACAGAGGAAGCCCTGCGACCAGATCTTCAAAAGATTTAAGAAAAATGACTCTAAGGCACAAACAATGAACTGCAGAACGTGGTGGCTTTGCAAGATAAGCGCCATACGTATCAGAGAGGAGTCTAAAGTTAAGAGTCTAAAATATAGTTTCAGTCAGGTGGTTCTGACTGTTTCTAAAACAAAAAAAGAAAGAGTTGGGCAAAGGTTCTAGTATACCCAGAAAAGACAAAAAAAACAGCACATCAAATACTTTAAAGACAAGGGGTTCTGTAGTCGGACAAAGGTGATCTTTGGCGTCTTGGAGGCAGGAAGTGATGATTAAATCTAAGCTGTTGTTTGGTAGTTCATGATTGTGTAGATTCATGTTGTTTTGTGTCCATGTTGCAGGAAAGAAATGTACTTATGGAGTCAAATGCAAGTTCTACCATCGGGAGAGGACAAACCAGTCTCAGCTGTCAGTGGCCGATGAACTGAGGGCTCAGGGAGACCGAGCCAAAACCTTCTCACAAGCCGCATATCAGTCCGAGCACAAACACCCCTCATCCAGCCCACCACCAAGCACAGACGACTTCCATGGTCCCCAGAGCTCCGGTGGACTCTCCAGCCTCAACTATTACCTGAGCTCTGAAGCAGACGAGGCCTACAGGTCTCTGGAGAGCTCCTTCAACATGTTCCGCCTCCAGGACTACAGCTCAGATCAGCATCTGCAGAGCTCCAGCAGCGGGGTGGGCAGCTGCTGCTTGAGCCACAGAGACTCCTCCCACTCTGGGTCATATCGGGGCTGCAGCTCTGACATGGACCAGCGAGGTTACAGTGCCCCGTACTGCGAGACTCCGTCATGCAGGTCCAGTCAGCAGCAGGTCAAGATGTCTCCCAGACAACAGCATCCGCCTGTGTGGAGCTCCTGCTCAGCACTGCCCTCATACCACCCCGAACACTTTCCCTACCCTTCTGAGAAGGGGTATGTTCGATCGCTCCCACACAAGCAGACCTACAGCCTGCCCAGAGACTCGTGGGTGCAGGGCATTCTGCGTGAATCCAAACTGGGCAGGGAAGCCCAGAACCAGGCCAGTGAGCACCGGAAGGGTCTGAAGAGCCAGCTGAGCACACTCTTCCCCAAAACCTGGTGGAGGCCGTCATGAGCGCGCACCCCCACGTGTCAGACCAGTATGAACTGATCAGACTCATTCAGAGTCACAGAACCAACCACGCAGCCTTCTAAGCCTTTACCCCCGTTCTTCAGCAGAGGACTTCACCACAAACTGCACATGCTCAGTTCAGAAGAACCCAAGCATTAATGAATGATCTGTTAAAGGGACAGCTCATCTTTATCTGATTCCAAGATGTGATGCTCTCAGCTCTATTGAGCTGATTCTTTCCGTCGCCTCAAACTGAGGAACAGTCCTCTGGACTTCTGTGAAGGTCCATGCCTTAAAGCTTTATGTTTCTACTGCACCTTTTAATAAAAGCACCTTAAGCTCTCTGGCTGCCTGTTCTGAATAACTCTGCTGTTTGCTGCCCCCTGCTGGCTAAACACACGTTAAGCTGCAGTTTCATTTAAAACGAGTGAAAGATTTCCCAGCAGCTCAATAACGAATCCAATCATTTCTTTATTTAGGTTTAGACTTTTTAAATCAAAATGTCTTTGTCAGATCCACCATGTATAAATTATTTCATTAACTTCTATAACATTCGTTTACCTGGATTTATATAATTTGAATTTTCTTGCACAAACTTTACTCAGGATTTGACTAAAGCTTGGTCCATTCCGCCCACTGACTGGACAAAATCAGAAACAGTACTTTACTTATTGCAGTGCATTGTGGGATTGTAGTTATCAGCAGGAGTCATGCATTTATTTGAAACTGATGTGTGGTTTTCTCAACCGTGTCTGTTCTGACGGGTAGGTCGAGGTCTGCGTTAGGCTCAATTGAAACCACTTTTTCAGCTCTGATGACGGCATATTTGACATCAAACCCCAGACCTTCTTAAAGAAGACAAAAGAGGAAAGAAAACCCAGCTGAGAACTTGATCTTTATCTTATAATCATGAGGCCACGCCCACATTTGTGCCAACTTTTGAGCTAAACAAAAGGAAGCTCATAAAAAGCCACAGAAGTGAAAACATGTTTTGAAACCAAACATTTCTGTTGTAAATTATTTGCATGGTAGTAAACCATTGACTGTATATGAGAACTGGACTGAGTGACTTCTCCTCCTTCGGGTTCCAAACAGAAAGTGACCAATAGTTCGAAGAAGCAAAAATCCACTTCTACAGAGAAATAAACTGCTATTTCTCACTAATTTGATGTCAGAATAACCATTCTTGTTTTGGTACATTTTTTAACACAAGTCTCAGCCGTCTACAAAGAATGACATCACCACACATTTAATTACGACCCGCAGCAGTCACCGACTGCAAGAACCCAACAGAAAGCTGCCATTTCAAAAGTGTGTTTTTACATCAATTACATGGAGCTCAGATCAGCCTTACAGAAGCAGAAGGAGGGTCAGTGGTGGGTAGTGGCTGCTAGGCAAATGAGATCTGGTCAAAGGTGGCTGGCAAGAGTGGCGATGGCGCAGAGTGACGGGCGGCAAGGGTGGGTAGCGCCTGCGGGCCATTCAACACAACTCATAACCTTAACAGTTCATTTCTGGAAAGCAAAGGAGAATTTTACTGCCATTTAGTGGACAATTCAAACTGAAACGCAGAATCACAAAGACAACATGCGGAACACATTTTTTTATTTTTTTTATTTTTACAAATAACTTATCTGTTACAAAGACAGTTTTCCCAGCTAAAAAAAAAAAAAAAAAAAATCCAAATTATTTTTTTCTCTCCATTTCATCAAACATGATCTGCCCGTTCACACCGGAGTGAAGATGCAGCCTTACTGGTTTTTTGGGTGAAGAGGAAAAACTACCTTTAAGTGCTTCATCCATGAATCCATCTGCTTTTGAAGGCTTCACACAGAGCTGAAAGTTTGGCTTTGAAGGCACTTGGACTTTACAGAATAGATTGTCAACATCAGTTTAGAGGCAGCAGGAAGTGGAAAAACTTTACATTTGCTCTTCATCCTCACATTAAGAGGATGAATGAACCGCATCAAGGACACAGTGGACTGTCGTGTTGTGCTTACAGCTGAGGACATCTTCGGCATTTTTTTTTTTCTGTTTTCTTTTTTGCAACAACTTGAGCTTCATTCATTAATAATAAAGGCACATTTTACCCAGAATCCCTTTCACGTTTGACCTGTGGAGTGCTGCAGAGTTTGAAACTGGGCTGAAAAAACCTGAAACGCATCTGCTGACTCAGGATCCATCTGCTGGAAGCCAGGAGTCTCCGAGCATCGATCCTACATTCCAGTTGTCAGATATGATGGCAGTTTGTAACGCTGCATTTGCCCCCCCAAATAAAAGGCAAAAATACCTCAAATGCAGCACAATAAAAAAGATTTTTGTCACTCTGCAGGTTGTACGGAGAAAACGGAATAGTGGTGGCTTATGTAGCTTCATGATGGCGGCTAGGATTCAACGCCGCTGGATTCTTAAAAAATAAAAGTCTTCACCGGGGGAGGAAGGGAGGGGGGTATCATTTGGTAGAAGAGGAAAAGTTATTAAGGTCTATCAAGCTATACTTACAGGAAAATACAGGTGATTCAAAGTGAGAGGAAGACGGTTTCAAGCACTAAACGTATGTACAGAGCGTTTCCAGGAGCTGCTGGCGTCTCAACCCCTGCGCCACCAAGTTCCAATGAGCAGGGAGGGGGCACGCCCATCTGAGCCCCTTTCCAGAATCAGTAAATGAACGTTCAAGTCTGATCATTTTCCCTTCAGTTCCAGACACCACCCCCACCCCCCCGGGTTACAGAGGAGCTCAAAGGTCGGTCAGCGCAGCATCGCCGCTGAGCTGGGTGCACGAGTCACACGCTGTAATACTGTTAGAGGGAGCAGGGAGGTCCAAGGTCATCCGCTGCAGGGGGGAGGGGCAGCGAGTCCGGTGAGGTACGATCCGAGGGTTCGGAGTGTAAACACGATCCCGTCCGGCTTCACGCACGCCGCTCCACAAACCTCAGAGAAACAGGAAGAAGAACCGGCCGCCCAACAAACGCTCCAACTGACGGACCCGACGTCTGCGGGGCGGAGACTGGCGGGCGGATGGCTCAGAAGTGCCGCTGAAACTCGCACTGTTCACAGCGGTTGAGGGCAGGGTGGTTGAGGAAGGTGCAGGCCGTGCAGCTCCACTGCGAGCCTTCGTCCTCCTCCTGGTCTGCTACGGGCTTCGTGTGCTTCCCGCCTGAGTCTGAGGGGAGGAGCAAAGGGGGTCTGAGCGCACGCTCACATGGGCTCACCAAAGGGTGCAGCCACTCAAAAACTCATAGATCTAAAGTTCTGCAGCGGTACGGACAACACGTTGCTTTCTTTTTCAGTCAAGTATTTATAGATGGAAGGAAACCCTCGGAAAGCTCTTCAGAGTCGTCCTCACTCACCTGCTGATATGGTACCTTTGGGTTTGGGTGAGATGGGGCAGATAAACCCAATGTTGTCGTAGAAGTTTTGAATCACACCGGGGTTCAGGTGAGGACCTGCACAGATGGGACAAGAGCAGAAGATGCCACCACCTGATTTTTATGGTTTTTGGTCACGTTTTAGGAGTAAAGCTGTAGTGGAGCAGTAGCAGCTTCTAAAACCGACGTTCTCAAATGATCTGAGAAGGTTCATATCTTCTGGCTCAAAACCCATTTAATTTCTAGGAAGCAGAGGCCTTAATGATTTTCATATGAGTGAAGGAGGTTGTAGGAGGTTGAAGGAGGTCAAGAAGAGGAAATGAAGATGTTGGCAGGACCAAAAATCTGAACTCGTGTTTAAGAATCTAAAGATAAAAGAAAAAAAACCAACACAGGCGTGGACACGCAAAGGTTTACTTTCCTTGTTAGTCTTCTTTAACTCTTTTATTGTGTGTGGGTCAAAGCTGACCCTTTTTAACACTTGAAAAGGGGTCAGTTTTGACCCACACACAATATAAGGTTCAGCTTACTTTGATCCCATTATGAAAACATCTGTAAACACACGTGGTCGCCCTCTTCTGTTAGAGTGAAAAACTGCAGGTATGAAGCATCCTTTTTGGACAATCTGTTTTTAATCTTTCAACTGTCTGTGTTTTACCCAGCTGTTTGTCTATGAAACCCAGTGCTGTTATTGCCCGGTGCTGGCGCCCTCTTCAGGCTGAACTCGTACCGTTCGTCTGCAGCAGATCAATCTCTTTGCTCAGGCAGTCGATGTCGATTTGCAGAGAGCGGTTTTTGCATCGCAGCTGCTTCATTTCCTCAAACTGAAAAAGAGAAAGCCGAATTAGTTTGTGTTTAGATGCAGTCACATACAGAAGAAACCCGGCATCCACACCATCACCATCTCACAGAAACACAATCGTGCATTTGGTGTTCTTGGAGGAAGATGATGACCATTTAAGGGAGGATTTTTTTTCCCGTCGTCGCTTTTTTGCCTTCTGAGAGATGCAGGTCACTTCTCAATGATGTCTACTTATATGATGCTTTCACTTTCCTTAAATTAAAGTAACTTTCGGTTAAAATTTGCCAGAGAGATTCATGGTTGGTCAAACTGGTCTTAGTGCAACACGTTCTAGCTTATGAGAACATGGGATCTGAACTGAGCAGTAAGGAAACAGATAATCCACAACAGCGCGTCATGCACTGGTATGGGGGCTGCAGGTTTTAGGGTTGTTTGAATCATGCAAAAACAAAAACATTCTGCCTGCAAAAGGGATTCATTTTGATGTGGAAACCCCCAACATAGAATAGAAGTTTTAGGTGTAATTTCGTAAAAACAAGAACAAATGTTGTCATCAAACTAATCAACATGTTTTTGAATGAAAATACAAATGATTTCTGTTGATAGAGGTACGTCACAGACCTCACAGCTCCATCATGTGACCTTTCTTTTGCTGTCACACAGACAGTGGCTGAACTTCAGTCTGCTGGTGTGGCTTCAGCTACCAGGCAGCCAAAAAAAGAAGAATTTCTCTCCCAAGACCACTGCCGTCCATTTGACATCTTTCCTGGAATTCTGTTTTTTTGCAGCTTTAAAATGTTCTTGTAAATGTTCCTTATTGTGTTTGTGAAGTTTTTTGGATACGTTTCATCCACCTGGATTTCACGTGTTCTGCTTGGCAGGAAGCTGCTCACAGATGGAGGCGTGTCTTTCTACTCTGAACAGCTTGCATTCCACAACGGTGGTGCTTGTTGTTCTAGAAGTCATGTCGGCCGCCATCCCAACATAAATAATGATCGATTTCCTCAGGATTTCTTTCTACTAGCAGACAGTTTCGTTCCACTCTGCACTCACAGCAGGTCCTGTGCTCTGCGTTGCAGCTGTTTGACGTTCGTCTTCCACCTTATTTATTCAATTAAAAGATCACTTTTGTCCAAAAACTACAAATAAATGCCATATTCTTACTTTCATTTTGGAAGCTTTTAAAGCCTAAATTTATTTTAGACGATTTGATGAGTTAGAGTTTTATTATGCTGAGCTCACAGGTGCAGCGCAGGACGCCAGAGAGCGTCCATCGGTTGGGTTCCAAGGGGTTAAAGGGAGCGCAGGTGTGTCTTCTGTCTCTTACGGTTAAGCCAGAAACCTCAATGAAACGTATCATTATTGTACATGTGATAAGTGTATCTTAAAGTGTTTTTAAGGAAAATGACACTTTAATGCACTTAGAGGGTGATGAGGGTGATAAGACGTACGGGTGACGATGTCGTATGGTACCCGTACGCCACACTCCAGCCATTGGTATCGTCCTCGTACTGGTTCCCTACTGACTGAATTCAAATACTGCACAAACGGCGTGTGCACGTGACAAGCAAGTGCTCACACAAACTACTCTTAGATTTCCTAATTTCCTCAATTTTAACAGTCACAGCCCACAGCATGCTCACAGTAAACATGTGCATGAATATTTTTGCTCTACCAGCTCAACGACCTTAAAGTTTATCCTTTTGTTACCCATTCGTAAGGGTGACTTTAGGCTTTAGTCATCTTTCTCGTCTCTAACCGGCTCTAGAAGAAGTTTGACCAAAAATCAATTGGGAAAAGTTTGCAGTTTTCTCAGTCTTCAAGTCTTTAAAAGACAGTTTAGTTAATGCCATGAAAATAAGGGAAGTAACTTCTTACTGAGGGAATCTGGGAGGCAGAGTTGGACCTCTCCAGCCGTCTTCTGGTCAGGTCATTCTCCATGTCGTTCACCTCTTCTTTTAGCTTCTCCAGCTTTTTCTTCTTCACTTCTAACTCGTGCCACAACCTGTCCATTCGTGCTTTCTGGTGCACCAACAAGGCTGAGGGAAGACAAGCAAAGACATCCTGACTGTTGGGAGTCACAGACGTTTTCTGTTGAACTCATTGTTCAACTTAAGACAAAACATAAAATAAAAAAAGCATTTTGCAAATTGAACGAACTTTTATTTATACAATTCAAAGTTTTAATGCCATGTCTTTTATCTTTGAAGCGATTTCCAGCATTTGTTTTTCCAGCTAATAAAACATTTTTGTTCCTTTTTTAGTAACCAATAAGCATTACATTAATAAACAATCCACCTTTGTTCAACTTAAATCATTAGTTATGTAAAAAAAATCCATTGCAAACAATTTATTTTGAAATGGAATATTAAAAATGAAGTAATTTTTAATAAAATTACCATGTTTAATCGAAATGAAATCAGTAAACTGGCATGAATATCCAGCTTTGAATGGGACCATTTGTTTCTCTTTTTGTAATAAAAGCAAAAACACAAAAACATCAGAGAATGTTTTGTGTTCCCAATAAACATCTAAATGAAGGTTCAGCCGCCTCTCATTGGCAAAAATATTTCAAAACAAAGCCAAAATCATCAGGGGAGTGGGGGTTGTTGGAGGGCGTGGCGGTTCTCCTCGCACGTCTGCCAAGTAGGTCAAATGTTACAAAACATCGGCATTCTGCTGCCCAACACCCGGATCTTCAAGTGCTACATGCCAACAGGTGTGAAAGGCTTTAAACTGGATTTAATCAGCCGTGACAACGGGGTGGGGGGTGGGGGTGGGGGGTCCAGCAGGTCGGGGGGGGGGGGGTCCCCCCCTCAGCTGCTGACTCACACAGGAAGCAGTGAAACGTCCAAAAAAGGAAATCCAGAGTCAGACAAGTATGAGTCACACTTGTGACTGGGGTTCTCAGAGGAGGACCAACTGAGTCGTCATCACACCGTTTCCATGGAGACCGTCTACAGCCTGAGGAAGCGGCTGCAACTCCAAAGCACTCAAGTCATCTCCAACCCGTCTCCATCCATATTTGACCGATTGTAATTATTCAGCATTTGCTTTACCTTTATAACGATGTTCACAACTTTTTACACTTTTTAACGTTATTCTTGTTTTTAAATAAAGTTTTCTTGAACATGATTTAACATGAAAAACTCTTTAAGCAAATGTCTAAAAATTTTAGTAAAGGGTATGAGTTTTCTAAGTGATTAATTTAGTTTAAATCAATAAACATAAAATGTATTGGGATAACTTCTATAAAATAAAAACTTTTTTCATTTTAAGTGTAATAGAAACAACACAAGCACATTTAAGACAATAATGTGTGCAAGTACTTCAATTTTCTTCTGTTTTACAGGTCAAATTCTGAAACAATTTGTTCCTCAAGTCTGTAATTTTATTGGATCTTCAGTAACTTTTTTGGGTAAACCATTAAATCTAGGAATATATACAAAAGTAGCTTGTTTAAGCCTTGTTGATGAAAACCACTGTGATGTCTTTTATAGAGAAGATTAGCAACCCGCAAATAATATTAACTTTACTGCTATGTAAACACATCATGAGGATTATTACGCATCAATAATCAGTTAATAACTATAATTTTACGATATTACGACGCACTAAGGCTACATTTTAGTGTAAAAAACGTACTTGGAATTGTTTATATATTATAAAGTTTACATCATATTTGTGTTTATTTTTCCAAAGCGATTTATTTATACTTGGTGTGGTTACTGGGTGTGTGGAAGTGGGCGGGGCTTACCTTGTGTGTAGGCGGCATCATCAGAGCCCATGCTGAGTCGACGAGGTTCATCCTGGTGTGGTGACAGCGGGTCCGACTGCTGCTGGGGGTCGGGCTCTAGGAGGTGTTCTGATGAGAGGCTCAGGAGGTTGTTGGGCACGATAGTGGGGGACACCACTCCGGGGGACACGGCTGGGGGTTTGTTGGGAGACACTGTTATTTTGAAAGTGTACTTGGTGTTGGGCTGAGTCACCACCACGCGGGGGGAGGAAGCAGTGCCCCCGCCTCCCACAGAAGCACGGGTCTTGGGTGGGTGGTGGTGAATGTAGGCCGGGCCCATGCTCACCTGGCCCCCAACATGAACCCCCTGGTTCATCATGGAAGAGTTTGCAGAGATGTAAACTGTGGGGGTGTTCCTTGACCCGCCTTCGTAGGTGTATATTTGCTGGGAGCGAGAACCTGCAGGTGTCACTACGGCCTCATCAGGGGCCGCAGCGGCGTTTGGGGGGCTAGCAGAAATGTATACTGTGGGCTGACTGCGACTCAGGCCTGGGCCCCCTATGGACAGAGGAGTGGTGGGGACAGAGGGTACCCCAACTGAAGATGAAGAAGAAGAGGGGCAGGAGGAAGAGGCAGAGGAGGAGCGGGGCCCGCTGGTGGTCCGCAGAACTGTAGTGGAGCTGTTCCTTTGAGGAGACTCCAGTTTAATCTCAATCTGATTCTTGCGTGGCCCAGTGGAGATGTTCTGGATGTTGTAATGGCTGGAGGAGGGGGAGCACGAGGAGACGCCAGAGGAGGAGGAGGACTGGCTCCCAGAGGGGAAGTTGGAGGGCGCTTGGGGGTTGGTGGGGGAGCTAATAGGCATGTAGACATGGGAAGTCTGTGAGGTATGGGAGGAGGACGGCTGAGGAATGGACCAAGAGCTGGAAAGTGAGGGGGGGTGGGAGATCTGGTAGATCTGCTGCTGGGGTTGAGAGGTGGGGCTGTATTGAGCCCGCCCCCCTTGTTGCTGGCTCTGCCGGATCCCACCGGGCTGGCTAACGTAAATCCCACCGGGCTGGCTGACGGGCCGGATGTAGATCGAGTTCCCCTGCGGGCTGCCCAGCACCGAGGGTGGTGTGCCGTGTATGTGCAAAGAAGTGGGGGTGTTGCGGCCTGTCTGGAGGTTGGGGCCCAGGGTCACGGTGATGGGATTGAAGCGTGGCATGTGTTGACCGCCAATCGCCCCCTTCGGTCCAGAGGGGTAAAGCCCAAGGTGCTGAGGGGGTTGGGGTTTCCGCGACGGTTCCATCACGCTAAACACGTTGAGGGAGGGGTGGACCTGCACCGGGGCTGACTGAGGCTCCTGTGAGAAGAAGTCGCTGCTGGGTGCCTGACCTGTGTGGAGGGGCCCTTCGCTCATGCTGTGAGCTAAAGCCCGGCTGCCGTTCATTCTCGGGCTGTCCCGAACTGGGGGCACCTGCACATTGTGGGTCTGAAAGCCCAGGCTCAGCTGGGTCATGTGATTAGGGAGCCTGGTGAAGACGGCGTCCTCTGGAAATCTCAGATTCCCTTCCTCGTTGTACAGGTAACCGGGACTGACCTGGGACAGGTACTCGCAACACGCATCCAAATTGTTGTTGTTCTGTGATAAAAGCAGAGAAAAAGGAAAGCTGCCGAGAAACTTTAACAGAACCGTCAAAATTGAATCTGGACTGGTCTGGTAAATGCGTATGCATGAAGGGATCCCACCCACACCTGAACGTAACCCCTACCTGCAGAACACACTGGGAGACGACGCCTTCAGGGACTTCAGGGAACTTCTGCCGCAGGTCATGCAAAACCTGAATGTCAATCTGGTGGCTTCCCTGGGCCATTCGTGTGTTGCCAGCTCAGGACAGAGTGGGGTTTTTGTTCAGCGCAGCGGATCGTCAGTTCCGGCAGAACACCAACTTCATTTTAAACATCTTCTGAGCTGAAAGACAGAAACAAAAACCAACAAAGTCTTTAAGCATGCAGGTTTTTCTAAGCATCATAATGTATTCTTTCAGAGACCAAACTAAACCTTTAACTCAGACAGGGGGCAGACAGGAGCCCAGCCCCCCCTTTAAGCAGCTTAATAAAAGAGCAGCAAAGGAAGGAACCCACTTCTGAGAAACTCCTGACAAACAAACCATTTCCAGCTCATAATTGTCAGTATTGGGAGGAGGGTTAAAACCCCTGGGGCTGAAAGCAACCGTTTCCAAAGACACAGCAGCACCTGTGATTCTCCTTTGTGTGACACACTGATGAGTCTGGAGTTTTTCAGTCCAAAACGATTCCTCTAAAGTCAAAACATCAACACACTTAGTGGAAAGGTTTACAACAAACAGATGAATGAAAGAGAATTAATCTGTTGGAGCAACAACAAACTCAGAGTTTAAACTCAGAGAAAAGCAGTTCAGGACAGAAAAAGCCATTTTCAGGTGTAGTTTGCTACCAAATCATAAGCGGATGTCACACAGCAACAATAACAGACGCAAGATTTTGCAAAAATGTATGAAGTTGAACATGAACATTATTAAATCTAACTGAACGGAAAATTGTTATTAAATCATGGGGTGTCTAAAGCATGACACATGCATTACAGCTGTCATTTCCAAAATGGGGCTGTGGCCTAGACACCCCCATTTAAAGAAGACCTATGAAGAAATGTTGCATTAAAACACTTGAGAAATGAAGTTACCTTACAACAACCCCAGCTGAAAATCTTGTTTTAAACGTTTGCAAGCAGAGATCTGGCTCAAGCTGTGTGGAGCGTATTCTCCTTCTGCACGTGACCTGTTTCACCAGAAGGCAGATGGGATAGACCACACAAGTGACTTCATCAATAAAAAAGCAGGTCAAGATGGAAGAATATTTTGGTCTGAATTGAGCTCGATTCGAATGAAGGAAAATTATTTTATTTACATTTATTTTGCTGGACTTTCTTTGGAATGAACTTGGTAAAGAAGTACATTTTATCATATTTTTTTGGAGTACAGGCTGTGATTTTTTGTTGCATAGTTTAGCTGGGCAGGACTTATACTCACGTGCGACTTATATGTGATTATTATTTTTTTTTAAATAGCAACAACCACTAGAATATGGACACAAGATAAGATAAGATAAAGAGACTTTATTGATCCCAGCTTGGGAAACTTGTATGTTGCAGCAGCAGTGTACAGAAGCAATAGGACAAGTAACAGCTTTCGGAAAAATCAACACCAAGAGAGTCTATGGCACAAGGATGAGGAATTATATAATCCAATCGAGTGAGGCCGGTATGATCTCCTGTAACGGTTGGTGTGGCCCTCAAGTACAGGATGGAGAGGATGCTGAGTATTGCTCATGATGGATACGAGTTTATTCAAAGTCCTCTTCTCCATCACATCTTCAGAAGTGTCATTTTTGCACCTGATTACACAGGCAGCCTTTCTGATCGGTAAGGCATGACATGGATAAAAAAAATTTACTAGTTTTTTCCCTAAAATCCCTATTGCTTTGTCCCCTTCAGTTGATGCACACGCAATATGGAAACGCAAGTTGGTCGAACCGCTTTTCACCATAGACGTTATACATGAATAGATGCCTCATTACAGGTCCGGAGGGAACCTGAGGTCCCACGATATTGGAGGTCGCCTTTAGCTAGGCTACATCTACAACTAGCTGTAGTTAGAAGAGAATCGTAGCAATGCCTTTTGTTTGTGCAGCCTTCAGATGCAACAACAGACGCTCCATTGAGGGCAGATCATGTGGAATTACCTTTCACATGTAAGTTCTAACAATATTTTGGTTATCAGAGCACGATAAGTTTTTATAATTGTAAACAACGTTACGTGGCTAAAAAAGAAATGGTAACTGTCGTGTTATCGTGTTATCTTTTGTTATATTGTTGATCTTTTTTCCATTGTCCAAGATCCAAGGTTTCCCAGTGTCATAGAATAACAGAGGCGATGTGAAGCTGCAAAAAGAAGGGAGGATTTTGTTCTCCAGGCTCTGCAGGAGCACTTCAAGCCAGAGGACTTTGACAGGACGGGACAGACTGTCCAGCAAAGAGAGGATCCCGTCTGTCTTCAACTTTACATCACATCTCCAAGGGGTTAGTGTATTTATCCGTTTTAATCTTAAATTCTTTTATACATGTCCTCCATCATGCGAAAACCTGTTCAACACACCGAAGCATTTTCATTGGAGTGGCTCATTAAAAGTATACTCTATCCAACAGGTTATTCTCGTAATTGAGAGTCAATGTTTTTAATTACCTGTTTTTGTGTATTACATATATAGTGGAATAGCATGACATTTTCAAATAATCTTTAGTTATAATCATTTTTAGTTACACCTGTCTCATTAGAAACAATAGCACTGCGGGCGCACTTGGACCTCTTCAGAAAGGCGGCATGTCGAGACGTCCACTTCAATAGTAACAGTAACAGTTCGACAGCCCTGACAGTTAGTGATTTGAAGTGATATAAAGAGCTTAGCTTGTCAGTATGTTCTTATGCTTTGATTATCTTAACTATTATGTTGTGCTAATATATTAGATTTCTCTGACATCTGATGAAGCTAAATAAGCATTAATGTGCAACGGTAGTAAAGTGTGCATATATTCAGTCTAATATTGTTATTGTGATGTGTCTTTAAAGATGAAATGTTCGTTCTCGTTAGGGTTAGGGCCTTCTGTTTATTGTGTTAAGTAAATTTCTCCCAAAAGTGTGACTTGTACTCTGATGCAACTTGTACATTATTTTTTGTCTAATTTGTTATGCATTTTTTGACTGCCATGACTTATACTTCAAAGCATCCAAAAAATATGGATTGTTAAATACAACACTGAAATGAATATATCTAAGACCAAAAGTTTTATTTGGATGTTTTTGAAGAAAAAAAGAACCAAATGGTACATTTTCATTATACTGAACAAACCTACTACATTTATTTCCAACATCAGGATAAAAATCCCTTTATGCTAAATTTTTCTCCATTTGTAACCAAATAATTCCTATTTTAAAAAGTTTGGTATTTATTTGTACAGTTTGTAAACTTGTCAAACAGAAAAAAATATGGTGGTAATAATGACTCTCAGCCATATTTACAAATGGGATGAATGAGAATCTGGTTTATGGAAAGCTGTGCTTCACTGCTGCATCAGTCACATTGAAGGAACCAATCAGAGCAGGGCTTTGCTCCAACCACAATTGGGACTTAAAAGAAATGAAATAATCCAATGGACAGACATTGTCTTCTTTTTCCTTCGCAGAGGATAGAGTTTTATTTCAATAACTACGCTACAAAGATCCACAGCGAGAAATGAAAAATGAGCTCACCACATCCTGTGATTAGAGGACGAGCCATTTGTTTACAGTCAGCAGCTGAGGAACAGAAGCAGGGAGGAGCCTCAGTTATAGGAAGTGACACGTATGCTGCAACACTCCAGCTTCCTCCGTGTTATGGAGATGCTCCTTTCTTTTCAATGTTCAACAAGTGACTTCTTTACGTAACCCCGACTCAAATTTAATATCGTACAAATTTTTGCTTCATTCCGGTAAAAACAAATCTTTTAGAATTGAAGAGGGCAGGTTGATATTTTTATTTCTTGCCAAATCATTTCTATATCCTTTAAGATTCATAAATGCTAGTGGCAAAAAACATTTTAGAATTAAGAACGTTGAAAAACACTATAAAAACGCAATGCTCTTTAGGATGTCAACAGATCAATGGAAACTGAATTATCTTTGCAAATATTATGGAATTTTTCTGTTTTGATATTCAGAGAATCAGTTGAATGCAGAATATGGAAACAAAAATAATCAAGACTACTGAAAACAATTTCTTTATCATGAAAGTGAATGAAAAAGTGGAAAAGGTTAGCATTGACTGCCTAACAGTTTCAATTTTTTTCGGCTCGGAGGAGATTGACTGACAAGGTCTACAGCCAATTGGGACACAGAACAAAATTCACTGTTAAGAAGAAGGAGAAACAAAAATAAATCACATAAAAAAATCTGTTAAATTGCGAGACTGCAGAAGGTGAACTGCTCATAGTGAGGGAACACTGCATTTAAAAAAAATTCCCAATAATGAAGATATCCACATCTTCCATGATCAAATCCGCCACACCGAACACAAATCTATGCGAGAGAAACAACTTTAAAAAGCTGGAAAACATCAGTCAACTTGTCAAAATGAGGAGAAGGGTAAATCAGTTAGCAGAGCAAGGTTTTCTGCTCCAACATGCTGAGGGTGTAAATTAACCGCACGAACAGGACAAACAGCGCAGAGCTGTTTTTAACCGAACCGAACTGCTGAGATGCAAAACCACAAACTGCAGATGTTAGATATGTCACCCCCCTCCAGCTGTGAACTTAACAAGCAGGTTAAACTGCGACTGATGCATCCAAAGGCTTCCTCTCCTGATGCAGCCGAACTGTCGGCACAGCAAAAACATTAGTGAGGGTTAGCCCGGAACAGTCTCTGTTGACACTGTGGTAAGATATAGGGCAACTGACCCTCAGAACCTCCACCAAAAATCCCAAAAGAGGGATGGTGACCGAGGAAACACCGAAAGCACCAAGAAAAGTTACATGAATGAAGAGCCCTTGAGGGTTGATAAAAATACTTTAGTTTGTGCTGTAGGGGGCAGCGAATATACAAGATTGTCAACTACGGGGTAAGGAAAATGTCAAAAAGAAACGCTTTCATAAAGACTTTGCAGAAATACATCATTTATTTTTACGCTAGACACATCTGTTTGGATTTTAATTTGTCTTAGTTTTGAATATGACTCCTGCTCGTCTTGAATTTCTCCTGTTAAACTGTCAAAATATGTCACGGGGTCACAGGCATATACATCGAGTTGTGGTATTTTTTAATGCCACAACCATTTGGCTGTCAGTTAGCCTACTTTAGCTTCAAGTTAGCTTAGCTGTCTTTTTTTGTTACCCTGTTATTATCAACTAATTTTGACAAATATGTTTTTTTCTACACCCCATAAGTGGAGCGATATGTCTGCTACTCCTTTTGGGCTGTTTTCTACCACTTCTGGGTCTGAAACGATCCGCTGCTGCCTTTAATTACACGGATAAGCTGCTGTCGCCTGAAAACCATGAAATGCGGACTGAGATCTCTGTATTATGATCTATTTCCTAAATTTTCAACAGAACTATGGTTATAAAGATAATTCCCTGTTATGGGATCAATAACATTCTAAAAAGGTGTATTTTATTTTAGTTTTATCTTAAGAAATAAATAGCATGCATGCGCAATGTGAACAATTGATGTTCTGGGACTCGATGCATATGCCTGTGACCCTGTGATGTATTTTGTTTTTAATTTTTTAATAATTCATATTAAAACTAAAGAAAAGTTGTAGTCAAAACAAAAATAAATCAAATTCAAAACGGACATGTTAAACATAAAACTAAATTACGTTTTCATATTTTTTCTACAAAGTTGTGCACAAAGTATTAATTTGTGCACAGAGTTGTCTTTATGAACACATTTCTTGACAGTTTCTTTATCCCATAGGCAACCTTCTACATTAACACTTCTACAATAACATCAGCAATCTCCCGAAAGACGTTCTGGCGTCCTTTAAAACTGTTCTACCACAACATGGTCAGGTGAACTCATTTGTTTCTAAAAGGATTCCTTAAGGCCTGCTGCGATGAGCAAGCTTTGTGAACTGATCTCGATTTGATTTTCTTTAAATGCACATATCCCACTCCTCCAACTTTTGGCACAACACGCTGTTCTCTAACAAAAGTGACTGACCGTAAAAATCCAAAGCGTCTGAACCATGAATGGACCTCTAAAAGTTCTGGTTTTGGCTGAACAAGCTGTACTAAATGAAAACGACGAATTCTTGCAGTTCCTCTGTGTTTTAGTAAAAACGCCAGACAAAAAAAAAACTATCCTTGATTGCTTCTCCTAAAAAGCCATACTTTTATGATATAATCCCTGAAGCAGAAACATTTTACAACGTTCCATATTTTCATCTGAAAGTCAAATTTACTAAGCTGCAGTTTTCATCTGCAGCTTAAGGAGTCGTGTTTCTGAGATGAAAGCATTCAGACGATAGCTGGCAGATACGCAGCTGGATGGCATATTTGCTCGTCTCTAGGGAAACTGGATTTCAGACCCACCCTAATAAACCTGAACAGAACAGCAAAGGGAATGTTGCAGAACATTGTTCTCAACAAATGCTTCAGATTTGAAAGTCCAAACTAAGCTAGCTACTGGTTAGCTATTAAGTTAATGAACCCTGTGGCAGGTCAAATGTGTGGCTCACTTGTTTTGTGGCTTCAAGACTACAAAGATGTGCATCTCTTTGCTGTAGACTATCACAGAACAGCAGCATGCAGGGCAGCTATGGAGGAGGGCTGGTTCTGGATTCTCCCTGGAGGCGATGCAGGAAAAAGGCCCGAGGCAGAAGTGATAAAGACAAAGCTTCCTTTGCTGAGCTGTTCTTTACAGGGCCAAAGCAGAGACCCGTAGCTAGGAGGCTGCCATGCTACGTCAATGGACTCATTCACTGCAGAGTCAGTGAGTCCCGATGCCTTCAAATCCCTTCAAGCCTTAATAAAACCAATTGCGAGCAGGAGCTTTTGACAAATACATCAGCCTTACTCTACAGCTTACTCCCCAGCACATGCACTTCACACACATTGATGTACTGTAATGGACAAATGAAACTCAATGAAAGACTGAGGAGGAATAAATCTGCAACAGAGTTTTCAAACAGTCAAAAATGTCACGTGAAGAACAATCGACTGTTTCGGTTTCCTGGACAAACTCTCCACAAAAACCTAAATCAAAACCTTCTTTAAGACATTTCCTCACCTCTCCTCCCACAGAGCAAGAGGGAGGATTCACTCTGAAGATCCTCATCTGTTCTGCTGAGTTGAAGCTAACACTGCACTAAAGTAAACGAAAATGATCCTTTAAGGTCCACTCCAATTATCTTTTATTCTATTGTGAAAGTGTTCCCAGTGGTCTTGTTATTGTGATTATGCCGATTTTAGCCAAAATTAAAAAAACCTGTGTTGTTTTCTAGAACAGTTTTTGCAGAGTGGCAGTAGTTAAGTAGAAATTCACCTATGAGTCGTGGGTGAGACCATTACTGCAGAGAAACCAGGCCCCTTCCCATCACTTATTCTTGAGAGCTCCCTCTGTATAAAAAATGGTGAGCAATATTACAGCTATCCAGCTGTGTCTGGCACTTTTGAGCCAGACACCAGCTCAGGTGGGGAAAACGAAGACGTACAGTACATGGAGCTAGTTGTCTGCAAGTGGATCTATCAGAAAGGAGCAGAGCAGGGAGTTTGAGGCCAGCCCAGCGTATTTTCAGCATCACAAATACGATCTTTTTCAAACTGTAGTTTTTTTTGTCTGCTCCTGGTTTCATATTTGAATCATGAACTACTTAGAAATTTCATTTTGAGCTTAATTTTCTTTATATGTCGGGAAAATGCCACAACAACATGTTAAAAACACAAAGGAATGGGTCTTTAAATCCATCCTCAACAGAATTTTTGCTATTTAACAAGATCGTGAAAACCAAAATCAAAAGAGCTTATTCAGACTGAGCTTGTGATAAAATACTCCCCAGTTCCTCCTTATCACCTCAAAGCTCTGCTGGTTCTGCTGAACACAAACTAATTGGATGTGCAGAACCCACACTGCTTTCCACAAGGTCTGCCTGGCTTGCAGCTAACCCAGAGCTTAGCTGTGGTGTGGGAGTGTTTGTGCAGGAAATCAAATATTCTTCAGCACCGCAGCCTGCAGATGGCTGATTGGAAGCAGGCAAAGGCGGCACCCTCCACTACAAACCCCCAGGTTGACCACACCTCTCCAGTGGGAAACTGGAAGATGGTAGAAAATGGGGAATGGCTGCCTTTCTGAGATATCAACTGCCTATCCAGTGTTTTTTTTTTTTCCAGCAGAAACCGAGTAAGAGGTCAGAAGGAGCAGCACACTCTGCTGGAGAAGGAACTCAGGATCAAACAGCTTAGTTCACCCTGACCTCCCTCCTCAGAACAGACAGAGGAGAGGAGGAGGACAAAGTTTCAGTGGAAACTAAGCCTGAACTCATTAAGAAGCTCATGGAAGCAGAAACAAACGTTGCACAACAGCAATGCTTGTTGGCAAAATCAACAGTGCAATAACTGATTTACAGAAGAGAGGAAGCTGTTCTGATGCACTCACACCAGGTAATATGTACAGAGTCTGCGCTCATTTAAACCATTGGCTGTATATGAGAACAGGACTGAGAGAGTGTGACGTCACCCATTGAGAATGGCTTACTTCAGGCTCCAACCAAATGAAGTCAATTCAGTCGCCATTTTTTTAGAGATACGGACGCCCTAATTTGTCAGTAAGTAGTGATTGGTTCGAATCATGTTGGTCCACAACATGAATCTCCACAAAAATAGCCATAGTACCATAGTGAGAGTAAACCATGCATTGTTTTTCTACGTACATATGCACACCTTTTTTGTGTCATTCTTTGGTTGGTGCTAATCCATCAAAAGGTACATTTGGCCACCTAGTGTATTATTTGTGTGAACTTATAAGAACAACAGCAACAAAAGAGCTAGCTTTTAAAAGGTCAAAAAAAGGAAACAATGCTGTCCGAGTACAGTACACCCTTAACATCTAAAACCATGTTTATGTTTCACATTTTTTGCTATCAAAACGATATGACAATGATGTGAATAAAAACTGTATGTAGCTCATACATTCTGGTTTAACTACATCAAATGTTCCTATTAAAGCAATTCTTGTAGTATTTTCAGACGTAAAAAAACAAACAACAACCTTGTTATTTTTTCAATGTAAAAGTTCTAAATTTTGCTCATGAAAGTTTTAGGTTTTTCAGTTACTAGCTCAAATTCAAATTAATTTTATTTCTAAAGCACCTTTCATGTCAAAAGAGCACCTCAAGGTACTGTACATAAAAACAAGCAAAAACATTAAAACACAATTCCCCACACAAGTAAAATAAATAAGTAAAATGACAAGATAAACCCCTCACAATAATAAACACAGAAAACAATAAAATAAAATGAAGATGATTCTAAGTAAAACTAAAATAATCCTGCTGTTGGATGGGGTGCCCAGGCATCCAAGCATCACAAGGACATCCAGTTCATCCACATCACCTCCTGCCCCAGCTTCCCCAACTCCCCGGCTCAATGCGCCCGACTGGGCACACAAGTCCAGGCGGCTCAGAGTTGTGCAAAAATACTTTTATGACTAAACAAAACTGGTTTTGGAGATGAAAAGTAACTTTAAACCTTAACCAAAATGATCCAGATCACACGTTTTTGGTATGCAGATCAGTACGTTTCATTTGACCTTACTGCAGAGCTGCACTAATAAGCTGACTTCATCAATATCAAAAATTAAAAGAAATACATATCGAAAACATTGAACATTTCAGAAAATATCAAAACCACTAATAGCAAATGTTAAAAAGCGTTGTCTGATACTTTAAATGCAGCAATTCTGATTAGCCCTTATACTAGCATACATACTACAGGAAGTTTGTTCAGCAGACAACAACAGTAAAGAGTCATCAAGAGGTACTAAACCTGCCAATAAGAAATATTCAGGTGTGCAAAGTTTACAGGTCTGTTCCTGGACAGAAGATGATTTACTGCTGCGTTAGACGCACATGTTCATGAGTCAGAGCAGAAAACACGCCTGGTTCTGAGTAACACACAAACACAGCGAGAAGTTCTGAAACGCAGCTCAAAGATACGCCCTGTTCGAGGCCCGCAGCAGAACCCAAATGTGACAATGACAGACGTGAGGAGCTCAGACACTATTTAACCAGTAAGACAGGAAACCATAGGACGGAAACACAATCAGTTACTATTACAGCAAGTAGACTCACTGCAGAATGGTCACTGCAGCAAACCTGCTTAACAAACACCCTTTAGAAACTTAAGGTAAATGCTATTTCTATCAGGAGCTTAAGCACGGACATGAGTACGCGTCTACAACAGAGCCTCGTGCATCTCATTAATGATAGTGGCATCATTTGCAGACAGAATGTTTAAAGAGGGACAGAAAAGTAAATTTAACTTGAGAAACAGCTGTGGACACAGAAGAAGTGACACATCAGGAAACAGTCAAATCAGAACCACAGCTGCCACGTCACATGACAACCTTCACATGCATGAAAAGCTAAAAGAAAACTGACATAGATAAGCCTCTATGTTTACGAACAAAGCACAAATGTGACTTCTGCTAAGTAGAGTTAAGCTGCACCATGCAGTTGCATTTTTTGGCAGTAGGAGGTACTACAGCCCCATCAGAACCCCAACAAGGAAGGGGGCAACAATCAGATATTTTCATTACAGGAGCAGAAAAACGACCTAGACCTCCCTGACAGGGCAGCGGTGGGGGGGCTGCCCCCAGCTGCGATCGCTTTTATTAAAACTCAAGACAAAAACTCGCCCTTTTTGTAGGCACATATTCCAGCACAGTGACAGGAACCAGAACTTCGAACATGGATCCTCAAACAAAGGTGCAACATCCCACACCCTTCCCCCACAGTTTAACATTTGCAAGAAGAAAGATGCTGGAAACCAAAAACCTCAATATGAAAAACTAAATCTGTAACAAACCATTTCCAACTTTATCGTCCTGGAAGACTGCGTCAGAATAAAAGTTTGCATTTAAAGAAACAATAATACACCGCGGGTTCCAGCTCAATGAACATGCAGCTCAGTGAAGAACATCATCAGTAGAACTTTTACTCAACAAAATTAGCAATTTACTAACCAGCTACTTTGCAATTTGCTGTTTTCATAGCAGAACAAGAAGTTTTTAACTCTTCTTCATATGGCAGGCGTGAAAGCTTTCTTAAACTCCAACTTGAATTAAAGTTTGGCCCATCAGGTTTTCATGGATGTGAACTGTGACGGGGTACGCTACAACATGAATGCATCTGAACCATTTGATAACCAAACAAAGGAAGAGTGAAGAAGTGCTTTGGCTTTTGATTTAGGAAACTATACAAGGAAAAAGAAGAAAAATAAAAACACCAATAGTGAATGAATCTGAAAAAGCAACAACCACAATGTTGCTAGAAATATGTTGCATGTGTGTATGGTGAAGTGGTGTGAAGTGACGTTTTGTGAAGAAGAAGCAAGACACTTATCATTGAACCGGTTTAACCTTTTAACAGAGAAGTTTTAGCCCCAGTGTTTACATTCTTTCCACTACCGTAACCCTTCAACCGTTGAGGCAATTAACACAATTCCAACAGACTCTGAAGCAGAGAAAAGAGGCCTTGTGTTGACATGAATCACATAGTGAAGTGTTTAAGCAATCAACAAAAATCAACTTATTCTGTCACTAAACAAGTGCCTTTGCGCATTTCAGTTCAAAGCCAGCATGAAAAGACGCTTTTGTCCGCCTCAGAATCAGCTGATTCACAGTGATCACGTAAACAATTGAGGAGTTGTCAAAGACTGTATCACTTAGATGTTGCCATCAACAGTTAAACTTAAGTTTAACTTAATTGCTGTGGAAAAACCTCTTTTTAAGGTATTTTTGTTTAAATTTGTGAGATTGTGGCAAAGTAAAACATCAAAATAAAAGTAAAAAGTGGCTTTATGAAGTTTTTTATTATAACAGACATCCAACTTTACTTTTACACCACCAAGGGGGATTTTTTTCATTGTTGAACAACTTTAAAAATATTTAAATCAGGTCCAGAGTGTAAAAAGCCTAAACATCCAAAGTAAGCTATATGCTAGAAGAAAAAAAGCCCTAACTTTTTCTTAGAGCGGCAGCAGCGTGGTCTAATCGTCATCTCACCTGTCACTGAAAATTACGTTGACAGAAATGCTGTGGAGGAATTAAAACACAACTAACAATAAGAAACCATATCTGCTCGCAAATGAAAAGTAAATGTTGCAAACTAAATGCATTGTGCACAGAAGACAGGACAGAGGAGGTTAATTGACAAGGTCAACAGTCAATCAGGACATAGAACACAATGAGTTGTAGAAAAAGGAGGAAAAAAAAGGTTTGAAAGGTTGCACTGGAAAAAATCTGCAAAGCAGTGAAACCGCAAAAGGTGAACTGCAATATAGTGAGGGACCACCGAATTAGGATAGTAAACATATTCAACCTTGCAGAATTTACCTTAAACTTAATTTTGTTTAAATTCAAAATGGTCACGCACCACACTTTGAACAGCTCTCTTTATGTTTATCTGCTGATGTAATTTTAGCTTTTTTCTGTTCCTATGGCAGCCCGGCCTTCCGCTAAAAAAAATTGAATAGTGATGCACCCTGCTGGAAACAATAAACTCTGTATACCACTAGATACCACTAGAAAGCCACAACTTCTCAAAATAATGCAATTCCACACAAATGATATATTTTCGACTATTAGTAATGGACAAAAAAAAAGTTCCCATCCAAAGAGATTGAAGGAGTGTTTTTTTCTGTTTTCCGTTCAAGTTAAAAGTTAAAGTCCCATTAGTTGCACTTAGGTGTGTTTGAACTCACTACCTTCCAGTCTGAGGGTGGACACACTTCCCCAAGGCCACTGAGCTTTTAAAGTCAGTAAAGCCACAGGACTTGTCAAGTCAGAGTTTTCCCAGATCTGTCACCAAAGCATTCAATTCAGCTCAAAACTGACGTGGAAACAGAAAGCAGACAGAGAAACATACCGCAGAACACAAAGTTCTAATATCCACTCTTATCAGTCAGAAGATATCATCTGCTGACATCTACTGCAAACACTTGAGTTTAGGCCCTGACTAATACCTGGTTAGAGGTCTGGTTCTGCAATTGCGCCCAGTCCTTAAGATAAAGCTGTGCACAAAAAAAGTCATAAATACCAGACATAACTTCCATGTCAGTGTCATTCTACAGCTGCAACTTCACAACAGGAAATCTTCTTCTGACAAGACACACAAAAATACGGGGTAGCCACAGCTTCCTCAAAAAAACTATACCCTATTAAGGACAGCAATAGGAGAAACTAATCAATGTGATCTATAACAGCCTCAGTCTTGACCTGCTGAAGCTCAGCCATGCAGAGAGGGCACAGGTTGAACCTTCAGTGTGTCAGAAACACACTGACGGCGGTTAGGATTCAGTCCACCTGCAATCAGGTAATTTTTAGGGGAACTGCTGAGTCTGAAAACATAATTCATCACACAACAGAAACAGGATGTTGCAGATCCCCGTCCCAGATTGTGTGAAGTTACAGAGGACGAGTAGAATAGCAAATCTGCCGCCAAGGAAAATCAACAGCCAGAGCAATGGCTTGTTTGTTGACTTCTAAGCTTCAGCAACCTGAACAGTAAATCAGATGTTTGGATTCAAATTTAGCAACCCAAGACTAATTAGAAGACACAGCAACATGCCACACAATCTTTACTACTTCAACTGTTTCTCTACAGAACTACATGACAAAAAGGGGTTTTGTGATTACAAGTAATTCCTAATTTAGTTTATTTACAGTCTGTTTAAAAGCACACAAGAATCAGGTTACTAAGAGTAATCAGAAATTTGCAAAACAAAAAATAAAATCCTAGTGTACATGGTAAATATCTAATTGTTTAAGGTCTACAGAATACAGAATAATACAGCTTTTTAATGTTCTGTTATTTTCAAGACCTTACTCTGTGCTTTTGTCAGAATTCATTCACTACTCACTAGTTGGTGCACTATATCATGCCTTGAATATGCAGTGCTACTTTGGGGTTTCATGACTTCCTTCGCCTGCATTTTCTTTACAAATGCAAAGGCGTAAAGGCTTTCTTGGGGGAAATCCACGTGTGATTGGGAACTGCTCAACAATCTCTGTTCCCCACTGAGTACAGAAAAAAGTTAGTTAACTAGTTCTGCCTGGACGAGCACCAACAGGTGGACCCAGGAAGGTGCTAGACTGAGCCTGACTCATCCAAACCCCCCACCACAGTCATCCAGAACAGAACCAGAGGCACCACATTCCTCAGAGGTAGACATTTTTACAGACGAGCAGATGTGTCCATTTCACATCGATAGGCTGATGGAGAAACCCAAGCAGAAGACCATCGAGTATTACCTGCAAACTGTTTACTCATACACATAAAACACTGGGATTATTAAAGAGATACAGCATCCTTGTGCTTTACTATTTTATACTTCACAGGCGGTAAAACCAGCTCAAGTGGAGATATTCAGTCTTTTCAAAATAAGTCTGAAGTTTCAAACCAGATTTAAAAAAAACCCTAGCAATAGGACTTCACGGAAAACCTCAGAGTCAGATCTGCTTTGGCTAAGAGCAAAACCAGACCACAAAAACTAGAGATGTTCGTTTGATGGAAGCAGCCGACCACAACAAGACAGGTGTTGGGACATGATTCTGGTGCTTACACTGCAACATTGCTCTAGATCAAAGCCTGTCACTAAAACAAGTGAATCCAAAAACCCAGAGAGCCTAAAGACCTCTAGGCTGTTTGAGAGGATAGAGCTTCACCTACCCTCTTTCTAAAGAATGAAGAGGTGCTCTCCTACAGGATAGCAACAGCAAGATAAGACGTGCAGCGAAGGGAGAGAACTTGCCAACTTCAATGCAGGAAGCAGATTTGACTTTAAGCAGGTGAGCAGACAGCAGAAGATCCAACTCCTGAACAAACCGTTTACCCTCCAGATGGTCTCCAACAGTCAAAGAAGGTTCTGTTAACTGTCATCAATATCTGCCAATATTGACATAAAAAGGCAAATCTCTGCTTCAACAACACAGCCAAGATGACCTTGAGTGCATCACCACACTTGCAACAGACTAACATGTTAGCCGTAATGTGACAACAAATTCAGTCTGTTTGCTTTATAAAAATAAACCCTCTAAGTCACAGTCTTCTTCACACCACTTAAATTATATTTGCAGACCCCACATTGACTCAGTTCCTGTTGTTCAGAATTCTGCCTCTCTACAAAGTATTGCATGAGTTTAGCAGGAGCAGACACAGTTAACGTAAAGACCTCAAGCTAGTGGTTTGCACAGAGATATAACAGTTTACGTCAGCGAAGTTTGAGCATTGCTGAGGATTAAATTTAGTTCACTTGGAACTACACTAGGCCTATACAGTAAACCAAAAATGTATTTTAATTGTGATATCAACCTGTGCAGTATCTGTATTGCAAAAGATGGCGTAAACTGCGATAAATGTTTACATTAAAAGTTCACACACATACTAAAACAATCTCATAGCCTCTGAGGCATTTTTGCATTTGACCAATCAGATGGATCCCTTCTTGTTGTTGACCAACTTAATGGAGCCCTTTCATGTTAGATTCCTGTCTCCTATGTAGACGTGGGTCATTTAAAGCGTAATTTAAGTTATTTGGACTTTTATTGTATTTTCCACACTATAACTTGCACTATCAATGAACGGTCTATTTTCAAAAGTTAGCCATGTAAGAAGAAATAGCTTATTTGTAATATCTGTAACTCTCAACCTTGTTTTCGACAGTTAAAAAACAGATCGATCCCACAAGAATAAGAGTTACTTTGACCTTGTAAAGTATATATTTTTTAATTGTTCGAATAAAAAAAAAAAATCCCTTTTTGTGGTGTTAAATGAAGGTGTTACAATTAAGGTTTGAAGTCTGTTAAAACAAAAAACTTCATAAAGCCACTCATTGGTTTTATTTTGATGTTTTAGTTCACCACAATCTCACAAATTTATATGAAAATACCCCAAAATGAGGATTTTCACGGCAAATATTGGGTTAAAAATATTTACGCTTAAAATCGATCAATTAAATTAATTGATTGCAGTCCACAGTGAGTGCCCTATTCTGATTGGCTGCTGGGTGTCCCAGAATATGTTCCCTCACTATGTTCTATGGATGCAGGCTTCTTTAAAACAAACTTTTCCCTTCATGATATGGACAAAAATTAAGAGGTTAACTTTCTCTCTTGACTGACGGTTTATTTAATCTATCCTGACGATCAGCACATATCACTTTCCTTTGCTGCTGCAATTTAAGGTCAGTGCCGGATCAGCGATGCATTGTGTGTTACCGTGACGATGGGCCGCATTTTGTATCAAATAGTCTGCATTTTGTCAAAAAGCAATCGAAACCATAAAAAACAACAAGCAAAAAATTTCGATTGAATATTTATGTCTTTTGTAAGTTACCATGTTTTAAGCGGGATTGTGACGAAGAGTACCTTATTAGAAATTGACAAACTTCAGAAAGCCTGAAGCAGCGGAAGACGGTTGCCTTGCAGAGTGTAATTAACAAATATTAACACATACATTATTTTTTATTACTCACATGCGTTAACATTGAAACCCTTATATACATACATACATACAGATACAAGTTAAAAAGGTGCGCCTTAAAGTGTGAAAAATATGGTAAAAAAAAGACAGTTTCAGTGACTTGATTGTTTTTTGTTTTCCACTGGTTCATGTATCGCATATCATCTTCGCAATGTTGATCATCAATAATGCAAATCGCAAGTTTTCCTTATGTCGTGCATCCCTAAACTACACTGTCTTCTTGTTTTGCTAATGTTTTTTGTAATGAATTCTGAAGTAGAATATCAATTTGTTTTGACTTGATGTATCTTAAGGTTTAAATGTTGAATATTGGCATCAGCCAACAGGAGGCTGAAAATATCAGCACCCAAAACTAACTTCATAGAAGGGCTGAGAAGCTAAACGAAGGATAAACCAGCTAGAGAAGGATTTTCATAATAAAAGCTGAAGCTGAGGAGATCCATGAGCGGCACGTAATGGAAGCCTCCATGTGTAGAGGAGTCGCCAGGGGGAGGGGGCTCCCTTCCTGACAGCTACAGCCTGCTGAAGGGGGGGAGGGTGAAACAACACCGGCCTCTTCCTGCGTCTGCAGCAGGGCATGTGATGGATCTTTAACTTCCACCTCCTCCACTCTCTGGGAGCGCTGCAGGCCTTACAAGGCCGACACTTGACATGTATGGAGGGGCAGGGTCTTGCAGCTCTGCAGCCTTAAAGACGAGCTGATGCTCAAAGTAAGAATTCACTTTCCTGGCTACAGCCCACACTGCGCCGCCGATCCAAACAGCCCTCCAAGCCCACTCGCATGCAGCAATTATCTTCCCCCTTCTGTGGGGAACACACCCTCCTCCCTTTACTGGCTGCTGATAAGTTGTTGTGCAAACTGCAAATGATAAATCAGGAAACAGGTTTGACAGGAAAGAAGAGCAAAGAGCTGGCACAATCCTCGCAACAACATGCCACTAGTTGAGACTGTTGTAGAAGATGTTAAGTAGAAGATGTTAAACACGAGTGTTGGGACCTGCATGTTTACTGCACAGAAGCAGCCGCTACAAGTCAGAAACATCCTTCACCTCCATGAATGAGCAAACATGTGAGCCGTTTGTGACGGATGTGTGCAAAAAAAAAAAAAAAAAAAAAAGATCCTGACCTAGCACATATCATGGAAGCTGCACGCTCACTGCTGCGCCTCCGAGTGCGGCAGAGCGGCCCGGCCCCCTGGCAACATGTTTGCCCCGCTGCAGGCACACATGGTTTCAGTTAGAGCTCTGCACCTATAAACAGTTGGCCACGGCAGCTCATTGGTCAGGAAGTGCAGCTCTGACTGCAAGTCAAGACAGGCAAAAACTGCTAATGAATGACATACAGCCCAGAGTCCAACTGTGACAGCATGGTTTACGCTGGGGGTGTTTGGAGGCGCCGAGAAACTCTTAAGGAGCTGTGAACAAACTCATCCGATTTAAAATAACAGGGGGGCTCTAACCCCTGGGTTGCTGTTTTTGTTTGTTTTTTTAACAATCACTGACCTGTTTTTCTGCTTACTTGGGGTAAATTCAGATTGGAAAAGTCTGTTGTTCGGGACTGGGTCCACTTAATTTGGTCTAATTGACTTCTGATCCTTGCATTTGGTCTGTACTCTGACCGCCCTCAAATGGACATTTCTGTGTCAAACTAAAGCCTGTAAACAAAACTTTGTGACTAAAGATGTCTTCAGCCATTTGCCAGGAATTATGAGGGCGGGGCAAAACGAGAGAACGAATAATGGAACTACTAAGCTTTGCAATTCTTGTTGAGAAAGTCCACTTATTTATATTTATATTTTACTGACGAATTTTGAACATCTGTGTCAACGTCAGCGTAAAAAAAATTGTTCCAGATTATCGGGGAAAACAAACTCTGGTTCACTTTAAGCAAACTAAATATATCCAGTCTGAACACATCCTTACAATTCTGGTGTGTGTCTAAAAACCCAGCAAAAGCTTTTACAAGCAAATACAAAAAATGCTATTTGAACAATACATTTTCCTTTTTTAACTGTTTTTATTGGTTTCAAAGTTAACACTCAACTATCTTAATAAAATGTATGTATATTTATAACAAAGATGTTATAAAGTTGTGTGGCTCACAGGTATAGACAGAAAGTCCAATTTGCTTTCCAGTACTGAGGTCTGCCATTCTGCCAGCCTAACAACAGTTCAGCCATCTTAAGAAATTCAAAGTGCTTTTAATGTACAGGAAGTGCTCTGACCAAATCAAAATCACCCAAATTTATTTGTGTTAGCATGTCTGCTAAATGGCTTTGATGTAGCTGGACTGCCCCACTGATAAACTGGCCAAAATGTCTTTAAATGACATTTTAAGATCTTTTCCTCTTGGACGGTAAAGCCAGGACTGTTGCATTGAAAATTCAATTGGGCTCAGTAATTCCCATTTTCCTGCCTAAATAAATGTTGACTGAGAAGCTAACATCTTAATCCAATCAGATTCACAGTACAGCAGCGTGTTCCTGATTATTACGAGAGCATCATCTATGTCTGCATCCGAACATTTTCTTCTTGCTCTAAATAAGATGAAGAAAGCTGTGTGTTCTCAGGCACTCGTTTGGCTGTGGGAGAAGACAAAAAGTATTTAACCTATGTGGCTTAAAAGAGCAAAGAATTATGAGTCCAAGATGCTGAACTCCACCTTTCAGCACACGAACACGTAACACATATGAGTATTAAGCTGATAGCAAAAGATTCAATCAATCAACAGGTCAAAAATGTCTATATGGGGGGTCAGTTTAGTGCAACTGTTCTACCGATAAACCGCCCAAGATGTCATTAATTGACATTTTAGGATAGCTAGGTCATGTCGGTAAATAAGAACTTATACTTAAAGACCCACTTTGATGAAGATGGTGTTTTGGTGTTTTTAACACATTCCTGTGGCCTTTTTCTGATGGACATGTAGAAATAAAAAGTTCAAAATTAACTTTCGGATTATTTATTTAAACCGTTGCGAACCAGAACCAGATGAAAAAATGCCAATTAAAGAAGAAAATACGCTGGGTGCGCCAAAAGCTCCCTACTCCACTCCATTTGGATTCATGCACTTGAAGATGACTAGATCTATGTATATCTCTGTTTTCCTATGAGTTGGCATCTGGTTCAAAACTGTACAGCTGGATAACTCTCCTACTGCTCGCCATTTTTGTTGCTCCGGTGATGTTAGGTTGGGAGCTTGAGGGGCTGTAAGCTAGCAGGAGAGAGTGTAAACCCATGGACAACAGGAAGTGGGGATGGACTTACTCCACTCCAACAGTCTTCCCCACAACTAGGAGGCAAATTTCTAATGAACGGCTGCTGCTACAGAGACTATGTTCTAGAAAACAATGCAGGCTTTTTTAAAAATTGCCTAAAAACAGCATAATCATAATTTAAAAACCACTGGGAACGTTCTCTAAAAGACACCAAAAGATGATCAGATTGGAACCATAAACACCTCAATCTGGATAAATAAAGGTTCTACTACAGTTCACTTTCATGCTCTAAATTAAAGAGGCAATCAAATATGAAAACAGCATCAGCTAATGAGCCATTTACCACTAATGAAGCATTAGAGATGCATGTGTTGGTGTGCAATTTTTGATAAAAAAAAGAAAAACCTGCAGCCATCCACCAATTTCTTCAACCATGATCAGCAGAAGAAGTGGGTTTAAAATGAAACCATACTCTTTAATTTTTTCATTCATTATTTCACCAACTGCACAATGACATCCAGCAATTTAAAGGGAGTTCAGTCACATTAGACATAAGACTAAACAAATCCCTCTGCCTACAGTATTGAGTAGGTATGTAACATAGGCACAAGAACAGTATCGCTGTACGGCATGATGTTTTGTGGAGTCTTAACGGTTAAACCCAATTTGGTTCCGCAACGGGAAATTAACTGGTACCCAAAGGCCACCTGGGTGGCTGCATGAAGTAACAATTGGGGAAAATAGATGGAGCAAAAACAGACCTTCCTTGTGCCTTTATTGCAAAAATGGCTGCATAAAAAAGAACAAAAGAAAGCACAACTTGAACAAGAAGTGGTTACCTATACACTGTAGAGCTGCAACCTAAGCCCACATTCTGCAGTTTGACCAAATAGAGACCAAACAATTCCACACAATGTGCACACACAGGTAGTTTCTAAAATCATGGGACCTGAGCAAATGTCACCAAATATCAAAAGATATCAGAAAGCAGAAACCGATACGTATCAGATGTATCCTGAAACCGCTGCTGTACAAAAGAACAAGATGACCTATAACAGAGGTAGACTCCATCTCCAGTTCCATCATTTTGCACCAAATCTTTTTCAGGTTCACTCTATCTCTCACGATATTATGTTGCACGATAACATTTTTGCATGATAGCCTAATTAAATGAGAACATTGTTGCATGAGAACGAAATTGCATCATTGGATATGTGAATCATATGTTCATAGATTCTGACTTCTAGGATCAATAACTCTTTTAAAAACGTTTTAAAAGAGTTCATGATCTATTGAGCTGTTTGCCTGTATTAACACAAACAACCTACAAATGAATTTCCACAGAAAGAAAACAGGTTTTTGTTTCTTTTTAATGTTAAACTCTCTGTGCTGCTGACAGAGAGATTGATGCACAGTAGCTGCTAACTGTGCTAAGCGCTCGCTCCGTGATTTAAGCCCGTAAGACCCGAGCTCTTCTCTGATATGCCTTTTTATTTCGCTGACAGAACCTCTGTTAAGTAAATTGATTACTGTCATAGTAAAATCCAGAATGTGATATCTTAAGTCAAAATCTTAGTAGATTAAAAAAATCCTTTAATCTTAAAAATAAATAAATAGTTCTGATGATATCAGCTAGTTATGAATACTCATCATCATAGTCATGTTACAACAGTGATCATTAATTTATGAGAATTTTAAATGAAGATATGAATCACATTTGGTTTTAAATGTTCTATAGTTTTAAAGATTTAAAGCTAAAGTCACTAAACTTCCTCACATTACTAATTAGCTCCTATATTTATAGATAGTTTTTTTTTTTTAACTGGGAAAAAGTAGTACTATTTTACGTGATTGCTCAGGTTACTTTACAGAAGTCCTCTGTTTAAGTGTTAAATGATAAAAGAAGGTTAATGAAATAAAAATACGAGACAACCTGAATCTGTTTATTAAATTTGGGTAGCAGAGCTAGCAAGCTTCGTTAGAGAGGCCCGCAGGTGTCATCATGGCGAGCGTTCTAGCTCAATGGGTTTATGATGATATATTTTTTTTATTTTCATCGAGACAATAGTAAAAAGATCCCCCAGTTTATTTTTTGTCCTCTCATGGTTAATGCTTAAACTGGGCCCCAGACAGAAGTAACGTTCAAAACAGCCAGGTGTAACTCCACTGCAGGAGTGAAGTACACCTCACCAGGACAGACTCTGATCTGGTGAACCCAGACACCACAACGTGCCTCTGTAGAGCTCCCCAAGACATTTAAACACAAGCTACTTGCTCAATATCATCCATGTTTTCAATGATGCGGCAATGAATGAAGTTTGTTGGCGGTTGCTCCATAGCCAGAGTCTGCGTCAAGGCGTTGAGGAGTAAGTTTGACGCTTGTCAAAAGAGGGGCGAATTTGCCTTCTGGGCCGCGGAAGTCCCCAGAAGTCTCTGCGAAAGACTAGTGTTCATTGATGCTCACTAGATTAGGGATATAGACCACAACGCATTGCATTTAAACGATTAATCAAAATGCACTGGTCATATCATATTGACAGTGTTTTTTTTTCAGTAGTCTTAGTAAAAGGTTCATATTTAATAGATTTTTACTTGTGCAAATGGGTGGCATCATATTAGGCATGAAAACATAGTGCACATGTCCTAATTGCGTTAAAATCCAGCGCACTAAACAGTCTATCTAGTCTTTTAGCATTAGGGAATAGTGAGGTAATTCGGATTACCAGGTCTATACTCCATTGTGATTTGTATTCGCTTGGGTCGCATTGATCACAAGGCCATCGGAGAACCCCAATGACCGCAAAAGGTGACACAAGCTGATGATATCATCAGTGATTGCAATTTTATGCCCATAATTCACTCTCATATCACGCCATTTGACCTGTACTCATTTTGACTAACTCCATCCAGAAACATTGTTCCAGAGCAGAAACAGATGTGCTGTGTGTCCCAGTATGAGTAGTAAGTGGTCCCACACAATAGAGGTTATCAAACCTGTCGACTGACATGCGAAAGTACCTGAAGTCCACCTGATCAGCAAGTTAAGTACATATATCTTGCACTAAAGAATGGAATTCGTCTCTGTATCGACTGCCTTTGTTTAGTAAACTGCATTATTGTCTGTGTTCACCAACGTATCAAGTGTATGAGCAAGATGCCATCAATGTTGAAAATACCAAACCACTGAAATGTTGGAGACAATCGTGAAAAGCACGAACGCCACTTTTAGAAGTTCGTCACAAGCTAAACTGGCCAACCTTAGTGTAAACTAGACTTCATGATTGTGGTAGAGACACAACACGATCAATGCCATAGCTGATTGCCATGAAGTGAAAACAGGGCATGAGGAAGTTTAAAGCACATCTACGTCACGGGTTGGTGGGCGTGGTCAAGTGAATTCATTCATGTGCCAGATTTTCCTGATGAAAACCATGTCCAGCTAGGCCCAAGGAAAAACCCTGTCATGGTAAAAATGTGGCATGAATTTATCTGGCTTTCTTTCTTGCTATCTTTTTTAAAGAAAAAAACTTGTAAAAAAAAAAAATAAAGAGAGCTTTAAAGTCAGGACATTTTGGTTAACATAAATATTAACCTGTATTGACACTAGTGATTATATGGATTATCTACCACAATACTTTTTTAATATATAGCACTATATCTGTTTAGAATTAAACGGTAAAAATGAAATTCAACAATTACAGTTTAGGGACAAGGGTTTAAACTGCGTTATTTTACCAGGGGGTTCAGTGGAAATAGTGGCCCCGAATAACAGCACCCCAGTGGTCCGTCACCGCCTCACTTTGCGGTTACTAGCGGTGTAAAACAGTACACAGAGTCCGCTAAATCTCTCCCAGATAGAGACGGCCCCGGACACTTCAGCTTAGCCTACGGAGCTAGCTGTCTGCTGAAGAGAAAAACTTTTTTCCACATCTGAAAACTTTTCCCCACATTTTTTCCAAACACAACGGAACCGCAACTCAGCCGCTGCTTTCACCCCCCCGCCTTCATTTAAAACTCTCCCTGAAAGTCTGTAGAACTAGAAACTCTCTACCTTCCAGTTTCCGCCGCCGCTGTCCGGGCCGCCTTCAACACCCGACACCGCCACCCGAGCTCCGGAGGGCCGCGGAGCCGAGGAAGGGAAACCAGAGGGGGTCCAGCTGCTAGCAATGAGAAGAACCGCACTGAGGGCCCGGGGCCTTGGTGTCCTCGAAAGACTACGGCGGACAGCGAAGGCCAGCTTCGGCCTCCGGTGCGTGACAGGACTCGGGACCAGCTTGGTGACAGCTCCTGGGTTCGGCCCCCTCCCCTCAATCCGCCCCGAATTTTTCTCTTCTTCCTCAGACACGAACCAAAATACAGCTCAGAATATGGCGGCTGCTCGGGCGCGCTGATCTCGCGAGAGCTGGACGTGGTGTCCTCCCCTCCCCTCCACCACTGCTATCTTTAAACTCAAAATAAAGTAAAATAAACACGTTGAGTTTTTATTTTTATTTTAACAGTGTTCAAATGTAATACTTAGGTAATACATATCTCTATCTATTTTCTTTAAAGTAATTGTTTACTGTTTTTACTATACATTTTAATCACATTTACCCTTATTTGAAGGGTAATTTTCTAATTTTTCTCTGTTGCAACCCCACCTGTACTTGGCACTGGCCTGTCAGCCACTGTTAACACCTGATTTCTCCCCTTAGGGATCAATAAAGTTTTATCTTATCACAGTTTTGTGAATTGGAACCATCATAAAACTGTAAAACGGCAGAAGCTGTTTGTTTATGGCTGCTTGGACAATCTGTACACAAAGCAAATAGGTTGTCAAGGTTTAAAATTTGCATGAACGATCAGATGAATTTATTGATAATAAATAATACACACATTACTGTCATATTTTACTTGTATTTGTCATTATTTTTCCATCTAGTGTTTAACACCCTGCTCAAGTGTGTTGTTTTCAGTTTTTTGAACATTTGCATGTTTGCAAATGCATCAATTACATTTATAATGGCTGTGAAGTAAGACTTTACTGCAGTGAAAGAAGGTTAATTTCAAACAAAAATTCACAATCTCTTGCTTAAAGGAAGTCCCATTCACTAATGCACACACAAGACAGGAACCAAACTCGCAACCTTCTGATCAGAAGTCGCCCGCCGTACCTCTGCACCACAGCCACTAAAATAAAAGGCCCCCAAAAAATATAGAAGCTGCGTTATCAACTCTCCTCAATATGATTCATTAATTTGTTTCACGATCGTCTTGTAAACTTGGTTGGTAAAAAAGTTTATAGCTTTTAAAGTTCACCTGTCTTAGCCAATCTTCTGAAGACCTCTGCAGACCAACTCAGAAGAACATACTTGGATAAATGAGATAGTATAATGGATGTAATTTGGATTTATGTTTAGAAAGAAGTAAACACTAAATGTTTTTCAGAAAAAAGTAAAAACTCATTAGTAGTTCCTCTCTGGATATAAATGAAGCTGTTAGAAAATGTTTGTATGTAATTCCAAGGACCTTTATCATTAATTATATACTGAGTCATGATTGTGATAACGGTTTTCTTGTCTGGTTTTAAGCTATAGTGATGTGTCTGACTTCAGTTTACTTTTGCAATCCTGGGGTTCTTCTGGCCATTTTGTTTTGGAGTTCCACAAATTAGCTCTTGTTCCCCTTGGGAAACAAACCCTGGAGTCCCAGTCCAGCACACAGCCAACTGAGCCACCCAGCTGCTGAAGATGGACAAAGATGAGGTTTCAAAAAAGCCAGGTGTATCCAAATCCCAACCTCGAGGGCCACCATCCTAAACCGTCATGGCAGCTTGTTCGTGGGGGCACACACCTGATTCAGGCAATCAGGAAAAAGGTAGATCTGTTAAAAAAAAGCAAGACTGCGGCCCTGGATTCGGTCACACTTGTGCTATCAGTCCATTTGAAGCCAGCTTTTTGCTTCACAGCCATGAGACAATAAACTTTCTCTAAATGAGTTATTCTGGGCAGAAATCCTGACAGGTGTCACCACACACATTAACACCACTTATAGGATTCTTAAGGTAAAAAATGAAGGCTGAAGTGGGATGGCCATATGAAAAATGAAGCAGGAAGAGTCTGTAAATCAAAAAGCGCCACAAGTCTTCAGATCACCCCCCCCCCCCCCCCCCCCACACACACACACACAAATATAGTTTTGTGAATAAAAATCAATCAAAATCAATCAAGTTCCAACCAAGCTGTAGGTACATGTGTTTTTGGTATAAGATGTGTGTTTGCACCCTTTTTTCTTGAAGGTATAAAAGAAATTGCTCCCGTCTTAAACCAGCCTCCAGTGGTCATATGAGGAACTGCAACACTTGGTACTTCTTGGTTTGTTTTGAATTTGACAATGACAGCTTGACTGTCACAAGTCAATCAAAAGACCATGTGGTTTTTAAATTTAAATTATGTTTATGAATTTCCACTCACCCATTGCAGCTTTATTTCAAAACAAAACCACAACCGTGTAAAAATACTATAAAACTCAAGAGTAATCCTTACTCCGACTGACCTTGAAAAACCGGACCAGTTCTGCAGGAAGAACCAGGACTCTTCTGTTTTAGCCCTTAAAGCTGCCTGTTCAATTTGGGATAATCCGGAAAATCCTTCCCTTGAAGATCAAATTCCTCCCTGCACCTACGGGAAAGCTCTTTTCTCAGAGTGAAGAATGCATCGAATAAGAACGAAAAAGCTCTAGCAGAGCAAGCAGCTCACACTCTTCAGTCTGTGGAGACAAATAGCCGTCTCATGAGTGAAATTACAAGTTTTATGAGCTTCAATCAGCTCAGCACACCAGTTCAATCCTGCTGAGATTACAAGCCTCATTTATGATAACTGTGTTTTATCCACAGATTTAGGTGTCCTAAATCTGGGCGGTAGAGGAAAGGGCAGCACTGAAAGTCTGACCGCTTCAGCTCTTTATCAGACAGATCAGTGGTGAACAGGATCTGCAGGCGAGTGGAGACAAACACACGAACTTCCTCGCTGCAGGACTGTAAACACACTTCATTGAGCCTCTTCATCATAGGAAGGCTGCCAGGCAGCAGAGCCTGTGTAGTGTGAGGTTTCCTTCATTTCCTCATTGAGATTAATTTGAAACTCCAGAATTTACACAAATTATTTCGCTGCTGTTTGACTTCTGTGACTCGGCGTCCTCTGACATCTGCATAGAAGATTAACACGCATGGCTAGAACTCTTCTTTACAGTTCAGCATAGACAAGGACTGTCATTTTCAAAATGGTGGTTCAGAAGCTGTGAACCTCAGAAAGTATTCGTGGATTTCTTTCATTATCTGGACAAAAACAGGCGGTAAGAGGTCAACTTTCGGTCTAAAATGACTTAACATGACGTTCATCATACATACCACGTTCCTCCACTGCTGCAGAGCGAGGTCGGTGCAGGCCACAGCGGCCATTACCATGACAATGTGTCGCACCACATATCAAATCTTGTGAAAAACAATTTAAATGTAATACATTTCTAGACTAAAGAACTGCTTCTTGATTTATTTCTTTATTTATTTTGTAAGTGACTATGGTATAAGCAAGGTAATGCCCTTTGAGGGATCAAGTATCAGAGATTGATAATGGGAACCTTTTTGGGCATTTTCTCTTGCATAAACAAGTCAATACATGCGCATAACACTTTAAATCTAAACAAGATCTGTCAAAAATCCTCACACTGATAACTGAAGTCTTCTTCTTAATAATCATATCATATTATCTGTCAGCTTTTTAAAGACCCACTCAAATGAATCTTATGTTTTTGGTATTTTTGACATGTTCTTGTAGTGTTTCTTTCATTTATGGAGGACATTTCTAAAATAATTTAAGATTAGAACTGCATTTATTTATTTAAATTGTGATGGATCAGGAGTGGTCGAAAACCTGGTGTTTGTAAAAACTCTCAGCTGTCATATAGAAACCGAAACGGGCAGGTCAAAGTCTGCCTGCTCCGCCCCATTCCGATTCATCCACTTGCAGCCAAATATATCCATTAACATAATTTCTTTGCCTCATCTGAACCGCTATTTTCATTTCTATACCGTTTTGTCCCTTTCGGGGTCACAGGGCTGCTGGAGCCTAACCCGGCCAATCATGGGCGAAGGCAGGGGACACCCCTGGACAGGTCGCCAGTCTATTGCAGGGGCCACAATTGCACACCCATCCACACCTAGGGACAATTTAGAGTGAACAATTAACCTATGAAGCATGTTTTTGGATGGTGGAAGGAAGCCAGAGTCCCCGGAGAAAACCCACGCATGCACTGGGTGAACATGCAAACTCCAAACAAAAAGGTCCCCCATTGATGACACTGTTTCAAGTCCCCCCAGCCGAGACTTTAACTGGGGGCCTTCTTGCTGTGAGGCAAAAGTGACAACCACTGTTCCAATGTGCAGTCCACATGCTTATGAAATGTGGATTAGGCATTTTTAGTTGTTATTTAGTGCTTGTTGGTTGTGAATTAGGTCTTTTTGGTTGTGAGGTTGTGCTTTTTGGTTTTGATACAGTCCTTTTTGTGATTTAGTGTTTTTTTGGTTGTGAATCAGTGTTTTTTAGTTATGAATGATTGTTTTGTGCCTGTGATTTCTTGCTTTTTAGTTGTTAAGTAGGCCTTTTTGGTTTTGATTTATTAACTTTTGCTTGTGATTTAGTGCCTAATGCCTTTGAGATTGGGGTTTTCAGCTTTGATTTAGTCCCTTTTTGGTTGTGTGGTGAGAAGGCCTGACTGGTTTTCAGTTATCAGGGTGTTACTTGCAGCAGGCATCAGAATGAGCCTGCTCAGGTTGTAGCTGCTCAGAATGTGGAATTTTCCTGATGTAAGGAAGACATGGATTTCTGTACAGTTCAAGTTTTCTCTGAGCATTTGACCGCTTCTTTACATGTATAGACTGTAAGGAAAGTGTCCATATATTATTGTACTCTTCTTGGACATTGGCTGCTGTTTCACTCATATGCATACGTGACTAGATAAACCTCTTCAAAGTATGTTAACTGTTTCTTTGCTCATTTTTTGTAATTAATGCAACAACTCTGTGTCAGTCCGAGTTTGTTGCTTTTAGATTGAATCATATGTTTGAGTCATTTAAAGGTCAGAGTTAAAATGTTAAGTGGTTTGAACAGACTTCAATAAATTCATAGAAAAATCTTGTAAACTGCAAACTGAGTGCACACTGAGTCTGTCACACTCCTTAAAGCTGTCAGACGCTGCAGGAAACTGGAAGCTTTTTATTAGCTCATAGATGAGTAAGGGAGGAGGAGCCAGCAGATAAATCAGTTTCAACTCACCAGAGCATGAAAATGTTCCAAACAAAAGGGACGAGAACACCCCCCACCCAGCTATTCAACCAGACGGTGAGGGCCGGTTCTGATCTGGGCAGAGAATTCACGACCAAATGAAATGTCACGGTCTGCAGAGCAGTCCTGAAAGCAGAGCGGGAGGAGGTGAGGGGTCGGAGCAGCTCCAGACTCCCACCTTCTACCCAGAAGGTCAAACTGACACTGAGCGAACAGGCGGCGCCGTTTGAGCAGAATGAGCCGTTCGTGGTGGCCCAGTTGCTGGAACTGGAGTCCAGATCCAAACAGGAGAATATGTCTCACCATAAAAAAGGAATCTTCTGTTTACTTGTTGATTTAAATTTGATGGTATGATCAAATTGTGAAGTCCACATACAGTATTGACTTTGCTTCCAAGCTATTCCTCGTGCTTTACAGGTGTCTTACTGGGTGTGTTCCTACTACTGTTTAGCATATTTACATTTTTTTGGGGTAAATTGCATTCAAATCAGCCAAATTAATAATAATAAAATTAACAGATTAACAAATAAACAAAATTATCTACCTATACATACAGTATCTGCACTGCACAAACATGCAAGGTCTGGGTCCAGATCACTGACTGTATAAGACAAACTGGACTTATGGATCCTGTCTCCCTCACGTTCCAAACAAGAAGTACTTGCATCTGCACCTGCACTTGGAGAGTGGTTGCCATAGAAACAATGACTCAGACCAACTCCAACCAATCACAGCATACTGATGACACCTGGCTCCAACATGGTGGTGTCTATATCACGAAAAAATTGACAACTGAATAGACTTCATTGGATTGGAGCCAGAAGTAAACTGTTTCCTATGGGAAACACTCGCTTGGTCCAGTTCTCATATACAGTCAATGGTCCAGATCAAAAGAAGAATGAACAGCCTGGTTTTTAGTTGCCTACATGCCCTAAAATATTGAATGCACTGTAAATATATTTACTAAGGATTACACTTGACAGAAAAACTGACCAAAGAGTGACAACTTTAGCCTTTTTTTTTCCTCAATCAATTTGCGTTTTGTTCATATCTGGAGGTTCCATGTTTCTGCAGATCAGACCTACAGAAGACTGCACCTCCTTTTTCAGACTAGGAGGCTGATGGAGGTCCAAATCTGACTGCTGGGGTTCTTCTTATCTTGCTCAGGTAAACTCTGGAGTTTTCTGGAGTTCCATACAGAGGGCGGCATCAGCGCTGCAGGCTCATCATCCATCGAGTCTCAGCTTGTCGGTGCTGCTTAAACTCCTGTTGATATTGCAACTCGCACCATGAAGAAACAAAGTCTGGTCACCTGCTGGTCCGCAGGCGCCACAGCTGGAGTGTTTGGGTTTGTCTGTAGACACTTCTTTATCAGTGGAGACTAAATTGCAGGACAGGGTCCCTCAATGGAATCTACTCAACATTCTTAGCCTAGAGTGCATTGTCTTTGTGTTTTGTCTGAAGCACAGAAACACCATGGAGAAGTCCAAACAGAGTCTGGAGTCTATAGTCACAAATCTAGTGTCCACACGTGGGTCACAGGCCCTAAGTTCAGTAAATAGTCACAAAGTCAACTAATAAACCTATAGTGTATGAGTACAAAGTCAAGTCTCATATCTTGTATCACAAGTTCAAGTCCAAACTCAAATCTTTGGTCACAAATTCAAATTCAATCCCAAGTTTTAAATTCTATGTCACAAGTCCAAGTCAAGTCCAAAACTGATCTAAAATGGAAAAAAAAAGAAAATTAAATAAAAATACGTCCCAAAGTTTACGTTCCCTTACTGGTCTGTGAGATGTAAGTGCAAGCCTGAGTTCTGTTCTGTTAAATGAGGCGTATTTAGTCAGCCTATTGGTGTTTCTTTGGTGATTTCAGAACTTATCAGCAGCAGTTTGACACTGAGGTTTCTCAATTCTTTCTGTAACGAGAAAATTCAACTTTAACTGAAGGATGACACAAGAAACCAAAGAGCCTGGAATCACCAGAAAAACAAACTAAACAGTGAAAATGATCAGGAACAAACTATGAAACAAAGCTTGATCTGTGTTCACAAAGGACATAATGAACAGAGAAAGTAACGGTTACCATTAGGCGCCACCTAGTGACGTACAAGCATGTTCAAGAAGAAATCAGACAAAGAGTTTTTTTTATTACAGATATAAAATAAATAAGGAGTTCCTCTCAGCTGACATTTATTCAGGAAGTTTGACAAAAGCAGCTAAATACAAGTTTTTTTCCAATCCTCCCTTCCTGAACTATCGCTGCCTTTTCTACAAACTACATGAAACTAAGTTGAAAAAAGTACAGAGGAGCGTGCACAGACGCTCCGACCTGATTGGTTCAGCTGTAATCAGGAAGCAGCCGACTCCTGCCGGTCTGAGAAATCTTAGGGAGGGTGAGGACACTGTAAAATGGAATCAAAACTCTCTGAAACCCAAATTTGATTCACAACAGAACTCATATTTACATATATATATTTATTTTAAATTCTAGCAGGTTTCTATAGTCATTTCAGCACTTCTTCAAGCAGTGCTTTCCCTTAGAGACCTACAGCTGAAACAAAGATTGAGTAGTTCTGCCGACCTGCCTGCCAGTCCAAAAATGCTGGGACTGCGGAGCAGCTTGACCTCGGACAGGAATGGGACCATATCCTTTCAAACCTGAAGTTTCTCAGATTAGGCAGCTAATGACTGTTATCAGAGAAGGAGAAGATGCTCCCTAAAAGGAGACACCATCCTGTGTTCAGAATGACCCTAAATCTTTCCTGAAACTGTGAAATGTCCTTTTTTCTGTGCTCTGTTGTGAACATTATCTAAGTATTCTGTTGAATTATCTTGTATTTTGTGTTTTTGTCCAGTCTTCCTCTGACTTCCTCTGACTCGGCAGAAGTCGCGATTGCTGCAGGATCGGGAGCGTCCGTCCATCTGTACAAACTCTGGGACAATAAGTGCTCAAGTTCTGCATTGGAAAAAAGACAGGCACATGCAAAAAGTTAAAAAAAAAAAAAAAAAAAAAAAAAAACCTTGACAGGAGAGCGCCGCCTAGAGGTAAACTCTAGCAAAATAAGTTTAGTGTCTAAAGCAAGACATTAAAAAACATTAAATATGTTTTATTTACCACTAGATATCTGAGCAACGACAGTGCATTCAAACACAACTATTGGATCCATATCTAAATGAGAAAGTCTTAAAATACTTTTTATGTACAGCTTTTCAAAAGGAATCTTTATCTGCGCTTCAGAAATGTGGAAAAGATATAGAAATAAGCGACTTCTGCGTGTTTAGAGGTGAGTAGAAATGAACAGAGTAAAAGTTCCGATTATAAAGAAAATTAATTCTCTATATGAACAGATAGAAGTTGAATGTCACTTGCATCAACGCAGAACAAAACCAGGATATAACGAAAAGCAGTGTGTGAAAAACTCCAAACACTTTTTTAGTTCTGCTTCAGTTAATGGAAGTTTCAGTACAGTTTCTAAAGATCCTTTTACAGCATTCCACCCCAGCTTAGGTCAGATTTTGACTGGGCTTCATTAAGACATGTTGGATTTTCTCTTAGCTTTGTTTTACCGTATTTTCCGCACTATAAGGCACCCTTGAAAACCTTTTTTTTTTTTTTTTAAACAACGGCACGCCTTATATATGGATTATTCAGTTTAGCTTACTGATGTCGAAGTGATTTTGAGAAGTACATAGCGCTCTTATAAGTTTCAAACAAGTTTGGGTGTTATGGTGAATACGCTAACACTGCTAACGTGTAGCGGTGTGAGACTGTGAATTTTGTTTTTTGTTTGTTTTTAACGTGTTACGAACAAGGTTTGGACTTAGCATAGTCACAGTTACATTTTATTAAGCGATATCAGTCCGTTTTTTTACGTGTTGCAAACAAGGTTGGGGGTTGCAGGCATTGTCAGTATGCTAACACTGCCAGGAAACCCAAAGGAGAGCAGCTACACCTCAACAATTAGATTTGAGGTGGTTTGGAAATCTGGAAAGAATACTACCTGGACATTTTTTGGTAAAACATTTTACCAGGAGGAGGTGGACCAACGACATACTGAAGAGAACATTTCTCTTGACTGGCTTTGGCATCATCTTGGTAGAACTCTCAGCCATTAGGGCAGTCAGGAGATCTGGGAGTCCTTGCTAAGGCAGGTGTCATTGCGACTCAAACCCAGGGCATTTGGTAGATTACAGAAAGATGGATATAAAACACTGCTTTATGAACCTCAGTTGTGTCACTCTATAGTCTGACAACTGCCTTAAATGTTTCCCCTTCCTGAAAAGTTAACGTTGCTGTAGAATGATGAACTGCAGTATGTTACGCCTTTCATGAGAATAGTTCTACGACCCTCCCAAAAGGGAATTTAGAGAAATCTTGACATCAAACTAAATTCTGACAGATCATTAATTGAATTGGCTGGAGTTTTTCATACACTGCTTCCACATTTGATCCAATTCACTTATACTAAATTGGGTTATGGCTCTGACCAGAAGATGTCTATTTCAATCATAAAAACACTGAGAGAACTTCTTTTCACCCGATGAGAGCTGCCAGTTTCTACAAAACGTTATGCTACATGATCAGGAGACGGTGTGAAAATACAGACAGATGAAAAAAGGCACCATCCACACTAATAAGAAGGTTTTAGGCTCTGCAGGGACACAGAGGAACACCTGTGGAAGCGAGACAAAAGGCTGTGACGGCTAAAATAAGGGCTGTACAGTGAGGAGGCATTAGGACATTCAGAGAAAAACAGAAGAAAGAGAAGAGGCGCAGAAAAGAGTGGTAAAGAGGCTCAGGTCCTAAACTACTTCTATGATACTTAAGGCAGAGGAAAGCTTACAAAGTGGGTATTATTTGTCCATGTATGGAAATAATAAATATGATTGTATACTATCCATAAATATGCATTTCTTTACAATAAATCATTTAGAGTACATCTTAAAATGCTGTGTGAAGAGAGTACGAGCTTCTGTACAATAATGACAGGACCGAAGTGTCAGCTGTCAAACATCAGAAAACCTGTCAGCTTCAGTCTGGTTTCTTTGCATAGGAGTTGTTGGACAGTCAGTCAGAAGAGTATGGAGACACTTCACTGTGAGCTGCTCTTTGTGTTCTTTGCTTCACGCTCTGCGGGGATCAGAAAACCTTTGAATAGCTGCTGGTTTTGATCCCGGTTGTGTAGGACTGACCCGGTTCCTCTTCTGGACCTGTGCGCCTGACCGTCAGACATTAAAAAAAAAAGAGGTGACGGTTAGAATCGTGTTCCGACCAAACCAACCTGAAGTATCTATAAAAGCAGAAACAAGCATGACATTTGGTAACTTTTTCTAAGTTGTCAAATGGTACTCCCAAATCGGAGAGAGACACTGGAGCATCTGTAAACACACTGAACCTCGAAATGCTGCCTCCTGGTGGCCTGGTTAGCGCCCTGCAGCTCAGTCACCATCACTGAGTGCAAGTGCGTTTGCGTGGGTGACCGGAAAGCTTTAGTCCATAATAAAGGTAACAAAGTGCCCTATATGCCCCATATAGATGTGCCCGTATTTCATGGTTTTACATTTGCTTGTGTATAAGGATATACATTATATGGAAGTCACATAATAAGGACAAGAGACCAATGGCACATTCTGTCACCAAGGCAACTGTCATTTCTTCCTTGTGTGGTAAAAAAAGAACTGCAGAATCCACGTGTTTTCTATCTCAAAGAAATGTTAGTTCCAAAATTGTCAAAGCTATCATGCTGTGATATTTAACTAAAACAGTATGTTAACAGGATGTTGGAAACTTAAGTCACACTGTTTTTGTTATTCAAAATTAATCAGATAATGGACAAAACAAGTCACATTTCTAAAATCAATTTGCAAACATTTGATCATTCTCAGTTATACAGTTTTTGTAGATATGGAAAGAACATTTCACCTAAAAATGATGGATCATGATGTTTGCAGATGACACTGTCATCTTATTAGAAAGCGGCAACCAGGTTTAAGAAAAGCTAGAATTGGAGAGTTTGTCAGGAAGGGAATGAATGTTGATACAAAAAGACGAGTAGATCTGTGTAAATGTTAGGGACCGAATGGATTAAAGGTGTAAAAAAGGAGCCAGTGACATAGTTTGTAAAAAAAAAAAAAAAAAAATGGAGAAAAACAAGAATCAGAGCCTTAAATAATGATGTTCTTTCCTGAAGTGACAACAAAGTCATAGATGCATCAGAGGAACAGTTCAAATTATATTTATCTTGAGAATAAATCAAGGGAAGCTAGATTGAGATGGTTTGGATGTGTTCAAAGAAGAGATCCTAGATTTATTGGTAAAAGGATGCTGAAGTCAGAGCTGCCAGGTCAGATGTCTGCTTAGAGACTAAAGAGGAGATTTATGAATGCAGTTAAAGGGGACATGAAATTAGTTGCTGTCAGAGAAGTGGGTAAATTAGAAAATTAGTTGCTATGACGACCCCTGAAGAATGCAGCCAAAATGAAAAAAAGTTTATCAGGAAACTCTCCAAAGATTTCAACTAAATTTTGTGTTTTTGGTCAAATTATAAAACAATTCAAATTAAAAGTTGTCAAAGAATCAACCTAGAATCAACCCTGTAGGCATTCCACCTGACCGCAGCTACAAGCATTTACAAAAACCATCCATCCATCCAATTTGTGAACGGAACCCCTTTTGTGGTCCTGGGCAGCTGAAGCCGATCCCAGCTACAGTTGGGCGAATGTGGTTTGTTACAAAAAAACCAAATGGGAAATTTTGTGTTTACAAAAATCTCAAAGGCTTTTTACAGAACACGATGTCTGGAGGATGACAGTGCAGTTGTTTTTTTCACCCTCCAGGTGTCAGTGTTCTTCCTCCCCACACCAGGTGGTTTCTGATCAAATTAAAAGTTTCCTGTTGTCAACTTCTCTCAGACTGGAAGTTAATCATGTGATCAGGCCGCACCAATCAGAACAAAATAAAAGTCCAGTTGAGTTTTTCATACGAGTTTCAGCTAACCAGCAACAAAAAAAAGAAACACCAGAAAACTGTATTGACTTTGGTAGAAGGTGAAGTAAAAAAAATAATAAAACAGCAGCAGAACGAAGTTTTTCTACAAATATGAAAACTTGTGAAAAGAGTCAAAGTGATTTGGATTAAACTACATGTCAGAGACTTTCAGGCAAAGGTTTCAGTTTGCAAAAAAAAGGATAAAATGGGACGTTGGATGAATGGATGAAAGGTTGGATGGGTGATTGAAAGGTTGGATGGGTGATTGAAAGGTTGGATGGGTGATTGAAAGGTTGGATGGGTGATTGAAAGGTTGGATGGGTGATTGAAAGGTTGGATGGGTGCACACCACCAGTTGAGACTCACCAGCTGTTGGTTCCAGCTGTCTGCAGGTGGATTCGGCGTTCAGTGCAGTTCTGGTAGGTACATGGATGTCATGCATAAAGAAGACACACACGCACTCATGCGCGCCATGCGCATTCCCATGCACGCGCACACACACACACACACACACACACACACACACACACACACACACACACACACACACACACACACACACACACACACACACAATAATACCTCATAGAACAATTTGAAATTAGGCAGTAACAGTCTAATGAAGCTCATTTCAGGATGGGGGGGTCTCTTAGCTGCCCTGCACATTACGCGCACGTTTGTGTTCAGAAACTGACTAAGTCTGAGGGTCCACCAAAAGATAAGCATCACTTCCAGCTTCTCCTGAATGATCTGTGGACCACAAAGGGCGAGTGTTGAATACGAATGTTTGTGACCAAAGTTTCCAGAAGCTGTAGAATCAACTTTCGACTTTGAGATGAATCGATCTAAATACAGAAACATGTCCAGAAAAAGCTGCTGATTAATCCCTGCAGTTAGAAACCAACAGTCTGCTTCCTCTGGAGGAGCGGCTCTTGCAATCCTTTCCTTCAGATAATCCAGAACAGGAGACAAAGACAGGAGACACTCCTGGGTCTGTTTCAGTTCTTTGACTCCACATGTAACATTCAGATTGACATCAACAGTAAACCGCGGGAAAAAACATGGAATAGAAGAAGGTGCTGCATAATTTACATATAAACAGAGCTGAGGAACTTCCCAGCCCTTAGTCTGACCGATGCCTTCAAATCCACCGTTTGTTTTGAGTCATTTTAAAGATCTCTCAGCAGCTGCACGAGGCAGAAGTAATTAACTTGTGGGGTGATGTGTTTTCTTTTTGGCTGATGTGAGTTCCAGCCTTTGAGCTTGACGCCACTAAAGGCCATACAGATAAAGATGCTAGCTGAGTTGAAATGGAGGCTGGAGGAGTTGGAATGTAAATGTCGGCTGCCGTCTGCTGAGGTCGTTGAGGATTGGTTTGCAATGATGAGGAGGGGGCTCCTCTGCTGGTTCCACGAGTCTCAGTAACGAGGGTACTGAGAGCTCTGCTGAGAGGATGACGAGTAACCCATGGTGTTCTGGGGCTGGGTGGAGCTTTGGGTGTTGCTTTGGTAACCGAGACGGGAGCTGGAGTGCTGAAGAAAGATGGAGAAAAACAGGATGATCACCATGTTTAGCCCAATAGTTTTCATCTCTTTCACAGTCTGCTTCTTCCTAATAGTAATTTTTGAATCCTTCCATTTGGAGAAACCACTTCTCAGAAATATCTAAGATGATGGACAGATTCATTGGTGCGGTTACATACTTTCTGTATTAGACAAAACTGTGGCTACTTCTAAAGAAACCCAAAGAGTTCATTATCAAACCTTACATGTACTGTAGCTGACTGTCATTTAGCATAAACTCCGTGCTTATTTATGTGTAACTCTTACATTAAACATTATTTTGTTTGCGCTTCACCATGTGATGTAATAAAACATGTGCATGCACTTAAAAGTGCATGATAGTAACAATGAAGGCAGTTTTCCTTTACTTAGTTTTATTGACTTGAACTAGGCTTGAACGTTGCTGGCCGGTCTGTCGAGCGCTCCCAAAGACAAACTATATCTGATGAGAAGGCTTTTCTTCGGGAAGGCTGAACAAACAATTAAATCTCTCGCAGCCTAAAAAACATTTTCTCCCCTTAAAAGGCATTGTATTACAAAACAAGCTAGCCGTTGTTTTCTCTTCAAGAGGAACCACTTCCTCTACAAATCGTTTTTCTGATCACCACTAGCTCCGAGGAGAAAGTGGGTGTGTGTTTGTGTTTGCCTGGGCTTGCAGCGCAGACTATTCCTGGTAGGGGGTGTTCACACTGATCTCCGTCACACAGTGAGGACCGGCTCGTTTTTGTAGGTATGGGAGGCTAAGAGCGTTGCTTTTTGGAGGATTACTCAAAAATATATGAATGGATCAAAGTACTTTGGGGTTCTTTAGGCCCTTTAAGCTAAATAATATTTCAAAATTGCTTTGTGAGTCTTCCTGCAGTTACATCATCCTTCCAGTTGGTGGTGCTACAGGCCCTGCTTACTTTAATATCGATGTTATGAGCCATTCCTGCTTTCAAACACTAGCCAATGTTGCATTAACCTTCACGTTACAAGGAATACATTTGTCAATCTAGCTTAATGCGGTTGTGCTGATAGTTACATTTCTAAGAAGATAGTTTTTTGATACGAACTTTGTCCTCCTGATGACTCCAAATTATTATGCGGTTTAAACACTGAATATACTGGGAAGACGTGTAAAGAGATGTGCAGCACACAAGCTCTTAAGGAAAATAGGACAGTGTAGTGTGGGTCAGTCAGGATCTAGTCACCATTTGTTTTTGGCTGATTTAAAGAGTAAATGTATTACTCTAATTCTTCCTTTTGAAAACAGGGAGAATTGGAACACGGCCACCAAGGCAGGATGGACATGTTTCCATCATGTAACCACACTCTGATTTTGTGCAATTTGGATCTTAGGAAAAAAAATTTAATCATGAAATTAGGATGTTTGTTTGTTTTAGACGTTAAATCTGCAAACAGATGTGGAAAAAAAGGTTTAAAGTAGTCTATTTTTTTATGAAGATGGATTTCCCATTGAAGTGAATAAAGCTAATCATAATTTCTCTAACAAGACTCCAAGTGGTTTCTTGGTGAACTGACATGGTTCAAGTTAAACTTATCCAAAGAGGGAGTAAAAGTGCCATCCCAGTAAGGTTTTTATAAAGCATGAGTATTGATGGTTATTGTCAATCTAAAGACCTCACATCTGATTTGATCTCAGGACAGTTGTGGTGCAGAGGTAGACCTCTGACTGTATCCAGGTTTGGTTCCCACCACATTGCTCCTGGTGGTTATAGGTTTGTGCCAGTGTGTGTGAATGGTACTGTGACTGTAAAGCTATGTTCACACCGGGCTTGGAAACACGCGTTCAAGCGACTGCTTTCATTGAAAAGCCTATATAAATGCATGTATATGAGTGTTTCGTGCGTTCTTGAACGCACCACACATCCCCATTGTGGACATGGCATAAAATGCTTTGGGCCTTCAAAGAAGATAGCAAAGCACTATAAAAGTATATGCAAGGGCAGGACAACCCTGGTCCCAAGAGCCTCAACCCTGTCTGTTTTTCCAGTCCTCTCTATAGCTTGCTGCTGATTATCTGACTCAAGTAATTCCACATCCTGATTGACTGAACACACCTGATTCAGGTTGTTAGCATTAAGCAGTGCAGGGAGAGCTGGAAAATAAGCAGGGTTGAGGCTCTTGAGGACTGGGATTGGTCAGCCCTGGTATACGCCAGTCACCATTTAAAAAAACAAGACAATGATATATTCCAAAAGAAGCGACTGTCATGAGTTTTTAAATGAAACCGCAGAAATATATTATGAAACCCTGCTACAAGTATCAGTGTTTGTGATGTAATGCCATCCATTCATTTTCTAAACCTGTTTTGTCCCTTTCAGGGTCACGCGCTGCTGGAGCCTAACCCGACCACTCTTGGGCGAAGGCAGGGTACACCCTAAACAGGTCGCCAGTCTGTGGCAGGGCCACAATCACACACCCATACACACCTAGGGACAATTTTGGAATACCCAAATAACATGTGAAGCATGTTTTTGGATGGTGGGAGCAAGCTGGTGGAGTCCCCAGAGAAAACCCACAGATGCACATAAAGGTCCCCCATTGGTGATTCTGTTTCAGGTCCCCCAGCCGGTACTTGAACTGGGGGCCTTCTTGCTATGAGGCAAGAGCGCTAACCACTGATATCATTCGGAAGTATCTACTCTGACCTTTACATATATGATAGGAGGCAGCTGTCTTTCCGTGAAAATGTTGCCCTCTGTGGCCTCAATGAATCACCTCCATACCTCTCTCTGATTGTCACATGGACTCCTCTCTCTCTCACCGTGACAGTAAACTCCACTTTTGTGACATGTGTCATGTATTTCTATCATCTCTCAGTTTGCACCCTCTGCTCTCCTCTGTGATAAACACTGATAAATGTGACGCCTGACAGGAAAACAGATGCTCCACGTCGTTGAAGTATCCGCTCTGTCAGCAGGGCGCTCTGGACTGAACGCTACTTATCTACTGGTTTTGTCTACTGTGGAGATGCACGTGTTTTCTTCACTGTTTCTCCTTCACTCTCAAATGAAAGCTACTGGAACTTAGATGGTAGGATTACATAACTGTAATGGTCAAAACGTTCTGCTGCCAAGTCATTATGCAGAACAGAAATCAGGTTTCCAATGTCCAGAAAAAGCTCACTTCTACATTAATGGGTTTAGACCCTGAAGGCAGTTGAAAGCCTGGATTCAGCTTTGACCTTCAAAAGCAGGTCGGCCAGAAAGGGAGCCCGTCCATCTATCAACATGTCATTGACAAACTTAAAGCGAACAAGTGTGAATCAAACTACATTTGAGTCACTTTCTCAACAAATCATATTAACGATTTCATTTAAGACTGTCATGAGAAACATCACTGAAGACCAGCAGAAGCCCCATCACGCACGTTCTCCATCTAACATAAAAGCAGCTGGTCAACAATTTGTTCATCTGATAATCTACAATAATGATTTAAACTCTGAAAAAGATTTACTTTGGACATGTGCTTCTGAACTTCAAATAAATTCTCGATGAACAAAGTGTGTCTAGCTTATCTTTATGGTATCATGTGTTCAAAGGACATTATTCCAGAATTTTTTTGGTTTGTTGCTGAGCAGTTTGGTGAAAAATCCTTTTTGTGTATTTCTGTTTAGTTTGATGTTTTCATATTTTCATCGAGTGGACCCTCAAAAAAACCTTGCTTATAAACTGGAGCTTTAGAATTGTACATTTATTTTGACTAATATCAAAACAAAGCTCTATTTTGAAATAGTGACCAAAATCCATATAGATATCATTTGTGTTATTCAGATACCAATATTTAAAAAATCAAAAGAGAAATCTTATTTTATTAATTTAACCTGTAAATTCATTCATTAGAGAATTAATGGTTAAAATACTTTTATATTTAGGAATTCGTATTTTGGCACTTAAATTATTGATCAACAAGTATAGCCTGTCCTCTAATGTGTCCTTTGTTGACATGAGTGTTAAAGATCACTAATGTTTATTTTTTAAATAACCAAATTTATCCAACATTGAGGACTCAGAGGAAGCAACACGTCATTTCAGATGTGGCAGTCGATTTTCATGTTTTTTTTCCCAATCTCTTGCTCAGATTTTTATATATTTTATAGCTGATGATTTTAGCACCTAACCAAAGCCAACTATAGATAGCTTTACTAAAAAAAACAAAACAAACAAAAACCCAGGAAACCTAAGTTACAGAACCAGGGAGAAATTAAAGAACCAAAAGCATAAAATACAGGAGAGCAGAGAGAGGTGGGGGAAAGCTAATTTTTTTGTTCATCTAAAAACAGCATGCAAAAGACATGCAATATCTCACTCCAATTAAAATGGTGTTTTTTGTGTTTTTAACGTGTTTCAGCTTGGTGTTTTAACAGGGCATTTTTCTTATGATGGGGGACATAAACTCTGTAAAGAAAATTAAGATTCAAATTTCATTTCAGGGTTTTTTTCTTTTTTAAAACTTTTTGAATCAGGACCAGAAGAGAAAAAGTTCATGGAAAAAGCCTTTTATTAGGTGACCTTTAAAGGTTTTAAAATGTGGAAAAGTTGACATCCTAAGACCCAACATTCAAGAATTCATCAGTAGAACTTACCTGGTATTCTGACTGTAAAACCCCCGTGCCTGAGGAAGCCCCAGAAGGCCCGAGCCGAGGTTTCTTGTTGGGTGGACCCTGATCCTGACTGTGCTGCAGACCCCCACCGCCGGTGGCTCCTGTACCTCCAGTGGTGCCATTGGTTTGGGCCGAGCTCTGCTGGGAGGGGGCCTGCTGGGCCGTTGTCTGTTGCTGGTTCTGGGTCTGGCCTGCCGTCTGCTGGTGCTGCTGGGTCTGTTTTTTGCATAGAGACAGAACACCAAACTTAGCAAACAGGGAATTTTGATTTACTTCTTTGTTGATGAGCAACAATAATCAACACTAACAGTAAAAATGACATTAACTATTATGTAAGAAAAATGTGTATGCTGATTACTTGTAAGGTACTCTTGTTAATGTAAAGCATACTAAGGTCAGTATTTTACACAGTTATAATTTGAAGAGATTTTGAGGTTTTAGTTCTTAAAACATGCATAGCAGAAACTAAGTGACACTGAAAAGAAAGGTCTCCAAAAAACAAGCTACATCTGGAGATAGACACTAAAATCAATCAAAGGTCACCTTTGTTTATAGCATGTGTTAGATCACAGACAGACTTTATTTGGGGCCCTTTTCGATGTCAGACATTGAAATTTGTTGAAAGTTTTGCAGCTCCATTTGTTACAATTTTTGTCTGTTTTTCAACACACAGACACAGAATACCTTTAAAACACAGACCCACATGTTCTGAGCATGCTCTGTAGCTACCTGCTGATCTGTTCCCAAAGATGCCAAGACATTTGAGAAACAAATAATGAATTCAAAGTATTAATTAGAGTAAAAAACTCTTAACTTACTGTTGGTTATAGAATATAACCCATAAAAAGCTAAGTTATCCACTGAATGGTTATTGTAAAGATGTAGTCACTATTACCTTTTCTGTTTTCTCCTCGGGCTCATCTTCATTCAGAAATTCTCGTTTGGGGTAGGGGATCTGACAGCCAGCAAACACACTGAACAAAAAAATCCACGCAAACATCAGGCCAATCAAACATTTACAGCAGAAACTCAGGATAAAACATAAATGTTTCTCCTGCTGAAATAGAAGTTGTGTAAAAAGGCTCACTCTGTGGTTGGTAATGGGTCCTCGAGGAAGTAGGGGTCCTGCAGTGCCTGCTCGGATGTGATGCGCTTGGTAGGATCCATAGTGAGGAGTTTCTGAAGCTAGAGGCAAACAGAACAGTTTTCCAGTTATCTTAAGAATGAGCTAAACAATAGAACTTACAGCTCAGAGTCAGTTTTGCTTTGACACTAGAATAGACCTGTAAAACTAGTTCAATTGGGCAGAGGATGCCAAAAACTCCTAAGAAAGCTTTTCCCATTATCTAATCACTACATTTACTATCTCCATTTTGTTATGAAACAAATGTTCCAGTGTTTTGGTTTCTGTGTCGTTTGTCTCCTTTCTGTTCTTTCTAAATCCAAAAGATATTTTTTTTCAAGTTTGATGTTTGGTGCTGTCTTTGTCCAGTGCCTCAAGATAGTACCTGTACCTGTGAAAGTTAACAAACAGAAACACACTTACCAACAGGAAGACCTTGCTGTCGGGTTTAACTTTATGCTTCTCCATGTATTTGATTAAGCTGCTGTTTGCATACCTGCCAAGAGAGAACATTGCGACACCACCTGTGACATTTTGTCATTTTAGTCTTTATGGGTTTCATGAAGAACAGATTGTTGCTCACGTTGTCCTCCTGAAATCCTTTTGGAGTGTTGGGTACTCTGGCATCTTCCTGATGTCTTCCCAGTCTTTATCTGAGGAACACGAACAATTCATGAGGTCACAGTTACAACCAAAAAAAGATATTTAAAGTTTACAGCTTTGGTAATCACTCAAGAAAAGATCCATGTTTGAAGCTTAATCCTTTAACACCAGAGATGTCGCCGGAGATACCTAAATAACACACTCTCTTTGACATTCCGTAGCTCTTCGACCATTTATGCGATCAACGTCATTCATTCTGCCAGAGTGAAGAAAGTGAGAAAAGCATCTTTTCATATTGGCTTTGCACCAACATTCAATACATTACTAATGTAAAATGTTGCATAACAGTGCAAAACCACTTTTCTGCACTCAAGAATTTGCTGCAATTATGCTAATTCTGTAAATTGTTTAAGAGTTACGGTAAACAAAAGAATGTCAACATTAGAGTTAAAACTCCTGTGTTAAAGGGTTAAGAAATATGTGAAGAAAAAGTTCAAATCAAAGTTAATTCAGAACAGCCATCAGCAGACCTGCAGGGAAACCCATAACGGTAAAAATCCGGTCTAGCTGGTCGTGGTGGAATGGGTTGCTGGTCTTGATGTCTTCTTGGCGACAGTGAAAGATGGGTTCCGACGTCAGTAGCTCTGCGAAGATGCACCCAATCGCCCAGATGTCTGAAAAACACACGAAAACCTGAGTACATCTATACGTGAAGGCAACTCCCAGATGTCTGACTCACCAATAGCTTTGGTGTAGTGCCGGGCACCCAGCAAGAGCTCAGGAGCACGGTACCAGAAGGTCACCACCACTGGGTCAAGGTCTGCCAGTGGTTTCAGGGGCGAGTTAAAGAGTCGGGCAAAACCCATGTCAGCTGCAGAGTTAGAGCGGAGAACAGGAACAATATCAGAAAGATATGAGAGGAATAAAGGCCAGGCCAGCAGATAAGGAACAGCAGATAAAGGTGAAACCGTTACTGACTCATACAGTTCCTCGGTTGCAGTTGCAAAAAAAAAAATATATATCTATAATTCCACCTTAGCAGCTCTGCAGCATCTAAAAGTTTTGCATTATACAGCTTTGTAAGGTGCAAATGTAAAGAACAAAGTGTGAAGATTTCCCTCACCTATTTTGACTCTTCCTCGCTCAGGACCTTCTCCCATCACCAGGATGTTCGCTGGTTTCTGTTGGATGCACAAACATGGCATCTTATATTCAAGTCCTGTCCATCAAAAATATAAAACTAGCAAAGTCACATAAAAAATACATATTTTTTTAAGTTAGTTTTCTACTAGGGCCAATAAAAGCATTACTGTGTGTCGTTATATTGCGGTTTACCTTTTGTAGTCTAATTGTTTCCCAGATGTTTTTCAATTACATTTTTCTTTTCTCTTTTCCAAAGAAGTGCACTCTATTTTGCATCCCGATTGGCCTTTGACCTTGTCAATCAATCTCTTCCATGCCTTTTTTCCAGTACAGAATTAAAATAAGCTTGCCAAATGCATACATCTTTTATCAGGTCAGATCTTTGTTTTTATTCTAAAAAACTGGACTTTTTTCTATGAAGGTTTGATCTTTGAGATCTTAAACAGGAGAGAAAAGTGTGAAAATGTTCATGTCTGTCTGAGAAAACTGGATAAAGTGTGTGGTGAAGAGTCTTACAGCATTAAAACATCTATAATACTACATTACGGATTTCAGGTATCGTATGTCAGTTTTAGAATGTAACCTCCGCGATAAATAAGGAAATACTGTTTTCAAAACACAAAATGAAGGATTTAAACCAGAAAAATAAAGAAAAAGGCAAATTTTCCCCCATAATTTACATTTCATGCAAGTTTATGCTTTGATTTTTATGCTTTGATGTACAAAATATGGACGTTTTTTATAATGTCTCGCGTTTTAAGGGTTTAGCTTTTGACACAACTATGTTAAGACCTATAACAGACATCAAATGATAAAAGAGCTCTTTTTGTGCCTACAGTGACATTTTTTGGTTAAAAATGTTCTGCTGTGTCACTTTAATTTTTTTTTTTGTGTTCAAAGATGTCCTTTTTATGGCTTTTTAGTTGACATAAGACGTTTGCTGAAAGGGCAAAAAGAGACTTTTTTATAAAATGTTTTGATTTTTACTAAATTTTGATTTTATTCAACGACAAAAACAAGTCGGTTAAAATAGGAATCGTTTTCTGAACCGGCTTCTGCAGGTCTGACCAGGGTTCCTAAAAAAAGACTTGCAATGTATTTGTCCAAGTTATTTATACGCAGTGCATCTGCTTGGGCACTGAGGGGCCTTGACCTCTGACCCTCTGGGCTGCAGCCATTGGCGTATATCAAATTTCAACCACATGACTGTGTCTGTCACGCTTGTAAAACAAGCCCTCTCAGAAAACCTCAGCACAGGACTCCTGGAGCTTGTTCCAAACATTGTTAAAGATTTTTCAATGTTTTTACAGCTCATTTTTGCACATACCCAAATTCAACTGACCAAATGTCAAACATTTAACCAAAAGTTTTATGCTTCATCAATTCTCTAGACTCCTCTGGTGAAAAGTGAAGCAGATGATCGAACATGTGGCATCCCTTTTTTTTTATTAAATTATCCTTTGCTTTACCTTTCACATCTGCAGACCCTGTCACCTGTAACACAGGGACTACTCCTAAAATCTGTAAACACAGGTGTGAGATGTTAACTGTTATCAATAAAAACATAAAGCAAACGTGAATTCAATGAGCTTCCTTCCTTTCAAATGTGCCAGTTGTCTAAATAAGAGGGGACTTTCCAAAGTTCAGACTGCAGGATTTTTATTGGACTAAAAGCGGAGCATCTTTCACTGTAAAAACTGAATTCACTGTAAAAACTGAATTTAAGAATTTTCTCTGTCTTGCAAGTAAATATCAAGAAAGTTTTCTAGTCGCAAAATAATCTTTGAGAAAAAAGGTCTTTGTAACTATATTTTTTTTCTCAAAATAAGAATTCTTGCTTGGTAAGACCATTTTTCTTACCCCATTGGCAGATTTAAATTTTTTGTTTAAAGAAAATCTGTAAATGTGGTAGGAATTTTTGACCCATTTCTAAGGGGCCTGTTTTTGCAGTGTTCCCCGTGTCCCATGTGAATGTGGACTCATTTCTGCCTGGAAAAAGAGAAAAGAAACATCTTGTATCCATAGAAACGGCACCCATGAGGAGAGCTGTTATATACACCCACGACACGGTGCGATCTGCAAACACAAAGAAGAGTCTCTTTAAAGGCTCCAGCCGAAATGTGAAGTTTCTGACCCAAAAACCGTTTGACCTGATAAGAGATTTGGAGAAAGCACTTGCAATTTTATGAATTTATACTCTAAAAAAGGAATAAAATAATGAAAGAGGAAATTTTTGCTGGATATCATCCAATAATTCAGGAGATATTTTGTGTCCAAACTAGTGGTGTCAATCGATTAAAAAAATGAATCAGATCAATCTTTTTTTTTCACTTGTCCTGTCCAACAGCTGAGCAAACAGGTATGAGCTGAGAGTCTGTTGTGTTAGAAAGATTTTACTGTTGCAATCAGGGGTTAAAAAAATCGGACACACAAGGCGTATATTTATATAAACCCCTCTTGTAATTCAAGCTAAACTTTATTTATATTAATTCTGTTAATGATCATTACAGTCAAGTGTGAATGTTAGTCGAAAATGGGCGGGGCCTGTCCACAAACTCAGTTGTTACAAACATACCTGCAGGCTTCACAAACTTGTCCACATCTAGTTCACACGCACACCTATGCATACAGTCCAACACATGCAAAGCACCTCATTCCGTCACGCAAACCAACTGTGCAACTGTGCATCCCAGAAATGTAATTTGTGTACACAAAACCCATCAACAGTAAGATAAGCAGAACTGTAAAGACTTTTATGTCTGCAGTATTACTCCAAGAAAACAAAGATGCTGATATACAGCCATAAGAAACTAACATTGTGTTTCTGTACTTTAAATGGTCTGAGTGAAAACTTATTAATCATGTGCATCAACAATGACAGCTCTAGTACAACACTTAAAAGTCATGTGATGAGGCCTGTCACTATCAGCAACACTATGTAACTTTTCCACTGCGCTATTATTTACTGGAAAGCATGACAACAGGAGGGAGGGGGCACCAACTTGTGGATGTGGTCTAGTTCCACAGAAACATCAGAGGAGCTGCTTGAAGGTTACCTGCCCTGTCAGCATCCTCCCTCATGCAGCAGTGTGTTTGTGTGGGGGGGGGTCTCATCAAAACCCCTAATGGTGAGAAAGAGGTTGGAATGGTTTGTGGGGGAAGGGCGGGCTGCAGCGGTGCAGAGACATGTGACCTGAGAGACGCAGTGCATGCTTCTCTGCAGCACAAACACACGTTATGTAACGGCGGTGGGAGGAGTCCCCCCCGCCTACCTCCTAAACTGCACAAAGAGAGTCACATGACGTGTCTGTGTTGTGTCTCTGCACAACAACACCGCAGCCGCCTGTTTCCTGGTTGGACGGGCAGGCAGACACCTGCAGCGAACGCTGTTGTTTGCTCCCGAATCCAGACCTGCAGGGGCTGAATTGTTTGAGTCAGAACGGTTCTGCATTACAATGGCAGGAAGCCCTGGCAGTCTGATAATAAAATAACGGCACCAGGAGTCTGGGTTTATTCTGGCTGAGCTGAAAGCAGTCGTGAGAGTGGGAAGATAAGAGAGCTAAACAACTCAAGCGCTGCTGAGGGAAAGGTTCTGCTGCTTCAGCAAAGAATGTTCATCATACCAGGTTAAGATCTTACTTCACTTCCAGACATTATTGAGTAAACGGATGGATGAACACAAAAATGAATTAAATGGGTCCAAGTTCTGTCTTTTATGCCAAAGTCTTGTAAAAATTAACATGAGTCCTAGTTTTTCCCTTGCTTCAGATATAGAGCATCCTTGGAGTGTGCTGACACCATGAAGCTGTTGTTCTAAAGCTTTCTGATGACATCAGCAGCCTGTCTATAGTAAACATGCAGGAAGACATAAACACAACATGGCTGCTTGTTTGGAAACACAATTTCAGACTGATAATTATCTTCACTGGTAAAGACAGAACCAACAGAGTGTGTGTGGTAACCAGCCAATATAAAATACACAAGTATCAGGAGTCGGAAAACCTCATTATTTTTGTTACTTTCGTTTTTGTGCAGCAGCTGATCATATAATCTATACCAGTAATGTTTCTGCATGAGGAGAGGAGTGCTGTGCTACTGGTGTTATTTTTGAGAGGAACTCGAGGTCATTTGTAGACCCAGGCGGTCTGGTAATTTCAGACCAAACGGGAAAATCCCATAAAGATTTCTCAAACCACTTTCATGGAAGATAATGCTTGACTTGACGTTTACATTTTATTGTTTTTTTTTTTACTTGTCCTGTCTAACAGCTGAGAAAACAGATATGAGCTGAGAGTCTCTTGTGTTAGACAGATTTTACTGTTATAAGTGGCGTTATAAATCATCGGACACAGGTGTATATTTGTATAAACCCCTTTTGTAATTTAAACAAAAGTTTATTCATATTAATTATGTATGTTTCCTTTTTTTATTGGACCCGACAAATTTTTCTGTGTATAAATCTCATTCCTTTTGCATACTTTAGTTATAACTTATACTCAGGTGTGACTTAAATGAAATTATTTAAAAAAAATAAACAGCAACAACCACTAGAGGGAACTATAGGTGTGTTTATCAGTATTTGCTCCTGACAGCAACACAGAAGAAGAAAAGTCGCTCCATCTTACTCTGGGCTTGGCAGGATTGCTCCATACCAACACGAATAATAAAGACTTCAATGCATTTAGTGTTTTAAATTGATATAAAGAGGAGTGGACTAGTTGGTATGTTCTTTTTGCTATGTTTTTATCTGAATAATTGTTCATATGTTACGCCAATATACTAGATTTCTCTGATGTTTCATTAAGCTAAATAAGCATCAATGTGTTACAATAGTGAAGTGTGCATATATTCAGACTATTTTTTATATATAACTTTATATCTTTTCTGTTATTATTTGTCTTTCAAGATGAAATGTCCGATGTTGGTTCCTTATTTTGTAACTTATGCTTCGGATTGACTTATAGTTCGATAAATATGATAAGATCTCCCACCAAACAGCCACGCCTTCTTACTTTTTAGCTCCAAGACTTCACTGTCAGGTCTAAAACTAAACGTTCTCTGTACAAATTCTTTGCATTAGGAATGCAGAAACACAAACTGCTTGTTATGGTGTCCCAAGTAGTTATTTAAACTATTTTAATAACAATATGTGGCAGCAAATTATCTGTTCTAAAACATTTTTTCAGACTCTTTGGACTTGACTAGGACTTAAATACAAAGACCCTATACTTGACTTGGACTTGCAAAATGGGTTTTTTCTGATAACTTTTTTTTTTTGAAAAATCACAATTTTATTTTACAATTTTTGTGTCATGTCACACATGCATGTCTATCTATATGCAGTCACTAAACTAGGCAAACTACTCCTCTGACTATCATACCAATGTATTCTTATTTGGGATTTGTTTTTTTCAAGGTTCCAGCTTTGGTTAGTTTCAATGACTATGTCACTTCCTTTCTCTGATTCACTGAACGGCTCATTTGATTTCACGCTGTAGTGAGCTGCACCAGATTACGCTTGTGAGTAAAACATGAAGCTATGCAAAGTTTGCTTGTTTGGTTTGCATCAAAGTTGATATGACTTTTCTTTCCAGTACTAACAAGCAAACTATCTGAGGAAAATACCTCGATTCAGACCATACTGCTCTGCTGTGGCCTAGATCTTTGAGGCTGAACTCGATTCTCACCAGATCCCTGTGGAGAACCCAGTTGGCGTGGAGGTAGTGGATCCCATCCAGAATCTGATACAGCAGGGACTTCACCATCCCACGAGGAAGCTGCATGGGTTTCTTGTTGGCCTTGGAGGCGCGGTGGAACTTGATAATGTGCTGCAAAGCAAGAACAAGTTCAAGGGTTGTTTTTAAGACACTTTGAAGAAAATACATCAAAGAAGAAGTGCAGGTCCAGTTAGAGAGCAGACCAGGCCTTCCTTTAAGCCATGTCTGACCTCAACAAACGATAAATCTTCCCAGACCTCTGTGATTATGGATTTTCATGATTTTAATTCACACAAAAATTGAGCTTTTGAAGCAAATCAGAAAGATTTCTCTCTGGAATATTGATTAAGTAGAAACATCTGTCCAGGTTTACCAAAACCTATTCCAGCAGTTTTCAAGTTTAGCATTGACAAGTCAACGGCTTACAACCAACTCACAGACAAGACTCACCCACAGGTCGTGCTCGGCGTAGTCAAAGAGCAGCCACACCTTCCTGTCGCTGTGGGACAGGAAGACCTTCTGTAAAGCGATAACATTTGGGTGCTTCAGCTCTCGCAGCAGCTGTAGGACAAACAGGAGAGGGCAATTAGACAGGGCAGAAAAAGAGTTGCAGTTGGAGGTCAAACTTTAACCTCCCGATGTGTGAAGCAGAATGCAAATTGTGCATTTAAATAAAATGAAATGAAATGAAGCTGCAAAAAACACTTTAGATCTGGTTACTTTCTCTTACAGAATCCTCTCAGTACAATTAATACAAGGATTTACCTGTTTATATTTAATCTGTCACTGTATCTTTGGGCAAAACACTAAACTCCTTGCCATTAATTGTAAAAAAGAAAAAACTTTAAGTTTCTTTCAATAAGATAAGAAAAATAAAAAATGGTTTTTAAAAATTTGTCTGGACTTAGTTTTTCCCTGTAAAAGAGGCTTTATTCTGCCCCTCACAACCCCAACATGACATTACCAGTAAAACAAAAGGGGCGAGCAATATCGGCGCTATCCAGCCATTCAGTTTAGACCCAGATGCCAACTCAGATGAGGAAAACAAAGACGTACATGGATCTATTTGTCTGCAAGTGGATGCGTTAGAATGAAGCGGAACAAGGAGCTTGGAAACTGCTAATTGCAGATTTTAAATAACCTTAAGCTTTTTCAAATTGCATCTTTTTTGTCTGCTCCTGATCCACAACAGTTTGAATAATGACATTCTCAGAGATTCAGTTTTAATCTTAAATTTCTTCAGATAGGTCCTCCATCATAGGAAAACTGATACAAGACAATGTTAAAAACACTAAAGACACAATTTTCATTGGAGCGTGCCTTTAAAATTGAACATTTCTAAGGTTACAAATAGAAGACCAACATTTCTAATTATGATCTTTGGGTATTATTAGTCAACACTCAGTCATTTAACAAGAATCAAAGCTAAAGTTGAGTATGTAACTTCAGGGATTATTGTGAAGAGAGCAGGTGATCCCCATGCAGCTCCTCGTCCTGTTCTGGAACGCGTTCATTGATCGTCCATGTGCTCTGTGCCATTTGCTGACTGACCATAATCGATTGTGCCCTTCAGAGAGGAAGCGAACCTCCTGCTGTTGACACTGAAACGAGCAGAAGCTGATACCACTGATGTACATCTGCAGATTGCTGCTGAGCTTTTTTTCCATGTCTGTTTGAAGGGTTTAGAAACTTTTCAGGAACTCTGCCGTACAGATTCAAGTTCTTTGCCTTTTGTTTGCAGCTCTTTTCTGTCTCTAAGCTGATAATCCATTATGTTTGTTTTCAGATGTGTGTTATGGGTGGGTTGTTTTCAATAGGGGTTTTAAATGAAGGCAGGAGTCAGTTAGTTAAATATCAAAGCGTCTTGGAGCAGCCTTTTCCAAATAGGAGTGTCCAGTTATTTTTCTCAACAAAGTCCACCTGAAGCACCAGCAACTTTTTTAAATAAGCAAAATGACATACATATAAAAATTACATGAATTAAAACAACTCATAAACATTAGTAAAATGTAACCTGGGAAGTAATTGTTTGTGTTTGTCGCTTGTAAAAAGGTTAATTAAATTCAAAATCAGACAATGTCTATAAAAATACAGACTTTTGATGTATAAAAGCTGGTCCCCGAACAGCTTAAGAGACACATCTCTTTGCATCTCTTTGCAAAAATTGGGAACCCCAACTCTTAACATTAAAATGCTTTGGAGGACCCCAACGTCATCCCCTGTGCAGATACTGCAGAAATTACAGGTGTCACGTGTATAATATCTATCTGGATCAGCTGTTTGTGTTGATTTCTGCATTTTAACTGAAGTACTGGTGCTAATGTGTGACACTGCAAGTACCATGTTCATAGATGCACCATCATCTGAAACAAAAACTAGCTATTGACTCAATCAATATGTGGGCATGAGAACAATGCATGTTTTAAAATAGTTACGGTCAACATGAAAGATCTGAAAGGGACCAAATGATATGAAGCAAATTTGTTTGTGTCTAAAGTCTTTCTTTTCGCTTGGATTCAACGATTAAAGCATTAAAATCTGCAAGATTCTGTGATATCTGAAGTCAAAAGCAGTTTTTTTTACCACAGCAGCGACTCCTTTTGGCAAATGGTGTGCAGTCAGCCACAAAGCTGAAATGAAAAATCTGCCTTTGCTCATGTGTGAGGAGGAAGCAGCACCAGACCTCTGTGAGTTGCAGAGGATGAAGTAAGGGATCTCTGTGTGCCGCCTCTGCAGCATCTGCTGCAGTTTTGGGACAGAAGCGGTCACATGACTCTCACACCGCAGGGAAGTTAGGTGATCTCACGATCTCAACTGTCACAATTTAACAGATGTAACCTCATTAGAAATCATCCCCCTCTGCTGTCAAACTCTTGGTCTCCATGGCAACAGTTAAAAAAAAACCAAACACTCAGAGAACAAACTCATTGGGGCACACACGGCGAGCAGCATGAAGCTGATCCATCTCCTCGAGACAAACACTTAGAGAAAGATAAGCGTGAATGTATCGACCAGTTTCTTCTTCTGTCCCATGAAAAGGATTAGGGACAAAACAATGGTCCCCAAGTCCACCAGAGCCGGTAGACAGTCTGCACAGGGGTTCAGATTTAAGAGGACAAAGCATTCAAAGATCCAAAATCCAAAACAGAACTGTTGTTATGAGGCTAAAAACGCTTGAACAATGTCTAGATTCATGAAGGTCAAACTCCAGATGGTGGAGGTGGGAGGACGGAAGACGGGGAGGAGGGATCTACTCCCAAAGAATGAAAACACAGATTTGTTGTTTAGACTGAAATTAAGGACAACTTCAAATTCTTTCTGCCTGCTGATAGTCATGGTAATAAGGAAACCATAGTTACTGTAGGTATCTCTGGTATTTCAATCATGGCAAATTTACAATCGGCAGAGCTAAAGTGATACCTTTAAGGTCTGGATCTAAAGGACATTGTGATGTGCTGTCAATGCAAACCTAACTCCAACATTAGAAATGTATTGGAAAAATTGGATTTTACTCGTTTGAAGTTGATGATGGTTGAAGAGCAGTCAAATTATTCAGAAAAGGAAATCAAAGCATTAGATTTTTTTTTTTGCGTTAAACAGAAAATCATCAAAACATAGCAAAGACCAGGAAAAATGTAAATGGAGAAAAACATTCATGAGACTACCTGAGCACCTCTCACAAAGAAACTCACACAACTGTTTGCAAAATTAAAAAAGACCAGCAGCAATCTAAAAAAACAGAACAAATCAGTTCATGTTTTCTTTTTGAAGGCTGGTGGGCTCGTGCTATAATCGCCCCATTTTCTGGGGGTTTTAATTGTCTTGAGCTTGAAGTAACACTGAAATTAATCATGAATGAATTTATTCCAGTCATTTCCATTGGCTTTGTGAATGGGCGTCAATGGAAAATAAAGGACGTATTCTCCTGTTGTGTGCTTAAAGTCCCACTCCAATCATCTTTTGATCAAATAACTAAAGTGTTCTTTAGTAGAGCTTGATTTATTTATTACTAAGAGGAAGAATTATTACTAAGAGGAAGAAAAAGCAGCAATGAGATCTTGTCCAGTAAGGTACAAGTGTAGGTTTATGAAAGAAACCAGTTCCTTTTGGTGTTGTGCTTTCAGTGAAGCTAATCTGGTCTTACATGTTGAGGATGGTGAGGATGAAGGCCACTCCGCCACTTCTTTCCCATACACAGTGGTGTACAGGAAAAAGGGGGGAGCGTTCACAAGTTCAGATTATTTAGAGAAACAAAAGCTATTGTAACTGAGCCGAGAGCACAACCTTTGCTGTGGGAACGATAGAGTTCAAGAATAAAAAGCGCATGATTCCATTTTACAGGCTGGTTAGCAGTGGGGCTTTTCTTGTTGAACCGGATTCTTCAGATCACACAGCATTATGTTTGTCTTCAGAGATTTGTTCAGAAGTGTGGGATTTTTCTCTAAAAAGTACAATATGTTTATCTTCTTGATTATGCTTTGTTTTTTGGCTCCTGCAACTTATGCTTGGGGGCGACAACTGTCTGAAAAATACGGTAGCTGAAAGCTAGTTTACAGAGTCACTGGCTAAACATGAAGCATCAGTGATATTTTAACTCAAGAAACCATTTTTGAAAAGAAGAATGATGTGGAGGTTTCAAATCTCTGCCAACATCTCAGTCCGAGCAGCTTTAGCGTACACCACAAAGCTTCAGAGAGCTCCTTCAGAAAGGACATGAAAACTTTAACTCATCTGCAGCTCCAGCAAAAATTAAAGATTAAAGTACCAGTCTTTGGGGAAACAAAAAGCTTTAGGTTGTTGAACATTTTTCTCCTAAACTCAGCTTCAATGATTTGAGGAAAACATCATTGAAACAAAAGCTTTTAAATAGGAAAACTGAAAAGTCAGAGCCCAGTCAACTTCAGTCCAAACCTGGATCTGCTGCCTGGCGTGCCAGTTACTGACGTGCACAGTTTGCTAAGCGAAGCAAGGGGGGTTTGGAAGGAACAAAGGCCGCTTTGTGAGACAAGGCCAGGCCTGAAGATGGTTTCAGAGTGAGAAGTTCTCAGTGGGACTGGTCTGCAGAGAGGCGACTTCTTCCACCAAAGAAGCATGATACATATCCTTTGAAATAAAAGCTCTTTCTGTTACCATACCCATAACATGACGTTAAATCCTGATGTGGTTGAATTTTCCTTCTTCTTCTTGTTTCTCCAAAACCATTTCATACACATGTATTACTGATCAGTAACTTAGACTTCATAAAGAACCCTGACCTACAACATGTGAAATCAAGCACAGACGTTCCATCTTTTCAACAACTTACACCTCAGTCACAACTGCCCTTACGAGCAGATATGGGCTGTCTGTCTGTGAAAAATAGGTAAACCTGTACAAGGCACATGGGCAGCCTGTATGAAATTTTAAGATTGTAGACCGCTCACTGAGCCCAAAGAGAAAAAAAAATGTCTGCCCATTTTTTTCTATGAGCACGAGTCACTTAAACAACACATAAGGGTAAGTAAGGGTGAAGTAGGGGAGACACAGAGAGCTTTCTATGTAGATTCTATTCACAGGATTTTTTTTTCTTCCACTCCTGATTCACAGTGATTTGAATAAAAGAATACTCCAAAAATGCAATTTTAGCTTCATTTTCTTAATATATGTCCTCCATCATCAGAAAAATGTCACTAGAACATGTCAAAAACACAATTTTCATCAGAGTGGGTGTTTAAGGGATTTTTTCCTCCTGAAAATACATGGTGCTTATGTTCAGCTCTCTTTGTCCACTGGACGACTCTTTCAACTTAACTGCAAACTAACCATATCACTTATTTTCAGACACACCAGGCTTCACCTACATGGCCCACATAAAGTTCAGATAGGCTTACTGCCAGATGAAGCTGATCGTTCCAGAAAAACTCATTATGAATTGAACAAAAAAGCCTACAGCCAAACCTTTGAGCAATCAACTGTCTGGTCTGCACAATTTCGATGAAACACACAAGATCGCATTGGAAACATACTGCGCTGTTCTGCTAAAACTGCAACAGAAGTCTGACTTTGACTCCTGAACTTGCTTTAAAACTTAAAATGTTTGCGAGGAGCATTAAAGTAAGTAGAAATTTGAAAAAATCTTAAAACTGAGCAAATAAAACATTCATACAATGTGACTCACACCCTACTGGAACCTAACGCCGCATGGACCAAGACCAGCATGTCACAGCATGTCAGTTGTGACATGCTGTATCTGTATGTCACCATGTACAGCAGATACATTTACACAGATGACTTTTATCTGAGACAGAGGTTTCTTAACCCTGTCTCTGTTGAATGTTTTTAAACAAGCATACAACTATTTAAAGAGTTTTCTGACATCTGATTCATACACGAATCGGCCTTTAACTGACTACAATCAAAGGTTTGACGTCAAACACTTCAGGCATTTGCTAACTATGATGAGGCTTTCAGTTTATTATGTAACTGCTTTAAAGTGACAGATGGCAGATGTTGATACTCTACAACATACAGTAGTTTGTCTACAATACATACAGTTTTATAAAACTCTGTAGGATAGTGTTTGAAACTGTTTCTCTGCTCGGCTTTACTTTGTTTCAAACATGCTGAACACAACACCTACAAGACTGAAAATGGCAACTCTTCCTACAAACATCTGAAATGTATAAATGTAAAGATGCGTGTCCGTAATGCTTCAACTGCAAGTGGAACATTGGTGTCTGTTCAGGAGTTTTGCTTTTGGCAAAGATTAATAAATTTTTCTGTAGATTTTTAAATGAGAAGCACAGGCTTTGTACAACTGCTGTTTTCCTCACTAAATCCTCATCAGGTTTGACAGGATACAAGATATATTGGAGAACCTTGCACGACCACATTCCCTTCCGACCAACACACTGATTCACAGTCAAACAACTTTTTTTAACGTATTTTCCAACTAGACAGAAACACATGCTCCACAGCGTGAGGAAAACCAGAACATTTAGGAGCTACTAAGTGTGAAACATCAGAAGGATAGTTCGGTTATTTGAAGGCACAAAGTGTTGGAAAACATCATGTCATCTGCATAAAGGCAGACTTGGGTGTTTGCTACATGCTGATAAAAATGTCTTATGTAAAACAGGTGAGTCAAAGGACAGAACTCTGAGAAACATCACACAGATTCCAGATATTCAACTGCCTATTTCAGAAACAATCTTCTGCTGTAGTAAGTTCAAAAGTTCAACTGGAAGAATTTCCCTCTCCAATCATTAGTAAGGTTTGCATAGTTGTGACTAATTCTTGATTGCATCCACACAGCGGCAATTAAACTGAGACCTCCTCATTTTTCCCTCCCAAAGAAGCTAAAAGCAGTGACACAGCAAATGAGTCAACGCTGGTCAGGTCAGCCAGGTTGCTCATTTAAAGAGTTGAAATAAAATTTCACTGCAGATTACATACTTTTAGGAATTTTCTCAACTCTATGACTCTAAGAGATTTCTAAACTTCTGAAGCTGACACTAAAAGATAAAGGACTTTCCAGACAAAGTACAGATTCAAATATAAACACGAGGAATTGTCGAACACTGACAGGGACTAGCTCCAGTAAAAATTCTGGTCTAATGATAGAGCATCTGATGAGTCAAATAGAGTTGTAAGAACCAAGAACAGTAATTCAGAGAGTTCTGGTGACCTGAAGATCAAGAATTAAACATTCAAACAGCTTCCTTGTTGATAGTGGGACAATATATGCCTACCTTATCTCCACCATCTGCAAGTTTTTCATAGAGCAATGAACTGACATTAGGTTGAATCAAGGGTCGTTGAGTAGAAGTCTAGATTAAAAAAAGAAAATACTAAGTACATGAAAGCATTACCTTCTGGTCTAGGTCCATTTGAAGCTAAATTTTTAGCTTGTAGTCATTGTCATCTTGGCTGGTCAATCCAAACCCAAGTCTTTTCTTAAAATGGACAATGAAGAAGTCTGACAATTGTTTACTGCGTCCATTAAGGCCATAGGGTATGGGTGACATTTATTATCACATGGGCAATCTAATATTTGATGGTTAAACCCCCAAAAATAGTATTCATGAAGAACAAATCGAAGAGCAAATTAAACCACAAAAATGTAAATGTTATTTTTGGCATACTGTTCAGTATTTCTCTTGTCCACTTGAACCACTTTCCATTTCCATCTAGTGGTCACTTGATGATATGAGCTAGCACCAGTTGCTTGTATTAATGGTCAGATTGAGTAGAAATAAGAAGTTACAGGACAGACCCAATACATCAATGGGTGGAGCTGACTATTTGGCCCCACCTCTTGAAGTTAGTCATTTTTAAGAAAAAACCTATCATAGCTGAACATGACGTTTTTGTTCTTTAACTGCAGGATGGGGGTCAAAGCAGGTCACATGACCACAGGATATTGGGTTAACTGATGGGGAAACCAAAGTTGCAAATGGAAAAAACAAACAGCAGTACAAAGATTACTTGCTGGGTTTAACTAGAAGCTTTAAGGCTGGGGAACAAAGGGTCAGCTAAGCCTTAGGGTTAACTTGTTGGGATTTCTATGCATGTAATCATTCTGCTTTGGATTCTGGATGTGGAAATTCCACCATTTTAGAGACTTTTGAGGAATGGAAAACCCTCAAAGCAGCTGTCAGCAAACTTGTTGGGAACCATAAAACTCTCTGGCCAACATTTCACTCTACAATCCGAATATTACAAGTTAAAGTCCTTGACAGTCCTGAAGACAACAAAACAAAAAGGATTTGACATAGTAAGCTGCCATTAACATTATGTAATGAGAGCAAGTAGATGCCAAAACTTTCATTTCCAAACGCATAGTAAATTTCTTTTATTTTTTGTATCTGTTATCTTATTTTTTTTCTAAACGAAAGGTTTATTCTCTGTGACAGCAAGCTCCCAAAATGGACAGGGAAACATGCTGCCAAAATCCTCCACTGATCATCAATACTTATTCCTTAAATATTCTCTTCTCAGCGTGCATGTTTTTTTTGGATAAGCTATACCAAAGAGTCCTTCAAAGTCTCTTTTCCTGCCTTGACACAATTTTTGGGACAAGCCAGAAAAATCAAGAACCCTGGCCATGTGAAAAACATCAGCAACAGCAATGGGTGCCTCCTCATTTATCCCTTGTAGTGTCCCTAAATCAAGCAATCTGTGGGTCATGTGGTCATGCAGTAACAGAAGACCTATCCAAGATTTTTCTCATACTTACAAACAAACCTCCCTGATTTTGTCTGACCTCTCAAACTCTTCAGAGCTGGATCTGGTTAATGATTGGATGGGAGACCAGTTAGACCAGGTTGCTCTCAGTTTTGCAATTCATCATTGATCGTTCTTTGGGATCACAAGTTCGCGTCTGAATAAATGCTAAAGCTGTATTTGCAATGTTAAAACAATAATTATTTTAGATATCTGGCTGACATCTGCCAGACATACGAGTGCTGTCTGGGTAAGACTTAAGTGCCCAAAATAGCAGCGATGCAAACTTCTTGTGCGTTTATTCACAACTCTACAGTTTGTTGTCTTTTGAAACTTCTACTACAGTCAGAAACCCGTAACATCAACCATCACATAAACAGACAGAGTGTTAGTTTAATATTAGAATTATCTTGGAGGTAAAAGCTTTAAGTATTATGACTTTAGAAGCCTCAGGAGTAGAACTTACAGCAATTTCCCTGCAGGCAGACATGGAGATTCCAGTGCCTTCAATCTGCTTTAGTGCATATTCCTTCTCGTCCTTCCTGCGGAGACAAAAACAGAAAACAGTTATAGGATTGGACACATTCAGCTGGTGATGCTTTCTGTTTGAGCCTCTCAACTGTCATTCTAAGAACAGAAGGTGTCAGGCAGACAGAGCTTCACAGGAGATCTTCAGAAGTTCAACCTCTCTTAGTGCTACTCAGCTTAAGGCAGGAGGTGCAGGATCCATTTGAGGTATTAGAAATTCTGCAGATTGCACATTCAGAAAAAAATGATAGCAATCTAATGAGAAGAGATGCATGATTGAACTGGGTTGGTAAAATTGTTATGGAAGGTTTGTAGTTTCTTTGACTCCTGTAGGTGTGTTCATACGTCATCATGAGTCATGCTGTCTCACAGACACAAAGATATTTTCCGCACCAAGAATGAATGTTGGCCTGGCAAAAATGTAAAACAAGTAAGAAAAAGTTATTGGTCTTTTCCACTTTTAGAAACAGTAAATGTCACACTGTATTTGGAAAATAAAGAGTCCACAAGAAAGTAACTCTGAAAAGAAAGGCTGAAGCTGCACTCCTCTGATAGGATTGCACTGGCTTGGCTCTTTTAAAACGACATGCAAACAGTTACATCAATGAGGGTTGAGTCCACGTAAGTCAGCCAGATGTCAGCCATCGTTGAAAGCAGTAGCTCCACGGGGTTTATCTTTGTTGATAAGACGTATCAACTTAACAGCTGAGCGAACACATGAGAACCTGCAGATTCTGTTTGGAAAACAAAAAGGGAGTCCAGCTTCTTTATCTACTTTAATTCCAACAAAAACAAAAAATTCAAGTTAGCGAACAACCCAAGAACAACTAAACAATGAGACATTTTGGTCATTTGACTAAACGTTGTGGTTAACTTAGTAATTCTTGTAAAACAAAAAGTGTTTCAACCTTATGTCACCCTGACCTGGTTTGGAATTAATAGGTTATGGACCCAACACATCTATTCATTTTCTCTACCTGCTTGTTTCTGCGACGCACCAAAGGAATGGATGTGAAGGGTGAGGACTGTATACATATTGGACAGCTCCCCAGTTCATTGCAGGGCCACACAAAGACAAACCCAAATGAAGGACAATTCAATCAACAATCAACCTATAAAGAATGTTTTAAGACTGGGGGGAAGCCAGAGTGATCAAAGAAATGCATGAATGAGGAGAACATGCAAGAAAGATCCAACCAGGATTCAAGCCAGGCCCTGACTTCTAACCAGGCCCTGACTGCTAACCACTACACCACAATGCACAACATAACTTTTTAACTCAACTCTCCAAATGAATACATACCAAGATTTTTTGAGCCAGACCAAAGTTTGGACAGACTTCTAATTTGGAGACGTTTGAAAGTTCGTCTGAAATCTGGTACAGTCCAAACAAGTGAACTCTGGCGTGATTTACTACAGTGACACTACATGACCATTTTAACATATCATAGGGGTAAGGTAAATGAAAGGCAGACCATAAAATAACCACAGCGTAATGTTGGTAGAAATAAAAGAAAAAGCCAGGAGTGAACTGTCACAGAGGTGCAAGTAAAAAAAGAAACTCCAAGGGATGTTAACTAACTTCATTTGTTAGATTGAATAACTTTCCCTACCTGTTGCAGCGTTTTTTCCCCCTTTTTTTGCTTAGGGCTGACTTGGGGCGAGACCTCCAACCAAATGAACAGTTTAACTACAAACAAGTATTTTAGCAAAACAGACCAAACCAGATATGAGCTTTATGGCAATCTCTGCCAAATAAAACTGTCTAAGTTCCTGATCTAAATGTGCCTTTTTCTTTGGTTGAGTCAAACTTGTGCTGAAGGTCAAAGTTCAAATTCCTGCTGGGTCATTTTTGTTCTCCCTGTGCATGCTTTGGTTTTTCCCTGCTACTCTAGGATCCTCCCACAGAAAAAAAGACAAAAAAAAGTTTTCTATGTTCATTTGTGATACAAAGTAGCCCCTCAGGAATATTTTTTTAAGTTTTATGTAGGTAACTGGCAATCTGTCCAGAGTTTATCATCTTCAGCTTGAAACAATAAAGGAGAACCACCATCAAACCAATGTAACCCTAGTTAGGACAAAGCAGCTAGAGATAATGGATGGATAAACTTGTACTAGGGTTTATTTTAACAACAAAATAAGGTCCGCTAATGTAACAATTAAAATATGTGGACATGTGAAAACAATGATTTCCTCTGACCACGTAATCTTCAACACGACGAGACATTATGTACGGTAGTTAATAAGTAAACTATACTAAGCTGCAAAAAAAGCATTGGATGAACAAAGGAATGCTCACACTGCCCTCGGCAACGCGCGTTCAAGCAACCGCTACCAATGAAAAATCTATGTCAACGCGCGTTTCGGGCTTCCACGTTCAAAATTCCACCATTTTTTACCATAGTTTTTAGGCTCTATGTACAAAAAACGCTGCCAATTCATGCGCGTTACAAGTTAAATCAGGTCAAACTTCAACCAGTCATGGACTCTGATTTGGTAGGGAATTCTGGGTGGCATCCCTTTGAATTCACAGATGTGATATTTGCACGACTTCGACATTTTGCACCAACTGTAGATGGTGGACACACACTAATAAACAAGAAAAAGAAAAGAAGAAGAATCCCCTCGTTACTTGTCCAGTGTGAACATCGTGGGCAGACAGCACGTTCAAGAACGTGCATGCATGTTCTTGAACATGTGTCACATGCCCGGTGTAAACGTAGCTTCCCAGAATCAATCAGAGAATCACATGAGAAAGTAAATGCATCTCTAACATGGCAAGAAGAATAAAAAAACAAGATAAGAGCTGAGAAGAAAAGGAAACTAAATAAACTGACCAAGACATTCACTATGGGGCTCAGCTGCAAAGCTTAAAGTGGGTCAGCCTCCCACACCATCACTCTAAGGCTTCCAGCTCTCAACAGTGAAGAGATAGTATTGAAGAATAATCAAACATTTTCTTTTGTACTTGAGGATCTGAAAGTATTTGGTAATAAAAAGCAACATTATGTTTATTATTTTTCAGGCTGTTTGGTTTTACAAAAGTTTTTCTTGATAAAATGCTTCTTCACCAATCAACAGCTAAAATAGGGCAAAAACATTTGTCAGTCACAAATTCTGCAAGTTGTCCCACTTAAAAAGATGAGAGAAGTCTGTAATTTTCATCATGGATACATTTCAACTTTGAGAGACAGACTGTAGGGACAAATCCAGGAAATCAAGTATGATTTTTTAAAATAGTTTATTTGTATAAGTGTTTGGTCATAACCAAAAGTTCACCTTGATAATTCGTAATGTGACCCTGGTTGGTAACAACAAAGGTCCAACAATTCCTATAGGTCTTCACCAGGTTTGCACTTTATCTGCTAGTTTGGTCAATTCTTCCATGAGTTCTTCTCAAGAGTTCTGATGTTTTGAGGCTGTCACTGGAAAACACAAACTTTCAATTCCCTCCACATATGTTTCATCCTCTCATTGAGTAGAACAACTCACTGAATTGGTGACTGCCAAATACTTTTTTGCACCACTCTACAGTGTTTCATTTCGAGTTGAGGCATATATTTTTGACTGAAAGGTGGACGTGTCTGCATGTAGTTGTTCACCGGACATTATCAGCATGTTGATGTGGGTAAACTTTGGTATATGAGCCCGTTCCACATAAGGTTTCATTTTATTCTTGTGCAGAAATCAATACCTGATGTTTTATACAGTTTGTTTAAGGATGCTTTTTCACACCTCCTGCGACCTTGACTCTCTTTTACAACTGATAAAGTGATATGACTTTATAGGTTTGATGGCACAATAAAAGGTAGTTATGATCAAAATGTTCAGCAATACATACGTGAAAACAGCTTCTATATCGGTAATCATGCCGCTGCATAAGCAGCTGTTTTATTGACAGGATTTCCCACGGATGTTTGCTTTGCTCCAGTCTCTGGTATGCTTCTAAAAATCCCATGGGTGAACCCAAACCAATGGATGAAATGTTCCTGCTTTTCTCCAACATCTGTTCGTTTGCTAGACTATCCCTCTGTGAGAGGAAGCTTCAGCACTAAGAACTATTCTTTTATGCAGATCTTGTCCAGCGTTGTGATGCTTTGGTACTGAATGTACTCTGCTAAGTCATTCAGGTTGAAGATTGAAACAGATGATCATTATACTAGTTGCATAAGGTGCATGGGGTAGCCCTTTGAACTTGTTTGGAATGGGCAGGGTTTACCAAAAGATTAAATATTTTTGTTTAGTGTGGCTTTCTTTGCTAATGAGGATCAGAGCAGCTTTTTGTTGTCACTATACAATCCCAACAAGACGCAATACTTTTTAAACTCGTGCTCCTTCACATTAATCCTATGGGGCAGTACCCAGTTCAAGGCCTTGAAGATATTAACCCAAAAGGTCAAAAATTAAAACAAGAATAAAATTAGGGGAACTTTTTTATTATTATTGTCTTGATAAAAATAAGAAAAAATCCATCATAAATCTGTCTCTCCATCCCACAGGGGATCTCTGTCTGGCCGCCAGCTCGTCTCCTGGTAGCCGGCATAGAGACCGTAACCGCTCCAGCTCCGCTCCAGTTGCCCAACAGTAGCCAGGACCAGTTCAGGAAACCCCACTGCCTTGAAAGCAATACAGCGGGTTAAGAAAATGAATGGAAGTTCTGGAAATCCGATCCACCATATTGGATGCATATTCTATCTGCTGTCGCACAAAATGCCCAACGTTGAGTCCTTGATTGGTTAAGACAGACATGCTACCTCCCCGAGTTTAGATTCTTTTTCACTCTGGCACAAACTGATTTTTAAATGTCTCAATTGAAATGGTAAGCGATCACCACGGCTGTGCTTTGTTTACCCCGTCCAAGTTGTTTTTCATTGACTAAACTGGTAGATGAGCCGGAGTCACAATGGAGTGTTGTGAAACTCATAGTGTAGGTATGTGGCTGATTCAGCTGCTGATCTGACCAACCCAGTTGATGGAAAAAACTCAAACCGAGTCAAGGCTCCTTGTTCCATACTACTTCCATCCAACCAGAAACCTCTACGGCTGCTTTAACACTGCACGTAGTGCTGCCTTAAACAAGATCTGGAAAGGAAATAGAAGTATGAACACGAAAACCAGTTTGTCCTCCTGATCCTATAGAACATTTGAAAGAACCTGCAGCTCATCAACACAATGGATGATCCACTGAAACAAACCCTGATGCAGATCAAACCGGCCGCTATGTTAGTTCGAACCCACGGTTTTTCAGAGTCAAACTGTGGGGTTCTATGTTTTTATTTCCAGTAAGGTGAAAGATTGAAAAAGATAGAAAGGGATAACATTTCGATTTCAAATAGAAGAGATTGTTTTCAACTGAAGCTATTATTGTAAGAAGTTGACAGGTTTCTGAACTTTACAAGAAAAAATCCATCTCTTCATGGTCGGTAAAATAAGTGTGCGTTATAAAAGTCCACAGCTGTTTTATGAAACTGAACAATATTCTGGTGACCCTTCTATCATCATGGGAACCTGAGATGACTCTATAGTCACAACATGCAATAAGGTCAATCTGCTTTCAAGGTTGCGAGCATGTTTTTCTTGACAGCATGACATTCTGAGCCCCAAACATTCCTCCTGTGTCAACCTCATGCTGACTAATCCATCCATGTAGCATCTACACCCGCTGAATCGCTGTCAGGGTCATGGGGTTGCTGGGGCCTATACCAGCTACTATTGGGTGACAGTGGGGTACACCCATTAACTGTATTTGAGAACTGGACTAAGTAACTCCTCCCCTCTTGCGTAGAAAGTTCCTGCTGGCTCCAAGAAGCTATAGACTTCTATAAAGTAATGAACAGCTATCATTCACTCATTGTATTTGTCAGAATAACCATCCTTGTTCTGCAAACTTCTTTTTTACATTTTCTTGCTAATCCTCGTTTTTTTCATTATTTTTTTCTGTAAATGCAAGTTATTCAAGTTACTGACCAATCAGATACCTCAAAAAAAGTATGTGAAAAGTTGAACATTCGAAGCAATTGACAGATTCTCCCAAGCACGTTTCAAATGATAGGGGGTGTAGACTTCCAACAAGCTCACTCCTGGTTATAAGAGTGGTTGCCATAGGAATGTTGACTCAAGACCAACTCTGAACAATCACAACTTACTGACAATTTCTGGTTCCAACAAGGCGACGTGCAGATCGCAAAAAATTGCATCTGAATTGACATAATTTGGTTAATAGCAGAAGCAAGTCAATTTTCTATGGGTCACACTCACTCAGTCCAGTTCTCACATGCAGTCAATACGTACACCTTGGATGGGCTGTGAATCTGTCACAAGACCACACAAGACAAACTTACACCTCGAGACAATTTAGAATCACCAATTAACTAACGAAGCAGGCTTTTGGACTGTGTGAGGAAAGTGGAGTTCCCAGAGAAACCCACATGCACAAGGACAACATACAAAGTCCATACAGAGAGGTCCTAGCTGGGATTCAAACCAGGATCTTCATGCTGGGAGCCGATTTTTAGCATTTAAATTTTAAAATTGTATGTGCTCAAAAATTTATTTTGCATTTAAAACAGAAAAATGAACCTGAAACTCAAAAATACATTCAAACAAAACAATTTTCTGCTGATTGGACAGAAATTCTTCTAATCAGCTCATAGACATATGGTCAAGAATGGCAGAAATTCTGACCAATCAGCATCAAATTTCATGTCCATGTCTGTGATCGGCTGGCTTTTTGACACATCTGTAACGTAGTGTCCTGCTCTCTTTCAAGTGCAGAATTTTTTCTGAAGTCAAAATTGCTTTTTTTGGTCATTGTTTCAAGATTAAAATTTGTTTTGATTGCACATATTTAAGTTTCAAGTGTATTTTTCTGTTTCACGTGCACAATAATTTTTGAGCAGACACATTTTTGTAAGTCTTTTATAAGAGAAGAGATTGTTCAAAATACAAAACAGTACACATTTTTATCAAATCAACTCGCAATTTTGAAATGATTTCCTGCGAATTTGCAAAATATAGAAGTGACATCATGAGGATCACCTCTGACTGACCACAGATTGACGAGCTCCACCTCAACACATAAAAACCACAGCTTCTGTTCTGTTTTAAACCCAGGTTCCGACATGTCTGCTGGCTCATAGCTCCACAGAGCACCGTGGGTCTACGGCAGACATGGGAGCATCTGGGACTTCCTTCGGCCCCTCTGATCCTTTGATCTCAGAAGAACAAAGGTGTTGCTGGAAGTACACGCCGACCAACTGTTACAGAAGTTTGACGTCGCGGCTGCAGCGCCTGAAAAAGCCGCGAGCCGCAGCACGTTCACGGCGTGGACCCCCCACCCCCACCCTCCCCGGACATAAATAAATGAATTAATTAATAATAAACAGTCAAGCTATTAACATTGTTTGTGTTTGTGTGTGTGTGTGTGTGGGGGGGGGGGGGGGGGGGGGGGGGGGTTCGCGCGCATGTGTATGTTACGTGTGTATGCGTGGATGAGCGTTATCGTGAAGGGGGAGGGGGGCGTTGGTGGGTGACTGAGTGAGTGAGTGCGCGCGTGCGTTCCATGAAAACAAAAACACAGACACACAGGGGTTTTGCTTTGGTGGGTCTCGAACCTACCGAGCCGCGCGGCCCGTTAGCGAGACGTGCCGCTCGCGGTCGACGAGACGTCAGAACAAAACAAGAACGTTCACGGTCATCTTACCCGTCTTTGCGCTTAGCTTTATAAACGTGCCCGTAGGTGCCTCGACCCACTTTGCAACCTTCATATTCGAACAGATCTTCCACTCTCTCCCTCTCCGCTGCCAGCTTTGTTTTGAAGTCGTAATCCATTTCAACCCATAAATACGTCTTAAGTTACAATAAAATAAAATATTAATTATTACATGCATTCATTAAATAATCTGGTCGTTTTATTCCCCCACCATTTCCTTGTTTGGGATTTTGGTCTGCTCCGCTTAATGTTCAGTGGCTCGTTGACGTTTCTAATTGGCGCGTGTTGCTAGCTGGGTAGTGTAGTTCAAATTGGGACGTTGACACCATTGAGGACATGGCAAACACCAGGGAAAAAACTACTACCCGCGTTTCTTGATGCGGTTGTTGCACTTCGCGTACTACAGAACTTTCTTCAAAAATGTAACTCTGCCGTGTGACTTTATGGAAATTTTTGACTTAGAATTTTTCCATAAAGTAATTTAAAAGAAAGTATAATATAACCCGTTTCACTCAAAATAGTAGTAGTCATCGTAATAATTCTAATAATCAATAAAATGACCAAAATTAAATGTAATGCAATAATTATTTGATCAAAGACACTGTTGTTTTCAAAATTTTACTTTCTCCGTAAATGACTAAAAATAAAAACTTTTTAATGAACCACGATCATAAAAATAATTCAAAAAATGTACTTTTTTATATAGCATTTATATGCTACACATGATAATAATTATACTGAATAAAGTTTAAAATCTGGGAGAAAATTAAAATATTTTACCTGATGGTATATTCTTTCTTCTTTTAAAAAAAGCCATACATTTTTCCCCCATTATTTTTCATTTTTTATCTTCATTGTGAAAATCCATCACTGAGCACCATAATACTACGTACTATTATTTCTTTAAGGATAAAAAATCGATCCTTTACCAAACAAAATGGTACAAAAATTGTATCTCTTTTATTGTGGAAAAAAGACAGCTCTTAATTTTGTTTTATTTTTTTACAACTTTTTTAAAATGTGCGAAGTGGTTTATTACGTCACAGTGTTTGAGTTGTGAGTGACAGATCCATGGACTAATCATAAACGAGGAATTGAAACCTCAACAGGAGAGTGGTTCGACGCATCGCTGACGTAATGGCGTCGCGGTATAAAAGCACCTCGCGCAGCTACCTCAGTGCTCTACACAGTATGGCCGGCGATATTAGCTAGCGCTCGCTTACGTTGTTCTCTGCTACAGGGAAGACGGTAACTCAAGACAAGCAAACACCCAGATTGTTAAAATACTGTACCTCAATAAGTTAAAGCGAACCAAGGAACGATCAGTTAAGCTGTAAACCATACCACCCAGGTTTGACAGACTATTGGGGTGTCTGTTGTCTCACGATGGAGGATAACGGTGCACATTTCTTCGAGGGGACCGAGAAGCTGCTGGAGGTCTGGTTCTGCCGCCAGGATGAAACTAAAGGCACCGGGGACCTCCGCTCTATCCCAAGGTTTGAGTCATCTCTGTCATCTGAGCCCCCGGACCACATGCGCGGCCTCGTTGCTTTGCCACTTCGTCCATCGCTTAAACGCAAGTTGTTGTGGTTTTCGTGAATAACCATAAATGGCTAAATCTTCGTTAACTAGCTAGTTGGTAAAATTGCTGAGTTTGGGCCTCTAACCCTGCTGCTGGTTAGTCCGCAACCCTGGAAACGGAGGAAAATGGCCACCTCCCCCTTGAAGTGTGGCCCGTCAGCGCTGAGTCATTCATTCGGCTGCTTCGGAAAGACAGCAGCTCTTGACTCGCGTTTGTCCGTCACCTGCTCGCGGACGAATCATCCGTGAAACTGGTCAAATCCATTGTGACACAAAACCACCGGATACGTCTACTACATGGAAATAACCTCTATAGAGGGATCCGGTTGTGTCACGCGGAACTGATCGCGCTACGATCTGTCATTTCGGTGATAATTGTCACTTCCAGGCCTAACTGACACCTATTTTTCTAGACATTAGGCGGGATTTTTCCTCCAAACTTCAACATTTCCGCTTCCTCCGACATAGTTTTTACGTTTACTTGAATTCATCCGCAGTGTCAAAAAATGTACTTTTTGTGTTTATTCATTTGAAATGTGCCTTTATGACAAGTGCGTGAATTTTGGAGATGCCTGTTGTGTTTTCTGCGTCATTTCATAACGAAGGGGGAAGGGCTGGTGGACATGTGCTCGCCTTTATGTCTCCTGGTCTAAAAACAAGGCTTCCTGTCCAGTTTGGGAGCACTGAGTTGGTCTATTGTTTAACAAAAAGTTGTTAAGTTCTTGTTAGAAGAAATATTTCGGTTATTTTAAGGAAAAAAATGTTCAAACGGGGCAACACCGGGACATTTACGGTCTGAATGAACTCTTCGGCCTACCAAAACGCCCCTGCAGCTCACGTTTTCGGCCATGAAGCCTGCCCCCTCCCACTGCTTCTCATTGGTCGATCTCCGCAGGGTCCCTCCAGTTGATTGGCTCGCTGGCGTTTGCTGCGTTCATTGACTGCAGGAGGTGTGGGATATTTGAGCAAGGTCCATAAGAAGGCTTTAAAACGTGACTTTTGACCTTTGCCCCCATCTTAAACCACCCCACCAATGCCTACCATGTGGTTCGGGCTTTAAGGGAGTTGCGAAAGAGTTGGATTAAAGTGAATTATGTCAGCATAGCTCTAAAAATAAAGGGCCTTCTGAGAAATTGGGGTATAAAAAACAGGGACAAATTTATGCATGCCATGAAAGGCTTTTCATCCGTTTTCATTAATAAAAAGATGTACACTTTAATTGCAGAATTTACTACAATGCTATGAATTTGCTATAATAAACCTTTAGTTCAAATGAAGTAAATTCTTTAAAGTGTTTCATAAGGGTTGTTGAGACAAAGTCAAGTGAGTGAGGACTGGCAATACTGTTTTCAGACAGAGAGGGAGATTAGCAGCTAGAGCGACGCAGTCACTGAATCCGTCTCCCTGGACGCTATCCAGTGTCCAAATAAGTCCACAAGGACATCTGATTCACAAATGCGGGGCTCGCTCACATTACTGTGGCAGCTGATGGTCACCCTTGAGGGACTGAGGTCTCAGAGGACGCGCATTATCGCCTCTGAACGCGCCAAGATGAGGCTCCTCTTGGCACAAGACACACGATTTGAACAGGTTTTGCTGTCAGTTAACTTACTTACCTTAAAGATGAGGAGGTCTCAGCTGTTTCACATTGCCTGTGCTGTTCATTTCTAGGATTGTTTCATTATGATGAGCAGCCAGAAACGATCGCTGAAACTCATCCGACACTGAAACAAGACCTGCCTTGGGTCTAACACTTCCCCTTGCGAAAGGATTCCTTCATGTTGCGACAGCCCTAACAGCGCTCCTAGTGAAATGGTGCACCATAAAACTCATGGCTTAAGACCAGAGAGCCTGTGTGTGTTAGCCACACTCTGAAAATGTAGATGAAAGGCTGGTTTGCACTTTGAACAGCTCAAATCCTCTTGGCTTTAAGTTTTAGTTCCAGGAACAACATAATTGCAAGATTATCCAATCTTATTCTATATATATATATATATATATATATATTTTTTTTTTTTTTTTTGTGGAAACATTCCACATTATTCCTTAACTAGGTTCTTGCGGAATTAGAACCGTAGCTGAAAACGTCTCGTCAGCCTTATCAAAAACATAGTTTGATTTACATTCAAATGTTAACCGCTTGTCATTTAAAAAAAAATCAGATATTTTTAAAGCATTTTTATCAGAGCACATTGTATTAGAGCTATTGATAACATTTGCACGACAAGAAATTTACAAAATAATTCACATAAACGCAAAAGAAAGCAGCGAAACATTCTCAAAAGAAATGCGAAGCTTTTACTTCTATTTTATCATTAAAAACTTTGTTAAAAGTATTTAGAAGTTTTCTACGACAAAATAACCCAAATAGCGTAATTGCTTGCACTCACTTTGCTAGCCATGGAAACAAGCAAATATGTCTTGCGTTGCAAGACAGAAGAAAAACTAAAATAGCTCTTTGAAGACTTCAAAATCAGACTAATTGAGTGGTATGCATAAAATATGCGTTGATGTTTACACTAAATCTTTTAGAACGGCAAGGCTAATAAACGCTTCCAAAACGAGGACACCTGGTGGCCATCTAAAGCAATAACAGCCCGTCAAAAAGGCACTTTAAAAGCTGCCTCAGAGAAAAAACAATCTGTCTACAGTAAGTTTACTATGAAGAATATCTAACCGAGTTTTCTTTAATTTAAAGTCTTTCTTTAGAACTTCAAAATGCAGATTGAATCTTTTCTGGATAAAAACACAAACATTTAGTTTCTTGTGTCAAATCAACTGGAAATAAAAGGTGACAATAATAAAGGAGACAAATTCAAGCAAAAACCAAATTTTGTAGTTGCAGCCTTATTTAACAGATGCTCTAGCTTATCTTTTCAAGACTCAAGGAGAACTTCTTGCTTTGAAGCGGCAGCTGGACGATTCGACCGTTGTGAGGTCGGCTCATCTTCCTCATGAAAAAATCATGTCTGCATCAAACAGAGAATTCTTCCTCTTTGTGCTTAAGCACCTACAGAAGAAATCTGAAAGCATATCTCTTTAAAGATTCCTAGAGTTTGTAGGAAAGAAGCAATGCATGAAAGTTCGGAATTAATTTGCGCTCAACATATTCAGTACTTTCAGCAGACGTGTCCACAAGTTTGAAGTCTGACGAGTTTGAGTCAACTCTGAAGTCTTTAGCTGTAATTTACATTCAAGTCTTAAAACCTATCGTTAAAGCAAATTTTTTATGATCGCAAATTTGTATTAATCTACTTTTTAACCACTTGCAAGTACACAGTAACAGGAAGTTTCCCAATGCAAAAGTATTAAAAAAAACTGCTTTTGTTTTTTAAACACAAGGGTTTGTCCATGTAAGCATGTGTATAAACATTTAGTGACATAATTTCTCAGTTTACGCTGTCTTGTGATTTGTGTATTGCAAAAACTGATATTGAAATGTTGATACATTTTGATTTATTATGCAAGCCTACTGACTGGTATAACCTGCAGGTAAAAATACAAATTTACAAGCGAATACTGTGCACAAGTCCCCAATGTCAAGTTGAGTCTAAAGTCCTTGAACTCATTTCTTAAGTTCTCGAGGTTGAGTCTCAAGTCGTGTCTCAAATCTCTACATGCGAGACTCAAGAGCGCCAAAAGTCCAAGTCCCCATTTCTGTCTTTCTGGTTGCAAAGTAGTCTCAAAAACATTCTGTAGTCACACTAATTATGGCTTTCAAGCTAAATATTTCAAGTTTCCATTTCAGTAACGACACTTTTTTTGTCTTTCAGGTTTGAGTGGGACAAACTTCTGGAGAATGTGCACTGTTTGATCATAAGTGTGACAAAGACTGACAAGCAGGAAGCTTATATACTCAGGTGGGTGCAGCAATCTTTGACTGAAAAGTCACCTGTTGGCTTAGTGGTTTTTCTTACGGTGTATTCAGACTGGACGCATTTGATTCGCTTAAAATGAACCAGAGATTCTTTTTCCCCCAATAATACGGAACAACTGTTCAGTCTGAATACACGCAAGTGAACCCAGGACGAGGAACCGTTCTCTGACCCATCTTTCGAGGTGGTCTCAGTTCGTTTCCAATCAGACTGAGGTTCGGTTCACTCTCAAAATGCTCTGGGAGCGGAATAACTGGACCAAAACGGCCACCGTAGCCAAAAGTCACACGATGTTAACATATTAGGAATGAAGCCACCGGTGAGCCGCAGACAAATGTAATGCAATGATTATTGTGTCATCAAAGAGGAAATAACTGATCCAACTGTTTACTTGCTAAAACGTTTATTTTTACACGCTTCTTAACAAAAAAAAACGCTTCTAATATGCTTTTCTGGGTCTCGTTATGTGGCGCTCGCTGCTGTAGCGTCATCCTAAAAGCTAGCTTGTAGTTTAACCTAAAAGCTAGCTTGTAGTTCAACAATGAGAGACGGCAACTAACTGAGACGTGGTCGCATGAATGCAGGCTGATTAAAACAACTTTTAACTCGATACCGATTGGTCTCACTGTTTTCCCTACAATTCTATATGTCATAAACGCTTATCATCCTATCTTCATAGCCGATGGCGCATTAGTCCATTGTGAATTATTCATGTTGGGTTTTAATGCCTCTCTGTGCTTCCTCTTGTCCTTTTAAGAGATCTCAGTTTCATCTAAACTGTCTACCCCTAAAACATGTGCTCAGTTTTAGATGAAAAATTGAGTTTATTTTTCAATTGATTTGGTTTTTGTTGTCTCGTTTTTTTTGCTCTTAATAAAAGAGACATTAGTTAAGGGAAAGGGCGTCAAATGCTTTAAATTCTCAAAATATGAGACACAGTGAAACTGAAATAATTCCTTCTAACTTTAAAGCTTTCAGAATCAGTGAAAGGAGCATCATACATTTGGAACTGCGTAGTTTAAATTCCATCTCGTATCATAGCGCTCCCGATGTTTCTAGGACTTAGTTTCTGTAGAGTGGCAGTATTTCATTGGAAATTTGCTTCGGAGTTGTGGGCTTGACTGTTGGCATGCAGAGCAACCCCGCCCTCTCTTCCCCTCCCCTTTGCTGAGAACTGCAGGGCTTTTGTGGCATATTTTCTACATGAAAAATATGCAGAATATGTCCTTTTCCAAACCGGTTTTTTGTTTACTCCCAATTCACCACAATTTGAGAAAAATAAAAACGCAAATACAATTTTTAAGCTTTTTCCCTCCATCAGTAAAATACCACAAGAACATGTCAAAAAATTGGAAACCGCAATTTTCATGGGTCTTTAACTTCAGGAATTATTCATTGGATTGTTTCCAGATTCACAGAACCCATTTCGTTTGTGTTCACAGTGAGAGTAGCATGTTTGTCTCCAAGAGACGTTTCATTTTAAAGACATGCGGAACCACCCTCTTACTGCAAGCACTGGTTCCTCTACTGGAGCTCGCCAGGGAGTACTGCGGCTTTGACACCATCGAGGTGAGACCGGACGTCTTGTCGTCCCCACAAGTTCACTAATCGATCCCCTGTTCTGATCCGTCTTTTTTTTTGTTTGTTTGTTTTTCCTTTTCCCACCAGAACTTCTTCTACTCCCGCAAGAACTTCATGAAGCCTGCCCATCAGGAGTTCCCTCATCGAAACTTTCAGGAGGAAGTCGACTTTCTGAGCCAGATTTTCCCAAGTAAGTGTTTGGCCGTCGCGGGAAATTGTCAGTATTTCTTCATGCTGGAACACGATCAAAAGTCTGATTTCTTATACGTCCAGAATAACACTTCAGTCGGAGCACTGGATGAAGATGGACCAAACCCTGCAGGTTGTGTCAGTTTTTGACTGATGGTGATGTCCGACCGTAAAAAAACATTTTCCAAAAAACCAAATTTGAATCTTTAATTTACTAATCTAAAGGAAAATGAGACTTTCTGGTAGATAGGGGTAAATATTTGGTAGAAAAAGCCCAAATACAGATCAGGCCTCATCATTTTTAGGAGATTTTGTGTTTTTGTCACTCGTTGTGTCAAAGACTGCGCGGTTCCACCCTAAAATCCCCTATTTTGAACTGGACGAATGCGACAAACCTCAGCTGCAGTCCAGCTGTGCGGTCTCTGGGGAAGCGGTCTCCTCACTGCTGGCAGATGTGGTCTTGAAGGCCTTCCGCTGGCGAATCTTCTCCCACGAGTTCCAACCACAGCATCAGATCTAATTGGTCGGTGCTGTTCGGGGTGCAAACCTAAACTAGGAAGTTGTGATCTTTGTGTCCTGTGAGCAGATCTGTCTGCAGGAGCAGTTTTAGAGAAAGCCAGAAGTTGTTTTTGAGCTTAATGCTGCAGAAAGGCAGCAGGTGATGCATGCAGCTGCAGATGTCCACTCTGCCAGTCAACCTGTTGCTAACTGTGATGTTTCCTCCCTAGATGGTGCAGCCTACTGCATGGGACGTCTGAACTCTGACTGCTGGTAAGAGGTTCATGGGCTTTTGAAGGACGTCAGAAGGTTCCTGCAGATTCTTCACACCTTCTGCCTCCTCCTGCAGGTATCTGTTCACTCTGGACCTGCCGGAGTACTGGGAGAACAACCAGGCAGATCAGACGCTGGAGGTTCTGATGAGCGACCTTGAGCCAGCTATTATGGACCAGTTCTACATGAAAGATGGTGTTTCCGCAAGTGACGTCACTCGTGTAAGTGAACTCTGAGCCCAGAAAAGAAAGCATTTGATAAGAAGTTTTATTTTCTCTTGTACTGATTAAATAGAAGGTTTTTATTAGTTTATTTTTTTCACGTGTATTCCAAACTAATAATTTGTTTGTTTTAAAAACATTTGTAGCTACTTGAACTGATCATTGGCAGAACTTTTTCAAGTACTCTTTAGAAATCCCTCTTTTTTAATTCAAAATCTTTGCATAGAATGTCGTTTTTTGCTGTTAAAAAAAGCATGAAACTGCTTAAAATGTGCTGCGTTGTTGATTTTCTTCTTTTTTTCTAACTTAATGGTTTATGCAATTAATGTAATTCCAGCGGGTTCTGAGGTGGAGAAAACCAACTTTCGCTAATATTCAGCACTCTATAGTTGTAGTGAATTGTTCACACAATCAATCAGGCTGTAGACTTGCAGTATGTCAAAGTGTGAGTGTTATTTAGGGGTCACTGGCGGCGTCTCCGGTGTTTGTGTTAATACGTTGTCTTGTTTTAAAGTCAAGATTGTCTGAAACGAGCATCTGCTTCGTTTCCAGATGAGTGGGATTCGTGACCTGATACCAGGTTCTGTGATCGACGCCACGCTGTTCAACCCTTGTGGATACTCCATGAATGGAATGAAGACAGACGTGAGTGGCGCCCCCTGCCCGTCAGGGACCAGCTGTTTTGAAGCTGCTGGTTGATGTGACCGCTCTGTCTGCAGGGAACATACTGGACCATTCACATCACCCCAGAGCCTGAGTTCTCCTACGTAAGCTTTGAAACCAACCTGTCGCAGACGTCCTACGACGACCTGGTCAGAAAGGTGGTGGAGGTGTTCAAGCCGGGGAAGTTTGTGACCACGCTTTTTGTCAACCAGGTAAGTCTGCCCCTCCCCCTCAACCCTGACGTTTCAGGTCATGGCTCTTTGGGATCCAGCTCTGCTATTTTCCTCCTGCAGCGCTCCAAGTGTCGCAGCGTCTTCTCCTCCAATCAGAAGCTGGAGGGCTACAAGCGCCTCGACCGTCAGTTGGCCCAATTCAACGACTACAACTTCGTCTTCTCAAGCTACACTAAAAACCGCCAGCAGAACCAGCAGAGCTGAGGCCGGAGGATGAAGAAGCGGCGCAAAAGCCTGGGCGGGCCCCCGCGGCCCTCCCTTTGCGACCAGCTTCGGCCTTTAACAGAAAGCTTTTCGTCTTCCTCCTCCCTCCTCTTCCTCAGCTGCACCGCAGCATCTAGTTGTCATCCCTGTGACGTAGATCTCCCGCATGAGAGTTCCCGTCTGCCTGTTCCCACTCGCCACCGTTGCTACGGTCGGAGGCCGCCCTTTTGCTCGCGGTACAGCGGCTCCTTTCTGCAGGTTCGCCCCCTCATCCCCCACAGACAGGGCTTTCGCCCGCCGTAGACCCGGTTCCTGGCATCCTCTGACCGTCCGGTCTCGTCTTGTTTCCATACTCCAAAGCAGGTCCAGTCCTGGTTTTAAAATCAAACGGCTTTCTGTTTGACAGGTTAGCCGCTTGACCCCCACCCCATCCTCACACTGTGGGGTCCAGAATGTAGTTCTGGGTGGTTCTGAATGATCCACATTGACTGGGAGCTGGCTGGTCTAGTTTGGACTCCAAATGCTGACCCGTCTGCTCTGTCGGAGAAAATCCTGGAGACTTCATCCCCCCCGGCTGACCAAACATTAGCCGCGGGGGACGTCCCACCCTGAATGGAGGTCGGGGGGTGAATCAGACTGTGAATCAGCATTTTCCTTTCTGGGCCGGGGGGGTGCAGAAATGTGCCAGAGACCTGCAGGTCTGAGCATGCCAGGGCGACCCCGGATCATTCCACACGGAACCGCTGCTGAACAGCTCTTCTCACGCTGCCTGTGGCCCCCACGCTCCATCTTTTTTTTTTTTGCAGTGAATCAATGGAAATATGAGAGGCCAGCAGTTCTTTTTGTGTGGGGCGGGTTTCTTCCGGACGCATGCCACTTCTAGTTCTCGCCACCTTTTCATCTGCTTTGACCAGCTGCCGCCGTTTTCAGGGGAGGAGGGGGCAGTTCCCAGTTCTCCATGCGGCTTAACCTGTGCTTAATCCCGCCCCCAGCTGGGAGCTCAAAGCAGGTCCTGCCATATGACAAAACCTGCTCCAAAGCTCTGTCCCACTGTGGGCTCCGCAACGGCTCAGACTGGACCAGTAACGGTTCCTGTAAAGAACCAGAACTGGGGCACGTTCCCCTCTGGTTTTGGACCAATTTCTGCTCCTTCAGGGTGGAGTTCTTGTCTGAAGTTGCGGTTCGGACACAGTCGGCCTCCTCTGCTGAAGAACCTGGGGTTCCTACAGCAGAACGAGCCGTGGTTCTGCTGGTGGTCGGGTTAAGTACACGTCTTCTGGTGTTTTTTGTTTTTTTTTCTACAGAATAAATTCTGGATTTTTCTACAAAACCTTTTCTATTTCTGCCGTGGACCAACCTTCCCGTCCTTCCGTCTGTCGCTGTACTTCCACTTCGTTTTAAGTTGACTTCTTGACCCCCCCCTTTCCCTCCCTCTAAGGAGGGGGGAGGGGTCAGGATGCCTCCCCAGGTGAGAGGGTGCAGTTATACGTCAGGATGCGCTGAAGGAGACTCTGCTGTTTCACTCTTTGTTCTGCTGTTCCTTGGTCAATATGTGCTGAATATATCTGTGCTATGAGCTTGAACCTTCAATAAATAAATATCTGTGACGCCACCGGTCTGGTTTTTCTCACCGCCTCCAACATCAGCTGGTCCTTCCAACACAGAGATGTTAGTCGTTAAACTCGTTCCTATTTAATCCCAGTAGGACATAGTTTCTGCAGAGCAGCAGTAGATTTTTAGAAATTACCCACCCCCCACCCCTCCTTTCCATCACCCATAAATGAGAGCTCTCTGTTCACACGCTCTCCCCTTCAACCTAACGTTAGTGGAGCAACAAAACTCGACCGATATCGGCACCATCCAGCCGTACAGTTTTTAGCCAGATACAAGGGAAACGAAGACGTACATGGATCCAGTCGTCTACGAGTGGATGTATCGGATCAGGGAGCTTGTCGCCTGCCCAGCATTTTTTGTCTTTTCCTGATTGCACAACAGTTTCAATGGAGAAATACTCTTGTCATTAGAAAAAGGCCACACGAACTTTGTAAAAACAATTCATGAAATTCTGGAGAACACCTGTGGAATGAAAAATCCATCACTGAGAGCCACTTGAGTCAAATATGCTTGGAAGTCTTGAACCTTCAACCATGTCAGGACTACAGATTTCTGATTTGAGTCCGTAGATTTATAATTGCTAAAATTCTTAGGATTTTAAAGCTTATATTCGAGTTTTAGATTCCGTGAGCTTCATCAATCTTGAAAGATTTTAACAGAATATTTTTCTTGCGTGAGCATTTCAAATAAACATGTAATATAATAGTTTTTTTTTTATTATTATTTTTGAATTTGTTTTTGTCTTTTTTTTCTTAGAGGTCCTGACATGTTTAAAGATTTTCACATTTTTAGTTTTGCTTTTGTTCAAAATGGGCATATTTAAGGTTAAAATCCTTAATTGATCCAGCCCAAGACTCTTATTGGTGACAACCTTCCTCGTCTTGTCTGATTGGTTGGCAGGAATTGCTGCCTTTCATTTGATGGGCTCACCACTTCCCACCACATTCTCCTTTCATAAAAATTCACAATTAAGCTACAAATTGTTTTGTGAACTATTTTTATGAACTGTTTCTGTCATACATGAGCACACTTACTGAATTTGCCACACACACACACACAACAATTCTGAATTTATTTATTTATTTCCATAAACAGTTTTTTTTCCGAGCAAACTCCTACATGTAAAAGGAAAAAAATGAGGAAGCGTGGCAAATTCACCTTTTTATTGAGTTTTGTATCTATATGTCCCTCATAGTAGTGGGAGAAAAAACATCTTGGCCACATTTCTGTCAGGGACAAAATAAACTGCATCCACTGCTGCCTTGTATAAGCATCGCTTGATAATGTGGAATGACTGAAAAAAAAGTCATAATCTTGAAAAATCTGAAACGTTTTAGTATTAGTCCTAAGCAGAACAGTAGACACACTTAAAAGTTTCACTCAGTGAATGCCGAGACAACCAACCTTCCTTTTGGTGTGGCGCCCTCAGTGTCGTGTTTGAATGTAACAATTCAAAATGCTATTGACATCAAGAGTTCAGAAAGAAAGAACTTCACTAAGGTGCGACCAACCGTAGAGTCACTTAAAAACAGGAAAAACAGATTTAATCACGAGACTGTTTATTGGGAAAATACATTGTAGGGGGAAATATCTAAGATCTACTTTAAGAAAATAAAATACTTGTATTATGTACTAAGTATACTCTCATTTGGAGGACTTTTTTTCTTCATGGCATATTGGGGATTTTTTGTGCATTAAATTCAATAAATTTTTTTAGCTTTAAGTACTAAAAGCTCAAATAGTTCTCTGTTTGCCTCCAGTCTCAATCTCTATTGAACCAGACCTCCACAAACATGAAGTCAGCATTAAATACACTACATTTCCCATGATGCAGCAGGTCCTTTGCAGTTGATTTAATTGATGAATCATCTTGGCTTTTCGCTTACAAAACATATTTTGGCAATTTTCAGGTTATTTGCGACTTTTTTTTAACGTAGCATCGCGATAAAATGTATTTTTTTTTAGATAGAATGAACACACAACCATAAAATAAGTAACTAACAAAGTTGTCGTTTTTTATATTTGGCGGCAGATGTCGCCCCCTGGCGGATAAACCAAACCACTTTCAAAGACTCGATGCATTTCTGCTAGGTGGCGGTAACGCGCACACACGACTGCAAACGAAGAAGAGAGCCTCGTGTGTTTTTCTACCGGACAGACCCTCACGTGGAGGTTCTGGTTGCTGGCTCCACAGACGAACAGAACCGAACCTCGACTCAGACATGGCGCACTCAGACGGCATCACGTGAGTACCGCTCGTTCGTGACCTGTAGGTTCGGTTTGACTGGGTACGACCTCAGAGCTCGCTTATAGAAACTCAGGTCCACGTAGTTCTCCACATTTCTAAGTCTTACGTGAAGGACACCGGGAGCGTGGAGGTCTGTAGGGATCCACAGGAAGGTGGAGACCTTCACGAACCTTCACCTTGACATGAAACCACGAACCAGACCGAACTGTTCGGAGAAGCTCCTGAGATCACAGCCTCCTTCACAGATGTTTGTCCGCATGAGATGCTTGGAACACCAGCGTTTGGTTATGGATTCAGAAAATCCCTGCGTGTTTTCTGGTAGAACACAAAGTCACTGGTTCCAGAACACAGGAAAAGTCACTCAGAACATGAAGCGACAGTGTATCCCCATACCATCACACTACCACCGCCATGTTTGTCTCTTGTTTTGAATGTGTCCGAATTACGATCCACAACTCTCAAATTCCAGTGCCCCGAAAGTCTCTGAAAAACAACAGTGTTCATCGATGCTCACTAGATTAGTAAACATTGACCACAATGCATTGTGTGTCTAACATTATTTCAATCAATGAATCTGATTCTACTTATTATTTTATTGTCGTTATTTTACCTTATTTCTGAAGATTAGGTGCAAAAATTGCAACTTGATGTTGAGACTTTTATGGGGTTCTTCTCAGAAAGCCGAAGACGAGGCGCTCCAAGCGCTTCCTGGAGACCAGAGAACCCAAACTGCTGGAGAACGTGAAGAGCGCCATGATCATGAAGGGCGGCAACGCAAGTCAGACGATCACACAGGTCCTCAAAGACATTGTGAGTGACTTCAAATATCCATTAAAGTGCCACTTCAATCACCTTCTGATTTATTATCAAAGCGTTTTAAGCATAATCACGATTATGCAGCCAAAATATTTTTAAAAACCTGCGTAGTTTTCAAAGACATAGTTTCTGCAGAGCGGCAGTAGGTCATTTTAAGCTTAATTTTCTTTATATTTGTCAGCCATCAACAAGAACATGTTAAAAACACAATTCTCATCAAAGTGGGTCTTTATTGAAGTTTCATTGTAGAGGAAAGCATTGTGAGGATGAAGAAACGGACTGAGGAGACTCCAAAGTCTTTATTTATTTAGGCTGACGAAGACGTGAATAAAAAGTTTGTACGCAGCTGTGAACTCAAAGTGAGTGTTACATGATAAAGATGCAGTCTTTTTGAACAATTTACCCAGACGGCAAACCTTTCCTGAAAAACAGCATATGATTTTAAATAATGACCGTCATCGCGATTCACTTGTTCTCCATAGAAAAATGTGTAAACAAACATACACGATGTGGCAAACATTCAACAAGATTAATTAATAGTGCATTAATATAATAAAAAATAATTAATATTAATAAAAATAATGTTTTGTAAGTAACAAAAGAATTGAGTTCAGTGTGTTTTAGCAGCGTCTGTAGCATTACAGAGCTGGTGCTGCACAGCAATCTGCAACCTGTCAGATGTGCTGAATCCTCCTTAAAGTTACAGTTTAAGGATTTTCTTTAGCCTTTCAGAGTAAACTATATCCATATTTATGATCATATATTACCTTTTGAACACTAAAGAACAAATAATTGATGAAATATGAGTAATTTTCATTGACTCTCTTCATACCCCGACCCTTCCTGAAAGGGGCTGTTCTCAGCATGTTTGAATTTGATTTTACTGTTAGATGGCAGTAAAGACGTGTTAAAACCATTTATAAATGACTTTTATGCAGTTTCATTTTCATTTTAAAAAAGTTTGGTCGGTGAAATATATGTTTGGCCGGTGGATTTCTTTTATTATTTACAGGTCAACTTGACCAGTGACCCAAAAGTTAGTTTTTGGTTCCTGTGTGGAGGTATTGTAGTCATTCAGACAGAAAACGGAGCAATTGGTCAAATATAGTAATTTGGTTTATATTGTGATTTCTATTATAGCCTGATATGAAAAAACCGACATCGCAATATAAAAAAATCTATATCTCCCAGCACTAATTTTAAAAACGTAACACTATTGAATGAATGTGTTTTTATCATAAACATCACCAAAAGACCCAATGAAAATATGTCTGAATACAATACAGTCTGGTTCTGCAGACACAAAACGCTCCAGACGTGTGACACTATGGTCACAGCAAGAAGTAATCTTTTCCTTGTCCTTCCTGCAGTACTCTCTGAAGAAACCCAACGCCGTGCTCTACAAGAAGTAAGTGACAGTCTGAGCGGCTCTATAGACGGCTTTCACCACGCCTCAAGTTAACGTCAACACAACCAAAATAAATTAATCTGAATTAAATACAACTAAAAAACTCAAAAACTGGGAGAAACAAAATAATCATTTTCTGATTTTATTTATGGTTTAAAGCTGCTGGAAAACTCAAAAATTTGACTTTATGGAAGAATCGTTGAATTATTGGATGTTGATTTAAAAAAATCTGACATTTTAATTTAAACGTTTTAGCCTTGGAGTGTAGAAACGGAGGTTTAATGGAGCAGTTAACACAGTGTTTGTGTTTCAGGAAGAACATCACTCGACCTTTTGAAGACTCCACTTCTCTGGTGAGATCTTTGACACTTCCCCCTCGCCGCATTTTTTGTCCCACGTGGTTTCTGTCTTAAATTTGGACACTTTTTTGGTATTTTTCAGGAGTTTTTCTCCAAGAAGAGCGACTGCTCTCTGTTCCTGTTCGGCTGCCATAACAAGAAAAGACCCAACAACCTCATTTTTGGTAAATTCTGCAGAGACCTGCTGACCCAATCCTGCCTATAACATGGTTACTTACAAAAGAAAAAAATATTCAATCAATTCTTATTGTTGTGGTTTAGATCGCTTTTTCACAAAAGATGGACTATTTCATACATAATGTGGCCCGTTGTCACAGTAACGAGTCAATGCGTCGCTGTATTTGTATAATTTTATTTCTGCTTACCGTATTTTTTTAACTATAACTATTTTAGTGGAATTTTATTTTTAAACTATGGGAACAAGAATGGACATTTCTAGCAGTTGTTAGTGGGAAAATAATGAACATGAGCATATTTATTTAAAAAAACTATCACATAGAAGTCCCACCTGAGTATAGGTCGCATCCCTGGCCAAACTATGCAAAAACTGGGACTTATACTTAAAATACTTTACATAAAGTTATTCTTCAATATGTTTTCCATTTAAGGCGGATCTAAATTGAACGGAGTCCTGGAAATATTGGTGCATATTTTTAAGAAAAGCTTTGCCAAATCCTGCAAAAAAGAAACTGTGTCAACTGGTGAACAAACGTAAAATTTACTTATTGAAGCTGTTTTGCCGTTTTCTTGCCTTTTTGACTTTTTTTTTTCTTTGCGGCTTTAAATCAATATTTGTTGGGAAAATTTTCTCTAATTCAAGAAAATTGCACGTCTTTGTTTTTATGGCTTTTTTATGACAACTTATTGATGAAATATTACTGTATTCCTAGTTTTAACACCATGATTTACTCATTTTGGACTAAAATATAATACTTGGGTCACATAAGTTCCATTACTACGTAGGATATTTTTCCGTCAGATTTGGTATTTTACATTTTCTTGAGAATCACTGATGATTTGGTTCTTCTTGGGTTGATTTTGTGGTGGGAAATCTGTCCGCTGGGTTTGTTAGACTTGATCAAAGCCTCCTGAAGCATCTTAAGCTAGTGTGTTTGACCCTGAGCTGCTGCAGCTTCACTTATCAGGAAAGAGTTCAAACTTTGAAAGCTGCTAAACTGAAGGGACGTGTGGGAAGAACCTTGTTTGCTGTGTTCCTCGTCAGTCAGAACCTCCTTGTGTTCCTCTGGTTTTTCAGGTCGACTCTTTGACTTCCATGTTCTGGACATGATTGAACTTGGAGTTGAGAAGTTTGTCTCCCTAAGTGAGTTTAAGGTAACAATCTGGCATTTTTTTCCCTCGTGGTTTGAAGTCGCCCTTCTTTCCTGGTTTTGTTTTTTATAGAATCTGTTTACTGTTTGGTCGTCATTTAACACTTTTGCTGTGCAAGCTTTTTGGATTTTCAGGTTAAACGTCAGGATCTCCAGGTCTCCAAGTTTCAGGGCCGTTCTGCTCCTCTTCTGGACTCCTCAGTCTGTTTATGATTCCTGACAATTGTTTGTGTTCTGGTTCAGATCAGTAAATGTCCTGAAGGAACCAAACCCATGCTGGTGTTTGCAGGAGAAGCTTTTGAAATGGACAATGAGTTAAAACGCCTCAAAAGTCTGCTAATAGGTAAGATCTGATGAAGATGAAGGTCTGAGGGGAAACTTTGGCTCTGACCCATTTTTCCGTTCGTTCAGATTTCTTCCGAGGTCCTACAGTTCCTGCGGTCCGTCTGGCTGGTCTGGAACACATTCTGCACTTCACTGCTGTGGACGGGAAGATCTACCTGCGCAGCTACAGGTACTTCAAGCTGACTGCTCCGGCCTGGAGGGGGCGCTCTGATGCTCACAGTGCCGTCTGCCTACAGGTGTCTGCTGAAGAAGTCCGGCTGCAGGATCCCGAGGATCGAGCTGGAGGAGATCGGGCCGTCCATGGACCTGGTGCTGAGAAGAACTCACCTGGCCTCAGACGACCTCTACAAGCTCGCTCACAAGCAGCCCAAAGCTCTGAAGGTGGGTGGAAGCTGCCGTCATGAATGAACCTGTTGGTTATGTTTGCATGTGTGCTCTCTGGTACCACCATGGTAGCTTTACTGCAAAACGTTTTATGTCTGTCTGCTTGTCCGTACATTTTTTATCTTTTATTTATTAATCTTTAATTTTTTTAATGGTAATTTTATTTCTTTAGTTAATTGTGATTTTTATTCCCTGACTATCACGTTTGGGGGAGCAGTCACGGCATTCAGGGGGCATTTCCCCCTCGTGCTCATCCCTGTATCCGGCTTTCAAACTTACTATTGAGAAATACAATAAGTGTCCAGAAGAGGCCGCCAGAGGACAAGTCGCATTGCTTAAAGTGAAGTTATGAACATGATGCGTGAAAGTGTCTTCCTCTAATGTTGGATTTTAAGAGAAACTTTTTTTTAGAAACTTTTTTTCTTCAGAAAATCAACTAACTGTCCTCTTTTTTTTATTCCAGCCCAAGAAAAAGAAGAATATTTCCCATGATGCCTTTGGTACCAAGTTCGGCCGGGTTCACATGCAGAAGCAGGACTTGTCCAAGTTGCAGACTCGCAAGATGAAGGGCCTGAAGAAGAGAAAGGGAGAGGTGGTGGCTGAAGAGGAGCAAAGATCTGAGCCTAAAGTAGCCAAAATGGAGCTATGAAGGCATTTCTCCACAAAGATTCTTCTTGAAGGACAGAAAGTTGTTAACGGCGTTTTTCTGACACCTTTAGGTTCCATTAACGTCAGAATTTCTGACTATTGCGTTCATATTTTTTTGGAAACTTTAATTCATCTTCAAATTGTATCAGTTTTTACATAAAGTGATGAATGTGATGTAAAGATAAACTCATTGTGATTTTTGTAAAAGTGTGACAAAATAAATTCAAACAAAGCAAATTTGTGGCTTCTATAAGTAATGCATTCATGCTGGATTTTCTTATGGAAGTCGATCAGCAGCATAAAAAAATTCAGATAAAAATCAGCTTTTGAGGCAGTAAATATTTTAAAATTGGAGATTAAAATAAAATAAAAGCTGAAGTAAAAAACAAAGTTCCTACTTTAAAATGAGCTAATTTTACTTAATGTAAGTGACTTCTGCCATGAAAAAGGAGCTAAAATAAATGTCTTTAATTCTTCAAATAACCGTTAAGAAAACTCCCCCCAAAATGAAACATGTCCTCCTCCCATTATCAACTCAAAACAAATTTAAAAAGAAGATTGCTGCTAAGTTAATAATTTAACACAAAACGGACGACGTAGAAGTTGAATTGAAAAAGCTGAATTGTTTCACTTCCATTATTTCAAACTTCTCACCTGAGTAAAAATGAGGAATCCCAAACTAGTCAAACTAGAAAGGAACCCAGAACAAATGGAAAACAATAATTAAGCTTCAAATTTTGAACAATGTATGGATCAAAGGTGATTATTACTAAATAAATCAATCTTAAATGTGAAAAAAAACCTTAGACAAGTCTGACCTCAAGCGAAAAAGTAAAAAACATTGAAAAACAAGCTTAAAAAATTCTAACTAAACCAATGCCAGACTCCATGTGAAGCATTAAGTCAGAAATTATTAATAAAAAAAGGTTATTATGAAGTCTAAATGTGTTGACTCAGAGAACTTAGTAAATAAAAGAAAATAAAAAAAGAAACAAGAATTCTAAAAAATGTGAAACTTTTGTCCAATTGGCCAAAGAAATTAAGGAAATTAGAAGCTAATCCTAAAATATGCGAAAGAGTAAAATTGCAAAGATTATAGATGAAGTATTTTACTAAAATATTTAAAAATAAACATTCTACAACGCAAATGCAAGGATTTTATTCTAAACTAAATGAACAAAGTTTAGAGAAGTTGTCAAAATGTTTTACAAAATTAAAACTCATGTTTATTTCTTTTTAATTCAGTGCTGGATTGCAAAAAAATATGATAGAAATGGAATAATAATCGAAAAAAAACACTAAATCAGCTAAACTAAATGATTAAAGTGTCAAATGTGTTGATTTTTGCAACATGAACACCAGAAGTCTGTGTCAGAAAGCAAAATCTGGCTAAACTATATTATAAATTATTTGCATGACAACAATTAACAGCTAAAAGACTTTAATATAAAAAAAACTAAGAGCTAAGCAAAAAAAAAAAAACAAAAAAACCCACAAATTAAGGCAAGGAAACTTATATCGTTCAATAAAAAATGCACCTTGATTTTTTTGAATTCAAGGAAAAATAATTCTGGAAAGTTGCTCAACGTGCAAGAATGATGGAATAAAACATGTTTGTTAAAATGTGGTTACAGGACAACTCAAATAACAATTCAAATGATGAAATCCTGGTGCTAAATCCTTTTAAAATGTTTTTTTCCCTGATAAGTTTTTATTTGAATAAACTCCATCTGTGCAGGATTATTCAGTTTATAAACTTTGTTTTGCATTCAAAACAAACAAAACTAAAAATGTGGAAATGTCAGTTTGATCAAAAGTCCATGTAATTCTGGTTCTCCCATCTGTCGGAACCGAAGGAAAGCTTTGAACCGCATGGAAGAGCAGAACTACATCTGGACCCCTGGAGCTTCTCGGAACCTTGTGAGGTAAGTTCAGCGTCCAATCAGCTGCAGGGCGGCCTGTAGCCCCGCCCCCCGCGCTCTATTTATAATAGTTATCTGCAGTTGTTTGACAGTTACAGACACGTGCTGCCCGAACTTTGTGAAAGGTTTAATTTCAGCCAGAATGAGAGAGGAGAACCCGCTCGATCCCGCCTGTACCAGGCAGGAGGTGCCGGTGGAGGAGCAGGAGGTGCCGGTGGAGGAGCAGGAGGTGCCGGTGGAGGAGCAGGAGGCACCGCGGAAGGAGAACGGGGACTGTTCGGAGAAGATCCCGGAGAAGCAGCCCACCCCGGCAGAGGAAGCGGAGTTCGTGCACCCGGAGGGCGGCTGGGGCTGGGTGGTCATGCTGAGCTCCATGTGGTGCAACGGAACCGTGTTCGGGATCCAGAATTCTTTTGGTTTGCTGTTCGTGGAACTTCTAAAAAGGTTCGGTTCCGAGGAAGACGCAGATCTGCGCTTCAGAACATGTGAGTCCAGGTGTTGCATGGGATCTCGAACCACCTTTGCGCTTTGGTCACAGAGATCAGTCCTTGATTAGGTCATCTTTACTGAGTTAGAAGAACATTTCAGAACCTGCAAGAGATATGGAACCCCAATAATATCAGAAAATGTGGAACCCCAAACAATGTCAGATTATATGGAACCCCAATGATATCAAATTATATGGAACCCCAAACAATGTCAGATTATATGGAACCCCAATGATATCAAATTATATGGAACCCCAACAATATCAGATTATATGGAACCCCAATGATATCAAATTATATGGAACCCCAACAATATCAGATTATATGGAACACTAACAATGTCAGATTATATGGAACCCCAATGATATCAAATTATATGGAACCCCAACAATATGAGATTATTTGGAACCCCAACAATATGAGATTATACGAAACCCCAACAATATCAGAAAATGTGGAACCCCAAACAATGTCAGATTATATGGAACCCCAATGATATCAAATTATATGGAACCCCAACAATATGAGATTATATGAAACCCCAACAATATCAAATTATATGGAACCCTAACAATATCAAATTATATGGAACCCCAACAATATCAAATGATATGGAACCCCAACAATCTTATATTATATAGAACCCCAACAATATCAAATTATATGGAACCCTAACAATATCAGAATATATGGAACCCCAATAATCTTAAATAATATGGAACCCCAACAATACCAAAATAAATAGAACCTTAAAAATGCCACATTTGTAGAATCCCAACAATATCAGAATATTTATAAAAATATATTTAGCAACAAGTAAAAAAAAGACAATGTTGCAGTCCTGAGTTAAAAAAAAAAAAAGAAAAATGTTGCAGTTCCTCAGATGACCACAGGAGGCTGGTGTCTAAGGCAAGTTACTCTTTAGCAGCTTTACACCAAAAATAAATGTATAAAATAGACTTGTGTTAAAATACTATATATGTATATACATTGCTTTGTAGTAATAATAATATTACATAAATTTGTTTAAATTTTATTAATCTAATTTTATTTTTTAGACTTACTAAGGGTGTAATTAAGGGTTTATGTTTTTCATATTTGTTTTATTATATCATATTATAACTGAATTACCTATTTTTAATTTTTTGTTCAGAATCCAATGGGTGACGCCAGAGATTATTAATCCAAAAATGTGTTAATGGTTCTCCTGGGCATTCTAATGTAACTCAGTAAAGTGACAGTTTGCACTGTAGTACAACACTACCTTCTCTAAAGAATTTTCAGAATTTTGCTTTTAGCTAAGGGTCATTTGGTCACTTGGTCGAACCCCACAATGATGTGAGGAAAAAATCCTCATGAAAAAGGTCCAAAAACCGGTATCACAGAGTAACATTTCACTGTGAAAGAAATGGCTGATGTTTGTAGAAGATTTTTGAACTGAACTCTTTATATTTGGTATTTGTGTTTTAAGTCTAGTGTAAAATTGGAATTTTACTAATAATCTTAATATGAAGTAGTTTGCAGTTGTTTTTCAGAATGATATTAAGAGGTTATAGGTTTGGCAATTGTGAAACTTCTGGTAAAACTGGTAAAGTTTTGTCTCTGAGAGGTCAAGGTTTGTCACAGGATTTCTGATCCCCAGAGGAACAAAGCTTTCAAGGTTTACTTGGAGGATCTTTCACTCGGTTTTTCAAAAAAATCCTTTCGTTTTTCTTCTGTTCAGTGTGATGTTCAATGTTGTTGGGTGGTTTGGAAATGTAACAGTTTTTGTTGGTTTGGGACACATTGTGACTCATCTTTGTTGGCTTGCAATGGTTTGAAATGTTTGTTCTGATCATAATTTGTGGTAGTTTTTGTTATTTTGTCATTATTATTATTTTTTTGGTTAGCTTTTGATGGCGTGTGTTGGTTTGAAACGGTCCATGCGATGTTCTTGATGTTTTGTTGTGCTTTTTGATATACATTTTGTTTTTCTGGCGAAGAAATGAAGAATGCTTTATTTATATAAAGTGCTTTACAAAAAAAAAAGAAAGACAAAAGGAAGTTTTGAATAAGAACAATTTAAAACAGAAACAAATAAACACATAAAAATACAAAAAGCAATAAAATACATAATAGACAGATAAGAATGCAATAAAACAAGTAGAAGAAAATAAAATGACACTAACTACTGAGCATTAAAAGCCATTAAAAAAGGATAGTTTTATGCGGGCTGCACCGTGGTGTCGTGGTTATCACCCTTGGCTCACAGTGAGAAGGCCCTGGTTTAAATCCCGTCTGGGTCTTTTCTGTGTGTAGTTTGCATGTTGTACTCGTGCATATGGGGGTTTTCTTTATGTATTCCAGTCCAAAAACGTGCTTCATATGTTAATTTGGGACTCTTACGCTTCCCGTTGATGTAAATGAGAAGCAGGACTTACACGGCGAGGCCTCTTTTCAGGCCTGTGGTCCTCATCTGTGCAATAACTTGCCTGAGGAGAGTTTCTGCATGTGTGGAGGTTTTTAAATGCACATTAAAAACTCATCTTTTTAGCTATGGAATTCACATATTCATAATTATAGAATTCATACATAACTCATGTAATCAACTTATTTAGTTATTTGGCTTTTAGGTATTTTATGGCTTTTATGGCTTATTGTTTTGTACATTTTTACCCTTTCCAACTTGTAATCTACAGTGTCTTCTCAAAGTATAACCCACAGCGTTTCCAACCATTTTATGTTTGTCTCTTGTTATTGCTTTTAGTCTATTGTCATATGACTTTTTAATGTTTTTATGTACACATTTTATGTCAAGCACTTTGTGTTTTACAGCATGTTGACAAAAGGTGCTCTATAAGTAAAGTAATTGAAATTTTAGTCTGTGGTTGTTCGCAGGTAATAGACCCATAGACTGTTGATCATCATCCTTTTGTAGCTGGGTTGTCTCTGTTTTGGATATTGGTCTTCCAACGGTTTCTGATGGTTTTTGATGATTTGTGTTGGTCTTTCGTTGGTTTTTGATGATTTGTGTTGGTCTTCCAATGGTTTCTGATGGTTGTTGATGATTTGTGTTTGTTTTTTGCTTGTTTCTGATAGTTGTTGATGATTTGTGATGTCTGCTGTGGAGTTTCTGATGATTTGCATTGGTCGTGTGTTTCTTTTTTTCTTGTTCTCATATGTGGAGTTGTGGTAGGAAATGTTTCAGTTAAATTTTGGACCTTCTTTTCGCTAAACAAGGAAATAATGAAAAAGGAGTAGAAGTTAAAAAATGTTCTGAGTTTCGTCTGTACTCTTTGTGTTAACATTTATCTTCTTCTTATATAACTTGTGGGGGCTTTTTTTATATCCAGCTGTCACCTCTTAACCCTTGTCTGGTTCATAGACCTTCTCGGATGCAAAAAGCACTTAATCTTGAAGAGTTTGTCATTTCTTTTCTTGTATTTCCTGCTTCATATTTTATGTTTAGTTCCAGTCTGGGCCTCCCAGCTAAACTCAGAAGTCTTTGTGTCATGACCCAGAGTGAAAACCTTATTTTAGAGTGCAGTTGAACTGTTTCCTGCATTGGTCTTCATGGATGTGAGCGCACGTCCACCCATACGGCTTTTCCTTAAAGTATTGAAGGATGTGAAGTAGTACTTGAGCAGAGATGTCCACCGTCTCCAGCAGCTTCCTGTTGAGATCCGGAGGAATTAAACGAACACTCGATCAGGTCGAACAGCGAGTGAAGGAAGTGTAGGTGGAGCTCTGCGGTTGCGGCGACTCGTCTCTCTGACAAGCTGAGAAAAGGGCAGAGGCATTTGATAAACACAGAGACGCGTTACGGTGCAGCATATTCCTTCCTACTCTTTGAAAACGACAGAAACATGAGGCCAGCAAGGTAAAACTGCACCAAACTGTCAAGAGCTTTACTAGAACTTCAGCAGGAACCAGAGGAAACTTAGAGTGTAGAAGACATTTACTCTTATTTTGAAGTAAATTTCACAGCAGACTAAATAAAAAAAATCTCACATTTGGTTTGGTATTCTTTAGTTCTTCTTTTATAGAAAATGGGATTCCAACATCTGCTGAAACTATTCCCCAGGTCTTGTTCTTTGGCATCCTCATGGATAACGTATCAAACATCAATATTTAGTTTAAACACAAGAAACTTGGAGCATGACTTTGTGAAAGTGTTTGCTTCTATATAAATGTTTACCTTTCAACAGAAAAAAGCTTATCTTCAGAGTGGAAAAAGAAGGGTAATCTCCACACTTATAACTTGAAAGATTGTGAAAGATTGGTCATCTGGTGTTGAACCTGCTTGAGATTAAGCCAAAAAGCAACACTCTGACTTCTTGTTTGAAGCAGGTTTGAATTTAGAAAAACTAGATCCAGGTCTGTTCCCCAGGTGACCACTAGTTACAAAAGGGAGACATATCTGGTTCACTCCAACTTTCCAACAGAAATATCTTTACTATCTCACTTCAGACACTCTACCACAAGACCACTGAGTTGGTGTTGAGGAACGCATCAAAATTAGGATTTAAAAAGAAAGTTTTTTCACCATTCGCCACTTAGATTGCTGCTAACAAAGTAAACATTTGCACAGCAGCTGATTAAATGTGATATTGAAACAAACTAAAATCACAATAACTGTGATTTGTGAGAATTTGATTAAAAGTGACTTATTTCAAGGTGTGTTTTCATCAAAGCTTTTCCCATTCTGAAAGTTTCCGTAAAGAATGTTAGGCCTGGCTTTTTATTCTATTTATTTTATTTCTGTGAGCTGACTCCGGTCCCTACCTCCCCTTCTTCTTTTTTTGTTGCTCTTCAGTTAGGAAAAAGCCGTAGAATCAAACCGGTGAATGTTACTGTCTCCTAAAGCCCTAAACCAACTATCTTCATGATATAACTTAATCGGGGGCTCGTCCGGGATAATCTTTACCCATACTAATTGTATGAAAAACCTTTTGTTCAAGCACGTTCGGTTTACAGGACTTTGTTGCTCATCCTAGCCATCTTAAACTTCATTCCTGTTACAAAGATATTCTTTTATGCATTTCTGCTCTTTTTGGCATTAAGATCTCCAAACAGATTCTCAGGCCTCCACCAGGTATCTTCAGTCAGCTCATCAGAGGAGAAAACGCAGAGGAGAAAGAGAAGTGCAACGCGAGAACTCTGCATGTAACTTAAACAGAACAAAATGTGAAATCATTTTCCTTTTTAAGCAGATATTCGATTTCAGTCATCGATCTGGATGTTGTCATAACAGAACGAGTGATGGATTACTAGTATAGTTTAGGGAACTCCTCTTACTGACCGTTTTTTAGCCTCAGTGTTGCGTTATCTTAAAGCAGCAGCGACGTGGCAATGAGCCCCTCCCAGTGTTTCCTTCACAGATGACTGACAGAGCTCCGCCCCTCTGTTTGGGAAGTGGAAGACTTTCCACATCCTGAATGAAAGCGTCACTCATCTGAGTGCTCGGTTTAGGCCTGCTTCCTTTTCATCCATTGTCTGTTTATCAGAGTGTAAACAGAACACCGTCTCCTGTCATATTTCTTTCTTTTTTCTTCCGTGTTGCATAACAGAGTCAGGCTGTGGCGGCTGCTCGGAAGGGCAGACTTTAGCAGATATTTGTCTTCAGCTTTTAGTAGCAAAAAGACTTCAGAGACATTTTAGGAGGTGGCGCTGATGAATCCTGTTAATTAATTAAAGTTATTGGTAAATTTACTGCAGAAAGCTTGGTGTAGAAGCAAGTTTTGTTCCTTTTATTTTGTTTTGATGATCCAAGGGTTTAACACAACAGCATACCAGAAACAGGCTCCAACATGCCCAAGCCTTTATAAGAGAGAAAACACCCAAAACTCAATGTTCCTATTTCTCTGGATAAGTGTGTGAAGAGTTTAGATGGTGATGGCCGAGGGCATGTCACGTTCTAACAACCTGCCGTGCTCTCTAATATACCTGCTTTCTCTGGATGCGACACAAAGCACGCCGGGTCATAACCTGACATTGTTCCTGCCCTTAGCAACATTTCAAAACAGCACTCTGACTAATTCTAACCTCATAACGGCAATATGCCACATGCAGTATATTAGTGTGAAGCACTGCAGTCATCCTGATGGAGGTCCAAACTGTCAGCTGTTAGGAGAAAACCTGCAGATCATGGCTGTAAATCTGAGCTTTTCTCTTTCTGGTTTTCAAAATAACAGTACTTGAATCTGATGCATGAAATATCTGAATTTTATGAAGGTGCATGTCAGGTTGACCTCAGGAGCACAGAGACCTGCAGATTAAATCTTTGCATCCGCTAGGTAACAGTTTGTCGCGGAATGACTTCCTAACTTTCATCCACTGGCGATAAACAGAGTTCTGTTTGCTATGTTGAATTGAAACTGCCATTTACTACTAATTATCAGTTTACATCCCTTCATTTACTGAATCATTCATAAATGAAACGTTATTTCTGTAGCCCTTTCTAATGCCGTCAGACTACCAAAGTGCTTTGCAGTCAAAAAGAGATAAAAAGAAAACTTTACGTTGAGCAAATTAAGAGCAATACAAAAAGCAAAAGCACAGAATTACATCAAAAATTAAATAAATAAAAAAAAACAAGAAGGAAAATACATGTTTTTAATTTCAAAATTTCTACCAAATGCAAGTCAAAAATCAGAAAACATCTCTTTGTGTCAAAGCCAAAATGTTGTTATCCTGCTGGCGGTGTTTAAAGGCTTGAAGCACTAAGCTAGCCCTTTGCTTGTTTGATGTACCGTACACACCGTACACCCATAATCCAGTTCTCATTGCAGCAAATGGCACCACTTCCCAGGAAATAATCAGTTCCATCGCAGCAAAAACAAAAGGGCAAAAAAGTCTTTTAGCCAATCACAAAGTGCCGTGTGGAGGCGGGACCTTCCAACCCTCAGAGCGGCCTCAGATGCCACAGCGTTGGCCTTCACATGTGCTGGCCCCCCCCCTCCCTGTGGGATCGCCAGATGAGGGGGTGGGAGGGTGTTTGCGGCCATGAAAACTGCTGTCTAATGTTGGACCCACCATGGACCTTTGGACCTTCTGCAGAGCTCCTCCAAGCTGATTTCATGACCGACCAACGTCCACATCAACGACGGGGCGTCACCCGGCCCCCGCTGGCTGAAGATTAATTTCATTCAGCGTGAAAGGAAAGCACATAGAGGGGGGAAGAACCTGAAACTGCTGTTTTAAGTGAAACCATCTCTGAGAGCCAAATATTGTTTCAGGATCATAGCTGCAGAGAACTGTCGTCATGATGGGAGAAGGTGCTGGTCTGACTGGTCGGTCACCAGTAACAGCCTCCAACACTGATAGATTATCTGTTATTGACTGAGAAGGCCGAACCCTCACCGAGGAGTACGACAGAGATCTGTGCACAGAGCAGCAAATATTAACAGCAGGCGGCTTTCCCAGGCTGGTACAGTTCTGCAGGATCTGATCCGCGCTTTGGTCGTTTACACGTCTCCAGAACAACTCCAGACCGTCCAGTAAACTGAGTGCTCTTGAGCAACCTTTACAGCAATCAACCGACGGATTTTTGACTCTTTCTCCAGAGGGGGAATTGCTCACATTTTGTTACTTTCTCCTCCGTAGTTCATGTAAATATAAAACACAAACAAACACAGAAAAATGGCAGTTTCGAAGCTGTTTAAGTTAATGTTTGACCGTTTGGCCGTTTGATCTGCAGTGTGTCAGCTGCAGGTGAAGGTTGTTTAGCGATAAACGGAGAAGGTTCACGTGATGGAACCGGACGAAAACCAAACACAGCATTTCTGTCCAAGTCCTTATCACAGCTGTGAAGCATGGCGGTGGAGGGTAATGATGTGAGGTTGTGGTTTTCTAGTGTCAAATCAGAGCAGATACGTCCAACAATGAAAACTTTGTCGTAGACAAAGAAACCCCATGGCAGAACAAACACAGCAACGGACCTGGAAGAGGATGGCTAAAAAAAAGACGATTTGTTCTGGATGGTTCTGAAATACCATCATTGATGACAGACAGCACCAGGAGAAAGAGCAGCGCCAGCATAACTTAATTCAAAAGATGATGATGTGATCCTCTCTCTGGAAATGGACGGCACAGCCGGTGGAGGTTGCCATAGCGCCACTGATGCAGATTCAGTTTCCAATTGGATTTTATTCTTATTTGAGGTTCATTTAAACATTTATGGCTTCATTTAAGTACAGTTGAATACAATATGCAGTCAGTGAATTTAGGACGCTGTTGTAGATTTGTTTTGTTAATCCACTCAGACATTTCAAAGATAAAAAGTGTTTTTTTTCTGTGTCACCCTCTTTTCCAGAAGCCACATCCAACTTGAAAGTTGTTAAAGACGTACTGATGAAAAATGTGTTTTTAACATGTTCTTATGGAATTTTTGTCAGTATTGAGGACATATATTAAGAAACTTGAGCTTAAAATAGCTTTTTAGAGCATGTCTTTATCTAAAACAGTGTGAACCAGGAGCAGATGAAAAAAATGCCTTTGGTAAAAGCTCTGATATTGCTCGCCACTTTTGTTGTACTGGTAATGTTAGATTGGGGGTGTAAGCTAGCGGGAGAGACTGTAAACAGAAAGCTCTCAGTAGTGAGTGATGGGGGTGGGGCTAGGCTGCTCCACGCCAACGGTCTCATCTACAACTCAGAGGTGAATTTTGATGAAGTCCTGCCTCTCTGCAGAAACTACATTCTAGAAAACGACGCAGGTTTATGGATTTTGGGAATGCTTTTAGAATAGAACAACAGATGATTGGAGTGGGACTTTAAGCCATGTTTTTTTATCTTCTTTTTGGTTTTATTTGTGCTTTGAAAACTCAGTTTTCTACTATTTAAAAATGTTCAATTTGGTCTGTAATTTTTAAATGTAACATTTTCCTAGAAATGAATGTACAGCAAGTCGGCTCACTTCCTCAGCAGCTTTCTGTGTTTTAATCCTCAGACTGAGACTGAGGCTGGGAGTGAGGAGTTAAGCCTCAGCATTTTTCTGTCTCTATATTCTCCACTTAAACAGTGGGTGGATGGAAATCCCCCCAATCACCATCCGGCTCCGGCGGACCACCCCCAGTCCCCCCCCCCAACGTGAAACATAACTCCCATTTAACATTTTTCATATGGCACTCCCCTTTCCGGAGGACACTGAAGTCATCTCAGGCATACGTGTTTGAGCTCTGTTTTCTGCGTGGCCACAAATTCTATTTCCTGTTTGTCATCAGCTTTCACTTCCTGCAGCACAAACGCAACTAATTCCGAAGCCTAGATGCAAACTACGGCAACTCTCGCTATCCCCCTGGCTCTAACTCTCACCGAGCCTAATGACTTCCAGCTGCTCTTACAGGGAGATGGAGCTGCGGTGATTTATTGTTCACTCCAGATGTGGAGCTGCACTCAGAGGCCCTAATCAGGGTTACCACTTTAAACGCTTGGAGTTTGGAGGTGGTGAAGTTTGAGCCGCATTTTTCTCTGGAGGAATGTGTCCGAACAGAATTCTGCAAACCTCCAGAGGAAGTTTGGATTTTTGCAGAAAACCTCCACTGTGCCATTTGTGCAGACATCAGGTCTACTCAGGAGTCTTTTGGATTGTGTTCTTGTCGACACTTAAACTCCTTTATAAAGTCAATGAGCTTCAAATGAACAATTTATTCTATGCATTTTGGTTGGAAATCTTCAAAACTAAATCTTGTGAATAGGAGTGATCCATGAACGCATGTTTAACAGGTCATCTGATTCCATTTTAAATCCCAGAGTTTTTATTTACAAACCTTTCTGTAACGAGGAGACGGAGGCGTTTGCATCCACGTTTTAATGACAGAGCACAGGGGCAAGACACAACCGTGGTCAGAGTCCAGCCAAAAATCAAATACACAAAGGCGAGGCAGGATGATGAGGGACAAGCTAAAGTCGAGGCACAGAGAAGAACAAACCAGGAAGTAATGCTCAGACTGTCTGCTGGGCAAAACAAGACTTCGCGAGGAGTACAGTGTAGAACAGGCTAAAGAACAAGACATTGATGAGTCAGAATGGGAAACAGCTTGTGAGGTCAGGTGAGGCAGTCAGTCCTCTGGAGAGGGCTCCCTCTGGTGATTGGAGGTGGAATTGTATGGTTGAGTCCTGACACTCTCTTTAGTTTATTCTTAAAAGTTTTCCATTAAATCCAGAAATTAAGTTTTGAGCTTTTTTTAAACTTTATTTTTTACTTTTTGTGGTGTAACATTTTCCAGTATATTTATCAGTGTTAAATATAGTTAAGCCTTAAGTTATCAAGAGGGGTGAGCAAACTCATAGTTTGGACATTTGGTTTGTCTAGGCCCATGGAGCGTGGTAGAGAGGAGCGTAGGGTTAAGGCGCATCTTTAGAGGAGCACAGGTGTGTCCTACAGTTCCTTTAAGGTTCTTTGAAAATGGAACGTACGATTGTTTTGTGTGGGAAGTGTATCATTAAATATTCGTAAGGCTAATGGAAGTTGGGTGACGTATAGGTCATGTTGTCGTACAGTCCCCTATGCTACACTCGTTATTAAAGCATCAGTGACAATTGCCCTTGCAGCTGTCTGTGTCTTTGCTACAACCTGTCACACACAGCTTCCACCATTTTTCCTCTGCAGAAAACCCAATTTTCAGCCTTAAGGACAAGAATAATGCAATTGGTTGCTTTTAAATTGAGCAGTCATTATTCTGATGCAATTAAATGTATATGTCTCTGACTACTTCATTCAACGTTTGAAAAGAACAGTCTCCGAAGTTGTTTTTACTTTGATTTCTTACCAGATGGCTCACAAATAACTCACTCAAACGGGTCACTCTGACCCTAAAGCAAGTGACTTTTCAGCTCAGGTCTCCAGTACATTACTTTGAATTTGAAAAGGTGGAGGTCATGGACTATCTGCTGAATGATGCTAACAAGGCTCTGACTGCCGTTTTGCTGCTCCTGCCATGTGGTATTTAACTTTGATGTTTCCATGGAAACACCTAGTTCCATGCTGACAAAATGAAATGTAATTCTAAAATGCTGTAATCCTTTCATCCCAGCAGTGCTGCAGCGTTAGGTCTGCTGTCTGCTTGAACGCTGCGTCACTGATGAAGAACAGACAGGCGTTAGAGTTTGACTTGCTGTACCAGTGACATTTCCACCTCCTGACATCAGCTGATCAATGTAAACACTGCAGGGAGCGGGGTGGGGTGGGGGGTGGGGTGTCATCTATGAAACACATTGTTATCTTGTGCGACATCCTTTACATAATGAGAAGATATGAATGGACAGTAAATCAATGAAAGATTTTCAAAGTGAAAATAATAGAGGAGTTCCGGTCTGTGTGACCTTTGGGTTCCGGTATTGTTTCAAATCCATGTTGGAAAGTTATGAATGGATGGATGGATGGATGGATGGATGGATGGATGGATGGATGGATGGATGAAAGGAGAGTAGGTCCAGTGTGGGGTGACCGGGTTTGAAGCTTTTAACGAAGCACACAGACCGTTCAAATCACCCGAATCCCGTCTGCTGAACCGCCTGCAGCCACAGACAGACGTTCCAGCAGACGAGCCGTATTACATGTCTGAAGCAAAGGTGGTTTCAGACTCAGACCTGCAGACATCAGCAGTAATTTCCTGCCGTCTTTTAGGCTTCTGTGTAGCTCCTTTTCCTTACTCCTGGGTTTGACATGAAGCTTACCTCAGCTTATCCTTACGAATATGAGAGCAAGCCAAGCGGACTCATCGACTTTTGTGTTGTCTGGTCGGATCTAAAAGACAGCTGGTCACTGGGTCACACAGGAGATGTTTGTAGTTCAGTTCTGCCAAGTCCAATGGGACATTTTCGATACCCAGAAGAAGTATTTACATGCACATTTTAAACCTCTACCATAAAGGAGTCAGGGAGGCTTTACTGTAACATTGAATATTTGACGATCATGCTGGTTCTACGTGCAGCCAAACCCAGACCTGTGAGGCCAGCTGTGTGTTTCCTCTGAGCTTTCTGACCTCGATCGGCATGAAATCATCTGAGTGTTTGGACAGGAACCAGCAGCAGCCCTGAACCCCGACCTGCTGGACGAAAACAGACAACAAAAACACTGGCTTCTCCTCTGACTCCCACTAAAGAGGAAAACACATCTTCCTCTGCTGTGGATGGTTTTATGTCACATGGTTCCTCTTGTTTAGGTCTAAAATGCTGCTGGCAGTCATTCCTGTCTGCTGTACCATCAATCTGAACTTCTGAAATGTCTCCTGTCTGTTGTTTTCCTCAGCTACTTACATTGATTCTCCGTCTGTGCTTTTGTCTGTCTCCTGCAGCATGGGTGGGCTCCCTCGCCATGGGCATGATTTTCTTCTGCTCTCCTATTGTCAGCATCTTCACCGACATTTTTGGCTGCAGGATCACGGCAGTAGGTGGCGCTGCTGTTGCCCTGGTCGGCTTGCTGGCCAGCTCCTTTGTTGAGTAAGGAAGCATTTTAATGACTCTACTAACCTTAAAAAAACTCTCCAGCAGCAGTTTTTTGGTGCAGTGAGAAGGTCACATGTTCTGCTACAGGAAGTGCTGACAACAGCGTAGACTTTAACCCTTACTATCCTGACCTTGTACAAACTCCGCCCTGCCCGACGTTGATGCTGATCATCTGAGCTTCATGTTTGCTCAAGTGTCATCTCTGACCGATCCTGCAGGGCTGGTGAAGGTGGGGCTCCGAGCCCACTCTGTTGGCAGTGGCTCCTGAAAACTCGCCGTGTGAGGACGCCACACCTCATCTCCACAAACAAGCTATAAAACAACTGATTGCTGCTTATCAGCTGACTGTTGGACAGGCTTTCCTAGAGCAGAGGACCTTTATCTGAAGGTGAAGTTTGACGTTTGACGTCATGGATTTCCAGTTATGTCCTATTCCAACATTCAAAAGTTACAAAGATATTTGTGAAGGTTCAGAGAACCGCAGGAAATTATATATTTTAATGAAATTTATCGGGGATTTTAGTCACTGTTCACATTTGTCCCCTTTAATGCCCTTAATTAACACACTGGTTGCAGATCATTTATAGTTCCCAACTACAAGTGTTTTTACTCAACAGTCCACAAACACCTTTTTCATGTTTAGCTGAAAAAGTCTTCGTTTTCATGAGCAGGGTCCTCTTTGAACCCTTTTACACTAGCAACATCGTAGCTCTTCAACTGTTTGCGCGATTAATGTTATTCAAACGGATTCGAAAGCGGGAAAAACAGCGTGCGTAAGTGTTAAAGTGTTGCATTTATAATAAGTTTGTTGTGTCAATTTGGTACTAGAGCAGTACTACTTAAATACTTTTTCTGGAATTGCGTTAATCGCGTAAACGGTCAAAGATTTACGGTAATTCAAAGAACGTCAACATCGGAGCTAAAGCTTTGGTGTTAAAGGGCTAAGAACTCGTTTAGACAAGAGTGGGATCACAAGGGTCCTATCCATTAGTTTGTTAGTTTTTTCATTTAGATTGAAGGAAAAGGGTTACCGTACTTTCCTCACTAAAGAGCGCGTTAGAAGAAGGCGCACTAAGCAAAACGGAAAAGTCAGAGATAAATCCTTCAGTCTAGTAACTGTTCGTAACAAGCTACATGTTAGCCACGTTAGAAGCATTAGCCATTTTAACCCCTGTAACTCCCAACCTTCTTTGCAACCTGTAAAAAAACAGACAGATACCACAAAAACCTACGTTACTGTGACTACGCTAACTCTAGCCTTGTTAGTAACATGTCAAACAAACACAGTCCGGCACTGCCACATGTATGCAGTGTTAGCGTATTTACAATAACACTCAGACTTAAAATTAAACCAGACTGACGTGCCGTTGACCTCTCAAAATTGCTTTGACATCAGTAAACACAAACAGAATTAATTCAGATGTAAGGCATTCCAGATTAATATACACACTGTTGTTATATGAAAAAAAAGGCTTTTAGGAGAACCTGATAGTGCAGAGAATACAGTATAAAAAACACCAGAAGAAGGGTGAAAAAAATGTCCCCTTTTTATATTCAAAAATCTAGAAAATACTTTTTTCCTCCTGTTAGCTCTTGACAAAGAGTTAGATCTCTCAGAAACTCCATTGAGATACCTAGAATGCCTACATTTTACCTGAGGCCATTTAGATGCTTAGGGTATCTTAAGATATTCTTAGATGGACGGTCCTCAGCTTCAGATTGGTGGACGTTGGTGTCTAAATGTCCTGACAATAGCCGTGTTTCTACTCATGCTAGACAAAGGCTTCACTTTGATTGCAGACAATCTCCAGCACAAAAACCTCGTGTCAGTCATAAGCTAGATTGTCCTCAAAGAATATGCTGCTCACGTAAAGCTTATCTTAATGGGGCTATAACCTGATTAGCCTCCCTGGGGAGGTGTTCCAGGCATGTCCCACTGGGCGGAGGCCAGGGGTAGACCCAGGACTCGCTGGAGAGACGACGTCTCTCGGCTGGCCTGGGAGCGTCTTGGGGTACCTTCACAGGAACGGGAATAAGTGGCTGGGGGGTAGGGAAGTCCGGGCATCCTAGACTGCTGTCGCTGCGAGCCGGTCCCAGATGAGGGGAAGAAGACGGACGTCTAAATTATATTCAGTTATTTTAAAGACATTTTGAAATTCATAGATGGTTTTTTTCTTAAAATAAGTGCATGAGGGTATGGGAGAAGTGGGACTTTTGTACTTATTTTTAACGTTGCCGTGTAGATTAGAGTAATAAAATCGTAAAATAGTTAATTACACCATCATGAACCACGGAACAGAAAAGTTTATCTGTGATCTTTGGCTGCGTGGTGCAGGATCCACCAGTTCCTGTTTGTTAGGAGATCCCAGTGAGTGGACTGTGGACTAGGTTTACAGGTGAAGGTTTCGTTGAGTTGACTTCTGTTTAGGCAACCATCAGTAGTTTGAATTTGATGCGGAGCCACAGAAAGCCGTCTGAACAATGGCACGACAAAGCCCCTACCTTTTATTTCCGAATAAGAAGCTAACGGTTAAACGTAGCAGTTCCTCAGACGACCACTAGAGGCTGGTTGCAAAAGCTTTTATGTTGAAAAATCCAACGTTACACATGAAAGAAAGCAGTGGGTTTTTTCAAATCAGATGCTTACATTTAATTAGAGTTTAAATGTGTGGATATTTTGGAGAAAGGTTTTTGATTTGCAGTTTGGAGGATCGATGGGTGAACCGAGCAGAGCTTCAAACTTTATGTCCACCCCACTTATGGTTCATTTTCACTAGATGGAATTTTAATGGGTGGCGTCAAAGATTACGTACGCCATAGGTGTGACTGTTTGTTTTTCTTTGGCTGATTAAAAATAAGACGTCCAGCAAACATTTTGGATCATCTGTAGAACCCTGAATATGCAGAGGGAGTTTACTGAATTTACTGCACTTGATTCCACAGCTCGCTCCCCTTTAAAGGTCATTCCACTGTGATACCACAGTTGGTTTACAGATGTCTGCTGGAAGGTGAAGTTAGTCAGGGTATCATATCAAAAGAAACATGCATATTTAAAATAGTTCATTTTAAAATATTCAGTTTGTTTGAAATGTAATATTATTTTAATTAGAAACTTTTTGAGGTCTTTTTTAAGTGATTCTATGACGTCACGTCTGTTCTCTTGTTAAAAGGATGCATTTAAAGCAACAAAAGAACAACCAGCAGCCCCAACAGTTGTAGTAATCTTGAAAAATTGTTAAAATGCAAAAAAAAGCAAAAAAATGACTTCTATAGCCAACTTTTTAACATTGCTGTAGGAACTGAGTTTGGAATCTCCTTTTATACCAAAATGTCCAGTTGAATGAAAATACTTTTGGGTTATTTAGCTTTTAAAAAACCTCTAAATTCTCCTTGTACTCAACAACAGAACTGACTGGGGGAGCCGCTCTTTTATTAGAACTTTTGCTGAGGTTAGAGTGGAGGAAGTTTCCTGAATGCTTCATGTAATGATGAGTATTCTGCTTTTTCAGAAGTTTAAAAAAATGTGAAGTATTTCTACAATCATTTCGAGGTTTTTCTTGATAAGATCTGAAAAAACTGTAGGGTAGGCATGTCCAAAGCTTTTCTAGGGTAACCAAAGTATTATCAAGAAGTTATCTTTAAACATAGAAACCTAACAGTAGGAAGAAACACTCGTAAAAAGTTACGGGTTTAAAGAACTGGAGTCGGGATGTTTTCTTGTTTGGCTTGCAGCTCAGTTGAAGACTAAACCAGAGTTTGGTTTTGTCCCTCACAGGTCGCTGGGCCTCATGTACTTCACCTACGGCGTGGTTTTTGCCTGCGGATGCTCGTTCTCCTATCAGCCCAGCCTCGTCATTCTGGGACACTACTTCAAGAAGCGCCTCGGCCTGGTGAACGGCATTGTGACAGCCGGCAGCAGCCTCTTCACCATCCTCATGCCCTACTTGCTCTCTGGCCTGCTCAGCAGCTTGGGCTTTCAGAACACCTTGCGGGTTCTCTGCACCCTAATCTTTGTTCTGGTTCTGGCTGGCTTCAGCTACAGGCCCCTGCTACCCCCAAAACCCAAGAGCTCCCAAAGTGGACAGTCTCGCCTGAGACAGGTCTTCAACACTAACATTTGGAAGTCTGTGGGATACCGCATCTGGGCCTTTGGAATACCTGCAGCCCTGTACGGGTACTTTGTACCCTACGTTCACCTGGTAAGTCTGACTTTTGAACGCGTTTTGGCGTACACAGGAGAAGTAGTTTTATGCACATGAAAGTGAAAGTCACAGCGCAGAGGGTTTTTAACAGAACTGTTCAGTTTCACTCATTTATTCTGCTGATTTGATGAAAGCAAATCGTTAAAATGGTTCTGGTTCTGGTTGGGCGCATTTGCACTATGACTTCCCTTGAGTCAAATTACCAGATTTTTTTACTTTCTTGCAACTTTTCCTGAAGTGTCAGCATGGCCTGCCTCTAAAAAAGCAGAATTGCATCCTGCTGAAGATGATGATTTAGAAACAGTTCTGTCAACAAGGCGTTTCCAGATACCCAATCATGTAACTCAGTTTAACTTCCTGTACAGATGACTTCTTCAGTTTCCCTTGAGCGTTTCCCACAAGATCAGGGGTTTATCTAATGTTAAGGATATCTAATGATCATCAAATGATGGGTTGAAGTAGAGTTTCGGAATTGTAATTGGTGCCAGGTAAACGGTTAATGCGACTTGTGTTTTTGTGCTGCAGTGTTTAGCCTTTCATCAGTGAAATTTTTATTTTTCTACACAGTAGATCAATACTGAACTGGATTCAACAGTACATACAGTCAGTCACGTCTGTTTCTGTTGCTGTGAGGGAGTGGGAGTCTGAAGCTCCTGTTGCTCCAGCTTTGTAAACGGGTTTCCTTCTGTCCATTTTTTTACACTTGTGTTGTTAAAGGACACTGTGGGGTTTGAGGTGGGGGGCTGACTCATGAGGACTCTGTTTGTTTGCACTCTGGGTCTGTTATTGGAAGGAGATCAGCTCTGTGTTCACAGCTCTTCTCCGGTGTCTGCTTCTCCGAGCGGGACTCCACAGGGGTTGGACCCTCAGAGCCTCAGAGTGGGGCCCCGCCCTTTTGGCTTTGAACAGCTCTAACAGCACGCGGTCGGACCTCTGAGACCCTGGAGAGGGATCTGGGACAAAACAGCTGAAAGCAGTCTTTCACGGGTCCGACTTTTTCTGAACGAGCCGCTTCGTGGTCTGAAACGAAACTGCTCTTTGAGGGAAGTTGATCCACATGTGTGCTGAGTCAGCGGAAAGAGGAGCTGATGTGGGACCTGGAAGAAGACAAAAATGTGGACTTTCTGAAAAGGTTTTCAGGTTTGTGGGGAGGAAAAAAACATATCTTGGTTTATGTGTCAAACTGAGTGTCCGTCATGGTGTGGCGGGGTCTCCGTCAGAGGTCGGGCCCAGCTATGGGTGCCGTTAAGATGATCTGGCAATAATGTCACTTAAACCGACTTCATGTTGATGATGCTGATGCCCTACTCTGCAGCTGAGGTCTTCGACTTTTTACCCCCCCCTCACTCAAAGGCCTATATGATGGCCCCAGAAAGAGATGACACCCAGGTTTATATGAGTGAATGCAGCAACTCTGATGGCAAATAGTGAAGGGAGAGGACGACTGCTGTTTCCAGTGATGGCTTGAAACCTGAGTGTTTTTAGAGTCAAGCCTAGATCCAACCAGTGGACCCCCACCCCCCCACCAAATCACGACATAGAACAAAACCCTGGACTTCCATCACGAGTTTCTCTGCTGATACACTGGCAGCTCTCAGCATCTGTCCTCCCCTCACAGCAGGACCTCTGAGCACAGAGCCTGCTGTTGTTGTGTATAGGGGGGAGTGGGAGTCAAACAGGGGTCGGTGCAGATGGATGTGGGTCTGTTGGACTGGGTGGAGACAGATAAACGGGAATGATGTAGCCTGGAGGAGATGATATGTGAGAACTCTCTGACCCAAGAAACATCTGAGCGGTTCTCCATAGAGCCTGAAGGAACCTTGAGTGGAAACATCAGTCCAAGAAAGGCCTGCAGGTTGATTGGCTCTGACAGGGAAAAGGGAATTCAATGCTTCAAGATAAAGACAATGATTGGATCCAGTGTGTTTTTTTTTCTTTTTGGTACTTTAACACAACCCACCTTTATTCGTTGTCACACACCTTGACGTGTGAAATTTGTTCTCTGTATTTGAGCCATCTCCCCGGGGGAGTGGTGAGCTGCAGACTCAGCCGCACTCGGAAACCCCTTACTGCTGAGTGTAAAGCAAGGATCCCATTTTTAGTCTTTGGCATGAATTGGCCATGGATTTGAACTCATGACCTTCTCATCTCAGGGCGAACACTCTACCAAATGTCCACTGAGCTTTTAATTCCTGTAGGTTTTGTGACACTGACAAAAATGTCTTTTACTTGTTGTCCCAGATGAAGCATGTCGAGGAGCGTTTTGGTGCGGACACCAACAAAGAGGTTCTGCTCATGTGCATTGGGATCACGTCTGGAATCGGGAGACTCATCTTCGGTCACGTTGCTGATTACGTCAAAGGGGTCAACAAGGTGTTCCTGCAGGTGAGTCGGAGCTGACCTGAACCAACCGCAGGAGTTTTTTAGTCCTGATAAAATGTCAGAAAGGAGGAGGAGACGCTTGGAAGATCTTAGACCAGGAGGATCCGCCTCTTCTTGGACTCTCCTGAAACTAAAAATACGAGCAAAACTTAGAAGAGTTTCTCCAATCTCCTCTTGTCTCCGCAAGGTGTCTTCGTTCTTCGTCATCGGCGTCATGTCCATGATGATCCCGCTGTGTAACATCTTCGGCGGCCTGATTGCCGTCTGCCTGCTGATGGGGCTCTTTGACGGCTGCTTCATCTGCATCATGGCGCCCATCGCCTTTGAGCTGGTTGGAGCTGAAGATGTATCCCAGGCCATCGGCTGCCTGCTGGGTCTCATGTCTGTGCCCATGGTTGCTGGTCCCCCAATTGCAGGTACAGCAGAATGCTAATAGAGATGTTGGCGTGCCCTCGAGCAAGGCACTGAACTCACACACCATAAACAAAACGTTTCAACAATGTAAAAACCAAACAACCATATTATCTAAAGAATGTTAAGAAGGGCAAGCAGTAGTTTAACTGTTGGGTGTCGGCTCCTCCTAGTGTTCGTGTTGGTCCTCTGCAGACGTTCAGCTGTTTCCTCCCTGAAAAGCTCACATGAAAAACATGTGAATCCTCCTGCTGTCAAACATACATTATGTTGGATCCTCACGACGCCTAAACACGGATATCAGTAACATTCCTCTGATCATGTGAGCGGCATTCAATCCGGAGGAAAACTCAGTCCTTTGTTCGCCAAAAAAATATGTTCAAAGTCTTTTTAACAGGATCTGTGGAGGCTGAGAGAACATCACATCCTTTTGTTCTGTGTTTTACTGTAGTTGGATCACAAGTGCCATAATGTTAGTGTTGTTCAAAGCAATTTGATTTGCAAAGAACATTTTGGCATTTTAGTGATTTCGAAAATCAAATCCTAAAAAATGTTCGGCGCCAGTGAAGTTCTACGTTTTGGTTTTCCACGTTGTGCTCGTTCATGTTTTCCACTGAAGTAAAAGAACATCAATTGCATCTTTGACCCAGCCAAAAATAAACACTCAGCTCAGCTCTCATATGACCTGTTTATGTTGAGTCATCGAGCTGAACAGAACGGAAGCTTCATGTTTGTTGCTGGAAGCGTGCAGCCAAACTGCAGCTGTGTGCTTCTCTGCAGACTAACATCGAGTCTGTTAGGACATTTTTATTTACTAATTTACTTTTTTTTTATTATTATTTGCACCAACCTGACACATGAACATTGTATTTAATGAAATGAAATAGAAAAACAACATTGTATTGACTGTGTTTTCTGTCTGGCAGGTTTTCTCAGGGATAAACTGGGCAGCTATGACGTGGCCTTCTACCTGGCAGGCATCCCTCCCCTAATCGGGGGCATCTTGCTGTGCTTCATTCCCTGGGTGGAGCTCAAGCGGAGAAGAGCGGAGATGAAGGACGCCCAGAGCAGAGATCAGGACGTCACCCAGAAGATGATAGACCACGGAAAGAAACAGGAAGATGCTAAAAGCAAAGAGTTGGACTCAGTCGTGTGAGTTGCCCCTTTATAGACTGACAGACTCCTGCAGGTCAGACGGAGGAGGAGCTAAAATAAAATGCTGCACCTGTGGGTTTAAAGCCAAAAAAAGTGCCTTCAGAAAGACTTAATTCATCTGCAGTGAGACATACCAGTCACGAGCTGGGGTAAAGTTTGAGTGTGGTCCTGAAGCACTGAGTCTTACATCGAGCAAACTTGAAATTTTCTAAATAAAATAGGGAAAAGTGTGTAATTTTGCTGTGAAGAAAGCTGCTGATCCAGTTTATAGGATCTGTCCGCACCATCCCTGTGTGCTGCAGTTATTCAGACATGAGGAACATCTTCTTCCTGCACCATCTCAATCCTCGAAATCTTCTAATGTTCACGTGGTGGTCCGACATCTGCAGCATCTTTAAATGAATCTGTAGTCCTCACATTTGACTCTGGTGTCTGAGCTGCATTTGAAGAATCCGGTTGTGGAGTTACATCCCATCTTAGATTCTGACAAAAGACCTGAAGAACTTTCAAGTCAGAAAGAAATACCTCTTTTTTATCAGGGCACCAAATGAAGTTCAGGTTCTCCAAAGATCTTAAACTAAAATGAATTTAGTCTAAATTAGTCTTAATTTAATAAACAAGACTGAGACCGTGTGTAAAACATTCAGTCCACATCCTCCTTCAGCAGGAAAAACTCTAGGAAGCATTTCATGTATGATGCCATCAGTCTCTCGTATGATTGTAGAGAAATGATGGTCGCACATCAGGCAGTTTAGTGGAGTTCAGCTGTGTGGTTGTGTCTCTTTCATCCAAAGTCATGGACTCTAACACTAAGTCCAGAAAACACTGAGGCTTCACTTCCTCTTCTGCATTTTAGCTACATTTTTTTGTGTTTTGTGGTTCTTTCTTTTTCATGTGACAAATGCAGAACCGAAAGGGACATTTTTTGAAATTCCTCTAACCTCCTCATATGATTTCAATTTTTTTTTTTATAAATTAGGATTTTTAAAGAAGATGTTTGATCCATTAAATAGTACTGGTTGGATAAAAACCCTAATTGTGAAGTGTTGTCTGTGTTATTGACCTCATCGTAGCGGACAGGAAAACCACTGCATCTCGCCATGGTAACAACAGATTCTGGCCACTTCAAGAGGAGCAAAAACCAAAAAAACAGTTCCCTCAAACTGGTCTTAAACTCGCCTCAGAAGGTTTTGCTTGTATTTAAGTTTATATCTGTGTGAAGAATGTTGTATTTGTACCCTCAAGCCTTAAATGATTTTTCCTGAAGACCAAAATGTGTTGAAAAGAAATCTGTTTTTGAATTGTGTGGATGGGCTTGTTGGACAGTAGAGTGCCCCCTGGTGGTTGCTGCTTTTTCTGCATCTCTGGGATGTCAATCAGCTTGAAGAGAGTGATCATTCTGAGGCTGATCAAACCCCTCAAAGCTTTGCTGTAAAGTCCCATTCAGATCATCTCTGTTGGCGCGGAGTAAGCCTGCCCCCATTTTCCATCATCCTTTCGTTTACACTCTCTCCAGCTAGCTTACAGTACCTCACAACCACAAGCTAACATTGTCCTTTTTGTTCATATATTGACGTGCAACAAAAATTGTTAGTGATATTGGATTATTTACCTACAAGTGCATTGGAATGGAGCGTAGCAGGGAGCATATAGGCTGCCGATTGTAGTTTATACGTAACCACTACAAGCTTTTTCAAAAGGTATTATTTTCTTCTGCTCCTGATTCACTGTGATTTGACTATGGAAATACTCATTTTCTCTGTGTATGTCCTCCATCATCAAAAAACAGCCACAGAAACTGATCAAAAACACCAAAAACACCACTGTCATTGGAGTGAGTCTTAAAGATTGCACCAAAAACGCAGTGGCATTTTTACAGTCAGAACTGACTTTTCTCCTAATACACTTCAGCACCAAACCAACTCTTCTTCACTTTATCTGTTGTGCCTTTTTGTACTTCTTTTGTTTATCACCATATAAGCATCAAAGCAATTAGTTGTATTGCCATGTATTTCTCTATATCATGATTTATTAATCTGTTCCACCCGAAGATAAAGTAAAATAATAATTTTTTGAGGAAAAACTGAAACTACAATATTTGTCAACTTTTTGGGTTTTTGACATCTCTGCCTCTCCAGATGTTTTAGACTTTGTATAGTTTTCTTTCTTTGTGGTTGAATATCTTATTCCATCATTTTCCTTCTTCAGAAGATGGAGCTAAATTAAACTTAACTTGTTTTGCCATTTTTTGTATCCATTTGTGTGATATCTTGTTTAATTTGAGTTGAATTCATATTTAGAGTGATATCAATGTATTTTGCTAAGTTGCAAACTTTGTAACACAGTACAGTATATATACACTTTATGTAAACACTATCAATTTCCACTCATTTCAATAAAATAAAAAGTTGTTAAAGTTTTTGAGAGTTTCTCTGTACTAAATTGATACTTGAATTGCAACCATTGCTTTTTTGTTGCTGTAGTCTTAGCTACCATAGCATTCCTGAGACTGATGCGTGTGCTTTTTGTTTGCATATATCTAATAACCCAACATAGCAAAGGTAAACTGATGCACTCATTCTAGAGGAAAGAAAGGGACACCTATAAGAAGCACATACATTATTTTTTTACAGGATAATGTGATGTAATAAGCAAAACGATCCATTTGCAGTTGATTTTTTCAGAGTAACACCCAAACCATCTTCTAAGAATGTCATAGTCCGTACTTTTTTTTTAAATTAAAAACACATATCATTTACGGAGAACTGGTCAAATATTGATCCAGGGTTCTAATACACATCATTCACACTCCCTGTGGTTTAAATTCTCATTTTATTTACTGTTCAGTTTCAAAAGTGACAATTCCCTTACAAAATGTCTCATAATCTAGGTAAAACTAGGTTAATACCCCCATGACAACAGTGGGTCTGTTTAACTAAAAATAAAGAGAAAGTTTAAAAAAAACAAAAAGACGTTTATTTTTACATTAACTATTCTCTCATTTTTGTATTTATTTTATTTAGCTGGTGAGTTTTGATTTAAAAAAAATGTGAGTTGAAATAAAAAGTGCCCAAATAAATCAAGACAGTAAATAGTATGAGTTTAACATGACCTAATAACCTTTCAAGATTGTTGTACATTAAAATGTGTTAAACCCAAATTAACGTTAATTTACATATTCGTTGCTCGCCGCGTGGCCAAACATGTTCTGTAAGCTCGCCGCTTCAGCTGTGTGTGGGAGGAGCTTCCTGCTAATGTTTTTAGCCAGATTGGTATATGGAAATGTGTCTGTTTATCTCATTTACAGTGCATGGGAGACACAGATGATGTTTAGAGATCAGGTTTATTTATTTTGAAGAGTTCTACAAAAACATTAGTAATCACGTCACCATGTTTGGGTTCATTGAAACATTTAGAGTCTCCTGGTTGCCACAGTGAGTTTCTCTCCTGCTGTGTCTGACTGACTGCGCTTGTGCTGGGTTTCCATCTCTCTCTGATCGAGTTCAAATGCTTACTGTTGCACATTAACATAAGAGAGCAAAAATAAAAACAAAGCAAATTTAGTATAGCAAATCCAATTTGTGCAATTTCAGAAGTAATGGAAACACGACTTATGAAAATAAGAAAACATCATAAAGTTCAGGAGGCCTGAGCAGACTGCTTTCCCATCCAGCAGCGGCCCTCTGTCTGGCCGCCAGCTCCTCTTCCCGGAGCCGGCATAGTGATCGTGTCCACTACACCTCTATAAGTCCTGCGACAGATTCTCTTGAGTGTACCCGTCTTCACCCAACAGTAACCGTGACGGGATCTGGAAACCCCGCTGCCCAGAAAGGGAAACAGCGGGTTAAGAAAATGAATGGAAGTTCAGGAGAGCTATTTATGATCAACCATATTGGATGTTTTCTCCACGATGTCACTGAAAACCTCATATGCCTGAAGCTGAGTCCCTGATTGGTTGAGGAGACGCAGCCATCTCCTCAGAGTTTTTTTAAACGTTGGCCAGAAGCAGCGGCCGCTCAATTCGCACTGTTTCCAGACTTTTGTGCTGCACCGGCTGCAGAACCTCAATTCGCGTCTAAACCATAGACTTTCCATTGAAACTGGCGCCTCCGCGGCGCGAATCGCGCTCGGTGTGTGGGCAACTTTTTGCTTTCCATAACACTCTATTGCTTCCTGTTGGCCTGAACAAATTGCTCGTGATGAAACAAAGATGCAAAATAAGGACAGAAGCTGTGCTCTGCTGTACATTTAAGACCCAAAGGCAGGCGTTATTACGCTGCAATCTGAAAGAGGCATTACATGGATTGTTTCAGATGATAATTTTGATTTATTGAAACAAGATTGGAATACATGTTTTTTTTATTGAAGATATAAGTTGAGTTGAAGATGTGCGTGCTTCTGTGTTGAGAGGTTTTGTGTTTTGGATGTTTATGTATGTATTTCGTGTTCCCACCAGGTCTCACAAATGAACCGGGTGAGCCTCGGAGTGCATAGACGATCTCTGTAGACCTCCTGTTAGACATTGACCCGTGGAGGACCTCGGCGGCTGCATCGCTTGCAGGTCCGCTTTACTCTCCGGACACCGTGTGTGTTTAAAATGGCTTTGGCGCGGGTTAAACTGTGACCGCTTAACGGGAGACTCCGCAACGCAGAAGAAAGCTTCGCAGAGATCCGCGGCAGCGTCAGGGCCGCGGCGCGGTGTGACAGGTATGTCTTCCTCCGCCGAGACAGATAGCGTCGGTAAAAAGAAGCACGTTCGATTCGCCAGCATGGGGGACGATGACGACGACGAGCAGGACGAAGACACTCTGTTCGACAAGAGGAACGACGCGGGGAGGAAGCTCAGGAGCACCCTGAAGGCGGTCAGAAGGACGGCGAAACCGGGATGCGAGGACCGAGTGAAAGTGGTCGGTGGGGGAAACGGTGGACGGGGAACCTACGTGCGCTGGGTAGTCACGCTCGTGCTCTGTGGGTCTTCCCTGGGCTTGGTAGGTACCGGTATCAGAACCGAATCAATAGGAAAACCGTGGATACCTTGTCATGGCTCAGGTTGTAGCTCAGATATGGAAAGCCAACAAGGTGAAAAATTATGAAACGCCCTTACCAATCAAATGTTTTTTCTTTGTCTAATTAAAATAAATTGGGTCTAGTTTTTACAAAATGTATGTATTTTTTGTTATATTTGTTCTATAATTGATTATATATTTATGTAGTCTGTAATCCTGCCAGATCAGTAGAGGGCAGTGTTTTTACAGTGCATGTGCCTTTTATAACTGGATCATTTCCTAATTGATTTCAAGTTGTGCGTTGTTTTTAAAGAAGGAAAAAAAAAAAACCCTCATAAATGTTTTCTGACATTTAAATGAGCAGATATCTTCCAATTGTGGCCAGTGTCTAATTGACCATGGTCTCCAATAAGTCCCGGGTCTAACAGGTGTTAGTTTCTTTAGACGTCGGTCTCTAATAGTGGCTGGGCTCCTTTAAGATCTGCCCAAACCCACCAGGTCTTGCACAGTTGTACAGATGTCAGGTGTCTGTAGAATTTGTTTTTTAAGCCAGTGTAGCAATGACCAAGAAACGCTCATTCAATTTAGTGTTTACATTTTGTGCAGTGGCATACACCTATCAAGGTTATTTCTGAAAACACAGGACAGTATTAACAAAGTGAAGAGCTGGGTACGATTTCTCGCGAGAAGCGCCAAAAACAGACAAACGCTCAGCATGTCTGCCTCAAGCAGTTCTGACCCGAGGTCGCAGTTTGACCTCCTAGTTTTATCCAAAATTAGGTTGCCCTGGTTACACAAAGGAAGAAATGGACCAAAAGATTGCAAGGTCAATAGTTATAAACAACACTCTTTTAATTTTCTTGCTGCAGACAGGGGAGGGTCAATGAGCACTTATGTTTAAAGTTAAAGTCCTATCAGTTGTCACGCAGCTAGGTATGTGAATGAAATTTGTTTTTCGCATTTGATCCATCGCCTAGGGAGCAGTGAGCTGCAGCCACAGCCGCACTTGGTAACCATTTAGTGGTTTAGCCCCCCCAATCAAACCCTTTAAGGCCAAGTGTCAAGCAGGGAGGCGTTGGGTCCCATTTTTAGTCTTTGGGATGACTTGACCTGGATTTGAACTCATGACCTTCCAGTCTCAGGCCAGACACTCTAACACAAGGCTACTGAGCTGTTTTTTTTTTTTTTTTTAATCTCCAGCTGAATTCTGAACTCTTGTTGCTCATTTGGTGGCAGGAGCTCCTTTTCTCTAGATGGCACACAAAAAACTCTAGTACGGCTAATTTTAATGTGTAGGTTTAACAGCAGTTAGAATGATAATAAAAAAAGTATATCTAAAAAAAACAACAAAAAATTATTCTAGTGAGGAATCTGCACAACATTTTGGGGTGGATCCTAAACATATCCAAGAATGGCGCACGCAGATTGGTGATGTGGAGAAGACGGGTGCAGAAAAGGAGCAAGAAGCAAACAATTTCCTGGTGAAGGTGCAAAGGAAGCAAGCAAACAAATGACAAGAACGTGAATAATCTGATCCAGTTAATCAGCAATGATATGAGCTGGAAAACAAGCAGGGTGGTAGACCTTGCTCTAGTCTAGTCTAACTAGACTTAGCTGTTAAAAGAAATGTTTGGATTATTTTGTTTTTAATTAGGATTCATACTTTAATCTATAAAAAATGTATTTATTGATGGAATACATTTTTACATTTTGTTTTATAATGTACATTGACAACATAGCTTTACCTAATGAAAACACCTTACATTTAATTAGAGCCATGCTTAGTGGGTACTACTGGAAATGCACCATTAATAGGTTTGCATTCAGACTCTAGATGTGTGATGAGTGGAAGTTAGAGACTTTTTCAACCCCGACCAACTTGCCTTGATACTGTAGAGTACCTCAAACATAATTTTAACTATGGGCTATTTTGATCCCTAAGGGATTCATTTCAATCAATGTCATTGGGCCAGTAAATGAAGCAACTTATGTAAACTGTGTGCACTGAAAAATGGGATTCTTCATAAGATCTGTGCACACTGCCCTCAGCTACGGGTGTTCCTTCCAATGAGAAGTATATGTAAATGCACGTTTCAGGCTTTCATGTTCAAAACTCACGTTCACGCATAGCTACGCATGGTTTTATGGCTGTTTTGGGACTCCTCATACAAATCATGCGGCTGTTGAACCTGTGTTGCCAGTTAAACCAGGTCGAACCTTTGCCAATCAGGGACTCGGATTTGGTAGTGACTTTGAGAATAGCTGGTTAACCTGGTGAACCCAGACACTGCGACAGGCTTGACGGCATCTGCTTGTTTATACCTAAGGCCACCCCGTCTTGGCACGATTGTTCTCCACATCAGCCATTGCAGGGACACTAGCAATGAACCGAACGGCTTCCGTTTATTGCCCAAATCCTGAGATTTGCATAGCTTCAGCATTCTGCACCAAGCCTCTTCTAACTGTAGGTTGCGTTCATGTGCAAGCAAACTGTAGAAAAAGAAGAAGCCCTTCCCTGCTTGTCCATTGTGAACACTGTTCAAGAACGCGTGTCGGTGTGTATGTAGCTTTAGGACTCGTACACTCACACATCATTCAAACAGCCGCACCCATAATGTAAAGCAATTATTATTGTAAATGAACAAAAAATAGTACATTTAAAAAAGAAATTCACCTGTATCAAAGTTATGTGATGTATTAAATCGATCTTGTACTTTGTGTAAATGTTTAATTTCTGTTGAAAACATTTAGGGAGAGTATGCTTCTCCTGTAACCTGCTCCGCTCCTCTTTGCAGGGCATGAGCATCTCTGTTCTTGGCCCCACCTTTGAGGATCTAGCTTTGAACGTGAAGAAGAACGTCAGCAACATCTCTTACGTCTTCATAGGCCGCTCTGCTGGCTATATTGGTGGATCTCTCATTGGGGGAGTTCTTTTTGACTGCATGAACCCCAATCTGCTGCTGGGTAAGCCCTGTTAACTACATTATCCTAATTTAGTCACATGAAGCGGAGGAGAAGGAAAATGCTGTTTGGAGAAATGTTTAGAAAACTATGGACAACCAGTATGACTCATTCCAGTTTTATTGTTTTATCTGTTCTTTTATCAGCTGTTTTACCTTGACAAAGATCTGACCCTCTAAAACAGGGTCAAAGTGACATGTTCCGCACAGGAGCACCGTCTGACAGATAAAAAACCATATTCCATGAGAGCATTTCTGTCTTCCAGGATTTTCCATGCTCCTCACAGCGTTTGGAATGTATGCGATCCCGTTCTGTAAGCACGCCGCGCTCCTCACCGCCTTCATGTTTAGCATCGGAGTATCCATGGGTGCTCTGGACACAGGTGAGACCGTTTTGAAGATTTGTCTTCATTTTGTTCATATTTATATATCATATTATAAATATTTAGAAAGAAATAAATGCAAACCTAAATATTATCAACCCGGATATTTGGTGTCTAAATGTTAAATTTAAATCTAAATCTAAACAAAAATGTTACTTTTCCCTCCAAAAAACAAATGTTACATTTTAATGGCATTTTAAAAATCAAAAAAGTTAATCTTAGTTTGTAAAGGTAAACATTCATATTAAGCTACAAGTGAAACTGTATGCTAAATATAAAAAGTTCAAATTATTCTTTTACATTTTTAAATAAAATTGAAATGTTATATTTAGAAAAACTAACTACAAAATTTAAAAAAGCCAAACATAAATGTAAATAATGTATGTGGAATAAATGTGTTTCCAGTGCAAATGTAATGTAAACTCAATGTGAAATTAAATGAAAACATAAAAGCAAATCTAAATATAAATATGAAATTGCTATTTGAACTATCTCTGCTGCTGTCTTTATTCAGTTTTATACAAAAAGTTTACAGCTCAGAGATTTGGAAACATCTTCAGAAATCAAAGATGTAGTGAGAGGTCTCATCATTACGACAGATGCTTTTAAATGTAAATCTACGTTTTTAATGCTGAACTTTAGGAAGCTTTTTCATTCAGGTGGTTTTGCTGACTCAAATTGGTTGTGAGGGGACCACTCAGAATGTTTGCTCTGTCGTTTGGTTGACTTGGTCTTAGTCTGGTCACAAATCTTTTAGTCCCAGAGCCTGGTTTCCATTCAAAACAGGTTTACCTTGTTTCTATATCAGAGTTCAGTTGAGTTGTCACAGCTGCCGAGTGATGCCGGCTCCTGTAAATGGTAAACATGTCAGTGTGAATGCTCCCAGTTTGTCTGCTTCTATGTTGAAATTACACTGACCTGCTCGTTCTGACATCGGGTGTTTCTTATTTTCTGGGTAGGTGGTAACGTGCTCATCCTAAACACCTGGGGGGACCAGGCTGGCCCCCACATGCAGGCTCTTCACTTCAGCTTTGCCGCAGGAGCCTTCGTGTCACCCATCATCGCAAAGCTGCTGTTTGGTTCGGACGAGAGGGGAAGTGTTGGGGTTCCTCTTCTCAATGCAACTCTTCCCATCACCAAAGCTCCTGCCCCGGAAACTGCCTTCAACCTCAAGTCCTCCCTGAAGTCCATGTGGGCCTACATCGTAATCGGCTCCTTCCTCTTCCTGGTCTCCTTTCTCTTCTTCATACTCTATAGTCGCTGCAGCACTGCAAAGGATCAGTCTCATTCAGCATCAGGAAAGCAGCTGGTGGCCAAACACCACCTGGCTCTGGTTTTCCTGCTCTTCCTCTTCTTCTTCGCTTATGTGGGTGCCGAGGTGGCCTATGGCTCCTTCATTTTTATCTTTGCTAAGGACTTTGCTCACATGCCTGAAGCCCAGGCTGCTGGTCTCAACTCGCTCTTTTGGGGTATGTTTGCCATCACCCGAGGCTTTGCCATCTTCTTTGCCACCTGCATGTTCCCCGGCACCATGATTCTGCTCTGCCTGCTGGGCTCCACGCTCTCATCCCTCCTGCTCTGCCTCTTCAGCAACCACAAGGTGGCGCTGTGGGTTTGCAGTGGTGTGTATGGGGCCTCCATGGCCACCACCTTCCCCAGTGGCATTTCGTGGTTGCAGCAGTACACCACGATCACGGGCCACACGGCAGCAGTGTTTGTGGTCGGGGCGGCGCTGGGAGAGATGGTTCTGCCGGCGCTGGTGGGCTTCCTGCAGGGGCGGTACCAACATCAGCCCCTGCTCCTGTACCTGTCCCTGGTCACCTCCACCTTCACCTCCATCATTTTCCCCGTGATGTATAAGCTAGCCTCGGCCCCCAGCAGCCCCGGGAGAAAGCCCCACGTAGAACGCCAAATAGAGGCTGATGACAGCGAGTACAGACGGGCGCTGTTGGACTCAGGAGGCAATGAGGAGGAAGAGGAGGATCAAGAGGATGAAGCTGACCAATGGAATGATGCTGATTTTGAGGTCATCGAGATGGATGACGCCTCACCTAGTCCTGACACAGGTGGTGGCGAAGCGATGTCCTCAGAGGGATGCTCTGTAGGTGGAGACTCTCCAAGACACAAACTGCTGCTTTCTTTGGACAGAGAGAAAAGTGACTGAATTGACTCTGAACCTTTTTCTGGTCTCATTTCGTGGCCAGAAACGGGAACACGTTATGTGTAAAAAGGTTTGGACTGGGACTACCTCAGTGGTTCCATTCAAAAGGAAGAACTATCAGGTGTTGAACTCCAGCCATCATGAGACGGTGTCCTGCTTCAGGGATGTCTGAAAAAACATCCAGATGCAGGTCCTCCAGGCCTGGAGTCTGACACCCCTAAAGTACTGAAACTTTGTAGAACACAGCTCAGAGCCTAAAGTACACTAGTTTTTGAAGGACAAATGGGCAGACTGTTGTGTGGTGTCCCAATGGATGATTGTCAGATGTTTAATGTGCTGTTGTGTGTTCAAAATATGGCAAGCCAGAGGGTCCATTAATGCCTTTATTTTATTTAAAGGGGGTTTTTATTTAAGAAAGATGGAAGGGAAATCCAAGATCAGTTTAACTCCTAAGTATAAGAAAAATAAATATGTGAGCATATTTTGAGATCATATAAAAACAAAAACACTTATATTTTAAATTGTAATTGTAAAAGCCTGCTTATTTATTTATTTTTACATGAAGTCAAGTCCAAGTGTTGGGATGAATGAAGAGACATCTTGATTTTCTGAGATTTGTTGTTCTTTATTTACAAAATAATGCTCCAAATGTGAGCAGTTTTCTGCTAGTTTAGAAAGTTAAAAACAAAACTCTATGAAAGTCAAGTATCTCTAAGGATGAATATAAAAATGTGCAACTGATAGGACTACGGTGTATTTTAGAATGCATTAATGAAGGATTGCAAGCACAAACTGCTACTGGAATTAATTTGATAATGCACCAAAACTCTAAAGGAAATGTGCTGCTATTCTCAGATTTTTTCAGGTGACCAAACATTTAAAATCCTCCAGTAAGAAGCCATGTAATGTTCCCCTACCACCCCCCGCCTCCCAGTATTTAGCTTGTGGGGCTAAATCAATTGCTTATGACTATCATATTGAACTATATTAAGTGAAAAGCACAATTTCTTAGTCATCAAATGCTGCTTATTGTTAGAATTTGAAAAATAAGGTTTACTACAATACCTTGTGCAGAGAAAATGTGGTGCTGGCACTATGGTTGAAGGTAAATTAATTTATATCCCCTTTCCTAGTGAATTACTGTAGAATATGGAATGCATTTATGGTTGCACTCTACAAAAACAACTACGTTTAATTTTTCTACTCCACTGGCTTGCCATACTTTATTCCTTGTGTCGTTACTGTAAATTATCTGTAAGCTTACAGGGAGTACTACAAACTTTTTTTCTGAATGTAACCTTCTCCAAAATTACTGTTCATTAAATTCTTTCAAAAATGCACGCCTTTAATATGTGGATTAATGCAAACTCACATTTCTAAAGCTATTGGGGCCCTAACACATATTTAGTGGATCAATGATCTGTGACTTGTGATTATTAGTTACCGTTTATCAGCTGGAACCATATCAGTCTGACCATTCTCCTCTTGACCATGTCTACATGCCTACATGCATGAGTTTCTGCCATGTGATTGGCTGATTAGAAATTTGCAATAGCAAGCAGTTGGACAGGCTTACTTTATAAATTGGCCAATGAGTGTTTGTAACAAATCATATAAAAAAAAACTTGATGTTTGTCTATCAGTCCACAGTCAGGACAATTTGAGTTAAACATGATGTGATTTTGATACCTTTTGCTTTCCAAACAGGTCATTAAATAAGGGAAACAATTGAATACTTAACATTTTTATTTTCAGTCTGACACCTTCAACCACAGCATCGTCCAATAAAAACCACCAGAAACACTTTAATTTGTACGTTTATAGAAACACACACACACACACACACATGCTGAGAGGAGCTGAAGGTTTCATCTCCGCCTGCTTTCAGAACAGTTAGACATTAAACCACAATGAAATAACGGACTTTGCGTAGAATAAATTATTAAAGTAGAGTATTGCAACAGTCCCACAGTTATAAAAAACTGAAGATGATTCTGGATAATCATCAGTTCCAAGAAAGTTAGAGGGAAATGGCACTCTTTGAACAGAATGCATAAAAATATCAGCCTGTATTCACTAGTATCAGGTTGATCTGCACAAGAACTGCTGAGAACAGACTCGAGAATTCATCCTGGTTAAAAAAACCTGGGAGTAGTGGAGGCCTTTAGCACCAGTTAGACAGCGCAGACTATTGGGGACCCTTCAGAACTGGTCCAGCAGCTGTCGGAGGTAAGGCGCCTTAGAGATCTGCCTGCTGACCCGCGACAGCTTGTAGAGAACGGGACAGTCCAGGGAAATGCAGGGAACCTGTCGCTCGGCGCCACCGCTGCAGCTCCTGCAGATCTGAACACACACAGGTGTCTGTCAGGACATTCTACTGTTTGGTTTTATTCAGGTTTGAAGGGGGGGGCTAACCTGAACCTGTTTTTCATTAATTAGTTCAACCTTTGAGGTAAAAGATTTCAGGATCTGCAGCTTCACAACTACCTTCAGCGTCTCAAAGTCCAGAGCTCCTTAGAGCATCCTCACCTTCAGCAGCTGCTCCTGCTGGCTCTCCCACTGCCTCATGTCCTGGTACAGAGTGACAGCGACTCGCTGCGGTTCAGCCCGGCACTGCGAGCACACTCCCAGCTGGGTCAGCTCATCGCACACAGGACAGTGCAGCGTGGTGAAATACTGGGAGATGGTTCCCTTTCTGCCTAACTCATCTCCAGCCGCTGCCGAGCAAGATGCCTTCTGGACCTGTGGGTGGGTGTAGCAAACATGGATTCAGTCACAGTGCCACTTATCTGCAGAAGACATTTATATTGTTCGGTCTGCAGGGTTGAAGTTATGAGTTGGAAGTGCTGCAGTGCTGTTTGGCAGCTCTGCCAGCAGGGGGCAGCAGAGTCACAGAAGTCTGCTCCTCCATAGTTCAATGCATCAAAAATTCATGTTCAAAAGCCCCCGTGTTCTGGTTGGTCCTCACCCGGGGAAGCTCCTGGTACCAGCTGAACACGTCCACTCCAATCAGCTGGAACATGCGGGCCAGCGGTGGCAGAATTTGTTTGGTGATGTAGTATGTGGCATTAAGGCGCAGGGTTGGGTCCTGGAGCACATCCAAGGGACGGCGCACCAGCTGGATGAGAGGAACACCAGGAGTCCCATAAACCACCACATACGGCACACGCTCGCCCACACGCGGCTCCAGCCGCCGGTCGTACGACAGCATCCGTCTGAAGAGAGACAACCAGTTGGTTCTGCTGCCAGGTCCCTCAAACCTAAATATCAACATGAGCTCCTCCACACGAGTGTCAGGTGTTCCACCAACTTGTGCAACCGTGACACACCTGGTGAGCTCCAACGCCGGTACGCAAGCTCCGGGCCGGTATGAGCCGCTGCCCCGGTACTCCTTAGCAAAGGTCAGGTCCTGCATGCTGGCCCGGCCGTCTAGAATTTTCAGACACTGACACTGCACAAACTGCTTGACCTGGCTGATGTCCCGGGTCTCGAACAGCAGCTTAATGGACCTCTCCAGGATCTGAAAGCAACAAACCAACCCTTCATGGAGGGACTAAATAATCAAGAACATACTGTGTGGATCATCGTTGCACTTTCCCAAACTCAACAAACAGCTTCTTTTTGGCTTAATCCAGATCAGATTTTTACAGCGAGAAAGAAATAATGGGTGAAAAATCACCATGGTGACAGTTGCTATAGTGTGTCTCTTAATCAAAGCGAGGACTTTGACCTTCAAAATGGGAAAACCTGGGAGAATTCTGCTCCGCACCATTTGAAAGTTACTTATTATTAAACCAATTCAAAAAGTCTACATGTAATGTGAACCGACAGGTGTGCAGAAGCCTGAGAGCACAATGATGCGAGCGGCGCTGCATTTAAAAAGGAGGCAGAGAGAGTCTGTTACCTTGGAAACAGCAGGGCAACCGTCACGGCGAACTGTTTCAATCCCTTTGGCATCAAACACCGGCTCCTTCTGGTCCAGGCTCTCGTACATGTAGCCCACGTACCTCTTCTTGGTTTGCAGCACGCACGGCAGGTACACCTGGAGAACGGCGGTCTTTGGATCAGACCGAGCAGGAACCTCGAACAGAAAAACATGGAGGTTTCCTCCATGAAGGCGTTACCTTCTCAAACTTTAGCTTGACCGGTTTGGGGTTGGTGGCAGTGACGGCTTCGGCGATCTCATTGCCGATCCTGAAGGCCTGCTCTTTGGTGGCTCCTTTCAGTAGAACAAACATGCTGGCAGACGCACAGCAGGAGCGTCGTTACACAAACTCATCAGAGTCAAGGGGTCCAGTTCTTATCAACACATTAATCAATGAAACAGAAAATTAAAGGTGCGTAGATGATTCATTTGGACTCCTGCCACTGAGGAGGAGGTTGTTTCCAAGATCTGAGGTTTGTATTCTGTTTCTTGATCTCAAAATTGTCCTTCAGCCTTTCAACTCCTTCAAATCCTGGTACCAACCGTTCGTCCAGGAATATCTGAAAACTCCCTTTCGTCCAGCATAGTTTCATGGCAAAAAAGACGACCCTTTTCAAACATTTCTTCTTTGGTATGCGCCTACATTCTACAACCGTGACACAAACTCGACACTTCTAACTGAACCGTCAGGATTCCAGGAGCAAACATCTTCAGAACTTACGGTCCCCTTGAGGCTGGTTTAAGACCGAAAGTAGGTGGAGCCAATGTATTTCACAGTTCCACCACTAGTTGTCAGGTTAGAAAATCCAGCCTGTCTCTTCATTTCCATGTAAACCAGTCCAACCTTAAAACAGAATTAAATCAACTGTCATGTTGGCTCCAACCCCTTTTTTCACTTCAGTGGATACATTTGAATCCAGAATCATTTTACTGGGGAGGGATTATTATAAACCTCATAATTTTACTTTGAAATTAGGATACAAATGAAAGTGGGGGCGTGGTCATTAGAGTAACAAGTGATAGTCCAAATATGAACTCTAAAACGGTCTTGGCAGTGTGTTCCAGTAACTTGTTAGAACATGTCCCGAAGTTGGTCAATTTCCTCAGCTTTTAAGAAAAAAAAAAAGGAGTTGAAGTCAATGACCGGCAAGTCTAACGACTGTCTTTAACCGGGTCTCAAAGTCCCAGATTTGTTCAGTCTTTCAAATGCAGAGAACACAAAACCCTTTTTTAAAATCCTTCCAAAGCAAACAAAGAAAAGTTAGCTTTTACCCCACAATCCTTTGAAAGATTCCCAGAATGGTAGACAACTACTCTTGAATAAAATTCATATTTATGGTTTCAACATCTAGCTTACATTTCTAACTTAACTAGAACCAACACGGCAACAAATCCAGTCCAAGAATGTCAGATTCAACACAAATTAATCTCAATTACTCTAAATTGTTTCAAAAAGTTCAGTTCAGTGAGAAGGATGAATATACGGAAAAAGTAAGAAGTGTTTGGCTTTAATTCAGTGGAAGCTTAAACGTTCATGATCAAACACATCAGGTTTCAGTGACATAAGTCACCTGTCTGTGTCTCCATACACGACTCGGGCTCCCCATTTCTTGGTATCGTTGACCTGCTTGATGGCTCTCTCCAGCGTCTCCCTGGCTTTGTGAACGATACTGTCTCCCACCTGTAGAAGACCTTTGTGTGAACTTGGAGGTACACAAACCGGTCTGACTCATTGTTCAACAGAACAGTAGACACCAGAAGTTTATGCTCACCTCCACGCTCGGCATGCGTCCAGAATAGTTGGCTGAGGTGTAGCCAAAGGTGACGTTGGCGATGAGTTTGAGTCCGAGCTGGCGGGCATCCAGCAGCTTCATCAGGGCTTTGTCCTGCTTGTAGGTCTTCATTGACTGCTTCACCATGATTCTGGTGTTGAGGATCTCCTCCAGCATCCTGGGCAAGACGCCTTTACGCACCGTGGACTGAAAACAAATCCCACAGGTTTAGGTTTCTGTTCATATCGGACTGAAAGCTGAAGACCAGTCAGTTAAAAACAACTGAACGATCCTAAAGATCGAGTCAAACCAAAAGTTAATGGTCTGAACCTCCAACAAGCAGCAGCTATGAAAACACACTGAGCCTTTTAGATGGTCTTGGACAAGAAAGTCTGTCTTCTGTGACCTGTCAGGTTCATAAATAAATGTTCTGAAGGTCCAATACCTTAACAAAGGCGATCCCACCGGGAGACACATTGATGTGGTTGCGAAGTTGGTGGAGCACTTCAGGAGGAACGCGCAAAGACGTGCAGCCAAACTTAAACTCATGGGGTCTGAAGCAGAAGGGGTCAGAACCTCAGTATGGAGTCTCTTAATAAGAATAACTTATCAAAACGATCAATAGTTTATCATCTGATGATCTGGAATTCCTGAGTAGTATGGGAGGTTTCTGCCAGGTTTAGGTGTCATGAGTGGATGGATGAAGTTCTTACGTTCCCAAGCTTTCTATGTGACCGAGGCAGGTGGAGAAGCAGTAGTTGTATGCAATGACGATGGACGGATAGAGAGACTGGAAGTCCAGGACCAACACCGAGTTGCTATAAAAGCGAGACTCTGGCTCCATGACCAAGGGGATGCACTGTGGCGCCCTCTGCTGGGCTCGCTGTTGTATGCTGGGCGTCACGGGGATGTAGTTCAGCGGTTTGGCCACACGAAGCATCATGGATTCAACACGATACTTAACAGAAAGAAGCAGAAGCAGGTCATAATCATGGATATACTGAACCCAAAACTACAAGCATCTCATGAAAAACTGAAGGACAAAATAAAGTACAGCGTTCCCTTGTAAATCGCAGGATTTATATTCCACTAATAATCTGTGATGGGCGAATTCAGTTAATTAAACTGTATTTCTTTGTGAATGTAAGAATTTGAATTTTACAACATAGGTTTTGAGGTTTGTAAACATCCAACCACCGTAGCTGTTCAGTGTCTTTATAGTGTCTTAGGAAAAGTAAAACCTTGATTCTTCAAACTGGATGTAGGTTCTGACCAGAGTTTGCACTGAAAATAATTGGTTACACTACCTCTTATACTACGTACACACTGGGCATATGTGGCGCTTTCAGAAATTTGTAGAACGTCGGTTTCTGAATGGGCTTTCAGCGTATGGTGTTCAAACAGGTTCAGACAGACATCTGTCTGAACTCAAAGCCCAAAGATACGTTCACTAAGTCCATACCTGTGAACCTCGAGTCAGAACATGCAGGAACTGAATCCCAAACAATCTGGCCAGTTCACTTGTTCTACCCACGATGTCGTTCTGCTGCAAGAGATGCATGGAACCGCAAACCCGACTCACATAGTGGTCCACCATCTTCCACCTGCAGGAACCATCAAAACCTGATGAAATCACAATTCAACAAACTTCTGTGGAAAAATAAGATCACAGCTTCACAGGTGAGATCAGAAAACATCCAGATAAGTGCGTCAGGAACAGACACGAACCTGTATAGGTCGGTGTTGTGATCAAACCAGTCGGACAGCGTGCGGTGGCTGAAGAGGGGGAAGCGCTGGTGGAGAACGTGGAAGGCTACGTTCTCAAAGCTGTAGTTGTTTAACGCCACCTAGAGAGGAAATAAACACGTGAAGATTCACCCTAAGTGAGACAAAATGAGGAGAAGAGATGGAACCACAAACTAAAAAACTTCTGCGTTAGATTTCACTGACGGAAACAAGGGTCTGGATCAAACAGATCCATAAGAGTTCTAAAGCAAGACCGGAGCTTCAGTTGAATTCCTGAGTGGCGGCCATTATTTGTAAGTGACCTTAAGACAAACCTAAACGACGACTTAGAAAAAATGCTGACATCAGCAGACACCTGCCTCGGTCTTCATCACCCTCCACAGGTTGAGTGTGACACGTCCGATGATGTGGATTTCCGTCATGGTGTCGGCGCCGTATTCGTCTTTTTCTGCAGCAAATCGGTTTTCTTTGGAGTCACCTTAAAAGAGGAGCAGACACGGCATCAGAAGAGCCTCCACCTGCGCTGGAAGGAACCATAACAGGTGTTCTACCAATGCTCATCTTTTTGTCTTAGAAAATGTAGTTTCAGTTTTAGTTGGTCTCACTGAAATCTTTTGACCTTCATCTCTGGCGTGTGAACAGAAGTTCTGCTCTGAACCTGGGCTCATGCTTGTACCTGGCACTCGGGACAGCTGCTGGCACAGGTCCACTCCCAGCACGGCAGCTCGTTGGAGGAGGTAACCCCAGGAATGCATCTGGACCTCGTAGCCCAGCAGGATGTCTGGATCCAACCTGACAACATGAAACCAGGTTCAACTTGATGGTTCTGCTCTTCAGCGGCTGTGGATCTTTCTGAACACACCTCCTAATGATACAGACGAGCTCATGGAACAGCATCTTCTCCTCGCTGGCATAGGTCACGTGCAGCCCGGACACACCAGACCGAGCCAGCAATGGTGCCGTCTCCCTGCGACCTGCAGGGACAGCTCATGGGCTCAGCCTTCAGGACTAAAACAGGAGATGAAACTCACACGAATCCTCACCTCGTCCACCGGCCTGGTGGTCTTTGTCCACCATGATGGCACCAGTCAGCCGGGTACTGTCTGTGTCTGGGAGTGGAGCGTCAGAACTAAAGCAGTAGAATAAGGCACAAATGGGGTCAAACTCCGGGTCGGGCTCCAGGTCCCGCCGAGTTCTGGCGTGGAGCTCCATAGCCATCAGGGTGAGGTGTTGGACCTGCAGAGAAGAAAAAGACTGCAGATTCATTTGGAGGCGGGGCTAAAAGTGTCCGCTGAGTAGTAAGCAGAAAGCAGCAGTCACCTCGTGCAGAGCTTTGGCGTCCTGCAGGTTCTGCATGCTGACTTTGAAGCCATAAGAGTTGGAGATGCTCGGCCCTTCAATCTGAGAATGCTCTTTCTTTGGCACGTTCATGCCAGCAAACTGGTTCTGTTGAGACGAACAGAGAACAAAAGGAGGTTTGAAGAAGATTAGAACAACGGTGGAGGTGTGAAGACCCATAACCACCAGACTAACGTTCTGACCTTCATCTGCGTGGTCAGCAGGACTCGTCTGAGCGGATCGGCCTGGCTTCTCCTCCGCTGGAGTCTCGGAGAAACAGAATCTCCTGAAAGAGAACAGAGAGGAAAACGGTGAACACCTGCTGGTTCTGATCCACACAGGAAGAGAATGGAAGTCAGTTTGGGCACATTGGATTGCTCAAAAAAACCTTCATTTGGTTTTCCTGCTTTTTTCCAAATTTGAAGATCTATGCATTTGCTAAATCAAATGTAACATTTCCCAAAGCTTAATATGTGACAGCAAATAAAGAACATCATTCAGGTTTGACTACAAATCACAAAGAATGACCACAAACAATCAAGAATGTGGTGTAAGGCCGCTTCATGATGACATCACTCAAATGTTTTAAATGTGTGCAACTTAAATTGTCTTACAAATACTTCTCAATCCACTTATCACAAGCACGACGATGGTGTGTTCCATTTTTATGATGCCGCACGAGCCTCAAGGAAACACATCTGTGCTCCCCTTTAAAATGTGACTGCTCCTGTCTACGACCCGTTCACAGACCCGAACAACCCAAAAACCTGCAGCACCTGTACACATCAACCACGCTGTATGGGTCAACCCTAGTTGACTTAGGCTTTAAATGATCTCTTTGGATTTTGGGCTCCAGCTACAAAGACTTGTGGGATCCCTGAAGAAAGCATGGTTTAGTGCCTTCTTCTTTGGCTAAAGCTGATAATAAAAAGCAACTTTATCTTTAAATTTGATGAGTTTTTTTCAAAGAAAATTGTTATTTTTGGATCATTTTCCTCATTAAAAAAAAAAAAACAGAGTTCAGACACTCACCCTCAGATATGGGCGTGCTGCACATTGGATTCTGGTCTTCCTTGAATCTCCGACGTTTCCTTGAGAAAGGGGTGCAATTCAGGTGGTGTGGGCTGGTTCTGTCCTCCACATCACTGCTCTGAAGAGAAGAGGGACTGTTGGTTTCTCCGATTCCAGTCTGTAAGTTTGGGATTCCGGGTGATAGTTCTGTTTGGGATCTAATGGGCTCGCTGAGGCACTCTGGGTCTGGGGAACTCAGCTGGACGGATTGCTGCCATGGAGGCAGGTCCGGAGAGTCTGGGGAGGTGCTTCTTGCATCTTCATTCTCGTCTCCCCCGCTGCCCTCCTCGGACACAGGACTTTGCTCTGTGGATCTGCACTGTGAACCTGTGTTCTCCACTGAAGTCACATTCAGGGACAGATTCAGGTTGCGCCTCCTCTGGGTCCTCATCCGGGTCTGGTTCTCTTCTTGTTCGACCTTCAGAGCCGGGCAGACAGAATCAGCAGGCTGCCCGGTTTCTGGAGGGTACTCGTCTCTCCTTCGGTTCTGCAGGCTTTCGTACTGCCTCCTGGCTTCCAACCACAGCTGCACGTGCTCACGACTCGGCGGGTTCCTGCAAGGCAGCAGGATCACTTTCTTGTTGGATGCCGAAGATGGAGCAAGCCCTTCTGCCGCCTCTGCCCCTGGGGGAGATGAGACAACGGTGGCAGCGGGGCGTGTCATGACAGAGAAGGCCGTCTTCCAGAACCGGAGACCCTCCAGGGAAAGGTCACCACTGAACTCTGCGAGCTCCTTCACCAGCCGGGTTTCTACTAACAGCTTACGACCTCCAACCTCCCTGCAGAGAAGATCGGGTGGGTTTTAGTTAATGTAAGAACATTTGGGGATCAAAGAATTTAACAGAACTTGAAAAAAAAAACCAACAACCAAATTAAAACATGTTTCCATCCTTAAACAGCATGCCGTCTCCTTCACTGCTGGATAGCTTTAAAGCAAAAATCTTAAAACAAACTGGGTGAGTCAAATTTGGCTGCAGTTCTTTTATTTTTTTATTTTATATGTTTTGGCTGCTGTTAATTGCTGCTACTAAAATTGAACAGAGAAAAAAATTGAAATCTGAAAGACTACTGTCATTCAATTTTATTCAGTTTGTTAAAAAGAAATTCCTTGTTCACAACTGAGAGTTAATGTAAATCACAAAGAGCTTTATGCCTGTGGCTGTTAGAATTCAATTTAGTGCAGATCGATCTAAAGAAAGACCAAATTGTTTTGTTGTTTACCGTAAAACAAGCATAAATAGACTACTACTATGTGCACACCAGGAATGTGTGGCACATTCAAAACGTGGGTCCATGAATGTGCTTTTTGCATATGGTGTTCACACTGGACTGAATGGTCAAAAATGGAAGGTCGTCCAAAGATTGGCAAAGCTTGAGCTAAAGCTCCGGTGTTCAAGATTTAAGTTGTGGTAGAAAGTCCTTTATTTCTCTGTAGTACAACAAACTACTACCCTGTGAATGCATGCAAGCTTTAAAACTGCAATAAGCATTGGTAATGATTAGGCCAGTGGCGTGTGCTCTGCAGTCTTACATTGGTTTACCGGGGACATCAAAGGGATCACTGCAGAAAGGCTCCTGGAAGGTGGCCTCGGACAACTCCAGGTCTGGCAGAGTGCTGAGGATCTCCTCCCGACTTGGAGGTGACATCAGGGGCTTGAGGATATGGGCTCCACCTCCTGCGCCTCGTTGAAGTTGGCTTGCCCTCGCCTGTGACAAAGAGCTGGAGCTAGATCGAGGGGAACTGCTGGGTGTGGTGGATGTATGCCCATCGATGCCATCCAGAATATCACTTGATGGGGACCCCTCGTGCTCAACCAACGATGCAGAGCTCAAAGGAAGTGGAGGCACTGGATCTAAAGCAGAAAAGAGCAGCTCTTTTTTTTCACAATAGAAGTCTTGAAAAGGGCTTCCGATGCTGGATTTTTTTAAAGTGCCGTCCCAATCTCTGCTCTTGAGCTTCTCTGAATCCAACAATGCAAGGCTGGGGGACGACTGTCTTCTCTCAAATTTGTCAAAGAGATCAGGGCTTGCAGGCCTTGATTTGTCTCCTTCAAGGCCTTTTTGAGAAGAAACTTGACTCTGGGGAAGATACTCAAACCCAACAGCCTGAGCAGACACAGCTTCCTGACTGATGTCACTGAGGAATTTGACGGGTAGATTTTTATCAGTCAGGACAAACTGACTACCGGTGTATGGACTGGAGAAGTCTGTTCGGTTGATATCATTAATGTCAAAAGTGTAGTTATGGGGGAGCTCTGGTGACAAACTGCCTTCCATGCAATTGCATCCATCCTGCTCTGGGTCTGACAGGAACAGTGGACAGTTATCTGACAAGCTGTCTTCCTGCTTTGGCAATGGGTTGGGTTGGCTTCCACTTATCCTGGCCTTCTTGTTTTGTTTGCCTCTTGGTTCTTGCTTTTTGTCCTTGGGAGTGGCAGACTTTGGAGTCCTAGGTTTCCTTGGAGTTGTAGAAGGAGCTTTTCTGGATTTGGGTGGTTTAGCTGTAGTACTTAGTAATGCTGTTGCCTGAGCTACGACAGTAGCATGGCTGTTGGTACCAACTACTTGAGTGGGAAGAGCCTGTCCCTGTTGCCTTTTCTGGAGAAGCTGCTTAAGGACAGCCAAGCCAGAGGGGGTATCAGGGAGAGGATGAGTCTCCCCATTCTTTGGACCAGAGTTTGGAGAGACTTCTGCCAGCTTGGTATCTTTAGCGTGTTCAAGTGAGACCTGACCAGCAGGTGAAAGTAAAGGAGGCGTGCTTTCCTCCTCTGTCTTTACTACAACTGTCTGACAACCTTGTTGATTAGTCTCAGATGGTCCTAAAACTCTTTGGTTGATGTCCATGATTGAAGTCTCACAGTCTTCAACCTTTGGTTTAATAATCTGTGATACTGAGTTGGAATCTGATGCAGGCGTAGGCTGAGATCCAGCTTGGCTGATACCTACTGAGTCTACTGGCTGCTGAAACAGTGGGACTTCCTGAGTGGAACTTCCAGATGAAAGTGTTTCATTTTCAAGGAACAGGAGCTGGGAGCCGTCTTTACTTAAATTACAGCTTTCTGGCTCTCCAGTTTTCTTTTTACAAGACCTTCTTGGTCTTGCAGGTGTTTTTGAACTTCCAGTTTTAGTTTCAAACTTCTTCGCCCGTCTAGAAGCAGCACATCTCTTTGACTTCTCTTTCTGGGACTTGTCTGTTTCTGGAGGCTTAGCAGCAGACTTGCAAACTTTCTTTTTTGTCTCAGTGGATTTCTTAGGTTTGGGGGTTCTACGTTGGGCTCCTTTGGCCAAAGACAGCTTTTGTGGCTTGTGAAATGCAGAACTCAGACAAGGGTCAATAAGAGGATTGATCAGTTGCTCTGAGCTACTGTACATAAGAGGGTCACTTGGTGACCAACAACGTGGAGGCGTGGATTCTGCGGGGCTTAAGGATGTGTCAGAGAGATAACCTAGTTCTAACATAACATCTGTATAGTCATTATCCTGGTCTTCTGCCAGCTCACAGTAACATGGTCGAGGTGGGGGTAGAGAGGGTAGACCTAAGCCTCTTTGACAGCCTTTAGCTCTTTTGACCCTTCGACCTCGTTTTAACCAATGCTTGGAGGTGTTGTTGAGATTTTCTTGAGGTGTCTTCTTGTTTGTGCCATTAACCTTCACTTTTCTTTTGGGTTTTTTTTTGGTTTTGGGTTCAATAATAGGAAACTCCACAGCTGGCGACTCGGGCACCTTGGGCCAGAACTCTTTTAGTGGTGCAAGTTTGTTGTACTGCTCCAGATTGTCTGGTGTCAACTGTACTGATTGCTCCCCCGATTTCATTCTGGATATTTTTACCAACATGTTTTTCTGTCCTTTGAACCTGTTGATAATAATGTACTTGATGATGATAGGTGGTTCTTTCTTTCGTTTTTTCTGGTATTTGACATGTAGCCCATCAGCTGCATTGGTCTCCTTAAGTCTTTTTTTGACAGAGTTTGAGATCTTAGACTGAGTGGGACCTGGGTGTTCTCCATCTTCACCGTCAAAATTTGTCTTACGTTTTGCCCTCAGGGAGTATTTACTTCCAGGCAAGGCTGACGATTTGGTACATGTAACTTTAGCAGCTAAATCGTCATCTGGACTGACGATATGTTCTTCAGAGTCCTTAGGTTCCTCAGATGAAGAGGTAAAAATGGTGGAATTTGAGACCAATAGCTCGGAGACCGGCTCCATTGGCTTATTTACGCAGCTTTCGTCACATTCTTTTTTTATGATTACCATCGGTTCATCTCCAACTGATTGCGCTTCTACTGCGGGTTGATCCTTCACCGCAAGCTCCTTGGTTTCTACAGTTGCTGAATGGAGGCTGGAGGAGGTGAGATTAGCTGCACCAGTTGAAGTGGAGTCATTACTTGGTTTTGTTTTGTTTCTATGACTTACCATTCCCAATCTTTTCTTACAGGGTTTAAGTTTTGATCTCCGAGACGGCGACAGCTCGTGATTACTGCAAGCATCCGTGGGCTTCTTGTTCCCAGCCTTCCTCCTGCTGAGGCAGTTGGAGAGAATAACACTGGGGAAGAACTTGTAGTGTGCCTCCTGTTGGGCCACAATGGTCTTCTCGGTTTTATTTTCCTGATAGTCTTCATATCTGATTTTCAGTTCACCTACATCTCCTTCTTCTGTTTCCTGGCTTATTTCTTCTTTCTGTGGATTCACAAACTCGTCTTCTTTCATGGGCGAAGAGCTGATGCTCGTCAGAACTTGGCTTTTACTGTCCATGGTGCTGAGGTCCAACTCTGTCTTGGCGGAGCAATTTCTCAGCTCAGAGTAACACAGGAAATTACCATGTTTTTGAAGGATGGTCAGACAGTTTGTCTCTACATGCTCTATGCTGCCATAAATCTTCCTGCTTTTAGTGATTTTTCCACTTCCAAATGGAAGACCTTCCAGTTCGGACTTATCCACAGGTATGGAGGATTTCTTGTCGTAAGGGCACAGGGGTCTTATATCCTCTTTGTCCATCGAAGACTTGTCAGGATTGTTGTTCAACGTGCAAGAAATGGGGTGTTTCACAGGTTGGATGTAAGGCATTTCTTCGCTGACCTGGAACCCTGCAGAACATTCATTGCTGCCTCCCTGGCTGCTTTTTAACTGGAAATGCACGTCGAGCGGCTGATCTGTGTCCAGCATGAGAACCGGTCTGTGCTCTGGATGCTTGCACTCTGATAACGCCTTTGCTGAGGAAGGGTTTCTTTGTCCCAGCATCTTCTCTGTGACTGCTAGTGAAGACTGGGACATGGAACCGCTGTCTGTCAGAGATGAATCTATAAACACCAAAGATGAGAAAACAGGAAGCTCATTAGAAGTAAAAAAACAGTATGAAAAAAACGTTAATATTAATAATGTTAGTAATAATGTTAATAATACTAAAGCAGTTTACAGTGTTTTAAACTAACGGCTACAAGTTAAGAGGATAATAAAGTGTACTAAGTGTAATAAATAAAAACCAACAAAGATCTTTGGAGTTAATGAGCAAAAGACCTTAAAGACTCCAATTAAAATTGTGTTTTTTGTGTTTTTATCATGTTCTTGAGGCATTTTTCCTATTATGAATGGCATAAATAAATAAAATTAAGCTTGAGATTGCATTTCTGTGAATAGCTTTATTCAAATTATTGTGAATCAAGAGCAGACGAAAATGTATCATTTAACAAAACTTGCATTTGTGACAGATTCTGACACATCTACTTGTGAACAACTAGCTCAGTCTTTGTTTTCCTTGTCTGAGCTGGCATCTGGCTCAAAACTGTATGGCTGAATAGCTTCAACATTGCTTGCCCTTTTTGGTGCAACAAAAGAGATAAATCCATATTATAATGGGGATGTGAGGGGCTGTAAGCTAGCAGGAGAGAGTGCAAGCAAATGGATGAAGTATGGGCACGGTTGCTCCGTGCTAACAGTCCCGCCAGCAACTCAGAAGCGAATTTCTAATGAACTACTGCCACTCTGCAGAAACTATGTCCTAGAAAACAACACAGGTTTTTTTTTATTTTTGGCCAAAAACGAAATAATCATGATTAAAAGACCACTGGGAGCGCTTTTACAAAAGATCAAAAGATGATCGGAGTGGGTCTTTAAGCAAAATTAGTTTGGATCTTGCTATTTATTTAATAGAGAATGTGTGGATGTAAATGTGTGGATTTGGTAGAGACGTTAATAAACAGTATCTTCAGATTTTTCCTGATGGACCATTGCCCAGCAAGAGATGTTTAAAAACTTGCCGCTGCTTTCGTCCGCTGCGCCGTCAAGCTGGGAGATGGACAGGTCAGCGAACAGAGAGCTGTTACCGCTCCACTCCATGTCCTCATCAGAGGCCTCCTGCTGATCGTCGCTTAGACCGTCTTCTGCTTCTTTCACTTTTGGCCTAAGCACAAAAACAACAAAGCAGCAGCACTGATTTTTAGGAGGACTTAAGAGTTACCGTTTATAAACACTGTGCCCAGAATTGCAGTCACCTTTGTGGAGTCTCTGTCGGCCCGTTGTCCCACCGCTGCGACATGATCACACTGAGCTCCGCCTCCTCTCTGTTGATGTGTGGTTCTGCCTCTTCCTCGTCGCTGTTGTACGGGTTGCCTCTGGCATCAGAAAGCAAACAGTGCTGAGATTTCTGGCTGATTGGGGTCCGCTGGAAACCGTCGTCCTCTAGGCCTGCCAGCAAATCGACGATGGCGTGATCTTGGCTTCCATCTGTATGAAAGAAAACAAAAAGGCGGGGTTTCTTCACTGCAAATGCAACAGCAATGGCACGATCTGTTCTTTGGGAAAGAACCGTTTGTCCAGAACATCTTTAGAGAACATTGATGAGAAAATACAAGAAAATACATCAATTCTTCAACAGCTAAGGAAGGTGATGAAGCCCCATACAACTCTGAAACCATAAAACTAAATTAGGCTATTTTTCTCTAAAAAAACAAACATATAAAGATACAGATATGATGTTACAGTTTGGCTTAGCCATAAAGTTATTCACAAAATGTAAAATATTCAATAGAACAACACTTGAGGAAAGAAAGGAAGTGAAGAAAAATCAAATCAAACAGTATTTGTATGGTACTTTTCCAACTAATGTGTCTCAAAGGGCTTTACATGAAAACATTTTCCAATTTTAACAACCAAAAGCAAAACAAAAGACCTTTACACAAAAAAATGAGAAAGAAGAAAGTAAAAGATGGAAATAATGTAAATGAGGAGGAAGAAAGGGACAAAGGCAGTAAGGTAGTAAGTAAGGAAAGTAAGGAAGGAAGGAAGAAAGAAAGGGACAGAACAGAGATTTTTCTAAAACTAAACCAGAATAAAGAGTTTCTGAAGAAAATGGACTTTATTTTGGGATGGAAACACACATTCAGCTTTTAGTATTAGAGCAAGATTAAACACATGCCGCGTTATGTGGCTGGTAAATATAAAATTAAAACCTGAGCTTTTTACCCAGGACTTTTGCTGTGAAAAGTCATTAACATCAGGACTGGCAGCTGATTGGATGAAACATCTGAACAATGAGGAAGAGCTTAGAAACCAGAACTGTGTGAACATTTAATGAAGATGATGGATGGCTATTGCTGTGGAGGATGAAGGTGTTACTGCACCTAACAGGGCTGAATGGTTTGATGTCTGGGAGGGCGGCAGGAATGTCTGACTGCTTTCCAGCAGATCCAGGATGGCCTCTTCATCAACAATGGCTTGATCTGGGATTTTCCCGCCAGTCCTCACAGAGTCTGGAACAGCAGAGACACAAACCCTGGTTAATATTCATGAAATAACATCTTCACTTCTGCCAAAAATATTGTTGGGGTGCTGCAGGTTTTTGGGTTGTCCGGTTCAGTGGAGCGTTGTAGAGAGGAGTGGCTGCATCTCAAGGTGAGCACAGGAGTGTCTTGACGTTCTCTTAAGGCTTGTACAGCCACCTTAAGAGACACCGTGAAAATGGAATGTACCATTGTCTCATGTGCCAAGTATATCGAGAAGTATATGTAAGAATAATGTAAGTTACACATGTACTGTACTCCTGTACTCATGATGTACAGGAGATAGAGTTGTACAGTCTCTTTATGCAACGCTTTAGTCGTGAGTACTGGCTTCTTACTGACCGCTCTCACAAGGTGTAAGAGGTCATATGAAAGTGCTTGTAGACAGGAAGTCTACTGATTTACAGAAGTTAAGTTTAGAGGTGTTTAAGATGTCTTTAAGAATACTTAAGATCTAACTCGAGGCTGTATGTACAAAGAAAAAGAAACAATTATCAGAGTCTGGTTTTTGTTACTCTACAAATGAAATTTGATAGCCATGTTCCCTAAACATGTAATGTCCTTTGGCAAACGGTACACTTTGCTTTAAAAGGATTTCCACAAACCAACTTTAACCGTCACAAGTAATCCCTACTTTCAAGTTACTTCTCCTTGAATTTGTACTTTTCCATTTTTCCATAATGATGAGCGTGAGCTAATTATCAAGCTGAGATTAAACAATTTACAACCAGTTCATGGCCTTATGGCACAGCGCATTCTGATTGGTTTTTTTGGGACAGGAAGTTACATTGCATTGACAAAAACAATGTGGATGTGAGTGTGCATGGGTGTGTGACTGTGGCCCCTGCGACAGACTGGCGACCAATCCAGGGGCGTCCCCTGCCTTCGCCCATGAGTAGCCGGGTTGGCCTCCGGCAGCCGGCAGCGGTTCAGAAAAAGAATGAAATGAATGAATGTATGACAAAAAAAAGTAAGAGTCATTCACCAGAAATGAAGACAAGTGAATGCTTTTAAGGCCTTATGTTAGTTAAATTAAATTAAGACCTTTTAAGACTTTTTATGCTTCCATAGCTGCAATGGTAAAAGGCCCACACAAACTATGCTCCGATTGTCTAATTTCCTAATGTCGTATAGTGCATGTGCAGAGCGCACACTTATCCCATGACCAGCACTAATGGGCCTCTTGAGATTTGGGGAGGTTTGAAAAATGAAACACATGCATACTACACGCCTGCATCTCACCTACTTTCTCCTTACTTAACCTTGCATGTTCGCTACGACCTGTTGCTCGCAGAATGTCTGCTGAAAGAAATTCTACATAAACAGTTTGGCTTTACAGGCTCACAAATGTTATATGTGAATCACGTTTTCATCATAGATCATGTTTTATGTCCGTCTCCTGTTTGTCCATTTTTTGCCCGCAGGCATCCCATATCCAACTGTAAAAGCAGTTATGACTTGGAGATCAGCTTCTAGTGTTTTCCAGAAAACATTTAGACATTATGAACATGAAGCTGGATCTCACTGAGAAATAATCTGTGTATGAACACAGAAAACCAGGGTGACAGGAGAAACAAATCCATTTCTAATATAACTGACACAGCTCCTTCTAAAGAAGCAGTGTGCGGCTTTTGACTGGTTGGTTCTCCTCACCTGGCTGGGAATCTCTGTGCTCCTCCACAGCGTTAGCAGGAGTACATGAAGGTCCGTCTGCAGTCGGCCCTTCAGGATGCAGAGTAAGGTCGGCCAGGAAATCTTCCTGGTTGTCATGTGCAGACTGATCTTGAGTCCTGAAGAGATAAGCATATTAAGACCAATTTTGTTTTCCCCTGGAAGTCCAAGACTAAACCGTGTAGCGTCTTATTAAATTTAGAATTGATGAGATAAAACATGGACGGACATTACAGACCCAGTCCATTGAAAATTGTGTTTTGGGAGTTTTTAACATGTTCTTTTGCATTTTTCAGTTGATGAAGGGCATATTATACAGACGATTACGTTTAAAATTGCATTCCTTAATATTTCTTTATTCAGATCGCTGTGAATCAGGAGAGGAAGAAAAATGCAGTTCGATAAAGCTTCTACTTGTGACATAGAACCTACAACGGCAGACCAAAAACTCCCTGCTCGGCTCCATTTTGATGCATCCGATTGAGGACGACTTGATCCATGTGCGTCTTTGTTTTCCCCGAGTGAGCTGCCACCTGGCTCAAAACTGTATGGTTAAAAGCTCCAGTATTGCCTGTCATCTTTGTTGAACCGGTAATGTAGCACTGGGAGTGTAGGGGACTGTAAGCTAGTGGGAGAGAGTGTAAACAAAGCAATAATGAGAAGTCTGGGCAGGGTGGCTCCACGTTAACAGTCCCACCCACAACTCAAAGGTACATTTCTAATGAACTACTGCAGAAATATGTGCTAGTAAACTACACAGGTTTTTGATTGTAGATAAAAACAACATAATCACTACTAAAAGACCACTGGGAAAGCTTTGATAATAGATCAAAAGATTATTGGAGTACATTACTGGCCTACATCCCTTCCTGTTTAACCGTCATCTATGAACTGTGTGCTTAATATGCGAGTTATTGTGTGATTACACAAGTGTGTTACCACACCTGTGTGTTGTGTTTGTGAAGGAGGAGGTTTGAGAGGAAACAGACCTTCACACAGCCAAACAACTCGCCACTTAGCGGTTCTGAAACACTGAAATAAGGGATCCGCAGGCGCCACCGCTCACAGCTGGAATCGTCTTCACAGATCAAGTCACATGAAAAAGAGCTAGGGTTCTGAACCCAGGTCTGCAGGTGTTTTTTTTTATATTATAGTGATACACTGACTGACACCATTACCAAGCCCAGCAGCAACTCAGAACCACATCCCTGACGACACAAGAAATAAGCAACATCGGTGCAGGAAAACTGGACTTGGCTCCTCTTTAAAATAAAGGGTTATTGTGAAGGACGACGGGGGAAGTGTAACGGTAGGGTCAGAAAAATAACTTTAAAAAGTCACTTTAAAAGATGTCAAAGCTTTTTGGAGTTTTAGATGCAGATTTTAAAAAGTAGTAAACATTTGAAGACTTTGTAATTAAAGACAAGTCTCATCTTTTAATCTTCCGTTCTCGCTTGCATAGCAGAGTCGAGGTTTTTACCAACAGTGAAGGAGACTTCATCTATCTGCAGTCCCGGTAATTAGGAAAGTCTCCAGGGAGGAAACCGCACGTATAAATTACTTTTAATTAGATTGTTGGATAACTTTAAAGCCATGCAGGAAGGAAGCCCGCTGAGCATCAGGGGAATACTGCCGTAATTAATACATTTCACATCAGAGCCCCGCCCCTTTTTCAACCATGAGTCACTGATGGAAGTTTTTTTGGTTTGAGGTGTTCAAGTCAGAACTTAACAAGCAACACTCTTTCCTTTAAGATAAATACTTCACAAAAATGTGAATAAAGAAATACTACAAAATGTAATTTAATCCAATTTTTCCTAATATCAGAAAAATGTCACAAGAACATGTTGAAAACCCCAAAACACAATTTTTAATCAGAGTGAACCTTTTAGCAAAACTACCACTTCCTGTTTGAGACTGGTTAAAAATCAAAGTCCCTAAAGATGGATCAATTCGCAGGATAACCACTAGTTAGTTTGTTACACTTATTCCCCGTTTGCTCCAATCTAGTACAACAACAAAAATAAACACAGCAGTTAGTCCAAAACATTTTAACCCCTGTTGTTTTGTGTATGATCCTTTGCAGCTGGACTGAGACGCCTGAAATCTTTTTCACTGACAGGTGACCTTCAGATTATTAGCTGTGGAACAGCCTTGTTGAGCATGTAATGATTGTAAAACTAAAGTACTGTCCTCAAACTCATTCATTGAGTGAGGGGTCATGGGGTAGGGGGTTAGTTAGTTTTCACTTATATTTCTGTGCCTGTCTTGTTTAAACTTGTAAAGCGCTTTGAAGGGCTCAAGGCACGACGAGTGCTTTTTTATAATTAAAGATTGATTTGTTTTTATGAGAACTGTCAGGTTTCTACGTGCATTTTTCAGAAATCGGGCTTTGCTAACAGCATTATATGATATGGAAATGACCATAGAGATTAAACACCCAGTGGCTGTTTAAGAACTTGCGCCTTTGCTTATGGTACGATGTCACTGTAGTGACCGTGGTGCAGAAGTAGAGCGGTCAACCTCTGATCAGAAGATCGCAGGTTTAGTTCCTGTCTTGAACGCTCATGCGTCAAAGTGTCCTTGGGAAAGCCACTGAACTCCTGATGGTTATAGGTTGCTCCTGGTGGTTTTCACCTGTGTGTGAATGTATGTGTGCTTGGGTGAATGGGACGGTGACTTTAAAGCGCTTTGAGCCTTAAAGGAAAGTAGAAAGTGTATGTATATGACACCATTCATATTCACCATTTATTTACCACCACTATTTCTTCTGTGTAGTTTATTCATGCATTAATATTTTCAAAACATTCACAAGATTTAGTGAACTTTTGCTGCTTAAAAGTTTATAAATCCAGTTTAAAGCAGGTGTGGAACCTAAGACATAACGTGGACAAACCCCGTGGTCACATGACCCCTAGTTTAGAGATTGTTTGAATCCAGCTCCGCAAATGTTAAGGGCCTTAGCTAAGATCTTTTCTTTGTGAAAATTGACACAGAATGGGACAGGCCTGTTAGTTGTTGTCTAGTTTGAGTGTTCACAAGCTGAAAGTGTTGAAGTAATGCTGAGAAAAGTTCTTTATAAATTTGGTGAAATAAGAGATGAGTAAAAATCCTGAAAAGTACATTTTGATTCAACCCCTGGAGCTCAGTGGGCCGTTAGAAAGCAGCAAATGAGAAGAAGCAGCTCAATCCAGGAGACAGGAAGTAACCGACATGCAGCCATCTGTGCGCGCGCATGTGTGTGTGCGTGTCCATGTGAGTGAAATGTGTTTTCCGCCTCACCGCCTTGTGTTCCAGTCGGTATCAGGCAGGAGACGAGAACCATCTGGATGTGAAACAGCAGCACACCGGGCCAACTGTACGTTTATTTATGACAGGAAATACTTTGAAGCTGAACACGGGGGGGGGGCATGTAATCCCGAGAACATTTCGACTTTTTTTCACATTTCAGCTTTCCTGACTTCCCTCCCACCCAAAACACCGAGAAGTAAAGAGCTGAAGGCATCAGCAGACATCCAGAAAGTCCGGCACATATGGGAATATTTACATATTTACATCCATACCTTTATCCCTGTAAAGCTTTGCTAACATTCAGTCATGTAAGTTGAGTTAAAAGTGTAAGCAAGTATATATATCACAGAAAAGAAATACATACACGTTAAACTGGTTTTCCATCAGAATCTCTCTTAGCCTCCTAAGGAAGATGCTCTCGCTGTCCGTCGAAGCGACAAAACCACGATCTGGAACACATTACAGAAGGGATTATTATTCCCATGTTACACTGTCATTTCCTTTGTTAAAAAGCTTTCCCCAGGGTTTAGTACAATGCAAATGATACTGAAGTCTTTCATAATGCTGTCTGTCATTTCTATGCAGATGACATTAATGTGGTAGAATGCCTTCAAAGCCCATAGACTGCAGATTAAAGTAGATGGTTATAGACCCTTTGCAATGGTCATGCACACCATTGTCCGTCATTTTGAAGACAAGCATTCAATGGGTAAAATCTACAACTTTGGTATTGAGAGATGGCCGTCAAACCTCATGGTACACAAGCGCTTGAGGTTTGTTGTCACAACAGAAAACTCCAATTTCAAGTGTCTACAGATTTCCATAGAACAAAGACAGAAATGAATTGCTGCAGTCAAATGGGAAGGGTGGCAGCCTACAGATGGCAGCAGACTCTGTGGTGAACATTTTGTCAGGTCGGTCTATGGTTATACATTTCTTTGTCTTAAAAGTGATACATATTTAATGGCAGACATTGCAGCTCTTTATTTTGTCAGAGTCAGACAGTTGAGTGGACACAACAAAAGATCAGCATGAAACAGATCCGCGGCAGTGACATTCTCAATTTGACTCCCAAAATGGCGGCGACAGCGTTCACGAAGGCGGTGTGCAATTAATCTGTTTGTTAGTTTAAGATTATTTTAGCTGCATGAATGGTTGAATAAAATCCAGATTGACAGCATCATCACCTGACACAATAAGAAGGTATTGCACATGAAAGAGGATCTGATAAGAATCAAAGCAGATCAAAGGTAAAAGTCTGAGTTTTAACTTCTTTTTTTTTTTTTTTTACCTTGTGACTCTGGGTTTTCAATCTGTGAAGACTGCTCCCTCTTCCTCCTCCTCTGCTTCTCATCCTCCCAGATGGCCTGTAGACCTGGGTTTCTGCCAACCTGATCTGCACACAAATTTAAATTGTAATGCAGTTCACCAGACAAAGCAAAGCCAAGACGAAACAGAAACCAAGAGTCTGATCCCAAAGAGCCCCACAAACCGCACTGTGAATATGTTCACTAGAAGCTGTTTTTCCAGCAGATGAAAACATCTCCAGGATAATTTTTTTACTGACTGAGGAAAAGCTTTAAATTACTATTTGGTGTCTCTTGAATTATTATAATGCTCTTGTTTGTTTAAAGACCCACTCCAATGAAAACTGTGTTTTGGGTGTTTTTAACATTTTGTCATGATGGAGGACATATATAAAAAATTTAAGATTAAAACTTCATTTGAGTATTTTTTTTATTTAAATCATGATGCATCAGGAGCAGATAAAAACTTGCTGAAATGGGTTGAGCAACATCTCCCTGTGATTACAAAGACATGAAAAATCAAACAAAATGAATTTCCAATGATCTATTCTTTATTCTACTGTGTATTATGTGCATCAGAAGCTGCTGGTGCATTTTTGCAAAGAGCTTCCAGATTGTGGTCCTTAGTCTTACTTTCAATTTCAAGGCGATTGAGGATATCCACAGCGACAGCATCAACTTCCAGCTCACAAGTGCTCTGCTTCTGAACCTCATCCAAGACTAGGGAGCTGCAGGCAGAGGAGCAGCTTTTAAGTGAAGTTGTTTTCAGTAATGGACGCCTTGCAGAGGGTGTTCAGGTGATGCTCACCTTGGTAAAGCATTCTCCTCCCACACAACAAAGGTGCCTCCTAAGGTGCTATCGTTGAGCTTGGAGCTGGAGGGACTCTTCCATGGACTGACGCTGGGGCGACGGCTTGGACCTGCTCTGTCTGGATCTGCTTCTGAAATCAGAAGCAGAGAAGAGAAAGCGCAGAAGTTTAAAGGTAAAAATCCTACTTTTGCCTTAGTCACAACTGCCTTTCTGGCTGGATATGGGCTATCTGTGGGTGAAAAATGGGCAAACTTGTAATGACTAATGATTAGGGCGTGTTTAAGGACGCCATACGACAGCATTAACCAGAAGTCAAAGGTTTATGTCACTTGCATTGGCCTTACAAAGACTTTGTGATCCTCTAACACACACACACGACAATGGTACGTTCACTTTTATGACGCCTCTTAAGGTGGCTGCACAAGTCTCAAGGGAACTGCAACACACACCTGCACTTAAGATTCAGCCCCACCTTTCTACGACACTCCACAGGATTGTGACGTCATGGAGACAATCATGCTTCTCAGTTGTTCGGGTATGCTCAGAAAGGCTCTGATCACGCGCACAACCCTACATCTATTCCTGCTTTGTCCAGTGCATGGTCAAGGGATTGCTGAAGCTCATACCACAGCTAGGACGGTTGAAGGGACTTTTTAGACTGAGCAATCAATCAACCAAAGGAGCAGATTTTTAAGCACTAGGAAGAAGCTGGGGGCCCTGGAGAAAACCCACACATGCATGAGAACAGACAAAGTACAAATAGAAAGAACTGAGCCAGGATTTAAACCAGGACTTTCTTGTTGTGAGGTGAGATTGTCAATCACTTTGCCACCCACAACCCCATAAGAGCATAATTTCGACCTTTAATACAAAGTAAAACAGTTAGGTCTATAAAAATGTATCTCAGAACTGCAGTTGGATATAAAACCGATGCCGTTTGAGCATCGCCCCAATGGAACATCTTTAAGGCTGTGAAATTGGGCTCTTCTTTATTGGAGTGGAAAGAAAACTGATTTGCTTGTGCAAAAGGCCACTAATTGGTTACCTGGTGAACTGACCTGGATTCACTTCTGTTTTCAGAGCAGCCAAAAGAAGAAGGAAGTGTCCGTAATCAAAATTTTGCTTGTTTTTACTGAGAAGAAACTGATGGGATTAAATTTCCTCATCCAGATAAAAAGGGACTATTTCTTCTGTTGTAGTTAAAGACTTTGGGATGGGTATAAAATCAATCTAAATCTATTTAATTAGTGGAGGAGTAAAACCAACTACACCCATCGTGTACAAAGCTACACATCTACAGTAAAAACAGTCAGTTAAACCAGTCACTGCAGCAGGAACTTCAGTTATAATCTGGCAGGAAAAATCATTTTATCCCTAAAACACCGTATTTTTTTTGTCATTGTGACTGCCGTAAACATAATGAAGTCAAAGCGTAAGCATGATTTTAAAAAGCCGGTTGTTCACATGAAAATGTTTACAGAACACATTCCTTCTGAGGAAATTGTGAGCTGTGGAACTTTTGTAAAAGTTTAAGCTGTGTGATGAGGCTTTGACACAGTTTAATGCTTCCATTCATCCTGAAGCGTTCAATTTACTACAGCCCAGCTTCTTATCATTCTTTTTCTTGATCCCAGATTAAGAACTTCCATCTTGAAAGACAAAGTCGTAAACAGGTGTTGCATTCACTGACAAAGGAGGCGTGAGAAGATTTATAAAACCATTTCTCTGAACTGAGGTGAGGAACTTCCAGCCCAGCATTGTTGAAGTTATCAGACGTGGAGATAAGAGAATCTTTGGGAGACGGACCGACGAGCCAAGATAAGAAAAAACGACTAAGCTGAGATCAAACAAAGCAGCAAATGAGGAAATCTGACCAATAAGTCACTGGGGCTGGAAATCCCACCTAAACCTCCAATGGAAACTGAGTTCTGGAATTCAGTAAGCTTTTAAAAGCTCATATACCAGTCTCCATGGTTATCCTTAAGAAATCTGCAACATCTTTACTAAATATTGTGCTAATCATTGACTATATAAGAAGAACTGAACTGAGTAACTATGATGTCATCCTTGGAAAATGGCTTACTTCTGGCTCAATTGAAATAAAGTCAATTGAGTACGTTATATAAACACAATGACTGAACAAATGTTGTATTTATTTATTTTTACAATAAATCTTAAGTCAATCTTTCAAGTAAATTTAATAAATTTGAGATGTGCTTTCTAAACACAAGCTATTCTTTACATGACATTTTCTGTCTGTTCTTAGGAATTAAAGTTAAGGGCACATAAGACAAAAAAACCCTCAAATATTTGTTGCTGTGTCACCTCTGTTGTGGCTGCGGCGAAACTTTACAGCAGCCAGGTTGACCAAGTTCATGCCGTACAGGTTGTAGTCTATGAAGAGCTGCAGCAGGTAGGGAATGTGGCCTTCGTGGGGTTGATAACTTTTGTTCATCACGGCTCCACTTTGTAACAGCTCACACACCCTGGAATACACAAGGACCTCATCACAACCAACGAAGCAACACTGAACAAACGGTCCAACCCACAACTCAAAGGCGAATTTCTAACGACGTACGGTCGCTCTGCAGAAAATATTAATATAACTTTTTTAAAGATTTTGTCTACAAATGGCAACAGCATATTTAAAATGAGAGGGAACATTTTCAGAATAGATCAAATGATGATTGGAGTAGGAATTTAAAATCATTAATCAAGAACTTCAATAATTATTCAGTAAATATTTGTAACTTTTTAAAGACTTTTAAAGGTTTCAATTGACCCTAAATCAACATTTTGTTTAGCAGACAGTTACCTTCTCAAGTCCTCAACAGACTGAAAGTCTACATTTACTTAAAAAGCTCAAACCTTCATTAGGCAAAAGTGTCAACAGTTAAGATCCATCTTTCATATTTGTTTTGTGGGATAAACCAATTTTATTTTGAATAGCAGCATATTTTCCTTTAAAAAATTCTTCTTTTTTTTTTTTTTTTTGCTCTTCTTTGTCTCCTCTGCTCTTCTAGGAAGTTATGGTAACAAAGCACAACCTGCACTCTGAGACCCTCACAGCCGATCAATGATTACAAGGAGCCATTGATTTACGTTTAGACCAAAAAGGCAGTCTGGATTTCAGGAGCTGCAATGATTCTTGTTCTCATTAACGGGAATTGATCTGTGGGGAACTCACCTTTTTACCATCTGAGGGTTGTACAGGTAGATCTTCATGAAGTGCTTCTCCTTTGCGTGAAAGCCATAAAAAGGCCTGAAGACAAGCAAACAGTCAATACATCTCCAGTTTTCACCCACAAATCTCTTAGTTTTTCAGCTTAATAATGAGTCGCTTACATGCCAGAGACCAGCACCACCTTGAAGACGTGCTGGACGCTGGAGGCGGGGTTTCCCATGGAGACGTTTAGGGCCCTGTCGATGCTGAAGGCCACCTGCCGCAGGTGCCGCTCGGGCGGCTGCCCGCAGCCATCATACGGCACATAGATGTACGGAAAGATGCCATGGAGGTGCAGACACGTTTTCTGACCTGCAACACAAGCACAACTGATGTGACGTTCACTCTGTGATCTGTGGGGCAATATGGCAGCTCTGACATGAACAAGACAAAAGCATCAGCTGTTCCGCTGCAACATAAAAAAAGGAATTACAAAGAAGAGAGTGCAGGAGAGAATGAGGAGGCAAGATTGCTCTTCACCAACAGTCTTGCCCACGACTCAGAGGCAAATTTCTAATGAACTCCTGCTGCTCTACAGAAACTAGTTCTAGAAAATGACACAGGAGTCTTGATTTTGGTCAAAAACATGATAATTATAATTAAAAGACCACTGGGAACACTTTAACAAAAGACCTGAAGATGGTTGGAGTGGGACTTTAAATAAAGATCGAATGGATTAATTAAATGTTTAAAACCCAGCCCTGGACATAGGTAGAGAGAACTTAAATTCACAGAAAGAAGTGCATTGCTGGTAAGCAAAAGTCAAAACAACAGAAAAATTCTGCATTGAAGAAGAGCAGCAGCACACACTCCAGCCAATCGAAGCTTCTGCTTATGTTGCCTAGCAACAGGGGCAGCAAAGCAAAAAAAAAAAAGAAAAAAAAAACCCTTGACAGACAGCGGGAGAGACAAACAAGGGATTGTTTCCAGCCAACTGGTCACAGCGAGAAGGAAGAAGAGGTGAGAACCGAGGTGACGGAAGATGGAATGGGGGGGGAAAAGCTGCGATGGATATCGGCGGCGTGACGATCCTTCACGTTTTACACACAACAAACAACGGGAGTCCGTTCGCACAGCTGATGCAGCTGTCGCCTTCTAGTCAGCACAAAAAACACGCTATTACAGGGAATAACAGCGGGGGTGGTTTTGACCCACATCATGCCCCCCATCTCTCATGTTCTGCCTTCATACAGCTGCAGAACATGTCCTTTAAATCCTGGAAGAGCAGGCAGCATTTTGTGTATTTCTATAGATTATAAATGTCACTCACAGGACCTGGACCCTGAATGCAAAGTGACTTCATGTCTATGTGCTACACTGCTGAAAAACTTCACAATTTCTACTGTTTGTGATCACACAGGCATGTCATATCTAGACATAAGGGCAGTTGTGACTAATGCTCTACAATAGTGTGGTGTAAGGACACCATACCACAGCATCATCCATACAACACAAGTGCATGGAACTTACCTTATCCTTACAAATGCTTTACAATATAGTCACCACACGCACAACAATCATACGTTCCATTTCCAAGGAAACTGCAAGACGCACCTGCACTCGCCTTGAACCAGTCGCTCCTATCTACAACTCTCCATGGGCCTGGACAACTCAAAACCCCCCAGCACCCACACAGGAGTTGACCTGTACGGATGCATGTGAACCATGTCTTTAGTGTAAAAACGTGCTGGGATTTTCTTTGCCAAGATGGATCAAGAACATTCTTTTTCAGTTTAAATGATCCATTCTCTCTTAAGGTTCAAGGGTGGATACAAGCAAGTAGAAGCAAGTTTTTCCTTAGCTGAAAACATGCTTTTAAGCTTTAATAAAATGAAACAGTGCTTCAAAGATGAGCATATCTGCCTTAAAACTAAGACTTCTTACAGCAAGATTTAACTGAAAGAAACAGCTGCATAAAGAGGATTTACAGGCGGCTGGATGACGGACTAATATGCTAAACAAAAATTCAATTATCTGACCTACATTCATGAGTGAATGGTTGCACAAATGAAGGGTCGATGCTGAATCACACGCTACAGTTTAATAAACAGTTTCCTTGCAGGTCTGTTTCATCACCTGCTGGTGATTAACTGAGAGGGTAGATGCATGATGTGTGTTAGAAGAGAGTTACACCCAAATATGATCATTATAAACCAAATAAAACACTACTACAAAGAAAGTAGTCTCTTTGACTCTTCATTAACAAGGGCAAGGCTTCAATTCAAAGTCGCTAACTCTCCATTCCCACCAGAAAAAGTTCATCCGTCCATTTTCCAAACACATTTCGTATGTTTTATAATCACAGGGTTGCAGGAGCCTATCCCAGTCACCGGTGGGTGAAAGTGGGGTAAACCCGGGATGGCTTGTCAGTGCACCACATGGCAAAAAAACTACAAATCTTTCTGAAAAAGTGTCGCTGTGCCGTCAAAAAAGTTCTCACATATGGCAACACTGCCAGACTTAGTTAACCTTTTTATGGGATTTTTTTTTCTGTGTGTGCACATTGTTCTGTGTTGCTTTAACTAATCCACAGCTTTATGTAAACCTAAAAAACAAACCTATTTACAAATGGCTAAGCCTTGAGGAGTGAAAAAACCTTTTAAGGTCAAAAAAAGGAATCAATTTTTGCATCACTGATTGAAATAGAGCAATCAATCATACAGTACAAAAGATCAGTGCATCTCTATTTTCATCATCAGGTTGGACAGTTTAATTTTGAATAAAGAAATACTCAGAAATGCATTTAAATCATAATTTTCTTAGTGCATCTCCTTCATCAGGAGAAAAATGCTATAAGAACATGTTAAAAACACAATTTTCACTGGAGTGGGTCTTTAAGAGGATGGAATTTTAGTCCAAAGAACAAAAGAACCTTCATTTTGAATCCACACAATGTCTGAAGATCCTGTAAGGGCAATCTAGAGACGAACAGCAAAACACAATTTTTTTTGACTGATTTCTGCATCTGCAGAGCTCAGACTCAGCCTGTAGCAGGACCATGCATTCACCCCAGCTGGACCATCCACCCAAACAGTCACGAGGACAGACTCTGGGTTACCAAGTCCGTCTGTAGACGGACGCCCCCACATGTTCTGCTGCTTCTTCCTTTATGGCTGAGTGCAGAGTGCAGAGGAAAACTAACTGAGACCTTTGGATTTCAAAATATCCTTCAACTCTTCGCACAGATTTTTGAACACTGAATTCTTGTAAAACTATATGATTCAAAAATCAAAACAGTGAATTCTTGACTTGAATAGATGTGATGAAATGGTGCAACTGCTTTGCAGCCAGTAGTTCTAAAATACAGGTTTAAACTGATTTTTAATCTACACTTCAACAAAAGTATAACAAATCCAATTTTGCTGACTTGAATTTTAGAGTTGACAAAGATACAGTCTGTCTTCCAACAGTGGCTAGTCTCTAATAAAGGGAAGTCTCCAATAAACGCTGGGTCTAACAGGTGTTTTTTAGCTTTGGACGCCGGTCTCCAATAGTGGCCTGGCTCCTTTAAGGACCCAATACTTTCGCTACAAGGGATCTGCAACCTGAGACTCTGAAGCCACACACAACTCCAATGTGGCTCTCTGGTTGAAGAAAAACAAAAATGATAATATAATTTTAAGAATAAAGGCAACTTAATTAGCATTGTTTTAATTTTAGTTTATTAATTTTACAAATTTACACAGGTGTCGTACAGAATTTTGAAAACTCCCCAAATCTTGCAGTCATTAGTGCTTTTCACCTGATAAGTGTGTGCTCCTTGCTTGCCCCATACCCATTTTTCCCTCGCATACAGCATGTGTCTTGACATAGGAGTGTTGAAACTATGACTTTACCAAATGCAAATTCTTACCCTACCCCTACAGCTTCTCCCTAACTCTACATTTAGCCCTCCAAATGGAGAATCATGGGAAAATAGTGTCTGAATTTGGACGGACCAAACTGGCACTACCCATCAATGATGTCATCAATATTTGCCGCTCACCTACGCCAGCGCCTAGTCAGTGCTTGGAATCGGTTTTATAACTTTAAAAAGTCAAGCTAAAACGACATGTCATTGCTTACATTTAAGGAAAAAGGAACGCTGATGTTATCTGCTATGTTAATGTGCGTTATCATGGGCACGTGGACTTACATATAAAATAAGTTTATATATAAGTTTATACTTTTTTTTTTAAAGTATAATGGAAGTTTTTGTTCTGAAACCCGGACCTGTTTCCCATTTTTCTGTCTTTTTGCAGAGAAATCAATGCATTGGAAATGGAACACCTGGGTAAAGCTTGCGTTGCACTGCCATGGGACAGTTGTCAGACGCAGACCTGATGGTGGCGATGTAAACTTTCCGAGGGATTGATAAACGTTCTATTTTTTGTGTCAATGCAACACAATGGAGCAGTGAAAGTCAGCCTCAAAAACATTAGGCCCAGTGTTAGCATTCTTTTAACTGCCTTCACTCTTCAACTGTTTAAGCAGTAATATTAATTCCAGCTGATTCTGTTGCAGAGAAAAGCAGCTCTGCATCGTTATGCAATATTTTACATCAGTAATGTGTTGCATAACGGTTCAAAACCGTTTTTCTCCACGCTGATCACACAAACGATTAAAGTTATGGTATGTCAAAAATAGGTGTCGTCGGCGACATCTCCAGTGATTAAGAATAAACTGTTGTCCTGCAGACAGAAAAAAAGATCAATTCTGCACCACAGCTTTAAACAGTAACAGCATTTCTTCTCACAGAATTCACAGTTTAATGTGTAGTTATAAAAAGATCTATTATCCAGCAGGAAAATCCACCACAATCAAAGGGAAAAAAAGTCAGTTTTAGCTGAAGAAAATGCAGTGCATAGCCTTCGAGTTCTGCAAGCACCACAACCGTTATTTTAACTCTGCTGTAATTACAGCACGCTTCCCCACCCCATGCTCCACATGAGAACTTAATTATTCTGTTTGGGTTTGTGCAAAAAGCCCCTTCAAGAGCTCGCGTGACTATACAAGGCACGTGCACACTTGAAGAGGCCTTATTAGCAATCCAAGCCAAATAGCATCGTTAGCAAGTTTAAAGACCCGCCACTGCTAAAAATTCAAGTTCTCCTAACCTACCCAAACTACAAGCATAGTCCTGATGGAGCATGACAGTCTGCAGAGTTCTGCTGCAGCAGTGAAGAGGCAGCCCCAATGGGTTGAGGATGGCTATCACAAACTGGAACAGAAGACAAAAAAAGACTAAAATGACCCAACACCATGTGAGGCCTCTCTCTGTAAACCACAGGGCCGCATCACAAGAACCAAGAAACAACTAAGCTCTCCAGGAGAGAAGAACTCCGCAGACCCTGCAAGAGGCACACTGCTTCAAACCAGACCTGGATTTCTTCCTGCAGGCATAACAAAGCAACAAAAACAAACCAGCACCTCACCATGGAGATGACGGGTTCAGCTCAGTCACATTACAGCTCCTCACATAAGGTGGATTTGCTCTTGGAACAAACTTGTTGCTTCAGTGCTACACTGTCTGCTCAATGCTGAAACTACAAGTAATATTTCATGTGCTTTACTCTGCATCTTTATCATCAATATGCACACCTGAAGGTGAGAACACGAGCCTAACCGATCCTAACTGTGCAGACCTGAACTTACCACCATCCTAATGCAGCTAAGGCCATCAAAGTAAATCTATCGAATAGGCCTGTTGATTGGAAAAACTACAGTGGAGCTCTCACATTTTTCACAACATCTGTAGTCTGTGTGCAGCAGCATAAACATCTGGTGAATCTTCCTCCAAATGGGTTTGTTTCATTTTCCTCAAAACAGGAAAAAGTCTTGAAGACCCACACAAATAAAAATTTGGTTTTGGGTGTTTTTAAGATGTTCTTGCAGCATTTTTTCTCATCATGGAGGACATTTATAAAGAAAATTGTGTTTCAGAGTATTTCTTTATTAAATCGCAGTAACCCAGAAGCAGACCATGCACCGCTCCATTCTGATGCTACTGCTCTACTTCTTTCTTTTCTTTGTCTGCGCTAGTGTCTAGCTAAAAACTATACGTCTGAAGAGTTTTCTTGCTCCAATGGTCCCGCACATAACGAAGAGTTGAATTTCTGTTGAACTCCTGTCGCTCTGCAGAAACTGTCCAACAAAACGACACAGTGGTTTTGATTTTGGGTAAAAACTGCATAATCACAATGCATAATCAGGATCACAACAGTTGTGTATTCTGATTGGTTGTAGACCATTGCCAATCAATTTTCTCTGTGCCATGTCTCCTGTACAACACAAAATACAGTAAACTTGACAACCTAATGCTTAGCACAATTTTGGTATACTTTTATAATTCTGGAATTCTTTTTAAAGGTGTGAACTTTGAGAGTTCAAACAAAAAAAGTGTGAAAATGTTCATGTCTGTCTGAGAAAAGTGAAGAGTTTTGTAGTTTTAAAACATTTTTAATTAATAAAAAATCTAATTCAATTTTATTTATTTATATAATCCAAAATCCCAACGCACTTGTCTCAATGGGCTTCATATTGGTATTTATACAAAAAACATAAAGTCAGTCATAAAATATAAACAACAGCTGGTTGATAAACATATAAACATACAAATAAAGCTTTGTGGAAATTACCTATTGTGTTTTTTAGAACATAACTACAGCAGTAAAGGGAATACTGTATTTCCACATCGTGTCAGCTGATGCTTAAATTTTTGCTTCCATTATTTCAGATTTCACACAAAGACAGAAAAAAATTCACCTTGAGATTTACCAAGAAGTCATGACCGTGCTGGTGAAAGTAGAGCTTTTTCATCAAAACTTTGCAAAAATAGTTTATAAATCAAATTATGGAACTACATTTTAATGCAATTGTTGGCCAATATAAATTTTATGCCAACAGTATCGCTTAGTCCCTGGGTTGAGGTAAATCCCTTCCTGTCGAATCTCAATCATATGAACACCAGGTAAGTCTATCCACAGAAGAACTAGTGACCATTTTTCAGTCTCTGAAGCTCATGCGTGCCTGTACTTCTGCAGACCCATGTGAGCAGAGGGGGTGACTGTTTACTTACTGAAGTCGTGACCGCCTCCTGAGGAATATGCTAGAGCAAGCAACCATGAAACCTGATAGTAGCTACCAGAAAAGCTCTAGATGATAGTGGAGACTGGACCTGTTTTAGTTTCTGGAAAACTGAGACATCTTTGCATGTTTCGCTTGAGCAGTAAACTGCAAACATGTAAGATAAGATAGTTTAATATGGAAAGAGATGCGTTGATGCACATAGAGGTTGCAAGATTCACCTCAGATACCTCATGGGCTACACACAGTGGTGTAGTGGTTAGCACTTTTGCCAAGAAGGTCCTCGATCAAATCCCAAGTGGGACCTTTCTGTATGGAGTTTGTGTTCTCCTAATGCATTGTTATTTTCTCCAATCACTCCACCCAAAAACATGCTTCATAGGTGAATTGATGTCTCTAAACCAAGGCTCTGCAAACTTAACGCTAAAAGAACCATTTGGTCCAGAATCTAGCTAACCAACATTTAGCAACAGGTTGTAGTCAACATTTATACATACAACTTGTGAGGGTAAGGGTGAAGTAGGTAAGACGCAGGCACATCGTGCAGATTTTTATAAAATCTTTTCACCCACCGCAAATCCTGTGCATTGCGCAAGGAACCCATTAGTGCTGTGGCGACCCCTGACAGGATGTGAACGAGAGTCTGGGCAGACCTGCAATCTTTGCCAAAACTTGGCAAATTAGTGGGGAAAAAAGCCTAGCAGCATGAAAGGTCTTGCCTAAGGACCCACACTGGATTATGCTAATTCCGCCTCTGGGCGAGAAAACCCAGGTTTTATGAGCGCCAGTCCTGCACCAACTGAACCATCCAGTCACTCTCAGATGCAAAACAAATGAGGTTCATTAAAATTCACACCCAGTACAGTTTTATTTAAGGGAAAAAAGTTCTGTAATCACACAAACAAGCTAATTTCCAGGTGCTCAGAATTAAAATGACCAAATAGCAGACATAAAGTTACCTGGTAAATGATTCTGGCTCTAGCTGCTTCAGTTTTCTTGGCTCCCCTCAAAACAGTTTCATAGGGTTAGGGTTTGGATCAGTGACTAGATGAGCTTCTATCATTGGTTACTAGAGATGCCCCAATTCTGGGTTTAAAACTGAACCGTATTTTACATCATTGAACTCCTCACATTATGACATCAAACATAAATATATTTTATTGGAATTTTATGTGAAAAACTAACACAAAGTGGTGCACAATTGTATAGTGGAAAGAAAATTATACTAGAGGTAATTTTATTTTACTTTTTTTTTACAAATAAAAAAACTGAAAAGTGCAGTGTGCAAAAGTATTTAGCTCCCCTGAGTCAATACTTTGTGCAACTCCCTTTTGCTGCAAGTCTTCTGGAGTTTGTCTCTACCAGGTTTGCACATCTAGAGACTGAAATCTTTGTCCATTCTTCCTTGCAAAACAATTCAAGAGTAATGTGCAGTGTTACATTTCTGCCACATATTGCGCTTTGCATTTAGGTCAAAAAGTTCAATTTTGGTCTCATCTGACCAGAGTACCTTCTTCCACATGTTTTCTGGGTCACTCACATGGCTTATGGCAAACTGCAAACAGGACTTCTTGTGTTTTTTTTTTTTTTTAACAATGGCTTTCTTCTTGCCACTCCTCCATAAAGTCCAGATTTGTGTAGTGCACGACTGATCATTGTCCTACGGACAGATTCCCTCACCTGAGCTGTAGATCTCTCAGTTCATCCAGAATCAGTCAAACCAGTCATAAAGCCAATAAAAGATCTTAATCAAATTTTAAGGAACATAGGAGTAAACAGTACAAGAAAATGTGACTGTGAGCCAAATCTGCTCCCCTGAGTCTGCTTATTATCCTGTTAACAGACACAAGAGAAATTCCTCCACATAGATTTAGGGGTCCCTCCTGGAGAGAGGGGCCCTCCATTTCAGAGAGCCCACAACACGTTCAGGTCGACTGATCAAGCACTCAACTAATAATCCCTCATAGATTCTTTTTGGACCCACCAGCACAAAAGAGCTGAAAAACAATTGGTGCTGGTAATTCTCTGCAATGATAGAGGTTTATGGAACATTGAATGGCAGCCGATACCAGGTAAGGAATCTCCTTTGCTTGTTGTAGAAGCAGCATGGGGATCAGCAGGACAGTCCGCATGCTTGAAGAAGCAAAGAGAATAGACGCAGGAAGTGTGGCATCAGGTTACGCCGGGCTGCCGTGACAAGAAGGCAGTTCATGGATTAGGTCAGGAAAGGACAGGGAATCCAGGCCGCCGGGGGCTGTAGTCAGAAATCGCATGGTGCAGACACACCACACTCAAACAAGCCTGACCGATGCTCCTCTCTCGGTGCCAGTGAAACAAAGCTCTTCCTACAGAACAAGCCAAACATCTCAGAGCGGGCAATTTCAGGGTGAATTTCTCAGCTCCAACGCTGTACAGATGTGACTGGGTCTCTGAAAACAAGTCATGCAGATGTGCGTAAGCAGAGTCCTGTCAGTCTGCAGGAAAGCAACTCAAAAGACAAAAAAGTCTGCAAGTGTTGGATCTCTTAATCATCCAACTAGCTCCTGGACTCTTTGCATCACACATTTGGCAACGTCAGCCAATAAGACAGAATCTAAGGTGTAGGTATCTAAACCCAAGACAGATTGACTCAGGTGTGGTGGAAAGGGTGTCTGTTTTTTGTTTTTACTTTTATCTCAAAACACCCCCACCCCCACCTCTCTCAGCCAATGGTGGTGGTGGTGGGGGGTGGGGGGTGGGGGTGAATCCTGGAATTTCTGCAGTGATCCAACCCTAACTCCCACTGTCCTCCACTGGGAATGAAACCTGCATAGCTTTAGGCTCTGACAAAGAAAACAGAGTCCGATTATGCTGTCATGTAATCAGACTATTGCATGAAGCAAGTTCTGAATGAGAAACAATGACTGACAAAGAGGTGGCAGGAACCAGGCGTTGCATGGATGAACATTTTGATTGTTAGTGATAAGCCTCACCTATGGATGGATCTATTTTTTCTTTTTTTCTGCATCTTTCTTATGCAAATAAAAAAAATCTGATTTTTATTTACGTCATATTTCCACTCCACAGGTTGCCATGAACACAAAAAGACCCCGGCTCAAGGAAGCATGCAGGCTGTCCGTGTCACGCGCCCGGCGGACGGAGACAAAGCGGGGCCGCGTGCAGAGAAGCGTCGCCCAGCGGAGTGTCAACACCCTGCAACGCCGCCTTACCGCTATTCTATCAACAATGCGGGGGGGAGGAGATAAGACACCTACCGGCTGGTGTGGCACCGAATATCCGAACCACCGGCACCCTCTTTACGTCGCTCTCCCTGAACGGAGAGTAGCTTACGTCCAGGTCTTTGATGGGACTTGCTAGGTAGTAGTCTGCGGTGACGATCCGCACGGATAGCATGACTGCCCTGTCCGTCCTGAAGGGTCACACCAGCAGGGAAGCCGACAAAAACTACCGCTGAGGGGGACTGGAAGGTGCCGCGGGCAGCCTTAGGGTGTGCTGTCACGGCGGTCAAACTAGGTGGAGGGGAAGCCCCCCCGAAACAATAAAAAGAAAAGAAAAAAATAGATTGACGGGGTTAACCGTCTTCAGCCGCGGAGAGCTACATCCGAACGCGGCGATGTTCGGTCCAGAACCCGACTGCGACCAGCTCCATATTGGAGTCGTAGAACTTCCGCCGCCTCGTGGATTCTCTGTAGTGTTATTGTTCCACGCTCGGAAGACGCTTCCCCCGGCTTCCGGTATGTGGCGTTATCTTTCCAAATCACGTCCCAGAACTAGTCCCAGCTAGTCCCGTTCACCAGGCTGCCCCTCCGCGGCGCTATGTTTCTTCCATACCAGGTTCCGCCATACTAAACAAGGGCTGCAAAAAAAACATGGAAGCACCGCTGTCACGCATATCCGGATTTCAGAATAAGAGCTGCAAACAACCAGCAACGGACACAAGCCAATAGAATTGAAAATAACAACCCAGCCTTATTTTGAAAGGTTTAGCCGAAAAATCCTGCAAAATAAAGATCAAAGCTAAAGCTGTTTCAAGATGATTTACTTAGTTTATTGGGTTTTTACTGGTTATAATGTAACAAATAGTTGCTTTAAAGCTGAACAGGCAATAGCAAATGGCTTTAAATCATTGTGCAAAACCATTACTATATACTTTTTTCTCTCAAAAAGCACAGACTGTGCAAAGTTCTTAATTCCACCATTGTGCAAAATTATAAAAAAAAAAACAAATACTATTTTGTGTGGATGCATGTCTGCACACAACCTGCTCAAAAATGCCTGATAAAAACAAAAGTTAAGATTAAAGACTAAACTCTCCATAAAATCATTGATATTGTTGAAGCAAATTCCCCTCATGAACACCTAAGGCCCAATGTGGTTATAAATACTTGACTACAGGAATATATTTACCAATAAAAAAACAGAAAAACAAATCTAAGCCCAAAAAGTAAAAACATGTTAAAAGGTTGCCACAAAATTGTCAGAGGAAAAAAAATCCTTTGTCCGTTCATGCTGAATCTATGGAGCCCTGAACGTGATATTTAAATTAATATTTAAATTAATAATATTTTTGATGTGATGTCTCGGGCTCCATAGATGACATAGAAAAATGAAATATTTAAGTTCTAGTAGACAAAATGAATTGTAGCAGTAAAAACAACCTGAATAATCTGACATTTGTCTAATTCTTCAATAAGTAAGTCAAATAGTTGCTCAAAAGTCAATGTGCATAGGATAATAGTAGGGTAGTGAAGCAGAAAAGCTTTGCAAATGTTTTTTACATCATTTTTACACAAAAATGATTCTCTTTTTAAATTTTTGTTCAATTTTTTCTATTCTGCCTTTGAGCAAACAGCAGCATGCCTCTTGTTTCGGACAGATTTTGTTTTTACACTTCAAGGTTCTGACATGAAAAAAAAACATACATTTTTAATTCCTTGTGGGAGAAAAAAATGCTTTTAACAAACAAAGCCCCTCCCGATTCATCTGATTTTAGCCTAATTTTTCACTTAGTAAGTTGAATTATTGCTCATAAGGGACTGTGCAAAGATTGATTGTACGGTAGTGAGGAAGAATCGCTTAACAAATGTTTTTTACATCACTTTTAATGCAAAAAATATCTTTTTTTACTATTTGCCTTGTGTTGTAACGAAGCAAACAGCTGGAAGTTTTCTGTTTCTGTTTCAGACAAAATTTGTTTTAACACTTGGACTCTGTCATAAAAACATCACATCTTTAAGTTCTAATAAAAAAAGCCTAATTTTTCATGTAAAAATCCCCAAATTAATCTGATATTTGTGGCCTTCATGTGTGTAAAAGTTGACAGCAGGGTAGTGAAGTGGAACAATTTTACAAAAGTCTTTACATCACTTTTTATGCAAAGAATATTGTTAATTTTTTTCCTAATACTCATTCTGTTTGCTCCCCAACTCGTGTTTTGTTGTTTTTCTTTTCGTTCAGTGCTGCTATCATACTAGGAAGTCTGCATTTATTGGTGACACTGAACCATTTCCTGGGAACCAATGGACCTTTAACAAAGTAGAAAAAGTGAAAGATAAATGGGGAAAACTGAACTTCTGAAGGACATGAATCAAGGTTTTTTCAGTCCTTATGTAGGACCGCTTGGTGGAGGGTTTATTTCCTCTACTTACAAAAGCTGGATGGAAAATGTCTCTTTCTACTTTAGACACATCCAAAAAAGCCACATTGAAGGTCCTGGAACTTAAACAGACTTTGGGGATTTATTGGTGGAAAGCAGGTTCTGGTGCAGCTGATAAAAACCTCAATATCCGCAGGGCTTACTTTAAGTACACCACTGGTTTCCTCACTGTCAGCTGTGGTGATGGCGTCTGACAGCTAACCCTTTTCCAAGCTTCCTTTTTAGGAACGTTCTTCCTATGAACAGGAATTGTTTCATGAAACATTTAAACACAATGTTCCGCAATTCAGCCCTTTATTGTAAAGAAATATGTATTTAAAAAAACATTTTTTCCCATGTAAACAGGATGTGAAAAGGGATTTCCTTGATGGGGACATGCTGCCACCTGCTGGTTTGAGATGGCAATCCAAGCTAATATGGTAAATCTTGGTAGTGTAGTGTTCCAAACTGATCAGGAAATCAAACCACGGATGAAAAGGAAAAAAGGTAAACTAGTAAACAGGCTTGGGATGAAGCATAATAAACCAAACCATCCAACCAACCAACCAACATTGAAAGTCTGAGTTTGTAGAAGTTTTAATTTTGTCACCTACACTCTGTAATCAAATAAACACTTGAAGAAAAAAAAGTTATTCCTAAACCAAATGTGCACAATGAGTAAGAAACAAGAAACTCAGAATAAATCCAGACTTTTTGGGTTTCCATATGTTGAATTTTCCTTGAATTGGTCAGACAGGACGGATGATCACGTCGACTTCGGTGCTTGGCTGAGGGATGATGTAGCGCTCCTCTCTCAGCAGACGCAGCACAAGTTCCTGTGTGTCGCTGGGCCAGCGGTAGATCCGGGTGTTCTTCATCCAGCTGGGCACATCTGCCTGCCAAAAGGATACAACAGGTAAAGAGAGTTGAATCGCCTGAATTATGGTCCAGAGACCAGACAAGGTCATAAAGAACCAAGATGCTTGATAAAAGAACAGCAGAAGAACACATAACCTTCATTTCAACCTTTGCAATAAAACATGATGAGATTTATTCTGGTGATGCAGTAAGTTCTTACCTTAGTTGCATTGGGAAATAAGACTGGAACCACTCTAAAATTCAGGCAGCCCTGTTGAATGTATTCATTCTGGATCTGTGTAAATGATAAAACAGTCACAGTTGATGCAGATTAATAATTCACCCACAAAATTTTAATCCTATTCATGATCATGGAAACAGATTATAAAACATCAGGCTTTTTTGTCCCCTGATCTGCCATTTGTTTTTGTTGTTTTTGGTCAATTTGTTGACAATAGTTTAACAACCTAGCTAAATGAAGCTGTTTTTAAAGACCCCCTCAGATGAAAATGGTGTTTTCTGTGTTTTTAACATGTTCTTGTGGAATCTTTCCACCAATTATAAAAGATTGTAGTTGTGATGTAGAAATTACGCTGGGTGGGCCACAAGCCTCCCTGCTCTGCTCCATTCTGATACATCCACTTGACATCTAGATCAACGTACGTCTTCGTTTTCCTCGTCTGAGTTGATATCGGGCTCAAAACTGTACAGTTGTGCTGGATAGCTCAAAATTGCTCACCAATTTTGTTGCACTTCTACTTTGCTTAGTTGCTACACTGATTAGTTTGGGTGCACTGACAGCATATAGAGATGGACAAAGCGCCTGTGACGTCACCCACAGAAAATGTTCTACCTCCGGTTCTAACGAAATGAAGTCAATTCAGTCGCCATCTTTCCATGATACGGACTTCACCATTTTAGAACCAGACAACGTTAGTAAGCAAAGGTTGGTCTGAGTCGGTCTGAGTCCGCATCTCTATGGCAACCACTCTGACTAATCCGGAGTGAGTTTGTTGGAAAGCCACACCCCTTCCAATGAAAGGGGGCATGGCAGAATCTATCAATCAAACGTTTTGAACGTTTGAGATGGGGGCCAACGGGCTTACTGAGGCATCTAATTGGCCAGTTTAGAACTTGAATAACTTTGAATGAAGAAAACAGATCATAGAAAAACAAACAGCTTTAGGAAGAACATGTAAATAAAAAAAAGACATCAGAGCAAAAATGGTTATTCCGACAAATAGAATGACTGAGTAATAGCTGTTTATTTTTCCATGAATGTCTATGGGATTTTGGCTTCTTGGAGCCAGAGAGTACTTCCTGTTTGGAACTCGAGGGGGGAGGGGTAACTCAGTCTAGTCGTCATATAAAGTCAATGGGATCATTCCAGGACACTTGTATTTGTATTCTCCCGTCACCTTTGAATTACTGGTGCTCACCTGACTGTGAATGTACTTGGTGTGCTGGCTGTGCTCGTCCTCTCCTCCTCCCTCCACATCCTTCTTGTACTTGGGGCTGATGACCACTATGATGAGCACCGATTTCTATCAAAGGACAACCCCACCACCATGAGCTTTCATAGGAGATGTCAGCATGAGAAAGTGTTCGCTGAGACATACGTCATTTAGAAAGCTATCCATCCACTTGGTGATTCCCATTCTCCTGATGGGGGTGTCGAATATGTCGCACTACGATGAGAGCGGAAAAGTGATTTTCTGTATGAATCTCAGTGTGGAAGAAAACTGACGGAGTGTGAAGGGACTCACTTCCGGTTTGAAGCCCTGTTTGATCAGAAATGTGGTGAAGGGGATGATGTCCTTGGCTGTGTCCATTGAGTAAGTGATAAAGACCTTTCCTGTTGAGAGTCGCGTCAGCAACACTTCCTCAGTGACAAGAAATGGTTTACTCTGAACATGACTTACGGCTCTCTTCTGGCAGGCTGATGGTCCGTCGGACCTCCCCCGTGACCTGTGCTGGGCTTGGCAGAAAACAGGGCTCCACGCTGCGCTCATGCATCACATCTATGGGAGGCACCACTCTCTGTGGTGAAGAACCTTGTCCAGCATTTCTAGGTTGGAGCAGGTCATGCGGCATGTTCCTGCGCGGAAGGAAGGAATTACGGTGAGTCTAGGAGCTTTAGCAGCGACTGATGAGAACATCTTGAAGATGCCTACTCATGTGGGGGCCTCATGATGTTATGGCGATGGTCTGGGGGGCAGCATGCACACTGTCTGTGACCAGTGGGAACCGCACCTGGAGAGGAGAAGTGGATTTATTTATCCTTTTAGTTTACTCAGTGTATGTTATTAATATAATGCTTGATTTTTTTACACTCTTGACATTATTATTACATGTCCTCCTTTTCTATTTGATTGGTGATTATTTAGTGTTCAGATCTGACGTGAAGCTGTGCTGAAAAGACAGAATAAGAAAGGAAGGAAAACAACGGAGCTTTTTATGATATTAATATAAAAACACTAGCTCATTTGTTTTATAATGCATGTGTATGTATTGGGAGAACTTTTACTGTTGGTGTTGCACAAAAAACTAATGAAACAGGCTTGGACAAAAATGATGGTACCCATAACTTAATATTTTGTTGCACAACCTTTTGAGGCAATCACTTCAATGAAGCGATTTCTGTATTTGTCAATGAGCGTTCTGCAGCTGTCAACAGGTATTTTGGCCCACTCCTCATGAGCAAACTGCTCCAGTTGTCTCAGGTTTGATGGGTGTCTTCTCCAAATGGCATGTTTCAGCTCCTTCCACAGATGTTCAATGGGATTCAGATCTGGACTCATGGAAGGCCACTTTAGAAAAGTCCAACGCTTTTCTCTCAGCCATTCTTGGGTGTTTTTGGCTGTGTGTTTTGGATCGTTGTCCTGTTGGAAGACCCATGACCTGCGACTGAGACCAAGCTTTCTGACACAAGGCAGCACATTTCTCTCCAGAATGCCTTGATAGTCTACAGATTTCATTGTACCTTGCACACATTCAAGACACCCTGTGCCAGATGCAGCAAAGCAGCTCCAAAACATGACTGAGCCTCCTCCATGTTTCACCGTAGGGACAGTGTTCTTTTCTTCGTATGCTTGGTTTTTGAGTCTTTGAACATAGAGTTGATGTTCCTTACCAAAAAGCTCCAGTTTGGTCTCATCTGTCTAAAGGACATTCTCCCAGAAGCTTTGGGGCTTGTCAACATGCATTTTTGCAAATTCCAGTCTTGCTTTTTTATGATTGTTTTTCAGCAGTGGTGTCCTCCTTGGTCGTCTCCCATGAAGTCCACTTTGGCTCAAACAACGACGAATGGTGCGATCTGACACTGATGTACCTTGGCCTTGGAGTTCACCTTTAATTTCTTTGGAGGTTGTTCTGGGATCTTTAGATACAATTCGAACGATCCGTCTCTTCAATTTGTCATCAATTTTCCTCTTGCGGCCACGTCCAGAGAGGTTGGCTACTGTCCCGTGGGTCTTGAACTTCTGAATAATATGAGCCACTGTTGTCACAGGAAGTTCAAGCTGTTTAGAGATGGTCTTATAGCCTTTACCTTTAAGATGTTTATCTATAATTTTTTTTTCGGATGTCCTGGGACAATTCTCTCCTTGGCTTTCTGTTGTCCATGTTCAGTGTGGTACACACCTTTTCACCAAACAGCAGAGTGAATACTTGTCTCCCTTTAAATAGGCAGACTGACTGATTATGAGTTTGGTAACACCTGTGATGTCAATTAAAGGACACACCTGAGTTAATCATGTCAGTCTGGTCAAATAGTTTTCAATCTTTTATAGAGGTACCATCATTTTTGTCCAGGCCTGTTTCATTAGTTTTTTTTTTTTAAATAATTATGTTAATCAGCAATTCAAAAGTGATGGCTGATTTTGATTATTTAATTTTCAATAAATTTTTATTTATTGTTACTTTTGTAAGTTTCAAGGGATTTCAGTGAGAATTGTGGGTTTTTCCTTCTTTAACTGAGGGGTACCAACAATTTTGGCCACGTGTGTATTTGGTATCTTACCCTGGATAAGGACTTAAAAAAATAATTAATTCAACTGCTGCAGAGGGCCCCACGCTGCTGTTCACCTGGGACCCCAGAACTGCTTTGTCCGCCACTGTCAATTCCCAGCGTGACATTCTGTGTTGAATTTGAACGTTCTTCTTGTGAATGTTTGGATTTTCTCCAGGGACTCTGGCTTCCTTCCACAATCCAAAAACATATTTTATAGGTAAACTCTTTAACACCGGAGCTTTAGCTCCAGTGTTCACATTCAAAAGTCTTCAACCGTTTATACAATTAATGTATTCATGAAATTCCAGCTGATTCAAGTTGATCGCTTTTCTCCACGTCAGAATCAGCTGACGAGTGAGTATTTCACTTCATAGATGTGCCATTGTGCAGCCTGTGGGACCATTCTGATGGAAAATAATGGTTTTGCTTTAACAGAACATTTTCATCCACTGAAACTTTTTCCCCTTCGCCCTTTTCAAACCCTCTCATCAAGCCCTCTTTGCTACGCTACAATATTCAACTGCAGACTCGTGACCCAGAGTTCACTTGCTTGGTCAGCACCAGAGCTCAAATGGTCTGCAACACCTTGCAAATGAACAGACTGGCCTCGGAAGCAAAGTGTTGAAAAGATCCTTGTCTGAAACGCCCCCATGGGCCCTTTTGCTTGCTCTTTTAGGTCACAGGAGTCAAACTCCAGATCTCGAGGGCCAGTGTCCTGCTTGTGTGTATTGAGGCTAACATGCTAGCACTGGGGACACTTCATAGAAATCAACTGCTTTTGTGTGGTTTACTCAGTAGGGCCAATCAGATCACATGATCACATTCCGAGTCAAACATTTGTCAGCAAGTCACCTGCATTGTTAAAGCGTGAGGATGCCAACAGGAAGTGACATCACAGGAATAGTTGGAGGGGTTAGATGGGGTTCTCCAGCAGAACCTGTACCGATCTCACCTTGTTTTGGTGCTTGGTGCCATGGAGGAACTGATGGCTCATTGGTGGATATGAGAGCCTGTGGTTGTTCCAAGGACACCATACCAGAGAGGTCATGATTGCACGCCGGCGTACTGATGCCATATGGGTAAATATGTGGTGGCCTGTGTGGCATGGAGCTGGTGGGACCTGCAAGGGAGGGATTCCAAAAACTTCCATGACTCTCGTGTTTCTGACCAGTCCTGATGCTGGCTTCCTTTGGATGAAATCCGCCGCATGCCTCACGCTGCCTGCTCACGCCCCCCTCGTGATCATTGCATTCACAGACGCGAGGATTGGCGTATTCCATGCTGAAGGGACTCATCCTCTCGTCCATCTCAACTGGGATGCTCTTATGGGAGCACTGTCCTGAGAACCAACAGAAAACAGTCAGAAAAACACCTACATATGAACAGACGGACCTTCTTTCTGTTTCCCAACCTTCAAAAGAAGACATTTTCTGTCCAGGGGTTGGTATCAGGGCCTGTGCAGCAGAGAAATTACAACAACATGTGAGGAATCTAACAGAGCAGGAAAATTGCCAGTCTTGTTGGTGACAAACGACAGTCTAAAGTCCCAACTGAAGCAGAAAATCTGTGAGTTTCAAAAGAGAACACAGGTGGAAGAGCCTCAGGGAGGACAAGAGGGGACTTGTTAATCATCTTAGTTTGAAAACAGCCTTCCTACCTGTTCTGGGTGGCTGGAATGTGGCACGATTCCCGGGTCCAAAGCGGTCCAAAGGTCAGAATCTCTGATCAAAATACTTTTTAGGCGTGTTTGAAAAAAAAAAGACAAAAACCTAAGGGAGTTTGGAAAAAAAATCCTGATCTGTGGTCACGATGAGTCCACAGGACAATCCTGTTGTGAGGCAAACAGGAAACAGTTCTCTTCCTGCTCTGAGCAAAGCTTGGAAGTCTCATGTTCACTTTATGTAAATGAGTCTGAAGTCTGCACCTGACAACCAAGCGGCCTCTTCAGGAGGGCAAGAGAAGTGCAGGACAGAGCAAAAACACTGTTTTGAGTCAATGAGAAGCCTTAAAAAAATCTTTTATGGCCTGGTAAGAGAAAACTGTTTAAAACTAAGCAATTTAGTAACATAAAACATGAAATGTTTAATGGCATGGAGCTCTGCAGCTGAGGTTTATTTTGTTGAATACTTGAGTTTTTGCATTGAAAAATACAGAATAATTTTATGGCTGTGTAAAAATCAGGAGTAAAAAACAAAAACAATCTTCAATATTTTCACGTTTACTTTAGCAGACAAAAACATTAAATGACTGAATCGACTTGAGATCTGGAGCATGTTGTTTTCTAAAATGAGGGTATTTTCCTCAGAGATTCACTCAGAAGAAAATTGTGCTTTTGGTGTTTTAACTTCAGTGATAAGTAAGTAAAATACTTAGCCTGGTATATGTGAAACTCTGGTCCATCAGAAATGATTTAAAGACCCACCCAGTTGAAAATTGTGTGTTTGGTGTTTTTCCACATGTCCTTGTAGCATTTTTCTGATGGCTGTAAGCAAGCAAAAGAATGAGTATCAGATAGGTAATGGGAAGTGGGGATGGGGTTGTCAATGATCCACTGACACTATGTCAAAGAAAACCACACAGATTCTTTTTAAATTTTTGATTGATTAACAAGGAATTTCATATAAAACAGATGTTCACAACTCTAAAGGCTTTAGAAATAACATTAGTAAAAAAGAAGACTTGAAAAATCACTTCAAAAGTGATCTTTGTGTTTGGCCCTGTTTTCCTTGAAGTCCCTGAAACTCACAAAAAAAACACGTTTTTATGCAAAATTCAATAAAACTCATTGTGTTGGTTATTTTTTTAATAGAGAACTAAGGCTTCTTCTTATATGATCTAGTAGTAAACCCAGGATCAGCAGAAGTAGATGGTAAAAAAGCGAACCTGATCATTTTATGAAGGTTTTTATTATATTATTTTTATTATAAAATATCTAGTTACCAAGTTTAAAAATGGCCTTTTTTTTTTTTTTACCAAACTGGAATAAATCTGAATTTAACCCGTTTTTAATGTAAAAGCAGATTCCTGTTTAGGCTTTGTCAGCAGCTTTCCCTGCAAATCTTTGGCTCCAGCTTGAAGAATGAAAGGTCTGTCAACCTATCAGAGGTCAGAAGAGATCAGAGGAACAGTAAGCAGAGTTTGGAAAAGGCTCTTAGGAAATTCTAACTTTATAGTAGATTAAAAAAACCTCTATAAAGGTTTGAATCAAAAACTGCTTGTTTCTGCTCTAAAAAAATCATCTACAAACAAAAAATAGTGTTGCAAAAGGGGCTTTAAGGAAACAACAAACAAAAAACTCGTACCATGGAAAAAATGAACCCCAAAGCAAAACATTTGAAGTTTATTTTATTCATTCAATTTGAGTATGAGTATAGCAAAGATACTATTGAAAATGTACTTACAATGTAGGAATTGCACCAACTGAATACTTCAAAACTGGAATATTTTAAGTTTACAGTATATAGATAGTATATGAAAAGTACATCTCAAATATACTGCCTCACTTTTAGTAATGACTGAGTATACTTGTAGTACACTTAGAGTGAATAGACTACTTTTTGCTAAGAGATAATAAACCAAAAAAAGCAAAGCAGAAATCCATGAATCATCCCTGTGGACATGAAGATTCAACACAAAGAAGAGGGTTGAATAAATTAAAAGCATAAAGCAAACCTCCACACACAGAAATGACCTGCTATGGTCATCAGAACTGTAAACAAACTGACAGAACATTGTATGAACAGACCAGTATACACTCAGAGGAGGAGGTCAGGCGGGAGGAGGAAAGACATAACCTGCACTGGCAGGAGGAGAACAAGGAGAGCAACAAATGAGGAAACCAAAGAAAAAACGATAAAACTTAAAAAAGAAAGTAGACAACAGCTACTAAGAAGAAACTATAACCGTTCCAAGCAGAACTAATAGAAAGATCCATGAAACACAACATAAACACAGACACCAAATACTTATACAAACTCAAGACAGGAATTGGTTTACACAAAGGGGAAAATGTAGGAGTCTTTGACACAGCATTTAATAGCAAAAATGAAAAACTCCAAAAATTAGACAAATACACAAGAAAACGTGTAAGGCTGAAATTTACTTGAATCACACCAATTTAAAAGACAAAACTGAAGGGTCACAATAATAAAAGATTTTAATAAAGTATCTCTTTGGAATCACAAGATCTAGTCACTTTAGTCCACCAGGATTGTCCAGAACAGAGTGGTTCTCGAGATCTACCACCCTGCCTGTTTTCCAGCTCTCAGTCAAGCAGAAACAGGAGGTAATTGTCAGCTAATCAGCAAGAAGCAGTGATGTGGTGTCTTCCCTTCTGCCTGTAAAACAGCAGTGCTGAGGCCCCTTTTGAAGAAGAGTCATTTAGATCCAGGTACCCTGGACAACTATTGACCAGTCGCCAACGTATCATTTTTAAGTAAAGTTATAGTGAACTGGGTCACTACTCTATTACATCAGTTTCTAAATAACCATAAGATGTTAGAAACACATTAACCCGGTTTTAGGATGAACCACAGTACAGAGATGGCTCTTTTAAAGATCGTTAATGATCTAAAGATCTTGATACAGTGGATCACCAGATTTTTTACACTTAGGAGCCTATTGGGCTTCTCTGGAAATGTTCTTAAGTGTTTTATTCCTACATTATAGATCAACACCTTTATTTAAGTATGGATACATGCTCTTCAAGCATCCATGAAATAAGTTCTGGGGTCCCCCAAGGGTCAATCCTAGGTCCTGTTCTTTTTCATTTATACATGTTGCCTCTTGGGGATGTCATCAGGAGACACAGTGTTAACTTTCATAACTTTGCTGATGATACACAGCTTTACATCACCTTGTCTCCTGATGACTTTTTACCTATAAACACTTTGTCATAAAGTCGTGGATGGAAGAGAACTTCTTACAGCTCAACCAGAACAAAACAGAAGTCTGAATCATCGGTCCTGAAGACAAGAGAGAGATGATTTTTCTACATCTTCAGAGTTTTAAGACTTCTCACTGCGTGAGAAATTTGGGTGTTCTTTTTCAAACTGAGCTGAATATTCCCACATGTTAAAAATGTTGTTAAGACAGGATTTTATCATCTTAAAAATAGTCTGCCCATTCCTCTGTCTTGCCAGCACAGAGGTGCTGATGCATGCTTTTATTTTTAGTAGGTTAGACTCTTGTAATGTGCTCTCTGGTCTATCAAAAAATATATATATATATTTTGCTAGCTTACAAATATTACAGAACTCTGACAAGAACCAGGGGACGGGAACAAATTACATTTTCAAATCGCTGCATTGGCTCCCTGTGCATTTCAGGATTGATTCTTTTAATCTTCTTTTAATGGTTTAATGGTTTATAAATGTTTTATTGGTTGCAGGCCTTCTTAATTATGTGATTTGCTTTTAAAGTATGAACCCTCGCAGACCCTGAGGTCCTGAATGGGGAGGATGAGAGGTGGGTTGGGTTTTTATTTGAACTTCTATGTCTTTGTTTTAGTTGTAAAGTGCTTCGAGCTACGAAAGAATGACAAGTGCTCTTTAAAAATAAAGTTTGATTTGATATGATTTTGAAGAGAAACTGGGAAACAGCAGGGTGGTCCAGGGTAGATCTTGAGAACCAGGATTGGGCAGCACTTGAAATATATCAACATGTATGGACCGTGTGTTCCATGCTATGATTCCTCTTGTCCGGTCATCATCATGTATCTCTATCCTTGTCCTCCCTCGGTTTGAGGCTGGTCAAAATCACTGTCGCAGGCCCAGTGAAGGGTGGACATTTATGGTCTGCAACAGCGAAGACCTTCATGGTTGTGTTGGTGAAGGCGGAGCCCAGCTCAAGGACTTTGGCACTGCAGGTGACCACCTGAACTAGCTCCTGCCGGAAGCGGCTGCTGACCATGCAGTAGAGCAGGAAGTTGGTGGAGGAATTGAGGTTGTGCAGCATGTTGGCCACGTCCCCAGCCACGTTGATGGGAATGCTGTAGTCGTTCCTGTCAAAGCTCTCGTCGTTGTACTTGGTCCTCAGGATGCAGTACGTAACAAAGCGAGGCAGACTCAGGACGACGAAGGCCACCGAGATGATTCCCAGCAGAAAGATGGTCCTCTTCAGCATTCCCCTCGTGCTCCTTCCCTGCATGGCACGCTGTTCCTCCTTGGTGAACAGGTTGCTGGCACGGCACAGGTGGTACCCAATCAGGTAGTTGAACAGGATCACCAAAACAATAGGGATTCCTCCGGAGAGGAATGAAGCTATCCAGACTATAACTGTGGAGTAGGTATGTTCTCGATAAAGACACCTGGGAAGAGTCATATTTTCCCCGTCAACGGTTAAATTGACAAGTTTGACAGTGTTGATCCAGCCCATTGGCACTGAAACTAAGTGGGACAGCACAACAATGGCCACGCAGGTCAGTTTGGTGACCCCAGCCTCAGAGAAGCGTTGTTTGGCAGCTGTGCTTTTGAGGACAAAGTAGCGCTCGATGGTGAAAACCACCACAATCCAGGAGGAGCTGGAGAGGGATCCATGCTGCAGGAACCCAAGAATGCCACACCATGGCTGGGAGTGCCAGAAGGGCTGCAGGATCCAGAAGGTCAGGGTCAGATCAAGGAGAATGACCCAGATGAGGTAAAAAGTGTCTGCGATGGCCAAGCAGCTCAGATACACGACGGCAGCGTTTGACATCCCACATTTCCGGAAATGAATCATGTAGAACGTGAAAAGGTTTGCTGGATGGAAGAAAGACAAGAAAATGTTTAGTTACAGATGTTGGGCTTTTTTAAAAGAAAGAAGCTAAATCTGGTTCAAAATCTGGATGTTTGAATGATCTCCAAACCCCTGTCAAAACAACCCATCTCATCTCCAAGCAGCTCTAGTAGCTAAAGGTCAATGACTGTATTGACCTCAACATTCTGCTCCTCCATAGCCTGACACCCCATTACTGTTTACGTTCTGGACTCAGACTCAGTTCTGCCCTCCTAGCTCACTTCTTCCTTCTACTCCCAACAGTTCATTGTCCACTATGATGCACAGAGATGCTAAAGTATAAAAAGTATCAGCCTGGTATCTATGGAATTCTTGTCTATGTAATTGAAGACCTACTCCAATGAAAATTGTATTTTTAACATGTTCTTGTAGCATTTCTGACAATGAAGGACACAAATAAAGAAAATAAGTAAGTATTTCTATCAGTATAGAAGTATATATATGTCTTTATTCAAAAAATTGTAAATCAGGAGCAGACGAACAAAACGCGGTTTTAACAAGATTGTATTTGAGATGTAGAAAATACGCTAGGAGGTCCGACGCCCTCTACGGACGACTAGATACACGTGCGTCTTAATTTTCCTCTTCTGGATAGCTAAATTATTGCTTTCCATCTTCTTGCACTAGTAATGTTAGGTTGGGAATGTGAGGGGTTGTAAGCTTGTGGGAGAGAGTAAACAGAGAGCTCTCAGTAACGGGGAAAGGGGGTTGCAATGGTCTTGCCAACAACTCAGAGGCAAATTTTCTCTGCAGAAACTATGTCTTAAAGAGACACATATTTTAAAATTTGGCTAAAAAATGCATAATCATAATCAAAAGACCTCTGGGAATGGTCGATCAAAAGATGATCCAAGTGGGACTTTAATTTCATCTGCATGTTTATGAATCTTATTTCTCCCGCGTGTCAACTGACTCCTTTGTTCTACTATTTTCATTGTTTCATATTGGTCATAATTTGGCTTGTTTTTAATCCTACATACCCTGGATTATGCTTTTGCGCAAAACGTCAGTCAATGAGCAAAAGTCTGAAAAACAGTCAAAGGTTATCCTTTAACATAACATCTTTATTTTATTATAAGGGGATAAAAAAAAATTGTGAGTACCTGAATGTTTATGAAAACCTATGAAGGTCTCCACAAATAAACGACCATTTGAAATCTCAAAACATTTCCAATGTTGTAACAGGGGCTCCAAAAATAGATACAATAGTGTTTTGCTAATTTGCTAATACATTTTTTTTCATTTTTTATTGATTAAAGAATTCAACCAAATGCGTACGGCATCATCTTTAGTCAAAGTTTGAGTCTGATATTGCTTTTATTTTCCGTGTCAATCCAGATCAACTCCTTTTAAAATCCCAGATCTACTGGAAGTTTCTTCCTGTTGGAGGGAAGTCATTTCTCTCCACTGTCATCTTGACTGAATTAAATAACAGTGTTTCATTTTTCTGGAATTTCTAAAATTCATCTAAAATAGGAGAGTGAACAAAGCTAAGATTGCACTGCATTCCTTGCATTTTCTGTTGTGTTTATTATTGCTATCAATTTAATCTAAATGTATATTTGTGGGGTTTCACTTTGGTAATTAAGTTAGATAGTTGTTCAAAAATAAAATGCTGAGATAATAAAAAAAAAAAAATTTAAAAAACAGAAATGTTAAATGGAAATAGAAGGACAAACCTGGAATACCCATGATGCAAAGGAAGGGATAGTAGATCTTCTGAACGGTGACAAACACTGTGACGCCGGTTCCTTCCATGGTTCCTTTATGGCTATAATGTAACACCTGCAATAAAACCATTAGAAACACATGAGATAAAAGCAGTCAAGAGGCTTTTTATGACATTTAATGGAACTTCTTCTTCTTCTTTTTTTATTTTGAGCCCAACAGCATAATTTCAAATGTGTTTCTGAAAAAAATAATTATAATTAAAAAAAGGTCTTAAGGTGGACCACGACAGATGCTGATTGTTTTTGTTTTTCATTTTTCATGTTTAAAACATAACAAGAAATCTAGCTAAAATAGGCAGATGTGACTGTCTTTCTGCAGGTCAGTGGAGATAAGTTACGACAAATTCTTGAAGGAAGCTGAGCAGATAAATGCAAGAAGGAAAAAACAATTTTTGTTTTCTTTAAGAACACAAACTATAAAATAAGGCCTGGATTCATCGCTGTTGGTTTCCTGATGAATAACCGGGACTAACACTGACTGACAGGTCGGAATAGGATAAAAAGACATACCTGGAGGTCAGCACACTGTTGCTTTGAGATCCTTCTTGGAGTAAAGAGACATAAAGAGGACTTCTTCACCTCAGCTTTGGCGGAGGACAGATGCGTAGCTCTGGGTGATGCTTTTGTGGAAAGTCGATGGTACAGAAGGGCTGTAACACACCCTGACGCACAGCAGATGTGATGGTTGGCAAACAGTCAATTCTGATAGCTGAAGCAAGAGCATTGATTTGCCTGACAGACTGTTTGCTCTGAAGGAAAAGGTTCTCCAGGTTCAGCTCTTTTCCTCAACGAGACTCTTCATTCTCATCTTTCTAGTGAAGATTTGGGATACTCCTCAAAATGATGTCATCATTTTTCAAATAAAAACAATCGTGGTCCGAGTGTAGGTCAGACTTTAGAGTTTGCTTTTGTGGGAATTCATGAAAATTTGATTGGGTCTGCGACCCAGAAACTTTAGTCATCTAATCTAAGAATTCATGAATTATGTTATTTAGTCTGCAGGACAATCACAACTGAATCTAAAGATTCTTTAATATTAGGCTCTATTTGGTTCTATTACCCTCTAAGCAAATAAAAAAAAACAGTTGTAAAATTGTTACACTATCTGATACATTTTCCCGTCTATACCAAATAAAAACTAACTCAGCACAAATTATTTATACTGGATATCAGTTACATAATAATAATAATTTGCCTATTTTTCTTTTAGTATTTAAATGTTTCATGTTGTACATGTACCTGCAGTTTTTTCATCAAACCAACAAATCATTTTCATTGTAAAAATATTTTGGAGGATTTTTATTCTTGGAATCTAAGATGTGTTTATTAATCGGAAGTAATATGGATGCTTCAGTATTTTTCTGGGTTTTTACATGTTTAGGATATTTACTATGGGTGCAAAGATTCATTTTATCGATTCAATTCAGATCATAATTTGTGGTTGCTGATTTCATAGTCGATTTTGGTTCATTTTATGCAATCAGATTCACCAACTCCAAATCGATCCAGGACATCTTGAGGTTCCCGGTTCAAGTCCCAGCTGAGGGACCAGAAAGAGTGTCACCAATGGGGGACGTTTCTGTGTGGAGTTTGCATGTTCTCCCCGTGCATGCCCAAGAGAGGCTGGGTTAGGCTCCAGCAGCCCCGTAAGAGACAAAACTAATTCAGAAATGAATGGATGGACAATTCAACAATTCAAAATGCAATTTGACCTTTCGTTTTGAAAATGCGTTTTGCAATTTCAATTCAAATTGTCAATTCAATATGACAATTTTAAAAACAAAAATATTGAATCGCAACAAAATCAAATGAATTTTAAAATTGTTATGGGTTTTTGATGTCATAATTCAAATAACAATGCATTTTTACAATTTACTATACAATATTAAAAAATGACAATAAAAAATAATAAACGTGAATCCACCGTGTCAACATTTTTATTATCTGCATGTGTGAAAACAGTGGAGCACACATTATTACAAGGAGTCTCCATAAATCCATATGTAGCAGAAGACTCCCCATTTTGTCTGCAAACAGGAGCTTTATTTTTCTTTGAAGCTGAAGGCTCTGCTTGAGTTTCCTCACTGGCTCTTTTCTCCCCAAACAAACTATCTAAACTCGTTTTTTTTCGTTTTGTTTTGTTAGCTTTGGGCTACTAATCTAGCGGTTAGCCGCTTTAAGTCATTGGACCAAGACAATGCGGTGAACAGAATCTGGGAGTTTTTTTTTTTTAAATAAGGATCAGAAAATAAACATAACAGAAAGGATCTGTTATCATATTTATTTGTTTTTTTTTCTGTCTGTGGCCCGGTACCAAGTAACCCAGGGACTGGGAGTCTTGGACCACTGTCTTAAAGGACACAGCCGCTCTAAGGAACCCATTCGTTAGCAGATAGCTAACTCTTCACTATCCTGCAACGCCAAATATTTGCATTGGTTAGTTGAGTCTTTACTATTTGGAATTTGTCATCCAAAGGAAGTGGAGGTGGGATTTTGCAAACATAAGGAGGCGGAAGGCCCCGCCTTCCTGAGAGTTTGACAGTTTGCATTTCACATTGAAAATTGACCTACACAAAGCGTGTTGCTATGCAAATGAAAATGAAAATGAAAATGCATTAAACTAGGGTGGCACTGCTTGCAATTTCATTTGAATTCTGACACAAAAACAACATTGCATTTTACAGTGTAATATGTATGCCGAGTACTGTGTGTTGAAATGTAATTTTTAAATATTGTATATTAAATTGCAAAATGCTTCTTCATTTAAATTAGGACATCAAAACCCATGATAATTTAAAATGTAATTGATTTTGATTTAATATTTAATTTTTTTAATTGTCATATTGAAATGTAAATGTTAATATTAAATTCTAAATTGCAAAATGTATTTTCATATTTAAAGCCTAAATTGCACATGGAAATGCAAATTGATAAATGCATTTTCAAATTGCATGATCAAATTGCAAATCAGATTGTCAATTAAATTCCATTTTACTTTGAAGTTTTTGAATTATGAATCCAAAAAATTTTCCATAGTCTTCACCAGTTGACTGAGTGAACCTTTGAGCAGAGTGTGTTTAGAGAAGGAGGTGGCATTGCCCTCTTATTGGCAGCCTTTATACAATTTGACTGAAAATGTCACTGCGCTTGATGTCTTCACAAGTTCACAACAGTTAATTCAAGTTGAAATGGCTTTCCATAGAATTCTCCACCTCCTGCTGCTGTGAAGAGCTGAGGAGGTGGGGGAGCACGTGGCTCAGAGCAGCACAGAGAGGAGGAAGCACTCGGCGGCTCAGAATCCGCCCCAGCTGACTCCCTGCAGCTCATCTCAACATGAAAATCTGAATTCGGAAAGGTAAATGTTTGACGTTCAGCTACGGCGACTTTTATTGTTGGCAGATTCCCGCTCGGGGCAGAGTGGGCTGTTGTTGTGTCCATGAGCCCGTGAAGATTACCAGTGTGTTGTCAGGTGGGGAAACGCGCGTTTGTTTTTTCTCAGTGTTGGTGGTGGTGGGGTGGGGGTCTGTTAATATGTAATCGACAGCAGAGGATTCTGTACATGTGAAGATGCTCTGGTGTTGATGGAGATGTGGGTACCGCTCATCTGATGTGAATTCTGGAGCTCTGCCTGCCTGCTGCTATTTATAGCTGAAGTGAGTGGGTGCTGAGGATGGCAGCCTCTCTGCATGTGCGCATCTGTGTGTTTTCTCTTGGAACAGTAATAATGTAGAGGGGAAAAAAAGAATGCCTTTTGTTTATTTTCTGAATTTGTCAAGCCTCCTTTTGTTGACTTTTGCAGCAGCTGCTGGAACAGCCCGGATGTCTGGGAAGCTCCAGCTCCTCCTTCTGTGTGGGAGCTGCTTATGTCTCCGAGGAGCTCCCATCCAGCTCCCAAATATCAATCTATCTGACACCACACATGGAAGCTCAGGAGGAGAGACTGTGCTGCATGGAGATCAGCTGATGGAGGCAGAGAACTGGGACACTTCAGGGACACTGGAGCCAGAGAAGGATGTCCAACATGCTCAGAGTCAAAGAAATGAGATGGAGAAAAGAGAAAACGAAGAAGTGGGGATTGATGGTCTTCCAGGTGAGGCAGAACCACGGGGAACTCCTGAAGTACTAACGAGAAGTTCTACGTTAGCGTCACCACAGCTGGAGAGACAGAAGAGAAAACAAAGTGGAGCGCAGGGTTTCATTCAGAGTGAAAACCAAGAAACGAGTTCGCCATCTTCTGCAGATGTCGCCCATTTCTGGACCCAGATTCAGACCGTCTTCAGTCCCAACCAGATGTCTGACGCCCCTCAGGCATCCACACCTCTTACAGGATGTAAAGGAGGAACAATCGCTTCTCCATCAGATCCATTAGATGGAGCCCGACCTGACCCGATGTGCAGACAGGAAAGGCGATGGGCCGGGACAGCAACACCTGCTGCTGGTGAGTTCTGAGGTTGAGAAGAAATATGTACAAATGTCTGTTTTTTATTTTCTTGTCAGGATACAATCAAGCCGAATGTCTAAGAAAGAAAAAGAAAACAAAAAAAGCAACATAGTCTCGTTGGTTTTATGACGTGTGACCTTTTAGGAAACAAAGATGTTTCAAAAGGGTCAAAGTCAGAAAAAACTTGGTGATACTATCATAAAAATGTGAGAAAAACAAACAGCACTCAATTCTGGTGGAAAACAAAAAATAACTCAGAACCAACATTTACAATTAAAATCCACAAATCAACCAAGAATGAACACATATTTCTAATTTACTTCCAATATTTTCACTGTCAGTGGGTTAAAACAGCATTGTCTTCCTGAGTTGACTCATTTTCTGCTTTTTGTTGCTATGTTTACTATATTTCAGAGCCTTCTAAATGACTATTTTGAAAAAAAAGACTTTACTAATACACCTAATGTTTTGTGTGGAAATTATTATTTTGATATTATTTGAAAAAGTTTTATGTTTGATTATCAGCAACCTCAAAAAAAAAAACCCAGATCAATTACTGAGATGTACCATTATTGAGGTCATTTAGGATGAGTGTTTCTTTTGTTCTTTATTATTTGTGTCTGTTTTTATTCAAATGAGTATAGAGCAGTGGCAATAACAAAAAAATCGAAAACTTATCCCATGAACTGTACTTTGATTATAAATGCAATTTTTGTTGGGGTGTTTATTACAACAACAAAGACTTTCTTTTTTCAGCAGACTCCTGGCTGTTCAAATTTAAGGAGCATCTATGTGTAAAATACAGTTTTATACTTTTATTACCTCTAAAATCTGTTATTTTATAAAATAACAAACACTTAAATCAGGGGAAAATAAACTGCATCCACCGCTGCCTGATGTAAATATTCTATGGTTGTGCACTTTTTGAGCATCTTTAAAAACCAGGAACTCAAGCATGACACTAAACAGTTACTTTTTTTTACTAATTTTCTGGACAACAGCACTCCCCTGTGGCTCACCTGGTTTATCACAGTTTGAGATTTTCTAAAATCACATGTACTACATATCTTTTAAGGGCAGGGCTGCTCATTTCTGGTCCTCGAGAGCTACCACCATGACTGTTTTCCAAGGCCTGCCAGCAGCTGATTAGCTCAGTCAGATGTCTCCACATTCTGATTTAATGAACACACCTGGCCCAGGTAATCAGCAGCAAGCAGTGCAGGGAGAGCTGCAAAACAGGTAGGGTGGTAGATTGCGAGGACCAGGAATGAGCAGCCCTGTTTTAAAGGAAATGTGCAAAGTTGAAATAATGCTAGTTAACTGCTGAGAAAATATAATCCAAAAGTGAAAACAGAGATTTGAGTTCTCATCCTTGATTTACGGCCCAGTGTTACTATTTTCATTCAGAAGTCCTTCATTTTTCACAAAAAAATTAAAGACCTAGAAAAAGCTGCAAGAGTTAGATGTTTTTTAAACAGGCATAAACTATGTGTAGACATTTGTCTTTAAGGGTCTGTTGATCAAATTGTAAAAACCTCTTTAAATATTTCCACATGTTGCCACAAACAGCTTCAGAAAAAGTAGACATTCTGCCTCAAGACGGAGCCACTAAGTCACCTGTGGCTCCTCTGATCGAGCCTGTCAAAGTCCAGAGACAGGCAGCAGCCCAAAGAACCCACGGGATAGGTTTTCTTCAGCCTCCAGATGCAATAGGAACCAGTGGGTTGCTTCTTTCCAAAGTGAACCTGGACCATCTTGTCACAGGACAGACTGAGAGTGACAAAGCATCACTGGGTCGTTCTACTCTTCTACCAGGCCAGATACCTCCCAAGCAGACATCTGGAGATGTTCTAGGACCAGTCAGCTCTTCAAGTCCACCTTCATTACAAGTTAAAACCAAGCTGGAGCATCATCATGAAACAAGTGAGAAGCGTTTTGGCAGAACTACTAAGTTCTTGTTTTATTTGCACACCAAAATATGAAACTTTTAATTTTCATGTCTTATTGCCGTTTTACAACCATTTCAAATCAATTGAAAATGTGGATTTTGAATTGTTGCAGCACCTCCATTTTCTTTCTAATCAAGTTATTCTTTTGTTGGATTTTGCTGCTGTGATTCACAAAATAACTCAAATTAAAAACAGCTGTAGATGTTACAGTCCATCATTTGACACAAAAAAAAAAAATCCTGTTTTTTGTTTTTTTTTTGTTTTTTTTTTTACTGAAAAAGGACATAATCAGCTCTCCACTGCCTGTAGCAAAAGGCAAATAGTTTATGATAAAATGGGAGTTTTTATTCTTTCTTGTGTTTAATGCTTTAACACATCTTTAAACCATTAATTAATAATAAGTCCTCCTTTGGTTCTGTCATAAACTTTAACATTTTATCGCAAATTCAGGTTTGGAGGGTCTAAATGTAGCGCATGGTTTCAGCTGACTTTAGGTTTAACTTTCTTGCACATAAGTATTGCACCTAGCTATTTTGTGAATAAAAAATTCTCTAGAAGTATGAGATTTACTTGGGATGCTAGGGGTCCCAGAATCAAATCCCGGACAAGCCCCCAAATTATGTTATGTCCAAATCTAGGAGATTGCAAAAAAAAACCCAAAAAACCATAGCATAAAGGAAAGAATAACAGATGAAATGCCTCAATAACTCAGAAACCAAGGAATAAAAGTAATCTCGGAATTATGTACCAAAAAAAAATAACAAATGTTACAACGACCAAAACAAATATAAACAAGAAAGAGGCAGCAATGTTAGTGTTGTGTATAAAACCAAAGCTGCTTTTCTCCACGTCCGAATCTGTTGATCCTACATTAATTGCGTAAAAAAATGGAAGAGTTACTGTAGTTTCAAGAACACGCTACTTCCTGGAGCTGGCGACAGCTCCGGTGTAAAATAAAATAAAATGACAGAAGACTTTCCACTCTGACAGAAAATATTAAGGAGAGACAGAAAAGTAAGAAACAGAAAACAAAATTACGGTTGCAAGATGGTATTTTCCATTCCTGCTTGGTCCTGAGTTTGGTCACAGGGATGAAAGGTCAGGACACGCAATGCGTAACCAACTTTAAGCACGTATCAGATAAATGTGCACATTTCAAAGCTGTTCAATTTCCTGTCCTAAACTTTTTCTCTGTAGAAGAGCTGGATGAAGACGAGAACTCTGAAGAATCAGAGGAAGAGGACAGCGAGGAAGACATGACGGACAGGTTTACAGAGTCACCATATGGTCACATTCCGCCACCTCCGCTGTGGGTTCAAGGCAACCAGGGGCTGAGTATGAGCGGAAGGGGAGGTGCATTGTTGGATCAAACTTAGAGCTTAGATTGGCCCTTTGTGTAAATTTATCAAACTTTCCTTTCAGTACGTAGCTGGCTTGAGCTCATCAAAGAAAAGGTTTGTTTTGTGTTTTCTGTTATGAATGGTACATAATCCCAAAGTATTTTAGGTTTTGAGCTTCATCTCTTTTTCATCATTCGGTTCGGCAGGCGGGATATGTGTCTGGGATGCTGGTTCCTGTTGGGATTGGAATCACTGGAGCCCTGATGATTGTTGGCATTCTCTACAGCATACGGATGGTTTACCGTAGAAGGAGGAACAACTTTAAAGAGCTGAGGAGGAAAGTCAGACAGCCAGAGGTCAATATTCTGATCAGTTGTTGATGGCCATCTTCAATTTCTTTCACTTGTTATGTTTGTACAAAAAAGTAAACATTTCTTTCCTCCATCAGCACCTACATGAGCATGGCTCCAGTGTCCAGGACCAGGCCATGCTGCTGGTCAACAGCTCAGAGGATGAATTCTAGCTCTTGCTGGGAGTCACCTGGTCCTCAGGTGTGATAGAGTCTGAGGAGCTTTTTAACTCGTTTGGACGAAACCATGTGGAAACTTCCTGTTTCTGATGTTGGCAAGTGTGGCTTTGCAAGAGAGACAAAAGGAAAATAAAACTGCAAGAAAAAAAATCAAATTAGGCTATGATTTAAAGGTCTGCTGTCTCAAATACAATTATAAAAAGTTAATAGATGCAATGATACTCTAAATTTGACTCAGTGTCTAGTCGTAGCCAAAAAACACAATGAAATTATGGCTTCGAGTAGACACTGAGTCAGAAGTATCAGACCCAACGGTCTTTGTTGGAGAGATTCAGGAGGAAAATATTTATGTGAATGGAGCTTGCTTTGTTAGCTTTTTATTTAGTAAACTAATTTTAAAGTTTTGTGTTGATTGGTATAAAATTAGCACACTTTAAATATTTTCCATTCTCTAAGTCTAAAGTTTATCACTAAAAACAAATATCTTTACGCTCAGAACGTAGAACGTAGCTGATTTCTTTATCGATATTAGAATTAGAAAAGGATTTTCATGTACAAAGCTTATCAGAAATCATCATTATACTGAGGATAAGGTTCTATTAAACAGTTTTATGGTTATTTAGCCTATTTTTGGGAGCATTAACTTGTTTACTTTACCTTGTTTTTTCCTTTAAATTTCAATGAAATAACTGCTACCAATTTGTTAAAAATCTATGTTTTTCACACACAAAATAGACTTTAATTGCTTAAAAATCATCACTTAAGTTAACATAACTTAAAAAGCAATAAATTCAACATTGTAGTTTGGACATATTGACAACAATCACTGTTAGCTAACCAACAAGAAAGCTAGTCAAGGCCATTGATGTATATAAGAACTGGACTGACCGAGTGAGTGTTACGTCACCAATAGTAAATAATTTCCCTACAATTCCAACAAAATAAAGTCACTTCAGTATGACTTTTTGAACACTTTTGCTTTTTAAAGGTTACTTTATCGTGTCATTTATAGCTGGCTATAGTTCTTACTTCGAAGCCCACATTGAGAAGCAAATGTTTCAATATCTGCTTCCAACTGAGGTAAGACAGCTTTGAGTTTGGTTTTATGCTGACAACTCTTGGATGTGCCTTAAATGAAGCTGTTTTAAAAATGTTTTAGGTTCTTTATTGATTTCAAAGTTTCATTGGCTTTTTGACCATTATAATAATGATGACAGTAAATAACACACGTAACTCTTCCATTGTTCATGCAATTAACACAATACCATCAGATTCTGTAGCTGAGATAAGCAGATTTGCACTTTTCTATCAGCGCAAAGAATAAGCGTCACCGTCAGAATTCATTGCATTTGATTGCAGAAACACATTACGACTATAAAGTGTTGCATATGGCTACAAAGTTGCTTTTCTCAGCCTAAGAATACAATGGAATTACGTTCATTGAGTAACAAGTAATTCAAAGGTAATTCAAAGAATGTCAACACGAGATAAAGCTCCAATATTAAAGACCTAACTTATTAAATTGAATTAAAGTAAAAAAGTTAATTGTGTTTAGCCTGGAGAGTAGACCCCTTGTTTCTCATTTGGAACTTGGTCAGTAAGAACCTGATTTTCTGCAACGCGAACAGATTCCGGATGTTGTGAAGGCTGGTGTCTTCTGAAGAACAGCTTTTGCTCACAGTCAAACAATCAGCTGCTAGATTTCTGGATACATTTCCCTTTAAGAGAGACACCTGGTTTATATTTGACGTTTGTTTTATTATTATTTAGTTGTTGGCTTTGAACTCTGACTGAGTCATAAACTTTAAACTTCATTAAAATTTCATTTTTTAAAAGATTGTTATCAAGTTATGAAGAAGTTTGTAATTCATTTTAATTTTTTAAAAGGCTATTCTTCTGTGTTTTTGTAGTTTCTGTGAGTAATTTCACCTGCATGATGTACAGCTATTTTGGTCAACGAAAAAGTTTTCAAATGTGCTCAATGAATAAAATGGACCAGAAAAAACTTTATTTAAACTTTACTGTATTTTTTATTAAGGAAAAGTCATTTACCTCTGCTCTGTTGTATATTGTAAATGTTAAAGCCCAGAGTAAAAATACCAAAGACTCATATCGCTGCAAGAGCAAACATTTTTAAAGATTTCTAATAGCCTTTCTTCTTCACCTTACAACTACCTGTGAGAAGCAAACAGAAATGGTGCATGGTGGTGTGTAGTCTGCTGGAGGTGGTCTTGGTTGAGTTCATGTTAGTGTATTCTCCGCTGACCTCTACATTCCCATTGAGCATGTGTTCTTGAACGCGTGTTTAGCCCCTGGCGTTCACACTGGACTGTTCCTACTCCATCCTAGTGCATATGCGCCAACCATATTTGGAAGAGGCTTGGTGCGAAGTGGCACAAATGTCGTAAATCTTGTTCCAGGCTTTTTCTTTCACAGCTTTTTTATTATGTCAAAGAAGTCCAGCCGGGCAAAAACTGAAATTATGAATATTTCCTATAATTTTTAAATGCTTGGCACTTCTGTGAATTAAAGGGGGGGAGGGGGGTTGTCATCCATACATCACTACCAAAAATTTGAGTCACCGAAGTTCAACCTGGTTTAATTGAAATTTCGTTCAAAGGACGCGCGTTTTGAATATGGAGCCCAAAAATGGTCATGAAATGTGCATGGCTACATGTGAATATAAGAGATTTAAACACCAAAGCCCAAAACACATTTAAGTGTGTTAACGTAGACTTTTCAAGTAGTCACTTAAAAGCAAGTTGCCAAGGCCGGTGTAAACATTGCTTCAGAATGCCACAACTTGGAGATTTTCCCCTTTTTTTTTTACTGTTCCCTCTAGATTGACACTGAAATCTAGGATAGATCACAATTTTTTTGGTATAATCCAATAACCATGATGCAGTCAACCCTTGAAATGATTCATACCCCTGGGGAAGTTGGACTTTGGAGTTTCTTCTTAATTGGAGACAGATGTTTCTCAGAAGACAACTGAACAATGGACCAGAAGCATCACTGCAAATTCATTCAATTAGAATTTTCTCTAGAGACGTGCTGCACGGTGGCGTAGTGGTTAGTGCTCTGGCCTCACAGCAAGAAGGCCCTGATCAAATGCCAGCTGGGATGTGTGGAGTTTGCATGTTCTCCTTGTGCATGTGTGGCTTTCCTCTGGGAACTCCAGCTTCCTCCCACAGTCCAAAAACATGCTTCATAAGTTTATTGTTTATTCTAAATTACCCCTAGTTGTATATTTAACAGACAGGTGACCTGTTTAGGGTGTACCCCATCTTTGCCAAAAAAAAATGGATAGGCTCCAGCAACCCAATGACACCAAAAGGGATTTAGCAGGTTCTGAAGATGGATGGCTGTCTCGACGTTCAAATAAAGGATTGCTGCTCTGTGACCAGTTTTGAAGGTAAAAATATTAACGAGCTTTTAAATACAGTGTTCACTTGTTTATCACAGAAGTTACGTTCTAAAAATAATTTGCAATTGGTGAATTCCTCAAAGTAGGATTATAGATATTTAAATTTGTAAAACTCTTCCCTACTTACGTTAGACCCTTTTCTTAGACAGAGATACACATTTTCACACTTTTCTCTCTTGTTTAAACACTCAAAGTTCAAATCGTCATAGAAAAATAGGTCCAGGAAAGAGAATGAAAACAAAAATCTGATCATGACAAAAGATTTAAATAGATGTGGTGGGCTGAACGCCTTCTGTACAAGAAATATAGCACAAAGCTTGATTTACGAGGTCTGAAGCCAATCAGAACACATTTTAAAGTTTGAAAAAGCAGGCAAATTGCACTGACTTTGCAAAACAGTGAGAATGCGAAAGGTGAGCCGTGATATAGCAAGTGAACACTGTATTTATGGGCCAATGAAAGTTACTATTTAGTATTCAAGAGTATTGACACTTTTTGAAATTTGAACATGATTTGTACATTTTTCCAAAACAAACTAAATAAATTAGCTCTAAAAAATTGGCTTTCAGCTTCTTTTATTTACTTGAGTTTATGGGTGCGAAACGAGACCCAATTGACGCAAACTCACAGAAAACAAAGCTAAGCTAATGCTAACTGTGCAGCTAAAAATTGTCATCTCATCGATACTCAGGAGAACTTCTAGATGAGAAAAAATCTGCTGTCATTTAGACTATGCTTCATGGAAAAGATTTTCAAAATAGAATTAAAATTACGTTTATAGCCTAAAATTAACCAAATGTTAATAAACATTTTAGTAAAATGTCTAAATCTTTAGTGATTTGTTCAGATATAAGTTCATTGGTAAACTTTCAAGTACCACATTCATTTTCTTCATTTTTGTTTAAATCACACCTCATAGAATAATTTTGAAGTCTGAACAATTAAACATTATTGTTTTATTATATCAATGTTAAAAAGAGTTATTAAGCTAAATTTAAGTGAAGGTACGCAAATAATTACAAACAGTTCCTTCCAGATGTACTATTACCTTGTTTTTAATGGCTACATCCCAAAAATCCACACTGTATGAATAACAGAAGCAGTTTGGATGCTGAATTGCATCTTTTCCCGCTCCAGCAGCTGTGTTTGGGTGAACGCTGTTTAAAAACTTCACACACAAAGCATCCATTCAGATGAACAGATGCTTGGTTTGCAAGTGAAATTCATTTTGGAAAGGAAATATTTTATTTAGTCAATTTTTGTTTGTTTTTTTCCACACAAGAGAAAATAACACCATCCTATAAAAGTATCAAGCATCATACGGACGTACAACACGGTTCTGGTATCAAAGCGCCTCAAAGTGCATGACATTTGTCAACTTCCTCCAAGGAAATGATGCGTTTCTTTTGGCGAAAAAGGTGTATATGTGTGTGTGTGGGGTCGGTTCATTTGTGACCAGGCATCTTTAAGATTCCCATCAATACTGGCTGCTTTAAAAGGGGGCGGGGCTTGGAATAAACAGCACGAGTGTGATTTGAAACCACAGCAGGTAAGAAAACTTCCGAGTCTTACAGCGTTAAAAAAATTCAAATAATTTATTTCTGCATTTTTCTTTCCACATTAAATAAGACCTATTGGAAATGTCTAAATCAAAAAAACAAAAAAGAAAGAAAAAATAAAAACGGGGAAACAGACATGCAAAACTGATTTGCACTTTTCCTGCATGGATTCATTTCATGGATGGAGATGGAAAAAAAAAAACAGCAAGAAAGCACTCACAGCTGGTAATGCAGATCTATGGCACACCATAACTGCCAGGAAATTTTAAAAAGAAAAAAAACCTGGAGGTTTGAGCCAGCCACTGGCAAGTTTTGTCTAAAATAATTCAGATTAGACGGCATCAGGAACAGCGTTTGACGCCATCCCATGCCAAACAAATCAGTATTGGGTCTACGAAGAAGTCGGACCCTAGTTGTTCCTCTGGTTAGACCAGCAATGCTGATCTATGGTGGCCATTAGAGGACATTTGAAGGGGGTAGATTATTCATTGTCCTCAAAATATTTCTCCACTTTAGGTAGCACACAAACAAACAAAAACAAAAATAAGTAAACAAAAGTCGGCACAACCCTACTTTTTATTAAAAAAAAAAAAAAGCAGAAATAAAATACAAATGTCCTGTAGTGTTTGCTTCCCATTGCAGGTTTTTGTTCTGGATTTGTTGCTCTGATGCAGAAAAAGTCATTTCCTGTTTATTTTTATTTGATAAACCACACTTTTGCTGCTTTTGCTTTAACTTTTAGCATCTGAAACAATCACTCGGGTTTCTGTTCCATCGCTTTCCAGAACGAACGCCCGGACCTGCTCACGTCTTTGTTCGTTTGCTGTCGAGAAAAAGGAAAGCAAAAAAGCTTGAAGCTTGGGATTTATGAACCTAAACAAAAAGCAAAGAAAAAAACCTGCTAAAACTACATGTGTCTATCAACTGACAGAACCAAAGACAGCACACTCCAAAAAACAAAAAAACCCAACACTGATAGTAACCAGAACCAAACTGATCGTGTGGACATTTTTGACCATGTCATTCCTGGAAAAAGACCCTCTTTAGTAAGGATCGCTTCTCTAGTGGGTTCTTTTTTTTCTTTTCTTTTTTTTTGCTGGCAGTGCATTTGAGGACGTGGAGGTGGAGAAACAGGAAAAACAGTGGTTGATGAAGAGCTCAGGTGGAAGTTTGAGGCGCTAACAAAAGGACGTTGTTCTGATTCTCATGCGCCCCACGTGTTTACACTCTGCCCCCACTGGACAGGAAGGGTAATGACACCACACAGGGCAGGGGAAAGGGGGCATGAAACCAGCCACACCGCATCCAGGCAGAAACAACAAATCACCAGGCGGTTCAAGAGCAGTGGTCCTGCAGCGCCAGCCCCCCCAACAAAAAAAAAAATAAAAACAGAAACACAAAAATAAACTCCACAAAGGGGTTCTGCCTGGTCTGCAGCCGCACCTCAGCCGTCACGAGTGTTTTCTGCAGGGTGGGTTTTGCCCCGCCTCCACCCGGGTGAAGGTCTGCAGGAGGAGCTGCTTCTGTGAAGGTTTCCTGTCCATTTCTGCTCAAGCAGCGACCATTAGGAGGTCGAGGAAAACGGGCTTTGTGTGTGTCTGCGTGTATGTGTGTGTGAATACAGGAGTCCTGGGCAAACCTGAGGCACGTGCTGCCAACCCCACCCACCCCACACCACCCTCTCTGGGTCCTCTAGCGAAGCCAAAGTTTGAGCCGCAGCGCGTCCACTCCGTTCAAATAATATCTGAAGAGCCGCTTGTCTCTGACAAAACCCAAGTTCTCGTAGAGCTTCAGCGCCGACTTGTTGGTGATCTCCGTCTCCAGGACAACCTGGGGACAAGGAGACGTCACTGACCATCTTCCTTTCATGGCCTCAGTGGTTAAACTCTAGTGCAAAAATGAAACTAAAACAGCACAGAACAACTTTAGGGAAAACAAGTGGGTGGTAAACAAGTTAAAAAAAAAACCAAAATATTTAAATGTTTTTCAGAAAAAAAACCCTAGAAGTCTGGATGCAAAATCTAAAACAAGCCATTCAGGTTCAGCAGCGCCATCACATCCTCCCCAACTCTTCAGGTGATGTGAAAGCAGATTACAGTTTAAGAAAACTCCATTCTGATATAAAACAAGGCAGTAAAAACAGCCTCAGCTATAAATTAAAATCACGCACTGGACCCATAATCACATTTTGCCCCGCCCATCTGTCAATCAAAAATACATGCCATTTATAATGTGGAAACTTGAGCTCTAATCATTTCAAAACAACTGATTTGAATAGAAATTTTTAAACTAGTGCTGTTGTTATGAGTAGAAAACAAAGCAATATGTACAAACTTTTATTTTTGTATGTTAAATCTAACTTTTATTGGGAATGCCAATAAAAAAAATGCTCCCTTAAGACACCACCCTCTAGTGGTCTGTTGAGTAACTGCAACACAGGTACTTCCTGGTTTCTGTTTTATCTCAGATACAGAAGATAAGGGCTTGAATTCTTATTCACATCAGATCCTAATTTCAACATGGATTAAATATTATTGATCAAGTCAAGATTGATTTTCATTTAAAACAACTTGTATCTATTTAAAGGCAAAAATTGGTGGTTTACAAAGTTCCACTTTTTGCAGTTTAATCCAGTGGAATGCTTAAACTGTTTCTATTATCAAGTAAAAAAAACAACTTATTTTAACCCTTTAACCCTTTGGACACCTATAAAACATGTGTTCTTTGAAATACTGTAAATCTTTAACCATTTCTGCTAAATGAACATGAATCAGGTGATTCTGACATAGAGAAAAGTGGCTTTGCACAAATATTCCCGTCAATATTGTGTTGCTTTTCTGTGCTTCATAATCCGTTAGAATTACGTCAATTACATAAATGGTTGAAGAGTTACAGTGGTCAAAAAACTGGAGCTAAAGCTCTGATGTTAAAGGGTTAACTGCATATGTAGATTTAAGTAATGTTGTGTTTCGGCAGTGATACACCACACCACAGCACATTACCACAGGGTAGTCAAATGTAGGCAAACCACACATTCAAATAAACCAATGATAGAGAGGAAGGCAAACCAAAAGCTGAATACAGAAAAAGTTGGAAAAAGTCCTGCTTATGATGAGATGCTTTCAATCTGACATTTGGAGAAATGGTAGCACCGAGAGGTTTTCCTTTTTGGTGGTTCTTGGTCCTCATTCAAACTGAGACAACTGGACCATCCTGGTGTGAAAGCTCTCAGAGTTCTACAGACAAAGTTTTCCCTGGTGCCGCATTCACACAGATTTCCCGTCCACCACCTCTCTTTTGACGCCCATCAAATTCTCTGCTGGACATTTGTCCAAAAAATATGTAGACTTGACACTCCAGTGGGAGGAGCTACTGTCTGAAGTTTTTAGCCTGATAGCTGCATGGAAGCATTGACTTTATCTCTCATTTACAGTGCATTGAAGACATAGAAGATGTTAAGAGATCAGGTTCATTTATTTTGAAGAGTTCTACAAAAGCATGAGTAATTATGTTTCCATGACTGGGTTCATGAAGTCATTTCAGACTCTTCCTGTACGGTGAGCTTCATCATCTACTACAGGTCTGAATGATGGCTGCTTTCAGTGGTACTTCTGTCTCTCTTTTGCCTGTTTGACTTGTTGTCCCGCATTAGACCAACAAAAGCATAAATGCATAAAATAAAAATCAAATTTGAGGACATTTTTATTATACTCTCCATACAGATAAGAACAGAACGATCAGCTTTTCCTCCATCTGGGTTTTGGACTCCCACCCACCAAATGTGTTATCAATATGTCACAGGCCAAAGCCAAGTCGCTGATTGGTTGGTGTGACACAAAGTCTTTGCCAAAGTTCAGATATTTGAACTCTGGACGCACTGTGACGCCCGAAATAAACTGCAGCCAGACACTCAAAACGTGCTTATCATGTCTGTATTTTGACTTTACATTGAAACTAGATGCTTCTGACACGCGAATCACATTTGGTGTGAACATAGCATGAGACTCAAAGGTTTCCATGCAACTCATTTGACAGTAGGTGGTACCATAATGAGCTGGTTGGTCCACATCAGAGTTCATTTTTAGATGGTTTCATTTAAGAACCTTCAAAGCTCCCCTGAACTGAAAATAAGGGAGTCCTGGTCAACCAGAAGGCGATACACATACAGGTTTACAAACCTTATGAATAATCTTTAAAGTCAACAGGAAAAAAACAAAAGGTTGGATGGAGATTTTGACTGGAGTTAGCTGGGAAACTTTTCCAATGTGCTAAAATCATTGATTGGACAAGACAAAGTAAATTGGGAATTTTTTAAAAGTCAAACCAATAACCCACCCACCTGCCAATACAATAAAAAAAACACCCTCACGACGCAGTTATAGCTCTAACAATGTAAAAACAGCTAATTTTAGGGACAGGTCAGCATCTCACACACAGTTATCATGAATAGAGCACGAAATACCAGATTCGTTTGATATTTTTTTACATTGAAGTGCATTGGAAATTGACACCAGCCACTAGTGGCCGTTTGAGGAACTGCAGAATTTTGGCACAAACCGGTTCACAAGCCAGGGAGAAAAATGAGCTGCAGTAATGTACCAGTTGAACTAAATAAAAAAAAAAAAAGAGTAAGAGTTGAGGCAAACACCTTTAGGAGCTACTGTGTGTCTTTGTGAGATTTGATGCTTTCTAAGAATCCAACATTTTTTCTCCTCTGTTTCAGAGGAAAAGGTCGAATCATACAGTGTGCAAAGCTTGAGAGGTTAAGGAGTCTGTTACCTCATCGCAGTCTCCCTCCACCATAGCATAAATGGCCTTTTTCACCAGATTAGTACCTGAAAAAAAGACACAGTCAGCAAACCTTGACAGAATAATCTATTTCAATGACTAATGCTGGGGCTCGTTCCAGTCTACACAAAAAAAAGTCACGCAACCAGCTTTTGTGTTTACTCGTTTTAAATAAAGCTTCTCTTGGAAGTCTGTCAGAAAGTGAGAGCTTACCGATGCTTTTCCTTCTGTGCTTGGAGTCCACAGCTAGCATGGCGATGTAACCGCGGCGAAACATCTTCTTATGCATGTCCAGTTTACAAACGATGGCGCCCACACACTCCTGCTCCACCATGGCCTGAGGACACAAACGTGCTGCGTTCAGGTCCTTCTAGCTCTGCGTGAAGTTTAATGGAATTTCCTCATTTAAAAGAATACTGGAGCTAAATCTCTGGTAATAAAAGGTTTAAAAACGCTAGAAAATGGGATGAACACTGGAGCAAAGCGCTCTGATCAACCAACTTCTTTTGACTGTACATGAGAACTGGACTGAGTGAGTGTGGTGTCACATGGACTGAACGGAAAACCTGTGTTGTGCAATATGCGTGATCAATATTGCAAAGACGGTGTGACTTGCAATACATGAACGAAGATCAAAACAAGCAATGCATCAGTTCCATTTTACTGCAACAATTTAAATAAAAGTCAACACAACTGAAAATACACTCCAATGACAATACATGTGTGATTATTGTGCAGGCCTAGACATCACCCATAGAAAACAGATTGCTTCCAGCTCCTAAGAAATGAAGTCAATTCACTTGTCACTTTTTTTCGCAACGCGGACGCCGCCATGTTGGAACCAGATGACATCAGTGATTAGTCAGCCGATCTAAGTAAATGGCAACCACTCTTGCCAATCAGGAGTGAGCTTATTAGAAGGGCACACCCCTACTGCCCCTTAATGGCAGCTGTGATGCAGAGGTAGAGCGGCCGACCTCTAATCAGAAGATAGCAGGTTCGTTTCCCCCTCTGCCCACCCATGTATGAAAATACTGAACCCCACATTGCTCCTGGTGGTTATAGGTTGGCGCCAATGTTCAGCAGCAGAACTACAATCGGTGTGTAAATGTGTGTGCATGGATCTGACTGTAAAACATGAAATAAGTACCTGAAAGCAGGCTACATAAAATCTGTCAAACATTTCCAATATTCTCTGAGGTCTGACGTCAATCATATATCATTGTTGCTAAGACACTATGATCCTGAACTTTAAAAGCATAACAAAAACCGGCAAAGTTATTTGTTAAAAGGGATAAAAAGAAAGAAACTAAATCATTTTAACATCAAATCATAAATCAAAATCTTTAAATTAAGTCAAAACAAATGGATCTACCTCATTTGACAAACTTTATTTATAACTCAACATTGAACAGCAGAGGTTCTCTCATCTGCTTTTGTTAAATAAAGAAATCAGATTTTTTTTCAAAATAATGCCCATAAAATATCAATACAATATTAGATAAGAAAGATTATTATTATTCAGATTAATAACTGTCCCTACAGTTATCCCACAGAGTGCAAGGGTCAAAGAAAAACTCCAGAGCTTTTTGTTTTCCACTCACTGTGACCATTTCCTAGACTTATGCAGCTTTTTTAAACAAATGTTGAAGTTAAAAATGAAAGCAAATCAGGAGTTTTAGGGTGAAATGTAGCTGGTTGCTAATGTTTCCTAAAATTAGGTAACTACCATTATCAGATTGGTGCTGTTGGTCACGTGACTAATTCAATCTGATCTTAATCAGATTTTCCAGGTGAGCGTTTGTAGTGGACATGTGACCCGTGGCATGAGGGCAGCAGGCCGGTTTGGAGGTGTTTTGGGGGTCAGAGTTGGACTCACCAGAAAGCAGAGCTGCGGCCAGTTGTGGATGAAGTACCTGTAGGTGTAAATGGAGTAAGGCTCGGACAAGTCCTTGGTGATCAGTCTCATGATCCACGGCATCTGCAGCTCCGACTCGTAGCGCACGTAACGGATGCCGTGGCTGTCCGGCCCGGGAGATCCGCTCAAGTCAAGCCGGGCTAGTTCTGCGGCGGGCGGATCCGAGGGGCTCTCCTCTCCGCCGGGCCCGGCAGCGTCGTGGCCTGGCGGTCTGGAGGGCTGCTTGTGTGCCTCGGACCTCGAGAAGTCCGGCATGCCGTTTAGGTGAGCGCCGTTCTCCGACACGGGGCCTTCGCGCTCCGCCTCCGCCGCTCCGCCGCCGCTGTCAGCGGGCGACCTCAGGCTCTCGGGCCGGACGTCGAGCTCCTCGGAGGGGCTGACCACGCCGTTCAGCTGCTGCTCTCCGCTCTGAGGCTTGAGGTGCCGCACCGCCAGGCTAGTCTGAGTTAGCATGCCTTTCTGCTTCCTCTTTACTGGCCGTTTAGCGTCGCTCGCCGGATGAGACTCGTCCCTCGTGCCGACAGACACGCAGTCATTCGAGAGGCGGGGCGGCTGTCCGTCTACCACCGCCGGCTGTGCGCTTCTGTCCCCGGAGAAGGGATGACTGTCAGCCGGGACGCAGGCAGAGCTTCACTAGGCCCGGGCGGCACTGTGGCCATCCCACTGCGTTAGAGCGGAGATTCACGCGGTGGACACGGGCTCATCAACGAAACCGAGCGGAACACCGTCGGCGGACTCGAAGTTCGAAGAATCTTTCCCGAATGCTCGGAGTCTGGAGCCAAAAGGTCCTCCGGTGAACACCACGGTTCTCTGCTGCTCTACCTGCTGCCGTAAAGTGCCGGTCGCACCTAAAGGACGTTTTACGACAGTGAGGTGCCATGCTAGTTGTAGTTTTCCTTTAAAGTCAAATTGTAGTCACACTGGCTTACATCCACCAAATTTAAATCATTTTAACCAAAAATAAAACCTTTTGATGTCAAGAAATTCAACAATGAAAAAAAGTTTTGTTGGGCAAATTGGATAAAAAAAAAAACAAACCAACATGTATCAATTCTTATTTTAATTAGAAACCAATTTCTATTTGATAATTCTACACAGTTTCATTAACTTATTTATTTCGAAATTATTTTGACAAGTGCAACACAATGACCCAGAAACAAGAAAACAGTACAAACGGGTGTATTAAATTCATAAAACCAAAAATTAAGAAAAAAGGTGGACAAAGAGTTTTTTTTTTCTCCTATTTTATTGTACAACGCGGAATAGTAAACAACGTCATTTGATAAGATTGAAAATCTATATATCAATGAAAACAAAGACGGTAATGCCATCAAAAAAGACGCAAACAAACAATACAAAATAACACCTTTAAAACTAAAGTAAGCGGTTTATCTCATTTTACCACTGGAGGGCGCCAAACATAGTATTTTAGTGTTTGTGATAATTCCAGTGGATCCTGCTGTGGAGAAAAGCAGTTTTGAGTCATTATGAAACACTTTACATCAGCAATTTGTTGCATATCAGTGCAAAGCTGATATGAAAAGCTCCCTTTTTCCATATTAGTATAAGCTGATTCCCACTGATCGCATAAACAATTGAAGAGTTAAGGTATGTCAAAGACTGTGTAGGTGTTACTGGCAACATGTCCTGTGTTAAAGCAGTGTTCCCAAACCTTTTTGAGGCTGCAGACCGGTCAACCCCCTGAGGATTTCACCGTGGCCTGGGGGTGTGTGGGTGTAATACTTGATGGTCAACTTGGGGTATACTTCAACAGTATACTTGAATGCAGAGCAAATGTATTATTATTAATGAATAAAATAATAACAGTAGAAGATCAAACATCAAACTCTGGTAACATCTTCTGCCTATAATTGTTATGAATATTATGCAAATAGGCTCGGTGTGTGGGAATCACCTGTTGCCATTAATCTATATTTTAAGTAGTAAAATAGTAGCCGACTGTTTTGTGTTTTTTTTGTCTTGAAGTTGTACCCTTGTCTTGAGTCTGTTCTTCTGTCCCTGCAGTAATCCCTTATAAATTGCAAAGGAAGGTCCCACATGCAACTTCAGGTTGCACGCAGCGCTCAAGTGACCAAAATGTAACCTGAGAGAATCCTGTCATCTTCAAAACCAAAACCTTTTTCAGAATAAAAGATCATTCAAATTCAAATGTAGTCATTTTTATCCCCTGACCAAACTTTACAGCATAAAGTGATACAAGATGAAGCTGAAAGAATCCGGTTATTTTTCAAAAAAATATATTGTCGAGACTCAAAAGAAAAAAAACGGGAGGAGCAAGAAAAAAAATCTGTTTCAGACAAATACATGGGAGTTATGCAGAAATGAATGCTGGGGGATGAGGTACGGATCACAAGAGTAACTATCAGACTAATAATAATTTTATTACAGTCAGTAACACTTTGAAATCAACTTCAGCTAACATCCAGTAATTTTGCTTGAGCCTGTCTGAGATTTACCACTCTAATGCTGCCAACACAATGGAGTGCAGGACCAGTCAAGCTGCTAATTTGTACAACTTAAAATCTGTTTTCTACTACTGTAGATATTTCAGCCCACCCGTCAGACACGAGGAACTGTAGCCAAGCCAAAACCAGTCTGACTAATCACAGCCTGAATACTCCCACAGCAGACAATTAGCATCTTGCATTTGTGTGTAAAAGGACTGAAGCGAAAGCAGGAAGGAGTCAGTGTGAAAGAAACAGGCTGAGAAGAAAATCTCAATTAAGAATTTGGGTGAGAAACGAACCATCTGCTGCTGAGAGATTTGCGTTTTGTAGGACAGTAATTAGCTCTTACTCATAGGATAATGGATTTGGAACATTTTCTTATATAGATTTTGGCTTCTGTTGAATTGTAGTAATGATGGTGTGCACATGTGGCTGACTGAGGGTTTTGAGGTACCAAAAGCTGCCACAGACCGTTTTTAAAAAAGTGTTAGTACGGTAAAATGTAAAAGAAAATTGGGCTTCAGTAAAGAAGCTCTTTATTAGAGCTCGGGACATTGATCAGAGCAGTGGATGCAGTTTACTTTTCCTAAGTAGTCTGAAGTGACAGGAATCCTAAAGTAGTAGACCACATAACTTCCAGCAGGAACTTGTTACTGACTTTACTTTTGCTTATGATTGACAAAATCCATGTCCAGAAAAATGGCAGCAGTCTTCATCTGGGTTCATATCATTTTCAATCCAGTAATAACAAGTACACGCGTCAAATTTAATCACTTTGAGAAAACATAAAAACTCCCTTTTATGCTCCAGATTTGGGTTGAAAATGTCTAAGTAGATGACAAACAAACATGGCAATGAACTGGAAACTTCAAATCATTGATGACAAACTGGCAAAGCTCAGGAGAAAAACCAGGGAGCAAATGCTCAGCTCACTTGTTTGAGTTCAAGGATATATGACAAGCTAAACTTTTCAAAATTCAGACTCTTCTTTTTTTTTTTGAAGATGAAGAATATGACAGACAAGAGGAAAAACCCTCCAGCCGTAATACGTTTAGATCACGGATGTCATTCCTAAGCCCCCTCTCGCTGTGGTCCAGCTGGTTTCAAGTGAGTCCCACCCTACCTGCAACTGGTTCTCAGATATTTCACCCTTGAGCACTAGAGATTTCACCAAAATAACAAACACTCTTTAGTTTGCGATAATTTTTCAACCATTTACACAATCCATTTTAATCAGTTATATCAGACCCTGAGGAAAGTAGCTTTGCTCCACAGCACAGAGCCATTTTTCTGCACTTTAGAATTAAATAAATTGCGCAAATAGTTTCAAAGTTATGGATGTCAAAAAAACAAACACTGGAGCAAAGGCTCCATGTGTTAAAGGATGTGTTGCACTAGACAGAAGTAGGAGCAAATTAATCTGGCTCCGTACTCGGCAGCTCTCCCGCATCGTTAGATACATACCATTGAAAACAATCCACTTCTTTGGTTCTTTCACTCATTCATTTATTAGGTTTGCACCATTTATGTACATTGTGATTTAGAGAGTTACTAATCACGTGAGACGATCAAACGACGTGTCGGTCTAAGGTGCAAGATTTCTTCAATTACACCGTGCTTGCCGCTTTAAAATATCTGCATCCAGTCATGCTGCACAAATAAATGACATGCCCAATGTCCACTGTGTCCATCAATAAAATTAAAGAAATAAATCCAAAGTTTAAAGTTCTTCAATATACTTTTGCAAGGTAATGTTAAAAAAATAAATTCCAAATAGTCAAAGTTTACCAAAATATACATCAAAAACACTGTCACTGTGGGTCATTGCTTGGGAACTGGACCAAACTGTTGCTTCTTTCTGTTGCTTGAGTATTTGACATCCCTTTCCATCATTGTTTGTATCCAGCAGTCACTTATAGAGCACTTACCATTCCGGTTCCAGAGGGTCTGTGGTCGACCTCAGTGAATTTTCCATTAATATGTGGCTGAATGATAAAGACTGATATTTGAAAACAAAAAATCTCTGCCAATCTTTTAACTTAATGCGTACTCAAAGTGTGAATCAATAGGTGCACAGTTCAATTCAAATTCTTATTATCTAAGTCTTGGGATTCTGAGGTTTAGACAATTAGAACTCAGATTAATAGGGTATATTTAAGCCAGAGATTTGATTTCGTTTCAATATTTTTCCTGTTAATTAACTGAGGCTAGAGTGTTATTACCCTAAACATAATGCAAGATTTTACAAAGCATATTATTTTTTAAAGGCTTCTTAAAGATTTCTGGGTGTTTCTGTGTAAAACTGAATCTCCTGCTTTGATGGAACTGATTCAAATATCTGTTCTAATGGTTCCATGAAAACAGTAAAAAGTGAAAGTGCTCCAGAGAAAACAGTTTTTTTAAATCAGATCTTCGATGAATGATGTGATTAAATTTCCCTAAAGTTGAAAAAAATGTTTATTTACTATTTGTTTTGCAACAAAAAGGATAAAAATAAAAATTCATCAGGGACAAAACCTTCCTTTTGATTGGAAAAGCTTTTTTTTTTAAACATGAAAGTGTAGCAGGAAGATTGAAATTCCAAACCAAAATTTTTATATAATTAGTCAGCTTTTGTTCAAATTTGTATTAATTTATAACTTTTTTAAAAGCAACTGTCTTAAATCATTTTTGCATTTTTGTCATTCTTTTCATATTTTTAAATTATTCTCTTCTAGATTTTGTCATGTTTGAAAGAATGTGTAAGAACCTTTAAAAGAAGAAAAGACAGAATAAAAAGAGAAATACGTGTTCATTGTAGTGTGGATACAATTGTCATAAACGTACAAGGGTAAGAAGCACCCTCTTCTGGATATAAACTTCTGAAGTTCGTTTACATTCAAACACAGCCGGAATTGTTGGAGCCATTCAATCAAAACAAGACAGACAACTCTTTTTTAATGCTTTACTGATGTGTATAGCGATTGTCTGTGCACCGCACATTTTCAGTACATTATAAAACAAACAAAAAAAAGTAGCCAACATCACATAGGTTTCTTCATGAATGCTTTAGAAAGTGTGAGGTCTTGTGCTGTGTCATACATTTTCGCTACATTTTCCTGTAATGAGGTGAGTTTAGAAGCTGAGGAGCTCGTTTTATCAAAGGAAAAATGTGCTACAAACAAAATCTATAGTTATAATAATTACGTTTATGGATTTGCTAACGGTATAAAGTTAATGTGGCTGTGATTAAACACAAAAAATTACATTCTTTCTACCAAAAATTATATATAAAATAACGAAAAAGGACAAAAAACTAAATCCCAAAGAGGATTTTATACAATAAATAAAGTAAAAAGAAAAGCAACTTTACAGAAAGGATTTTTTTCTATTCATTTTCAGCCTTTAAGATAATAATTCAGTTTTTAAGTCATTAGCCACTTCTGACCAACCTACTTCAAGGATACAATGGTGACTGTTCAATAGATGGGCCAACAACCCTGGTTAAAGTTCTCTGAAAGAGTGCTAAAAACGAGTGAAAACTCTTCCGGAGAACTGCAGCTGAAGACAAAGTTTTATGTTGGATATTTTATGTTTCATGAAGACAAAAAAGAAAGAAAAAAAGCATGTGTAGTAAGAAACTTTTGAAAGGGTCAACAGCATTTAGCAGGGAGATTGGATCATTTATGACAGGGAAGTTCAGGTTAAATCGGCATGCAAACAACCTTCTCAAACTTTTTTTTTTTGTTTAGGTACGTCAAAAGCAATCTAACGATGCCTGCCTTCGTCATTTTTCTGTTTTTTGGAGGGGAGGAAGTTAGATTGAGGCACAAGGCGGGAGATCAGTCATTGTACCCTGATCAAACTTATGGCTGCAGTCCTTAAATGAAACGTAGAGGACGGACGAGGGTGAACGGGTGAGATGCGAGTCCAAGCAGAGAAATGCTGTTTCGTTGGTGGACGAGTCATGATCAGGTACAGTAACAATGTGAGTGCTGGTTAACCCTTTAGTCTGTAGTGAGTTTCTCAGTCCGTTAAGCGCAGTAGAGGTAAACAAGAGTCAACCTGACTTGCTAATTTAGGAGTAAAACTATGTCTATAGATGCGCAGTGGAGAACTTTGAAGAAATTATGACCTAAGGAGCTTATCATCTCACGTCCGTGATGATACCAATCTGATTCCAGAGAGCTGTCCAAGGATGTCATGCGTTCGCACAGCAGAGGCGGTCAGTTTCAATGTAAAGCCATTGGTTTAGACGCGAATTGAGGTTCTGCGGCGCGAATTGAGCAGCCGACATAGCGCAAAAATCTGGAAACAGTGATGTTTTTATAGAGCTCTTCAAAATAAATAAACTTGATCTATAAAGATCATCTGTGTCTCCCATACACTGTAAATTAGATAAACAGACGCCGCTCCGTGTAGCAATCAGGCAACAAACATTAGATGCTAGCTCGAGGCGGCGAGCTTAGGGAACACATTTTTGCCCACACAGCAAGCAACAAACTCTCAGTGCATCGAGAAAGTGGAAAGGCAACAAATTGGCAGTGCGAATCGTGTTTGGTGTGAATGCACCTTAAATCCTCCAAGGTTGAAAGTTTGAACAGAAGGTCTGAAAACTCTGAGATCTCTGAAAAAGTTATGGTCAAACATAGATGATGTTAAACTCTATGACGAAAACTCTACTCTGTGTGGAGGAGTAATGATTCCTTTGACCTCAAATCATCGTCAGACTCATTTTGCTTGGAGGTGTTCTAAGGGGAGAGAACATCTGAATTGTTTTTGAAGAACAGTAGACGAGGTCTTTTACCATAAAATCTTAAGCTCAGCGTTGAAAATATATCATGAATGAAAATGACCCAAAACGCACCAGAGTGAGACAACATAAGAGAGACTCGCGCACATCTTAAAGGTCCCAGAGCTAACCTGGGATCTATGGAAGAACTTGACGGTTTAGATTCCCAAACATGAATGAACCTTTCCCAACTTGGACGTGGTGGCTGGTTCCCAAATACAAGAAATACGTTTTTAGTTTTACAACGAGATTGAGGGGAATATCAATGTTTCTGAATATTTTTTTTATCTATTCAAGTAAACCTGCTGATAAATGTGTAAACTGATCAGACGGCAAAAAAACAGAGGACTGAACCATTTTTCACTCAATGTAGTCGAGAAAAGCCTTTGACGGATGTCTGATAATGTTTACGTCAGACCAGTTACTCCCTTTCATGACCCCTCTATAGGTGGACTTCAGGTTGGAAACCTCAAGTACGGATTCAACGCCATGACCTGCTTTGCCATGATGGTGCTTGAGCTTGATTGAAAATATTAGCATAGACTGGAACCCGAGGTCTTTCAGATTGATCAAGTATAAGGATTTCTGGACTGCTTCTTCTCAAAACAAATGTCCCAAATGAGAGTTAAGGAAGACGGCTCCGTGTGGGAGGACGTGCACGAGCTTTCCGCAAAGTAGAAGTGCAGTGCGCCGGCTGAATGCATGCGAGGCACATGCAACCTACGCCCTGTGAGGGTGTTTGACCCGTCCTCAAAGCTTCAGGTCAGTATTGAGCCTGTCTTGAGCTCGTTCGCCGAGCCACACCGTAATATTCTTTTACAAAAATAGCTTCACAATATAGACTATTCATATGAGCACCAGCAGAGGCTGAGCACAGCCAGAGTTTTTGGCTACATTCATAGTCAGGCCACGTGTGACGGGGGCGGACACAGTGTTGACCTGTCACTCAAGTCTTTCACACACACACACACACACACACACACACACGTTTACACCAACCCAGAACAGCACACAAAACCAGTTAAAAAAATATTCAACTTTTTTTTTTTTAAGTACACTGAAAAACGGAAAGCTTCCCTTGAAAGCCCTCTCCACTGTAATAAAATAGTTTTCTTGAAAACAGAAAAGCACAGATTTGTAATGAGGTCGCGGAGGGTCAGACATCCGTCACACCGGCGTGGACCCTGTTCCACATTGCAGCTGTGAGGGCCAGGGCATGACTGGAATGTGGTCAGCTTTGCACCCACACCCTCCCTGGACATGGTTTTCCTCGGCCCCCCCCCCGGTAACCTGGTGAGACGCTATAGCCCGTTAGCATGAGCGCCGTTATTGCTATTGGAGTTGAAGTGGAGTTTACCTGGTTTCAGTCCCGCCTTTGTTTATCCCCACTCTGCTTCGGTTTTCAGTCAATGAAGAGACTTGTCTTTGGAACCAAAGGTGAATCGGACTCATCCACAACACCGAAATGCCAATCCTCACTTTAGAAGTAGACAGATCTGATCCAAAAGTAAAAACTGGTTGAAACAGCAATGGAGTTGGTTCCTGAAGAAACTTCAACACTCCAGACCTTGAACTGCCTCTTTATCCAAACATCCGCTACTCTTGCAGTTTCTAATCGGTTGGACACAACTGATCCAGGAAACCAGTAGCAACTATGGCAAGACAGCAACTGCTCCACATGCCAGACAAAAGATGAATGCATTTTGCCAGATGTCAGTAGAAGTTCTCCACAAGTGGTATTTAAAGGAGACAATAAAGGATCCAATAGTGTCGTAGGCAAGTTAGACTAAACTTATATCTCCATCTGATGAAGGCCTCCTTTCAGACCAGAGTAGTCCTTCAGGTTTGGTTCGATTAGCCAAAAAAAATGTCAAGCTATTGGTTTAGTTTAGCCTCTAGTGGACCAAACTGCCTTCACATGGGTATGACTACCTCTGGTGTGAACTAAAGATTCCTCAAAACTTCCAAGAGCAGAATGAGGAAGTACAACAATTAAACCTGTCTCTTCCCATATGCCACTGACGAGCTTCTTCACCTCCCTACTACACCACCTTTACACCGACCCAGCTCCTTTCACAGAGCCGTTTTTGACCCACTTGACAGAACTCTTTGATTGACTTCTACTCTTTCATCTACAGTCTGCCTGCAGTCAAACATAGATCCTCATTTTAAGGTTTACTGGAGATCTTGTTGGGTCTCCATCAGAGTTTAGAAAAGGCTTTCACACCTGCCAATTACTTGGTTTATGGTTCTCCATTGGGTCGACACAGAACCCCAACACAAAAATGTAAATCATCTCGACCTACTCTACGATGAATTATGGTTATTTGATAAAACGCATGTTTGAAAAGCAGCAGAACTTCAGTTTTTCTATAAACCCAAACATCCATAGAAATCATGGAGGTGTGTAAATGTAAACCTGACTGACTCATCGGAACAAGACGAGATCTTGAGTGTGGGTTTCTTTTGTATCTGACCTGCTGTTTTTGAAGCATTGAAGGATAAACAAAGGCAAGGACGAGCCAGCGAAAGCTGCATTCAATGACACAAAGGTTTGTTTTGGTGCAGGTTGTACACATAGATTGGCACTCGTGAACTTTTGTGCCATGAATGAAGCCCGGCAGGCTTCCTGAAGTAGTGGCGGTGGATTGCGTGGAGTAGCAGCTAATCGATGGGACCCTGGAAGATTAGTCGTGTCCAGCCTGGTGTGCTGAGGGCCGCCGAGCAAAAGGGGCAGACGGGTCTGAAGGCGTGTGTCCCATGGGGCAGTGAGGTTTCCGCCCAGTACCTGGCTGTCCTCTCTGAGCAGACGTGGCCACAGGGGACGAATGCATGAGTTGGTGGTCCTGCATCCAAGTAGACTGCGGGCTCTGAGCCCAGCCACAGTGGCACGTAAGGGCCCTCACTCCTGCACAGTGGACATTCTCGCCGGGGTGCCGCACCCTCGCCTCTCCTCTGCTCCCCCTCTGATCTCTGACCCCAGTCGTGGCGTCCATGCACATGGCCGCAGCTGAGGTAGACCCAGGGCTGTCGCTCTTCAAGGCTGCAAGGAAATGCCCCAAACTCAATGGAAGGCACGCAGAACAATGAAAGACATTTCTATGGGTCATGCCGCCCCACCTGTGGCTGCGTGGCAGGCTGGGGAAAGCCAGCGTACTAAGGCCTACAGGACACTGGGGGCGGGAGGCGTTGAGCTCCTGACGAAGTGCCTCCAAGTGGCGCAAGGTGGGAGCACGTGTGAGCCCTTCTCCTGTACGCCACAGGAGTGTGGCACCACATAGATCCACCAGGGAACCATCACGTAGGGCGCTACTTTCGCCCTCCGCCTGCAAACGCCATAGAGACAGACACTGGAGTTAAAGTAGAGCCCCAACAGCCTTCTAAGAAATGCTGCAAACTCACCAGTTTGCCCCGGGTGGGCCCAGACCGAGTTTCCCGCAGAGCGTAAACATCTCCACAAACAGAGATCTCCCTCCACAAACCCTGCTTTGGGTCGTCCGGAAACCCCTCTGGGTGCATGACAAGCACCCCGTTGGTGGTCAGACCATCCATGTGCCCATCAGGGTTTTTCCATTTAGTTGCCTTCTCCTGGGATAAGAAAACACAATGCACAAAGCAGATCAATTTCAGCTTCCTTGTCTAGTCTCGTCTCCAAATACATGACAGGAAATGGTGTTCAAATAAGCACTACAGTCGTCTATTCTATCAGTTACGCTGCATCTTGGGCTCACCCCAAGGAAGATGTTTTTGGACGAATCAAAGCCTGCTGCATAGATGCGAGCTGTGTAAGGGGGGCTGCGCTCGCACACCACTCTGCAGGCAAACCGTGAGATGGTGCTCGGCGCTATGGACGGGTCCTCCAACTCCTTTGACCCTCCGGAGGTGTCGGTCACCACAAAATCAATTGGGCTTTCTGTGGAGCGTCCGATCTGCAAGAACAGGAGGGGGAAGGCTTAGAGGCAAAGTACAACTCCTCCTTACCAAAACCAGCACCAAGTTGGTTTATTTGAGGAACTGCAACCTTTGATACTCCCTGGTTTGTGCCAAATGAAAGGTGGGGGCTTTGAACCGACTTGCTAGCTTACGAAGACACCTAGTAATTACTCGGTGGAATGCAATTTATTTTGTTTTTAAATGTCAAAAACAGGAGGTTTTCCCTTTGAGTTCATGATAAAAATGAAAATAAATAAACCAATAAAAGAGCTCATAATTCTGTTTCATACAAATGTTTCTTTGAAGTTTAAAAAAATGAATAATTTTGACCAGTTTAAAGAGTTTGGATGTGTACTTGTTTGAACTTTTGAGTCCTGTTCTGAACCAAGTATTCTCTTGGTATTCTCCATCAGTATCTTTGTGAGGTTCAAAGGGATGGTTGGATCTCCCATTACCTGGAACATGTCTGTGTTGTCGTCATGGCAATATTCCACCACCACCGTCTGATTGCGCGACAAAGTAAAAGAGATGCTGTGCTGACCCCTGCTGTGGACCGCCTGAAAGAACATCGGGAACAACATTTACAATATGTTCCATCCTGATTAAGGCAGCAGCATAAGCCATGGTGTTAACTCATCTGTAACTCATTACAGGAACACAACAAAAGAATTGCAGTCACCACACACAGACCTTGCTATCCTGTGGCGTGTTTAGGATGTGCACAGCACTGGGTTTGACGCCATTGGCTTTGGCCCTTCGGTAAAGAGCGAAACGGCTCTTGCGGCGCCCGCGGTCTCCATTCGGCAGAGATCCATTGTACCTAATTAAATTAAGACAAAAACAGTCAGAGAAACATCTCATTTCTGAAACAAACAAAAAAAACTCTCTTTACCAAACTCCTTTGTTATCATGAGCCCCTTTCAGGATTTATAACAAAATATCAAACGAGGCGCTCTGGACGGTAAAATCTCAAATAAAACAGCACAATGTATTCTCTGATAGTTTGTACACACATATGGAAGGATTCGTTCAAAACACAGAAAATCTGCAGAAATTTTGAGAAACTGATGATGCTGACAGCTGGTTTCTTTTCTCACCCTTACCTTAAGGATCTTAAAAAAGTGGTTTGATGAGGCTCTACTGGTAATCAGACCATCGAAAGGTTATCTACTCAAATGAATTCATAAAATCGGACTTTTTGTGAGTCAGGTTAGTCATTCATCCCCCAACAATGTATATTTCTGTGAAGCTTTAGACAAAAAACACTTGTGGGTAAAGTTTCTAGGTAACGTTTTACATGTATGACTACAAACATGAAGGTCGATTCTTGATAAATTCAAGCTTAAATTCAGAAAGAAAGGAAAAAAAACTAAATAAGGATAAAAAACAACATCACTCCAGAGACTAAGAATGAAACAGAGGAAAGTCAGGAAGAAGTTCAGAGTAAAAAGTAGAAGCTCCAAAGAGAGAGTCAAGGTAGTAGCAACTCCTCAAGGTGCAGCCGGGAAAGCTTATGGTCCACGGGGTCACACCACACATGAGCTCAGCATCAAATATTTACCATTTCTGCTGCTCAAAACAGTTTATTTGGTTAAGTATGACTCAGCGACCGTACAGCTGCAGCCTTAAAAGCCGACAAGACAACCACAGACAGGTAAGGACATTTACAGACAGGTGAGGGGCATGAAAAGCTCATGGTAACCCAGGACGACAGCCCACCCAAGCAAAGCTTACAGGAGCAGTGAAAAAGCAGCTCTTTGTGGTGTGGACACCACATGACTGTCACCACTCCACTACTCTACATTGACAACATTTTTGTACAATAAAGAGCACCTTAAATTCTTTAATGTTCAGTCCGGGGCCCTTGTGTGGATCCTAGTTGTGATTACTGACCAGAAAACAATTTTTCTGTGGTACACAATGCCTACATAAAAAAAAAAAATAATAAATCAAAATGCTTTAGAATGACTTTGGTGTACCACAAAGCCACATTCCTTAACATAATGTTGGACCATAATATAGCCAGGACCTGGCGAAGTGATATGTACTGAGCTTCAACAGTATGAAGTGAAAAGGTGAGCGTATTTTTTTGTATTTTGTGCTACAATTAAACAATGTTGAGAGTTATTGTCAAAGTTTGACTTATCTAGTGTGCTGCACTTTTTGCATAGGCTGTTTACTGCAGATAAAAAAGGCAAACATGAAGAACACAGTTCACTAGAAAAACTTCCCATCAGCTCAAATTTGACCAATTAGCAGCTTCTTGGCCCTTCAAGGCATTCTGGTTAATGTAGTCATTTCAAAATATCTGTTTTGCATTTTATGTATGAAATTACACAGCTCGTCCTCCGTTTATTGACATGATTCCTTATAATCCAGTGCATCTCTTAGTTTGAAAAATACGTTATGCAAATCGACAAAGGAAGAGTGATCGTCAGTAAACGTGGGAGTCCATAGCTTGTTTTTACGAAGGTAATGACAATATTTAAACTTTAGTGAGGCTTTACTTGGCAAACATCTAGGCGCTAACGGTCATAGCGTTGTCTTTCTCAATGTGGGAATTAATGTGTCTGCAAAATAAACACCATGATCCTGCTGTTCTCTTTAATACTCAGCAAGAAAGACTCAGCTGTTCCCTCGGATTGGAGGCGACTTCCTCCTGTGTTTTGTTTACGGATCAACAGATGTAAGGTTACAAAGTCTGTTAACATGCTGGGAAATATTAGAAAAATCTGGGTATTAATCTCATAGTGTTCCTGTTGGAATGTGCCTGAAAAACCCACTCTGATGAGTTTTTAACATGTTCTTGTGGCATTTTTATGATGATGGAGTGCATTTATAATGAAAATTAAGCTTAAAATTGCATTTCTTTGTGTTTTTTATGCAAACTGCATTAAAAAAATGCTCTTTGAAGAAACTTGTAGTTGTTCTGTATAAACTACGACCGAAAAGCCACATTTGCTGCTCCAATCCAATCTGATCTGTTCGTTTGGAGACTATAGATCGGGAGTGTGAGCTAACGGGAGGACTTGTAAACACAGCTTTCAGTTATGAAGGGAAGGGGTAGGGCGAGGTTGCTCTGCGCCACAACTCAGGGGCGAATTTCTAAAGAACTACTGCCCCTCAGTAGAAACACTGTCCTAAAAAACGGTTCTTTAAAAGAGGGTTTTCCAAAAACTGAAAAAAATAGGATCCGTACGACCTAGTTTTATGAGCACCAGCAAAAAAGATTATATTCACAGATTTTATTTTCACTTTTTGGGTTGCTAGTCGAAACAATTATAGAATTTCATCTTTTCTTCTGTCCTTTCTGGTTTAAAGCACCAGAGTGCAGATGGCTGACATTGGTAGGACTGACCCTAATGGAGGTTTCTTCTAATCAGTTCAATCCACAATTCCTTTATTGGACTATTATTATATCAAAGCAGAAAATCTCTGGTTATTTGCAGGACACTCCACAACTCATCCAGGAATGATGTCATCCTCCACATGTTGGCTGAGCTAAATATAACTCCTGTTAGGGACTGATGTAGAACAGCATGACAGCTCTGCTTATTGTGATGTGATCGAGCTGGCTGCGTCTTATTTTGCTAAATTCAATCCAAACGACTGCAGAGAGCTTTTTTTTTTGTTTGTTTTTGGCTCCGATCTTGAGGCTGCAGAGCAGACCCTCACCGCTCAACAGTCAGACCAGCATCAGGAAGCCAGTATTGTGATGCAAGCTGGCCGACGCCTCCTCGCTGCTGCACACAGTGGTGGATGGGAAGCAGCTGGAGGGGGGGACTGGGAGGCAGTTATGTTTGGGGCACTCAGGAAGCTCCGCCGGGTGAGATGGAGGCCTGAGGAAAGGGCAGGGCGGCGTGGAGGCTGCATCGCTGATGGTCCTGCTGGCTCTGATGGGGCATGAATTGGTAATAACTGTCACGCTCAGAGTTTCTGCAGCGGAGTGACATCACTCAGCTTTACTATCAGATATTTCCCATGAGCCCCTTGCCCACTAAACATAAACTAATACTGGAAGTCCAAAGAACCTATTAACTATGTGGGATGAAACAAAATGCAGTTGTGGGGGTGAGGATAATTGCTGGAGATAGTGGATTCAAGTGTGTGTGTGTGTGTGTGTGTGTGTGTGTGTGTGTGGTGGTGGTGGGGGTGGGTTTACAGTGCTGATGAAGCTGAAATGAAGAAAATAAATGTGTGCGAAACGCTCCAGTGGTCTCAGGCGAGGAGACTTACCCCAGAACGACCAGCTCGCCGTATTTCACCGGGTCTTTAACGGGCACCTCGTCGTCTGCGTCGCGTTTCGGCGAATTCATCAGACTTGGGCCGCTCCAGACGGAAAGGAAAACGCGTCGGCTGAATTCAATGAGATTAAAACAATGCTAACAGATGGGGGGGGACGCGGAGCGCGCAAAGCGCTCTCTCAAACTCTTCGGACACTTGGGTAAAGTTCTTCCAGACTCGTCGGGTTTGGGTTTTTGGTATTAATCCCGAGAAGGGGCATCTTTCGACGGGTTTGAAGGAGGTGGGATGCCCGTTAGTGTGGTGGAGGAGCCGTTTCACAGCACAGGGTCCAACATGGACTAATGGCTGGGAGTAGTACAAACCAATATTTTAGCAGGGGAAGTGGATAGTCACGTTGTGCATCCTCTGGTTAACCAATTACAAAACACCGTGTGTTTTTTTTATATCAATCCTTATAAGCATGCGAGTATCGTAAAATAATTTCAAAAGCAACATTTGTGAGTTAAACTACGACACAGCATCAATGAGAGCTCCCCTGAGAAAGTCAAATGGATCAATCCATGACGAGATTGGTTCACAGAAACAAAACAAAATGAAAGATTTTACATTTGGAGTTCAAAGCGGGACTGTTGGGGCAAATTTTGGTTTATTGTTTTTTTTTTTTTTAGTTTCATGTATCCTCATTTCTTTTAAAATATGAACATCAAACATCAAATCATCTCGTGGCTTTTAAGCCTTGCGTCAAGGGAAGGGGGTGGAGAAAAGATTAAATAAGGATGAGGGGGTTCCCACTTCCCCTCTCCATTCGTTTCTTTCAGGAGGGACTGGAATTGAAAATAAAATCAAGTTGGAGTCTTGGTGTTATTTAACCTGTTTCATTCACAACATGTTGTGTTCCATCACATCAAATCAATCCAATGTGCTCTCTGTGTTTATGGTTATCAGGCCATTCTCACTGAAGACGACATTACTTCCTGTTTGAATCCACTTTAAAGTTCAAAATATATGCAAATATTTCAGTAAACGAAGTAACTTTTAAGTAACTTGTTTTAAAATCAGGTCAGTGTCAGCTCACTTTAATAGAAATTTAGCACTACAGACGGGTGAAATGAACTCAGACTGATTCCAGAAACTATTTTTACCAATGTGTTTAGATGTAATATTCCTGACAGTAGAGGAGATTCTATTTATGTAAAAATCTATTTTTAAAGTTCAAGGGCCAAAATTTGCACGGATGAGAGCATTGTTTTTAGATTGGCAGGTATTCACCAAATCTTTAGTTCTACAAAGATGAGGTTCAACAACCCTATATGTCCTTCACTTAATGTCACACAGGATGGACGTGAACACAGAACTACAAATTATCCATTTAAAATCTGTGGTAAAGCTTTGGCCAAAGTTCTTTTAGGGTGCAATGTAAATATATTAAGTACAAATTGTCTGGATTTTTAACCACGAAAAACCTGAACTAATCACTAATTTTTTTCAGTCCAAGCCCATCCCCAAAAGAACAAATGTTCTCAAGTACAAAAAAATCTACATATATTTTTCCTTTTAAATGAGCCCATTGGGGTCACACATTTACATTCCTCTCGTCTACTTTTTCATGGTCTCTACAAATAGATAGATATGGGAGGAATGTTATTGTTTGCTAACTATTTATAAGAACATCATGACATAATATATGTTTTGAACCATAAGGTGCACCAGATAATAGAGCGGGATATCAATACAGCCCTGGTGACCAGTCCAGGGGTGTCACCTACCTTTGCCATGAACAGCTGGGTTAGGCTCTGGCGGCCCTGTGACCCCAAAAGAAGATGAATGAATAAACAGTCAATTGATTACACTACCCAAAAGGGGCCAAAAGGTGGTTATTCAGAGAAGTTGAAGGGAATTTTTTTTTTTTTACTGTTGTGTTCTTCATGTTTGTCTCTTTTGTGTGCAGTAAACAGCCTTTGCAGAGAGTGCAACACAACAAATAGGTCAAACTCTTTTGACAATAACTCCCAAAATTGTTCAGTTGTAACAGATCAAACACACCTGTCAGACTCCTGACTACATAATGCTCTAACATTACATCAAGTGGAACATCTTTGTAGTTTAGTGCCGTGTTCCACAAAAAAATCAGTACCAGGTCAGCAAGCCCAACCAGAATTCACACACAAACAGCATTTTGGATTTTTGTGAAGATTAAAGGAATTCAAGCATGAAAATATGGTAATTAGTGTTGCATTTTATCATGTGTTTTTTGCTCGTGTTTTCTTTCTGCATTGGTTTCTTAAACTTGATTGTTTGGTATTCAATTTGTTTTTCTCTGAGTTTCCATTTAATAATGTATTTATTTAATCAGAAGGAAATGAGCAAGGATCTCCATATGAAGGCTGCTAGGTTCTACAACACAAACAAATTTCAACCTCAAACTTTTTCTTTCACTGCTGTCTTTCATCGCTCCCTGACAGGAAAAAAAAAAAAAAAAAAAAAGCTTACAGAAACTTTTTGAGCTCCAACCAAGACTTCCTCTTGTCAGGTTGTTTTGCAGTATATTTGCCTTTCTTTGAAACAGCAACCTTATTTGCGGTGTGACAGCCTACTGTAACATGTTGCTGCTTGTTTGCTGGAGATGGCACTGGGATGCTGTACTGCCATAGTTTGCTACAAGGAAAATACTATGCTATGACATCATTAGTAGTTCTCTAACCAGTCTGAGTTTATGTATTTAAACGCAGTTTGTTCAACTAAAACAAAACTAAATATATTACATTTTAACCAAATATAGTAGGTTAGTATTGTTAAACATTTTCAATGATGATACTACTGCATACTTTTGATTCCCAGTTATTTACTAATTATTAAAAGTACATTTGAAAGATTCCTATGATTTTACATTGATAGAGGTTGATGTTGGAGTACGTACTCATAAATACAGAAAAAAGGGGCCAACTTTTGACCCCCAAGGGCCCCTGTCTTACTGCATTTCAATGGATCCTGATAATCAAGAGTGGGTCGGACTACCGTGTCTATTAATTGGTAGAAAAGTGGCCCTTGGGTCTTGAAGTTGCCTACCTTTGCTTTAGACGAGCATTTAATCTTGGAAACAGTTGGCAAAGGTTTCAGATGAGTCAGTGGTGTGTGAGCTAATGTGTTTCGTTTTTGCCTAAGGTTTCAGGTCATGTCATATTCACAGATATTGCAATATTAATATTACAATGTTTACAAAATTCTAACTTGGAGACAAAAAGTAGAAGTACCTACAGCTTTATTGATCTGATAACGCTGTGGTTGTGGTCCTGGTCTGATAACCATTAATTATTACATGTCATATATTTCAACAAGTTTAAGACATTATTTAATGTATGTGTTGGTGACAGTTTTAGTAAATAAATATTAGTATTACCATTACTATTGGATTTGAGAGAGTTGTGACCCACAAGAGTTATTTCACACTGGATTATTGAGGAAACTGATCCTTTGTTTGGGTTACTTTGTTTTCATGCTGCAATCTTGAAAGTAGACCTGTTTTGAAATGTCATACCACTGCAACAGCTGTTCGTTTGAGGCAAAACGACACACTGACTTGGACTAATGTCACCAACACTGTAAATCAAAACCCTACTTGTTGGTAAATCACAGTTTGGTTGTTTGGCTCACATGAGCTTTAACAACTGTTTTAAAGAAATTAGTAAAAACAATCCAAAACAAAATTTAACCGCCATGTTTGAAAACAGCCTATAGGATCCCAACGAAAGTGAGGAAATCAAAGAGTGTCATTCCTTAATTTAAAAGATTTACTTGCAATTGCTGGGTCAGTTTGATATCCTTACAGACAGAGTTTTTGTTCCAACATTCACCTATGGCAATGAACTCTGGGACGTGACCCAAAGATAAAAGTCTCAGATACAACGGCTGGCCTGGAAACCCCTCTGTATTTCCCCAGGGGAGCTGGAAAAACTGGCAGAAAAGTCTGTCCATCTTTGCTTAGACTGCTGACCCCGCGACATGATTCCAGATGAGCGTAATAAAATGGACGGAATAGTTGGTTTTCAGTTGAGTCCCTAAAGAGCGTTAACAGTTCTACACAATCACAGATACCATCCTGTGAAATGCACTGAAAGACAAAACCCGACAGACTTTGTGATGGCTCATGTCTATTAAAATGGAGAGCCAAAGAAGTTTGGGTTGCTTCTAACAGCTGATCAATAACTTGAGATTGATTTTTGTTGGATGAGTTTCTGTAGACTGTGGAGTTAAGTAAGTTATTTATTTGATTTGCTGTGAAAGCCAACAACTGACAGATCAGTAAGTGCAATGGCCATTTATTACACAACAAAAGAACGAGAGACAACCTTTGACCGGATTTTTACTACTTTTGCTCGACTTTTTAACTGTAACTGGTTGAAGGTATTTTTCTTGTGATCTTTTCTGAGTCAGTTTGTCTTTAAATTTTCTCTTTCTTTCAAAACGTATACATAAACAATACATCCTGACAAAGACTCTTTCAGGACTTCTAAATGGAGGAGTAGGGTGCAAAAAATATTGAAAGAAAAACCAGGTTAAAATAAAATAATTTTGCCTAAAATAATTTTAAAAATGTTGCTCAATAAGACATGAAAGTGGCTCAGTGGAACTAAATGATTGTACTGGGACAAGACTATTGGTATAACTGGTATTGTTTTCTCTTGAAAATCCTTTTGTTCTGACATTTAGCACAGGAAGGTAGCAGTCTTTGTCACTTCCTGTGACAATGGAATTGTCTCAAAGATCAAGGAATGGAGCTCATGCTTACCCCCCAGGTTGCCTCTTAACTAAAGCAAAAAGTCAAGGAAATTACTAAATCTTACAGGACCCTGCATTTCATTTCCCACTGTCTAATCTCCCGGAGCAACAAGGCCCTCCTCATCATCACGGTTGGGATCAGATTCGGTTTGTGGACTGATTAACAGAAGGCAGAGGAAAGAAAAGAAAAAGCCTCATTCAAGTGCACATCAAGTGCAGCTTGGGTCACTTCAATGAAAAGGACAGGTTAACAGAACCAAGTTCAATGCTACTTGACCTACTTTTCAGATTTCACAATGACCACTAATCTTGGAGGACAATCTGTGTCTAGAAAAAAACTAAGACTTAGAGGCAAAGAAAGTCTAATTTTATTTTATATCAGAAAAAAGAGGTGGGATCATATTGGTCTGTTTGAAAGATTTAAGTATTTGTACTCAACCAACTTTGACCCTTTAACAACAGAGCTTTAGCTCCAGTGTTTACAGTCTTTTGACAACTGTAACTCTTCAACCGTTTACACAATTAATGTAATTCCAGCAGATTCTGAAACAGAGAAATGTAGGGTTTCACTGATGTGCAAAATCTTACAGTAGTGAAGTGCTTACGCACAACATAAATCACTTGATTCTGATGTTGAGTAAAGCGGCTTTGCACTGTTGTGCAACATATCAGTGCAAAAGCACTTTTCACCGCTTCATAATCGGCTGATTCACATTGATTTTGTAAACAGTTATGGTGCGTCCAAGAGCGTGTGTTATTTAGGTGTTACCAGCAACATATCTGGTGTTTTAGGGTTAAGATAATAACCATGTTTTAGTAAATACGTGCATTGCAAACTTTTAAACTGCATTTTTTTAAAAATATATTTCTTAAATATTCTATGTCAGAGATAGGCAACTCCAGGCCTTGAGGTGTCTGCATGATTTCCAGATATCCAAGTCCTACTCACACTGATTACCTGGTTGAGGTGTGTTCAGCCAATCAGAACATGTCAGAGCATGGCATGTTGGAAAACATGCAGGAATGCGGCCCTCGAGGCCTGGAGTTGCCCATCCCTGTTCTATGTAATACAGTTTTGGCTCCTCATTCATATGTGTTTTACTCTTCCAATACATTTTTCTATTGGTTTTAAATGTCACACAGACTTGGTTTTTCTCATTTTGTGCAAAACACTCTTTGATCTTAGGAGCACTTTGTGGCAAATTCAACTTCAAATTCAACAGATTTAAAAAAAAAAAAAACTGCATCCACTGACTTTCATAATTACAAAAACAAACATTTTTTAAGCTTATTGATGAAGCCAAATTGTGAAGTTACCCCATTTCCCATGAGGACTAAAATTCCCCTATAGAACAGCAGCATTAAAACATGGAAATATTTACCAGAAGGTCAGGATGTTATTGTGTTTCGTAAAGTACCAGCCTAGAAAACTGGAGTAGTAATTTTTTTAAGAGCTTTCAATCAAAGAGGTGGCAAACAAGACAGAGGAAAGTGTGGCAAAACTCTGCTGTAAGGTCCTTCAAACTCAGCCGATCTGTTTCAAAAGCAGAGTAGCATGAGCAAGGAAGAAGCAGAATCCTGGTAGGAAAAAAAGGAAGAGGACAGCAGCAGTGAGATAATGGAATCAGACTGAATTCGAGTGTCAAGGCCAATGGTGAGTCTGACAGCCAATGAGTGGTGAGCATCTGCTCCTGAGTGCCAAACAAAACCATTTCAGTTCAGTTTAATGCAGCCCAATGATAGAAATACTTTGACACTTACAAGGCAGCTGTTAAAAAAAACACCTCCGTTTTTAGCGCAACAAGTGTGCTGTGAAAGGACAGGAAGCTGTGTCCAAAAGAGACTGCAGTTTCAGGGGAGATAACGGACGGCCACATTTGTGTGTGTCAACGTAATGTCACGCACATGCTGCTTTCAGGCCAAACTTCATGTGAACGACCGCCAGGCAAACACAGGAATAAGCGCACAGAAAAAAAAGACACATTCCTGGAGTCTGACATTGTCTGCTTCAGCCCTGTTGAAAATAGTGTAATATCTTAAAATGTCAGCTATTTCTGAATATAGCTCCTGCTTTTGTGTATGAAACCAATATTTATTTAAAATAATATTTTTTATAGATTCAAATTGCACTAACAAATATTGTTAAGAGCTACAGTTCTGAAAATGTAAAACTAAAAACTGTTCTTTTACGGAACAAGTAATAGTTGTGTCAAACATTAAAAGAAGGAGTAAAACAATGGTGGAACTGGGTCAAGAGTTTGTAATTTGCTTTGAATGGTTTTCTGAACTAAACTGTCAGTCAAAGGTTCATCCTGTTTAAAGTCATGACCCCAACCTTCTGTTTGAGATCTACAAAGGGGAAAGAAGAACTTAAAACATGAAGAGCAACATAAGTGAAGCGCAAACCCACAAGTTTGGAATACATTCAAGCTAGATTAACTGGTCTGGACCAGATTGTTTTTTCAAATAGTCTGGATTGTATAAGAGGAGGAGAAAGCTCACCTCAGGCTCAGTGTTTAATAGACTGTAAGTCATCTAGAAATTGAACCCTGGAATGATCATCATATTTTCAGCTGCGGATTAGGCTGTAAGGCACACCGGCAATGAATGGTCTATTTTCAAATTTGTCATACGCAAGGTGCACTAAACTATAAGAGCATTAAACGAGACAAAAGAGTCAGAGATAAATTCGTCAGCCAGACTTGCGTTCGCACTCTAGAACTTGATTGGAACACGCAAACATTGTGTTAACCACAATTGAATATTCACAATACCTGTAACTGCTAACAATGCAAAAGGACAGATTCTGCTATAACAAATGCTACTGTGACTATGCTAACTCCAACCTTGTTAGTAACATGTAAGAAAAACATGCTTTGACACTGCTACATGTTAGCCGCGTTAGCTTTGTTTGCAACACATAAAAACAGCCAGACTGATACCACTAAAACAAATGTTACTGTAACTAAGCAAACTCCCAACTTTGTTAGTAGCACTTAAAAAAAAACACACAATTTAACACCGCTACATGGTACCTGCATAAGCATTTTCACAAAGACACTAAACCAAACATTTTGAGTGGATGACGTTCACCTCTCAAAATTGCTCCGACATCAAAAAGCACAACCAGAATTAATCGAAATAAAGTGCTCCAGATTATAAAATATACTGTTGTTTTTTTTTAAAGAAAATTAAGACTTTGAGGTGTGCCTTCATAGTGCTTAAAATATGGTAAATACATTGTGGGTGCAAATATCTGAAAAAAAAAATTACTAGAAAGGGAAAAAAAGGGACATAAACTTGTATCATTACAGACTTTTGGAAGAACATTTTTAAAAATTCAAAGACTATATTTAGAGATCTGAGTCGAGGAAATCCTGGACATTCTAATGGATGTGAACACTCACATGCACACCTAGAGACAATTTAGAGTCAGCATTAACCTATGAAGCCTGTTTTTCAACTGTGAGAGGAAACCGGAATGCTTGGAGAAAAGGAAGGAGAGCATACAAACTCACACAGAAAGGACCCAGTAGGGATTCAACCCTGGCCCTTCTTGCTCCCAGGCAAGAGCGCTAACCACTACACCACTGTGTATTTATTTATTTCAAATTAATTAGTACTCATTTTTAAAGCTTTTTTATGGTTAGATTTTACATCCATGTTAACAAGTGTCCTATACTTTTATGAGTTTCCTTATATTTTCTTTAAAAAAAGAAAATCAAAATTGTGCTTCAGTGAAGGAAGTGGCCTCCTGACTGACAGGAATCTGTCAAACAATCCAACCTAAGGCTGGATGATTGGTACGTGCTTCAACAACTGCTAGAATTGTTTCTACTGTCTTTGCCCCCAAAATGGAGGGTTTAGTGTCATCCATATTTATACGAGACTACGGGAAATACCATTACTATTCGAGCAGCTGGCGTAACTCCGAATGGTTGGCTTTTAAGAGTTCACCATAAAGACAAAAATCCTCAAATGGAGTTTATCAATTTTTTTGGCAAATACTGGAAAATAGACTCAAATCATCGATATGTCCTGAAAGATTCATAACTGTATTTGGATTTTTGTTCAAATGTTGCTATTTTCTTTTAACTTTGTTCACAAAACCTACAAAAATGATATTTCTTCATGTTTTTTGTAAAGATGATTTAAAAACTGTGTCTTTAAAGCTCCTAAAATTATTTCTACGCCTTTCAAAATAAAATACCTTTCAGTATATTCCACTGACTAAAAATTGTTACATTTTACCAAAAAACCGCCCCCTGAAAGTCAAAATGTCAACACACGTTTTAGTGTTTAAAATCCTCTGAAATTCTTGCTTCCCTTTCAATTTTTAAAAATTATTTTAAAGTCCCACTCCTGTCATTTTTGATCAATTTTACAATTGCGCTTGTGGCCCGCCCAGGGTATTTTCTACAAAATGAATATGGGCTTTTTCCAACTGCATTTTTTTTTTGTCTGCTGATTTAAAATACTCAGAAATTAAATTTTAAGTTGAATTTTCTTCATTTGTCCTCCATTATCTGAAAAGTGTCACATGAACATGTTAAAACCACCATTTTTATCTAAGTTGGTCTTTAATGACTTTACCAAAGACACCTACAGTACTTAAAATGAAATTTCAAACTAAAGTTTTGTGCTTGTCCCCTTTGTATTTGAATGTTTTTTTTTTTCTTATTTCATGCAGACATTTTTTCTTTATTTAGGTTTTTTTTTTCTCAAAGATTTTGACATTTTAGATTTTGGTCCAGGTTATTTTTTTCGGTCTCAGGAGTCGCTCTAAAGGCACAGGTCTCCATGACAGCAGATTTTCTGTGAACCACTTCCCCCCGCCACACGTTGATGTCACTGCATGATTCACAGGCCGCTGTGTACATGAGAGGAGCTGAAACCGCCAACTTCCCTCAACGGAGGAGGGTGAAGCTCGAGGCAAGCAGGTAGAAATCTCTGAGGAAAGTCCTCTTTGGGTCAACTTTAAATAAAACACTCAAAATCAGGCACTAAACAGTTTTTGATATGAAAAAAAAAAAAGGTGATCAAGATATTTTACAAATACTGCTGGTCATTTTCTGGAAGGACGTGAAGTGATGCATCAGGTGAGCAGACACCGTGACACAGGACAGGCCGGTTTCTCTAGCGACCCCCCCCCCGCCTTTTTTTTCCCCCGAAACCAGAGATCTCATCATTTATTAACAGCAAATGAGTCACGGCGGCGGCAGCAGAAAGGAAACGAGCCGAGACTCACTTCACTTCACACGTCCTCCCTTTTTTCAACCATCGCAGTGCCCTGAACCATCACTTCCTCTTTTACCAGCTCACCCTCTTTCTGAGGGGAAACAGCGGCGATGGCGGCCGGTCGCTGACAAAGGCACTACTTCCATACCAAGCTGGATACAGTTCTTTTATTATAATCAACAGCAAAGCAAAAGGTAAAAAGAAAAAGTAAAAAAGAAAAGATAACAAGTGGTGTATAAAGTGTTATAATAAGAGTATAGGGTTTGTGCCCCTGAACTGGAAGTGGAGGAGATAAAAGAACATCCCAAAAACGAGGAAAAACAGAGGAATGATGATGGAAGCAACAGGTTCCGAACCCCAAAAAGCATAAATACATGTCACAGTGAGGCATCCCCGAGCGGACTTTTTGGATCAAAGCATCAGAACTCCCGGATCTCCACATTGATCCGACTTTAAGGTCTTCCATCTCGCCTATATCACACGTCCTTCTCAAGTCCGCAGAACATTGTCCGTCCTTTGGATTAGTAGCTGTTTTCTTTTCTTTTTGGGATGAATTTAATGGAACATAAAAGCTGCAAATGTGCCCCCAACAAGAACAAAAATGACCAAAAAGAAACGATTTGACAGTATACCTCAAACCAAGGCTTAATGGATACTTCAACATAGCTGATTATACAAAACCAAAGAAAAGCTACATAGAATAAGTTGAAATCTGGAGTTAAAAATGAAGTGATTATCAAAAAAAAGAAAGGAAGAGTTGCTACTCTGAAACATTTTCAGCAGAAATTAAAGTTCTCATGGCTTTAAATTGCATCTCGTAACACTTTTTTCAGCTACTTCCTGTGTACACGCTGGTGAGTTGAGGAAACATTAGGATTTGTAGTTTGACGTGAGCCAGGTGAGGCCCTCGTACAGTCCGTCTCCTGTCGTCGCGCACGAGGGTTGAACGTACCAATTCCTATCGCGGATGCGGGTCAGACCCAGTTTCTCCTGGATCTCGTGGGGCTTCATGGCGTCCGGCAGGTCCTGTTTGTTGGCGAAGATCAGGATGATGGCGTCCCGCATCTCCCGGTCATTGATGATGCGGTGGAGCTCCTGCCGGGCCTCGTCAATCCGGTCCCGGTCGGCGCAGTCCACCACGAAGATGAGGCCCTGTGTGCCGGTGTAGTAGTGTCTCCAAAGGGGGCGGATCTTGTCCTGCCCGCCCACATCCCACACGTTGAACCTGACGTTCTTGTAGGTGACGGTTTCCACGTTGAAGCCAACGGTGGGGATGGTGGTGACCGACTGGCCCAGTTTGAGCTTGTACAGGATGGTGGTCTTCCCGGCGGCATCAAGTCCGAGCATCAGTATTCTCATCTCCTTGTTGCCAAAGATCTTGGAAAGCATCTTCCCCATCGTGCCGGCTCTGCATAAATACTTTCAGACTCTAGTGAATGAAGAGCAGCAGTTTGACTGCGTGGATGTGCAGGAGTCAGAATTCACAGGGAGATGTCCGTTTGGACAGAACCGGTAGCTGGTGGAGGCCTAGGCAGGGAGGGACAATCATGATCCGCCACCTCCTTTTAAATCATTTTCACTGTTTTTTTTGGAGGAAACTGAACCTCCCGGCTGAGACAGGCTGGTCCTGTCACCAAACCCACTTTTATGTAACTGGTTGTGTGAACTCTAGAGGCGGACCTCATGAACCAGGCCCAGTCCCGGGCTTTAGACTTCCTCCTCAACCGTTGACTGCCACACTTGGCCTTGGCTTCTGTCCCTCGAGAAATTTCACGCGCCCTTTTTTTTTCCTCGCCAGGAAAAAACAAAAAACCAAAACAAAACAGAAAAAAAATACACTCCAGGGATTAGAACCCGCCTGTTCCGGTTCTGTGGCGGGACATCCAGACGAGTACCGCTTCGAAGCTCATTGATTCCCCCCGACTTTCTCCTCCCTGTCACACACAGAGAGCGCTGGTTAGAACGGAGGGCAACTTTGAATTCGAATCAAACAACCGAGTGTCACCGAAGACGCTGAGCGCGAGCTTGCGGGCGCGCGCGTGGAGAGCGGGATAGATACCTGTGTCCTGTGGAGATCACGCCCCACTCCCTCTCCGCTCCTCCGGCTCACCGTGCCTCTTCCTCCGTGTCAGCCGTTCAGTCTCAGCGGTGGAACCGGAAAAGGTGCGGACCCCGATCAGCCGCCACTTCCTCTACCCTGCTTACACACACGCTCCTGCTGCGTTCAGGATCTGCTCAAAACCTCGGACGTCTGAACACCAATAAAGATAACGATCAGAGCACTGTTGAAAACAGACATTGCGACGTGCTTAAATAACGAATCTGGCTCCAATTAATAACTCCCACTGACCTACATCATATCTTTCAAATACAAGTTACATGTATTAATTTATTAATTAATTTATACTTATCATAAATTCCTTCAAAGTCCCTTTTTAAAGGTTTGGTTTCTAAAAAAGTATTTTAACCAACTAAAAACATACCAAAATATTAAAAATGTTAACGATAATCGCCAAATTTACTTTTATATATTTGAAAACGTACAGCAACTAGTAAAACAAGAGCTTTTCATGTGGAGTTTGAAAATTCCGAAAACTCTTCAATGCAACTGCACGCCATTTCGCATGCGCACAAAGGAGCAAGTTCAGGCGCGGTCCCTTCTGATCTCGTTTGACGCCATTTGAGTGTTTATCGTACACGTAACACGCTCCACGCTGCCCACGCCTGCGACACGCATGGAACTGCGGAGAACTCACGCTTATGGCTTCGTTTAGACGGTTTGTGTGGCATCCGAGCGCGACGTGGAGGCTGTGAATGAGAGGGGCGGGCCAGGTCCACCGCTTCAGATCGAAAGCCGCCTATCACGTGACGTGTAATCATTCAAACCGCGTAACTTGATACAGCAGAACATGTCAGTTAGATAATTTGGTTTAAATTCATAGCAAACCCCTATTCTAATTTTAAAAAAAAATTAAAGAAAACCTATTATAAGAAACATTTATGAAAAAATCCTCAGACAACATATATGAATTGTTACCAAAAAAGAAAACCTTCCTGGATCCTTTTTATAGTTCAATTAATTGATGTAATTGATTAATCATAAAAAAGGGAAGTTTGACTTCAGATTTGTATTATCCTTTTGCCAGCCCCCCCTAAAAACTAAAACCCTAAAATAGGCCTAAAAACATTAAAAAGGATGAAAGTATACAAAAATCTACAACAAAGTTTAAATCTTGCCATTCCATTTCCATTACTTAATAGCTGGAATACTTTTGAATACTTTGTAATAAAAAATGCAGGTCATTTAGGTCAGTATGTGCATGGTTTATTACCTCAACATGATCAGATGCTATGTGCATTGTGGCTGTTAAAACTCTTAATCACACGACCCTGTGCTGTGTTTTTATACCTGTCTTTTACACTGATCTTCACCTGCACTTATGCATATATCAATCTCTTTATCCCATGCTTTTTTCATTACTATTCATAGCTTCCTTAGAAGTGTTTGTCTTGTTGTCTTTACATAAAGTACCAAGGCAATTTCCTAATATTGTGAATCTGATCAATGAGAAACATTGCCACCTCAGTAGAATCAGACTCATTCCGACTCAATATCACAACAAACATACAAGCAGAGCAAAGCAGCAACAAAGCAGACTCTTTTTGTTGCAACAAACAAGCAAGGAGCACAACTCAAAAGAAGGCAAAGATTAAGGAAGCATTGGAAAAGCTTTCATGTGGTGTAGTGATCATCAGTACATGACAGTCAAAGGACTAGCAGGTTGTTTTTCTTGTTCTTGTCTGCTTTCTTTCCAGACCAGCAGCTGTTTTACCTGCTCGACCTTCTGACCGGATGAATTTACCAAATAAAAGGTGTGAAACTGAGTCTACCTTTGTGTTGGTTTTACATAATCATTTCAGGATGTTAACATGTCTGCACATTCACTCGGTGTTTGATTAAGCTAATCCTGCCAAAGGTTTAATTCTTATAGTCACAAACACATCAACAAAATGGCGTTTGGGACTCTCTGAATCTATACTACAATCAAAAAAAACAATGTTAAAACATTAAAAAAGGGATTAAAAAATAAAAAAAAATAGTTAGTTATACATTGCCGAGTATTAGTGACCGAACATGAGTAAACTTAACCCACCCTCAGGTAAAAGGTGTTATTAAGAGGATTTTTGTGGCTCCTGATGCTGTGCTGGAGGGTAAAAGACGTTAACTGTATATGAGAACCGGACTGAGTGACCTCTCCCTTCCGGTGTTCCAAACAGAAAAAACTCGCTGGCTCCAAGAAGCCAAAATCCCATAGACTTCTACTGAGAAATAAAGAGCTATTACTTAGTCATTAGATTTGTCAGGATAACCATTCTTGCTCTGCTTCCTATCTTTTTTAACATGTTTTGGTAATCCCATATCATTATTTAAGTTATTAACTGATCAGATGTCTCAATAAAAATATGTGAATCAAACGTTCAAATCATTTGATTGACAAATTTTGTGTAGCCTGCTTTTAAGTGGTAGGAGTGTGAACTTCCAACAAGCTCACTCATGATTCACTCATAGAAATGGTGACTCAGCTTGACTTGGACCAGTCACTGATCACTGATGTCATCTGGCTCCAACATGGGGGGCATTTGTATTGCAAAAAAAGGGCGGCTGAACGGAGTTACTTTGGTTGGAGCTGGAAGTATACCATTTTCTATGGGTGACATCACACTCACTCTGTCCAGTTCTCAAATACAATCAATGGTAAGAGATTAAAAAGACATCAGCGTTAGTGCTAGGAAAATAGTGTGTGCAACCTTAAGTTCACGCATGTTTGCAACGTCCTCCAGAAACATAAACAATGGTTTTGTCTTGAATAACCTATAGTTTAGGACAGGTTTACCTATTTTTTTATTCATTCATATTTTTTACATGATTTTAACCTCGTCTTTGATTTATTTCATACATTATTATCTGTATGCTATTGTTCTTTGTTATAAAGCATAAACACTTTTTTGTGTTCAATATTTGTGTGACTTTTGCAAGGAAAAAAATAAAAACATTACTAAGCTTATTACTTGGAGTTTACATGGTATGTAATATAATTAAAAGTATCTAAGAAGTTGGAGTTCACTATAAACGTGAATACAAGCAATGCTTCAAAAAACTGGTTTGAAGGTAAATTATTGAAATAAATTGCAGATTTTTCATGAAATCCAGAAATATTTTTAAACTTTTGGTGTTTTGTTACACAGTTAGTTAATTATTTTTATTTTATAACCATTATTTTATTTATATAATAAATAAACTACTGAAATGTAACTTGATTTTCAGTTTGCTTAGATGTCATTTCATGTTGTTTGTGTTATTAATTATTTGTCTAGTATTTTAAATCTAAAATGTGTTTAAGGTACCAGAAAGTAAACTAGCGATTTATACCGCAGTTCACATATGGTTACATCTGCCTTCTCTTTTACTCTGAACAGTGAATAATTATTGTTTCAATTTTAGTTACTTTGAAGGCACAATTGATTAATATGTATGATTTATAATTATAAATATGCTTTTATTTATATCTAAAACTTTTAATTGTTTTTAGCATGGAGCTTTTTTTTATACATTTCTGCCTTTGGCCTGCTGGTGGATTTGAATAAGCAGACCATGGCCCCCTGATTTTGTGACTAAGAAACCCCGCGATGAGGAGGTTGACGTACTAATGCCAGGTTGGGTGAGCATGCGCGTAGTATACCTCAGCGCTTCCTCTAACTCGTTTATAATGGTGGCGCGGCTTGGTCAACTACATCGACTGGCTTTTTTAACTTCAAAACCTGCATTTTTTTCGATTGGTCTGATCACCGTAGCACAGATTAGACTGGTAAGACCTTCAGACGTGTCTTTGTTGCAAGTATGGTGTAATTCTAATCTAGTATTTTTAGCCGGGAAACGCGCTGCTTGCATGTGTGCCGAATGGCGCCGACTATTAACTGGGTACAAAGGGGAACTTGGAACATGTGTTGCTACCATTGCGTTTCTTTATTCATAGTTCGTATTTATTGCCAGAAAGTTGGTATTAGCTTTTATTTAAATGGGAAAAAAATATTTTTTATTAAATTAAACTCTAAATAAAAGGGAGTTAGCACTCTGCTGACAGAAAAGCGACACTTGTTATGAAATAGACGGGTCCTGAGGCCTAACTTTAGAATGAACTTTGACTCTTTAATCTCCGCCACAGATGGTGCAACGTTCACGATAAGTAAAATGATACTGCACTTATAAAACGACACATGTATCGAAAAATCACCGGTTCTAGTAAAGTATTATATGTTCCAGTGACGCAGTTTTTTTTTTTTATTTTAGCTTTTTCCGGTTTAGCTTAGCTTGACTATTACCGTAACAACTGTCCCGGTGGTTTATGTAAGTCGCGCCTCAGTTGATTTCAAAGTAAAATACACATTTATATCAAAAGCAAATTTTACCTCTCATTTAAGGGTTTTGCACACAATTAAAAAAATTATCTTAGTAATAATATGAAGCTTTTATTCATCTCACTAAAATGTTGTTGTAATTAGTTAGTGATTAGTAATGTTGGTTATTACCTTCTGCAAAAATATATATGAATGCATATGTGATTATTTCAACAGGCCAGCAGCTCTCTGGTGAAACGCTTACTGGAATGCTAGAGACTGAGTCCCTGCCATGGAGAGCAACGGGAATGCGTTTGTTCCTGACCTTCCAGTCCTGAGCCAAGGCAGCGAATGGTCCATGGGCCAGCCCCCATCTGAGAACTCGGATGCATCGGGCCAAGAGCAGCACGTGAACTCCACGGAACTGGGATCTGTGGAGAAGGCTGTGGAGCAGTGTCAGCTCGCCAGTGCCCAGCTCCTCCAAGAGGCACAGCCACCCCCTCCACCTCCTCCCCCACCACTTCCCGCAGAGGAACCAGAGCCAGCAGCAGCACCGGATGGCTCCGAGCCTGAAGCTCCCATTCCCCCCGATCATGGTACCTAAAATGATCACAAATGGTTTATTTGTTGATTTATAAAAGTCAAGTCTTTCTTTTGTTTGCTTATATTCTATTCATGATGGATTCATGTATTTTTCTTGTAGAAGGGACAGACACAACAGTCTTGGCGGAAGTGGGTATGGAGCTAGAGGAAACAGCCAAAGATGCAACGCAAGAATCAATTATTCCAGCAGAGCCAGAGTTGCCGTCAGAGTTCGACAGACTCTTTAAATCCTGCGAGGAAAACCCTGAAGACTTCAATGCGTGGGTTGCACTGCTACAATACGTGGAGCAAGAAGTATGTGAATGTGTACTTTTAGAGTTAAAACCAATTTTTTTTCCCGTAAAAGAATAAGTTTTGATTTTTGTCTTTGTTCAGAACCTGCTTGGAGGTGCAAGGAAAGCATTCGATACATTTTTCCTGCGTTATCCCTACTGCTACGGATACTGGAAGAAGTATGCAGACTTGGAGAAAAAGAATGGAAATATCCAGGTTGCAGAAGAGGTGAAGTCTTTCAGATCAACTTAAGAATTTTTGACTAGCATTCTGAACTTGCTATGAAGTTTTGACTGTAGAATCTGCTGCGGTCTCGAGAACCGTTATACAAGAGGTTGGATTGAACAGTAACCTGCTAATCAGTTGGTCAAGAGTTCAAACTCACCCTCAACAGTCCTTGTGTTCATTGAAAGTCGCTTCATTGTTCCTAAATATTTTTGCTTTGGAAAAGAAAACCTTCTTCAAAATAACTACGTTATTTGAGGAATTTCTTATTATAAACCAAGCAGGAATGTGGGTTCCATGTTTAGCAAATGCGTCATTCTGGTTCCTCAGGGCTAATTCAGTTTGTTTCTGTGGCTGACGTCTCATCCGTGTGCAATTCCCAAAATAAAAAATGTTGCGGTAGGTTCTGACGCTCTTAAGCTGGTTAAAGCAAACTTCCCAGCTGAATTATTAAAACAGAGCAGACAACAGGTGAATTCAGATTTAGTTTGAACTGTTGTTTCAGTTGGAGACGAGAAAGAACTAAACAAAAAGTAAACATTGAAAGTAAGCAGTTTCAGGTTCTGAATTACACAAGATTTCAGTTTTTCTCAACCAATCAGAATTTATTTTCAATCAAAATTTGACAAAAACATAAATCTTAATTGAATACTAAACTTGTGAATTAAATTTAAAGTAATTCAGCAATTATGTCCAAATCCATAGAGATGAACACCTCCAAAAACTGAAGGAGACTTTAAAAAGCTGCATGATGGCTTCATACAAAAGACGTTCAGTTTTCATAAACTAAATGAATAGAATTCAAAGGAGTTCTAATGAAAAAATTATTAGTGGAGAAAATTAAGTTTGCAGCACTAAAGTCATTAAAAACTTAACACTGAAAGAAATAAGCTTGAGATCACAACTCATTTTAAAATGAGATAAACGCAATAATGTCAACACTTTTTAAATTAACAAATATCTTGTTTTACTTTCTTAATGAAAAAATTGATTATTCTGGAGATTAAACATTTTAGGTCTTTAGTTTTTACCCTGTTGAAGAACTTTAAATAAATGACTCAGACTTTTAAAAAAGAATGATTGAATGAGTCTTTATTTCTATTGTATTTCTATCTATTTCTATTTACAGCACCATCAGGGTACCAGAGTTCTCAGTCAGTTTAACTAAACTGTCATTAAGAGAAGGAAGGTGCTGTTGCTGATGATTCACTTAATGTTTTTCAGGTCTACAGACGAGGTCTTCACGCCATCCCTCTCAGTGTAGATCTGTGGCTTCATTATCTCACTTTCATCAAAGAGAACTCTGACCCCAACGACCCGGAGACTGAGGGACGCATTCGAGCGTGAGTGAAGTGGCCGCTACAGCGTTGGCTCACTTCAATTGAAGGCCTGAGCGTTTTTGTAGTGACAGTGTAAATGATTTTGTTCTCAACAGTTCCTATGATCATGCGGTGATGGCTGCCGGCACAGACTTTCGCTCGGACCGCTTGTGGGAGTCTTACATTACCTGGGAGACGGAGCAACAGAAGCTGGCGAACGTCACCTCCATCTATGACCGCGTGCTGGGCATCCCGACCCAGCTGTACTCGCAGCACTTCCAAAGGTATGGAGACCATCAGCGTGTGGCAGCTTCAGATTATTATTGATGTTCGGTTTTAGAGGAAAATCTGATTGTGTTCAGGTTCAAGGAGCACGTGCAAGGCAACCACCCCAAATACTTTCTGTCAGAGGAGGAGTTTGTCCAGCTGAGGCTCGAGCTCTCCAAAGCCAGTCTGTCCGCTGTTCAAACTGAAGACGGGGAGCCGAGCGTCGCTGCAGAGGAGTTGCCTCCTGGAACAGAGGATCTGGCAGATCCCGCTAAGGTATGGGTCCTCCGGGAACCTTCTGAGGGGGAAAAAACGGACACAATCGCCATTTTCAGGATTAGCAGGAGCATGCCTGTTTCTGATGTGATGGGGTACAAAAGTTCAAGATTGAAGGGTTGTTTTTATGTCGGCAGCCAAGACATGGAATGCCAGGGGAGGTTCAAGCTGGCATGCAACCTGGGACTCTCCCTAAAAGTAAAAGGGTCGAGCCAGGACTCCTCTGAGCCCAGCTCCTTCACCATCAGGGTGCACACATACCTCTCTCCTCTGCAGGCTTCTTGTGTGGGACTCCTCGTGATGTAAACTTTTGGTTGCAGGATTGTCAATTTTTACAGAAGTGCAGAATGTGATGGTGCTGAGCTGGTTTTCCGTTCTGCTTGTTTTCCTGTAGAGGGTGACGGAGATCGAGAACATGCGCCACAAGGTGATCGAGGTGCGGCAAGAGGTGTTCAACCACAACGAACACGAAGTCAGCAAGCGCTGGGCGTTCGAGGAAGGGGTGTGTGTCTCCTCTTTTACTGGTATTTGATCCTGAAAGTCTGCGTTGTTTTTAAATTCCCGCTCTTTTTGGCAGATCAAGCGGCCATACTTCCACGTCAAAGCCTTGGAGAAGACGCAGCTGAACAACTGGAGGGAATACCTTGACTTTGAAATAGAGAACGGGACGCCGGAGCGCGTGGTGGTTCTCTTTGAACGATGCCTCATCGCCTGCGCTCTCTATGAGGAGTTCTGGATCAAGTAGCACGAGTTCGGAGCTGGTGCTCTTTTCTGCTACCTCCCTGCACTTCCCCCCAGCATCGATGATTTCACATGGACTCAGTAAAACGTCCTGCACTCTCTTTGCGTGTAACGTTGATATGTGACTGTATCTGTTGTATTAGGGGATGGCCAGCTTGCCACACAAGATATGACTGCAGCATTTGCCAACTACTACGTTGCATCTTCTTCGTCTCCCACTACCTTACAGAATCTTATCTAATTGGTTCCATGAAGGTGCTGATGGGTTTACACAGAAAATTTTCTAAAAACGATCTTGTCAATGAAGAAGCTCGTTGTGCCGACGGAAAATTTAGGTTTAAATTGTTTTGTCTCTCTTTCTCTGCTTTCCTTTCCTCTCTTTTTCTTCTGTCATCTCTTGCACTCTTCCAACTCGCTTTCTCTTTTTCACTCTAAAGTATGCAAAGTATATAGAGGTCTTCAGCACTGACGGCGTGAGGAACGTCTACAAGAGAGCATGCACCGTCCACCTTCCCCGAAAGCCTGCCATCCACCTGCTGTGGGCAGCGTTTGAGGAGCAGCAGAGTGAGTGCTGGGATTGGATTGATGGAGGGAGAAGCTGGTGGGTTTCTTTGGAGCCATGTTAAAAATAAAACAACAATCTTCTTCTTCACGCAGACAACGTGGAGGAGGCTCGGGTCATCCTCAAGACCCTGGAGGCGACCATCCCTGGTCTGGCCATGGTGCGTCTTCGCCGAGTCAATCTGGAGCGTCGCCACGGTAATCTGGAGGAAGCGGAGGCACTGCTTAAAGAGGCGATGGAGCAGGGAAGGGACATCACCGAGCTGTCCTTCTATGCCGTGAAGCTGGCTCGGCACGTGATGAAGGTGCAGAAGGACCCGAGCAAGGCTAAGAAGGTTCTGCTGGACACCCTGGAGAGAGACCCGGTGAGGAGGAGGAGGGCTTTGTCTTTATCCCCAGGGTGTGCATTGTGTTGGTTTAAGAAAGTTTCAAATCAAAATCAGAAATGCTTTCAGGTGTGATTACCTGAATTAAAGTCAAATCAAACTTTATAAAAAGCTCTAATGCATTGCATGGCTGGGTGTATTTTATATGTAAAAACAAAAACATGCAGGTATTACAATAACACCCACCCCCCCCTCTCCCTCCATGAACACATCCCATGACCCCTCAAACAATGAATACATATGAGAGTAACTTCTAAAAGTAACTTGGCTCTGCTGTGTATATTGGGAATCTATTCATTCTGGCAGCCACACATTAAATTACACAAAAGTCGGAGATAAATCTGTCAGTCAGACTTTTTTTTTAACTGCAATCACCCTGACTCTTTAAAGAACTTGTAACACACTATATGTTAGCATATTTACAGTACCTATGGCTTTGCAACGTGTAAAATGACAGGCTGTTGCCACAAAAAAAACCTACTGTGACTACACTGAGTCCTTAAATTTCAGTAATACGTAAAAATAAGCAGTCTGACTCTGCTACTCATTAGCCGCATTAGAGTATACACAACAACACAGCTTGTAGAAAAAACTAGACTAACATTTTGACAGAGCGTTGTGTACATCTCTATTGCTTTGACATCAGTAACCACAGCCAGAATGAATCCTTTTAAAAGACTAGAAATCCAGTTTATAAGGCACATGTTGTTATATGGGTAACATTAAGGCTTTTAAGTTGGCCTTTACTGTGGAAACACTGTGACCCGGGTAGCAACTGATGTTGTCATCAAGCTTTATCTGCTTAGTGGTTATTTAAGCAATACTAAAAAAAAAAAAACTCTTGACAAATTTTTTGTCCATCTACTAAAGAGACTGTCTTAATCATCGCTGTTTACATTTGAGTCTAGGGAAAAGAATTCAGGTATTGATTACATAAAGACTTAAAATACAGACTTTTTTTTTTTTAAATTAAACTTGATAATAAAACTGTCAAAGTCAAACGAAGATTCCTGAACCTTTAAATGTTTGTTCTTAACAAAAGTGCTCAGTTCTAATGAATCTTCCAGGTTTTCCTTTGTGTTCTAATCTGTAGTACAAGTCTTTTTTTGGCAAACTTGATGAAACAAAAGGGTAAACTTGGATTTTTCCATGCTCAGTAAATTACCGTTTTTATAAAAATTCAGAATGTTGGTGTGCATGTTAACATTCTTTGGATTTTCTATGACCAAATGCAGGAAAATACAGTGAGTATGGCAATCAGATTTTTTTTTTTTCTCTCTGCTTGTAATATCAATTAAACCTAAAGGTATTTTGATCCTCTAGTGATTTCTGTGTGATTTTTATTTATTTTTTAAACTTGATTGAATTGGATTAGGACCCACTGAGATCAGGATCCCTTTAGAAGCCAATTTGGCTAAGAAATCCGCAGCAAACTGCTGAAAACTGGTTGATGAAAAATGCTGCAATTACAATTTAAAAAAAAAAATGTAGATAAGGTAGAAATTTAAGAGGATAATGGGTAAGAAATGGAACGGTAATAAATTAGGAGCAAAAGCCCAGTTTTGTTTGTGTAAAATGCAGATGGTGTCAAGAAGAATTTAATTTTAATTGGTCTTTTTGGAGTTCTAGGTGGGAAAAGCAGCAGAACTAAAAGCTTGGTTTTCTTTTCAAGATGGTCTAGAAATGTTTTTCTTTTGTTTTCAAAGACAAATTCCAAGTTATATCTGAACCTCCTGGAGATGGAGTGCAGCGGAGACGTGACCCAGAACCAGGCGGAGGTCCTGGCCTGTTTTGATCGAGCGATCAGGAGCCCCATGCCGCTGGACACCCTCATCCTCTTTTCTCAGCGGAAGGTGGAGTTCCTGGAAGACTTTGGCACGGACATCAACACGTGAGTGTTGCTCTCTTTGGAGTAAAAATGTCTGCGGTACCATCCTCTAATGGCATCTTTAATGACGTTTTTCAGGCTTGTAGCTGCATATGATGAACAACAGAGACTACAAAGAGAAAGTGATTCTGCAAAGAGGAAAGCTGAGAACGGATGTGACGAGTGAGTGAACGCTTCTGTGTTTATGAAACCTCTGAAAGCTTCAGTTCAGACTGCTGATATGCTCGTTTCCTTGTTTTAGCTCTCTGGAACCAGATGCCAAAAGGCAGCGAGCAGAAGATGGCTCTGCAGTCGCAGCAAACGCAATGACTGACATGCAGGCGAACAACTCTGCCTACAACTACAACTGGTACCAGGTAACCTGTCACCTCTGTTGACCTCTGGGTTCTGATGCTCATCTTCAAGGTTTAAACTCTACTTTTTTTTGTCTTCTGCAGCATTATGGCGCCTGGGGACAAAACTCCTGGGGACAGTACGGCCAGTACAACCAGTACAACCAGTACTACCCCCCTCCTCCTACATGATGGACACAGCTGGCGCGAAGACCCTGACCCCGTCAGATCTGTTTGAACATTGAAATAGCTGGTTATCAAGATCCGTTGACGTCAACCCCCAAACTGCACAGCATGATTTTCATTTTTTTTCCCTCCCACTTCTGTTGAGTAGTTAAACCCAGAATCTAAATGCTCATTCTAGCGTGGTTTAGGACAGATTCAACTCTATTGAAGATTGGTGTAATCCTTTTGCAAGTTATTTTCCAAAAACCTTTTTGAGGAAATGAGTGGTCTTTTGAAAGGAGATTAATATTTCAGTGGGTAGCTTTATCTTTTTTTATTTTTAAGATCCAATTGTTTAGTTTTTTTTTTCTCTGTTTAGATTCAAATGTGCTAATGGAGTTTTCATTGCGGTTTGAGTCATGGTTTCTTCCACATTGGTACACTTTTAATGTTGGTTTCTCCAGACAATGTAGTTTTTCTTTTTTTTAAGGTTATTTCATAATAAAGAGATTGCTATCTTCAAGTGTCATCTTTGATTTCTTTTCTTTTGTTGACAGTTTTCTTTAAGCCAATACAAAATCTTGGTACAAATATTTTGTTTCTATATGTGGGAGGACTCATTTCAAGGTTGCACTAGCAAACTGCATTTTTAAAATCATAGTAGCATGACTTAACATTTTAGTCATTGCATCTTTTATATAATATTTCAACATATGGTTTTGAGCAAACTTTTGAGAAGGCCTGGCGGAAGTTTTAATGATGCAGTGTTACTGCGATTTTTATATAAAGTTCAACTTTCATTGACTTGTTATTGCTGTATTTTTGTTTTTACAGTTTTATCCAGGGCTTTGTGTCATTAAAGTTTAAGGATACATTCTGAACTTTATCTGGTCTTCTCACTAACCGTCGTGTCCTTCATATCCTCAAACCTCTGGTCTTTTTCTCTTATTTCCTGTAGCTTCAACCTTAAAATTCTTAGTTTCCCCTAACGCCTTTTCCTGCAAATTGCCTTAGGCTTACATTTTAAATAAAGTTTGAAGAAAAAAACGGCTGACGTAATTGGTTACGTAATCGTGCACATGCGCATTGGTACCCTTACGGCAGCCCTTTTTTCCGCTGATCGCAGTTCAACGAGCATCAGACGAGGTTTGGTCCTTTGTTTTTTCTATCAAAACTCTTCATTAAAATAGTTCAGATAGCATTTTAGCTTATTGGTGTACTTCTAAGAAGTTTATACATCAAATTCTGAAACGTATGTTGTGAGACGAAGGCATAATTTGGGCGTTTTTAGGGCATTTTGTTAAGCGCATGTCCATGTGGCTAGCAATGCTAGTAGTGTTAGCCGGAAGAGTTGCGTTAAGGTTCAAGCTGCGTTTTCAACCATCTTCTGGTGAAACTTTAAACTTTTTTTGTCTTTTGCGTGCATCTAGCTGGGTTTGTACCAACGTAGAAATGATACATTCCACCATAGACACATGCTAGTTCGTTTACTGGCCAGAAAACTTAAGGCATTCATTTGAGGTTTATTTTTAAGGTTTGCAGGAGAATCCTTGTAGTTTGCTTAGATGAAAAGGCTAGTAGATAAATTAAGGTCTAAATTTATCTAAATTCTTAGTTTTTTTCTGTTGTTTTAAATTGAATTTAGCTGTATAAAATGACAATAGTTAATACACTAAAATAGAAATTACATTTTAAAACTAAAGAAAATAGCGGAACAGCTGTAAATAAAAAATTTAAAAACGACAAAAGACATATTTTAAGAAACGCAACAAGTTATGTTATTAAAAAGTTAGTGCTTTGACAGAATCTTGTCTGGTTTTAATACTAGATTTCTCAAAGTAAAAGTATGATAAGATATACAGTTTATTAAACGAATTATTATTCGTTTTTTTTCACAGAACATAAGTTTAGCTTATTCTTCAGGTAATAAAAAATTAAATAGGTTATGCATTGTGTTTGAAACTCTATAGAGTTGGTTGCCGTCAGTTTGCAGCGCGGTTGGACCGTTGAACGTAGTAAATGTAATGTGTGTGGCGTGACCAAGGCGAGTTATTTGACATGCGTCAAGAATTATAGATAGATGTGGTGGAGAGAAAGCGGCCCTTCATAATAAGATAAGTAAAATGGGGGGAAAATAAAAACATTTTTTTCTTTTTGGCGTGGTAACAAGTGACACCCGGATCAGCACTGGCTCGGGGTGTTGGGGGTCAACACTGTAGCCTTACGTCATGTTTGAAACTCTAAGCAACTTTTGCTAGAATGGATAACAAAAGTGCTCCTGTAAAAGTTTTCAAGTTGTCCAATTGGTGGCACAGAGGTACCTGGAGGAGTCGTGTCAAGTACACCATTTAGAGCGTTTGTACTTTGTTCTATTCATTCTCAGGTCATTAAAGAAGCTAATAAGGGTTTGAATGAAATGATGCTGTTTAGCTGTCAAACCCTCTCTATGATTTCATGCCATCTGTTTAACTTATTTTGGTTGTTGCTTGTCTTCTCAGTGTGAAGATGCAGCTCTTCCTGCGCGCCCAGAACACCCACACCCTTGAGGTGACCGGAGAGGAGACGGTGGGCCAGATCAAGGTAACGCAGCACCTGAATTTACCACAGTGAAAGGCTGTCAGTGCAGGATTCTTAAAACAATCACATGGCGTGTTTCAGGCTCATGTCCAAACTCTGGAGGGAATCCTGGTGGAAGATCAGGTGCTGATGCTCACAGGCTGTCCCTTGGAGGATGATGCCTCCCTGGCGTCATGCGGCATCTCAGAATTCTGCACCCTGGAGGTGGCTGGCAGGCTGTTGGGAGGTCAGGACGAAGATCAAACCTTAATTTCTTAATTCTGTGTGGTTTCTTATCCAATTCTACATAGATGTACAAAATAGGCCAATAATCAAAGACAACATTTTGTCCTCCAAACAGGTAAAGTGCACGGTTCTCTGGCTCGTGCTGGAAAAGTGAGAGGACAGACTCCTAAGGTATAATTTAACCGCTGGTTTTGTATCCTTTTGGAGATGCGTAGCTCCTGTTGTGTGGTGTTCGCTGCTCTCAACCCTAACGCTTAGCCTTTGTATTGTTCAGGTTGATAAGCAGGAGAAAAAGAAAAAGAAGACCGGCCGCGCCAAGCGCCGCATCCAGTACAACCGCCGTTTCGTCAATGTTGTTCCCACTTTTGGCAAGAAGAAGGGACCCAATGCCAACTCTTAAGAGCTTGTGCGGCCTTAAGGTGGACCAGCACAGCTGGATGTTTTCATTTGACATCTTCTGTACAGAATAAAAACGCTGCTCTGGCTTCCCCGTCTGTCGTCTGATTTAATAAGCTTCCACATGAAAAACTGATCGTTTCAGGCAAATGTTTCATCACGTTTAGCCTCAAAAATGGTCTTCCTCTTCTGATCGACTTCAGTTCTTCTGGTTTGGAGCAGGAAATCAGCTGCAATTTAGTTAATTTACTCAAATTTAATTCTTTTTAATTTTTAATCAAAACAAGGATGCATTTCCTAAATTGTTTTGAGGCAGAATCGTCCTGTAACACATTTTGTTTTATGTTTGCAAAGTTTTTGGTAAATAGTCAAAATTCAACCATTAAAAATGGCAGAAAGTACGAGTGAGTGAATCTGAAAACACCTGGATGAACTACAGCGGTTTTTCACTTCAGCTGCTGCATAAAAAAACAGATGAAAGGACAGGCTCGTAAAGATGGAGAAAATATTTAAATTAATTTAAGTAAGAAAAATGTATCCGCAATGAGATCCTTTAGAATAAACTTTATTAAAGTACATCCTTGTTGATTCTGAAAATGTAAAGTATCATATTCTTTGTAATTACGTTTGTTACCAATATAATTTCCTGCTAACATGGCAAGCAGCGGTGATGAAAGCAAATCCTTCTTTTCATCTATAAATAAGCATGTTTGTAGATTTTTTAACATAAAAAGACATAATTGAAAGCTATTGTTGTTCTTCTTTTCCTTTATTCTTGAAGTACTTTGAATGTTTTTGCTCATTTCTATGAGTGGATTTTGAAATTAATAAAAACAAAAGTGAAAATTATTTTTTTGATGTGGCAAGGATAGCATTATGCCATTTTTATTCATTAAACAAGTTCTTGATAAAAAAATAAAAAAAACGAATTAGGGATAAATATGGCTAAATTGTTGTCTTTTGTGTGTGTGGCTTTCAAGTAAATCAGTAAATGAAGCAATTTCTCACGACGCAAAAAGTGGATTTTATTTTGAAAAAACTTATTGGACAAATGACGTTTCTACGCACAGCCAATCAGACAAAAGTTGAAGTGACCGCAGTAAAAATGGCGGACGAACCCACGCGTGAGTGGAGCGAAGAGCAGCTCAGGAGTGACAGTGTGGCCAAAAAAGACCTAATAAAGTTTTTACAGGATCACGCGGCTCACACGGTACGAAAACAAGGCTTTACTTTCCCGCCACTCTGATGCTACAGAGCGGCTAATACCCTTCAGCTTGTCGCAGCTTGATGATGTAATGATTGTCTTGCAGTTTCTTTCTGAGCACAAGCTGCTGGGAAACATAAAAAATGTCAGCAAGACGGCGAACAAAGAGCAGCTGGTGGTCGCCTACAACCAGCTGTTTGAGAGCAAGGTGAGGGACGCTGGTGAGTTTGTGCAGCAGATTTATTAGGGTTTGATTAAAAAATACTAACATGTGCCTTGCAGAGGTTTAAAGGGACTGAACCAGAAGAGGAGCTGACGGAGAAGGTGAAGGCGGTGAAAATCGAAGACAAACCTAAAGAGGTGAAGGCAGAGCCTGTGGAGGAGGTAACGTCTGCCGTTATCCATCACACAAACACTGACTGTATATGAGACCTGGTCTGAGCGAGTGCAACGTCACCCATAAAAAATGGCTTACTTCCAACTTCAATGAAATGAAGTCAATGTAGTATTGACTGAGTAACGACGGTTAATTTCTGTACTTGTTTTGCACGCATTTTGGGAGGGGTCACTCAGTCCAGTTCTTACAGTCAAAGGCTGCAGTGCTCGAGTTGCTTTCATGGACAAATGAAAATTCAGAATATCCAAATGGCAACCACTTGGGGGCAGTATTGCCTGATTGAGATGGATGAAAAAAATAACGAAGAAGAAAATCAGCTGCTGAAACGCCTGAAACGCTGTTGGTAGACCATGACACCCCACCTATTTCCACCCTCCATCCCATGAATCTCTGCTGATTCTTGTTTCAGGGTCCTCCTAAATACACCAAAACCATCCTGAAAAAAGGCGACAAGACCAACGTCCCAAAGAAGGGGGACACCGTTAGCTGCTGGTACACGGGCTGTCTGGAGGATGAGACTGTTTTTGACACCAACGTGCCCTCAGGTACCAGGAACCGCTGGACTTGATTGTTCCAGAGTTCCTTGCGGCTCGATCGTCACTGCTTTCTCGTTTCTGTAGCGGCAAAGAAGAAGAAGCAGGCCAAGCCACTGAGCTTCAAAGTCGGCGTGGGGAAAGTGATCAGAGGGGTATGTTTACCACGCCGTCTGGGTTTACTTTCTGTTTATTCACGGCTCTTTAACTTACCTGTCACCTGCTGTTGCCACAGTGGGATGAAGCCCTTCTGACCATGAGCAAGGGTGAAACTGCACGGTTGGAAATCGAACCAGAGTGGGCGTACGGAAAGAAGGGCCTTCCAGACTCCAAGTATCCTTTCCTGCAGGACTCTTATTTTGAAGTGTGCAGACATGGATGACTGGGTTAGCAGCTTCTCTGTTGTGTTACATCTACATGTGTGGAGCGTTTAAGGACGTGCTGAACTTGAGTTTTTGAACGTGCTTCTAACATATGGCGTCCACATTGACTGTCGCTACCCGATTCTTGTGCACGTACTCACAGTCTGAAGAGGTTTAGTGCGAAATGTTGAAGCGATGCAAATCTCACAAATCTTGTTTCAGGCATTTTCTTTCTCAGGTCTATATCGATACGAAAGACTTGGTTCCATATAATTTCGGTCGGGCACAAAACACAGTTATTAATGATCAATTATGAATCAATTGGCAACTTCTGTGTTTTGAAAGACACTACCCATAAGTCACTATCAAATCTGAGTGCCTGATTGATCAAAGTTCAACCGGTTCAACTTTCAAATGCTGTGTTTAGTACGTAGTTCCCGAAAACAGACGTTAAACTTCCGTAACGACCTGTGAACGTCCGGCAGCCTCGGAACACGGCAGCCTTAAACACACAAATGCTTGCATCTACGTAGACTTTTCATTGGAAGCAGTTGCACGAACCCTCGTCTAACGTAACGTTAGAGTAAACCCATAATGACCTCAGAAAAACGTCACAAAGCCAAGATGACCGAAACTGAAACCTCAGGATTGATTGGTGCTTTGAGGAAAAACGAGCTGCTTACTGTCAGGTTGGTCTCAGTTGGACAAAAAGTGAATTGGAGGGAAGTGTGGCTTCAGTCCAAGCGGCTCTCAACATGTCTTCCCACAACTGTACGGTTTAACTCCAAAATCCTGTTCTCTTGTTGATGCTGAAGGCCTGCTAGAGTCTGTTTTTTTCCTGAACTTCCTCTTCTCCAGAATTCCTCCAAACGCAAAGCTGATATTTGAAGTTGAACTGGTCTCCATAGACTAACCGCTCTGCGCAAGTCCACACAAGGCTGACGCATCGCTGTGGTGGAAGTTTTGGGCCCGAAAATCCAGCATGAAGCCTTCGGAAAACAACAGCTGTGCTACACCAGAAAACCACCTCCTTTTATTTTGTTTACAAACTCTGAGCTAATAAAGATGTTTTCTGTTAGACAAAACCTTCAGCCCTGTTTCTGTCATAAATGGGTCATCAAAATAGGAAATTCAAGCCAGATTTCTGGATGTATGCTATTGGTTATCTTCATGTTATAGAGAGGTATGCATGAAGTTTGAATATTAAAAAAAATACTGATCTGTGAAAAATTCTAGGTCACACCAAGTTAACCCAACAAATTAGGACTGTCTCACAGTCGCAGAGGCGCCAACCAAAAACAGAAGTGGTTCAAAAGCTGTAGTTCCTACATCTGACCATTGGAGGGCAATATTTCCTAAAACAAACTGACCAGGATGAGAGAAATAGATGAGAAATTAGAAAATCTTTATCGCCTCCAATTCATTTCACATCGTTTTCATTGTATTCTATTTATTTGCGTCATTTTCTCCCATTTGTTCGCATCCGATTTGGGGAAAAATCCACATGCATTCACACTGAAGTGAACCGCGACAGAATTCACTTGCAATCAAACATTTAAATAAAGAGGTTGCTGTTTTAGTCCACATTAGAGTTCAGGCATGTGTTCACATTTCATATAAAGCTAACAATGTGAGGAAACCAACCCTTCTGTTGATAAGACCAATTCCTTCATTGTTTTCTTTAGGTAGACAAAAATACATCTACATAGCCAGCAATTGTGTATATTTTCAGTTTCTTTGAAGGTTTTTAAAGTCTTCATTGATCATTAAACACTCTGGCGTTTATATTCTTTCAACTATCATAACTTTTCAACTCTTTACACAATTCCGGCAGATTCTGAAGCAGAAAAATGTAGCTTTGTGCTGATGTGCAACCTTTTATAGTAGCGGTAATGCAGTTTTGGCGTTCGGTAAATTTGATTCCACCTATGTGCACCAGCTCCGCACCTGCAGAGGGTTTGCAAAAGTGGCTTCCCTTTGCCAGAGTGAGAGTTCAGCGTCAACCTGTTGCTCCCAGGTTAGACCGGCTGAGCGCAGCCTCAGGCTGCCCAGCGCGGTGGCTGCCTGTAAGCTGAGTCCAGCCTCAAATGCTGCTTAGCACAGGGTTTTCCTCTTGAGGGCAGCTTCTGATGCTCCTCAGCAAGGTGAGTAATTTGCTGATCGCAGCCTCAGATGATGATCAATGCAATGCCTTTTGGTCCTATCGTGATTCTGTGCTGCTGTTTAGCTGCTGTGTTTGCCGCTGCTTATCCGGTTTTTAGTTTTCTGGTGGCAACACTCGACAGCAATAGTGAAAAGGGGAAACCGTAAAATCAGCTGATTTTGTCATGGAATGCAGCTTTGAGTTGTTACGCAACCCTTTTTTTTTCTTAATACATGGTTACTAATGTATGTGTTATATGTTGGCGCAAAGCTGCATGTTATTCTGCATCCAAACCCACTGAAATTACGTTAAACGTGTAAATTGTTGAAGAGTTACGGTAGTCCAAACAGGTTGTTATTTACATGTCACCGGTGACATTTCCGCTGTTAAAGGGTTAAATTAAAAATTTTTGTTTTCACAAGTAAAGTTTGTTGTTCTCTGCTGCCACCTAAAGTTCAGTCTGTTTTGCCTCATTGTTCAGCCTCAAAACAGAGGACAGAAGTTGCCTGACCTCTTTTGGATCATTTTTCAAAAGCAAAGTGTCAGCCAAGAACCTTTTAAAGAAGTGTAACACTTTTACTGATTTAAACAGATGCACTGATGCTGTGGTGCTTCAGTGCACATCATTAATGTGTTTGCCTCCATGTTTAAAAAGGAAAAGTGGTTTTCAGGTATTTTTTTTTTGCAGGTATGTTGCTCCAGCTACAGGTTCGCCTGCTCTGAACGTCCTCAACCGCCTCTGCTCACTTTTAGTCATCAACAACTGCAGTTGGATGTTCATGGACAAATCTTGCAGAGTTTTACCTTGGCCGGTTACCAAGCAACAAGAGTGAGACTGGCTTTTTTTTTTTCTTTGTGGTAGATGAGAAAAGTGCTAATTATTTTTCAGATGAAATCTCTTGGGTTTTATTAAAGAAAATGACAAAGCAGGAAGGTCAGGTTTGTTTTATTGTGAAGTCACATGTGCAATCTACCTGAAAATACATTTTCTGCTTCATTCGAGTTCCCTAAATCCTCTTTACAGTGGATTAAATTTATCATCCATGACTGATGCACCTTATTGTTTAGATGAAAAGTACATTTTCTGGGATCTTTCTGGTGCTGAGGGGCTAAAACATCTCCATTCTTATCACACTGTCTTGCCTAAATGTCTTTTGAAGAACATTTGAAATAAAAGAAAATTAATCTTTAAACTGCAGATTTTCCAGTATTAAAGTGTGTATAGAAAAAGAAGAAAACAGTCCCATCTTTTCATGTATGCACTACTAATCCAGAGAGTTTCCATTTATAGCCTCCAGGGGGCAGTGTGGACACACTAACCAAGGCTGCTCCTTCAGCAAGACCTGACCTGACTGGTAATGGCCATGAGAAAAGGAGTAAATAAACCACAGGTATTTGTTGAAGGGGAAATCTAGCCACTGGATATGTATCTGAGCATTTGTGAGCGATATCAAACTGTTCAGGTGTCTGAGACAGAAAAGGAACCTTTGAGATGAGATCATTAGCAGTTTGCTGTTCTAAGCTGTAATGAATCAGATTAAGATAAAGTAAAATTAGCTTTTAGCTCCTTTCTTCCACTCATACTGCAGACCAGAAGCTGAAAATCGCTTACTTTGTGTTTCTGTAATGATAAACCCTATACAATGTTTTTGTGTTTTCATCCTGAAGGAATAGCATTAGTCCTCAGTTTCTGTCTCCTTTGAGTCAGATTGCAGGACAAATGTCTTTTAACCTTTTAACACCAGAGATGTTTCCAGCCAAACCTAAATAATACTTGTCTACCGTAACTCTTTAACCGTTCGTGTAATTAACATAATTCCAATTGAGCTTAACATCTTTGCGCTGATATAAATAAAATAATAATAAAGTGTTGTATATTGATGAAAACCTGCTTTTCTCCATGACAGAAGAAGCTGAGCTTCACAATTGTGTTAATTGTGTAAACAGTGGAAGAGTTATGGTAGTGGAAAAATGTAAACACTGGAGCCAAATCTCTTGTTTTAAAAAGTTGACTTGCAGCAGTAAACCGTTTTGCCCCTTTTGCTTTATTCTATGTCTTCATTCTATTCATGTATGTTTGTGTTGTGACGTTGCAGTGAAGTGGAGAGTACAGAAACTCCCCTTTTTGGAGAGATCAGGTCTGTCGGCTGGCCTGGGAACACCTCAGGGTCCACCCCAGAGGAGCTGGAGGAAGTGGCCGGGGACAGGGAATTCTGGGAATCTTTGTTTAGACTGGTGCCCCCGCGATTGGGTCCAGGACGAGCGGAAGAAGATGGATGGTTGAAAAATCGGCCCAAATGGAAAAAACAACAAAAAAAAAAGACCAATTCTGATCTACGTCAATATAATATAGTTGTTCTCTATTCTATTTGTGTTTGTAGTTCAGTGTTTTCCTGCAATTGTTAATGTTTCAGTCAACGTATTTGCAGCAATGTTATAGTCCCACTCCAATCATCTTTTCATCCTTTTTCAAAGCGTTCCCAGTGATCTTTTAATTATAATTATGCCGGTTTTAGCCAAAATCAAAAGACCTGTGTTGTTTTCTAGGACGTTTCTGCAGAGCGGCAGTAGTTCATCAGAAATTCACCTCTGAGTTGTGGGCGGGACTGTTGACTGGGAGGCGAACCAGCACCCGTTTTTCCATCATCCTTTGTTTACATGCTCCCCTGCTAGCTTATAGCCCCTATCATCCTGCCCCTATCATGCAACAAAAATGGCAAACAATATTTCAGTTATGCAGCCAGATACCAGCTCTTTGGAGGAAAACAAAGACATTAATGGATCTATTTGTCTGCAAGTGAATGCATTAGAATGGAGTAGCATAGAAAGCTTGTGGCTCTTCAACATCTACAAGCTTTTTCCATCTGCATTTTTTTCGTCTGCTCCTGATTCACAGTGATTTGAATAATTTTTTTTTAAAATGTCCTCCATCATCAGAAAACTGCAACAAAAACATGTTAAAAACGCGATTGTCATTGGAATGTCGAGGTTAACAGTGAAGTGTAGGAATGGCTTCTCACAAAGTTGTCATCAAAGGCTTTTACACCAAAAATGCAAACAGTTCAACATGAGAACAGCTTTTGAACCAGAGTGTAGCGTCTGTGGACAGCACACCTTGACATCCATCTGCCACTCTTCACACTGCCTCTGCGCTGCGACACACAGCATCCAAACAGCTTTATTTAGGTCAGAAACAGCAGGCGTGTGTTCTGTAGTCAAACACAACGGTTTTCAGCGAAAAGTCCCGGAGTGGAGGAGGTGCAGTGCTGATGCTGAGAGGTATTTGTCAAGACTATTGGCTTTGGATTACGAGCTTTTTCCCAAAGCCTGATTCAATTTTGATGTGACATGTTCACAACATGATGGAAAACCCGCCATTTTTTCATTTCGGGAAACAGTATAAGACGCAATCGGGCACATTTATCACTTCTAATCGCAGCACTGACTGTAATGTGTTTGATTTCAGAGTGAGGGTTATTTATAATGCACATTTTGGTGGTCAATATACAATAAATATAAATATACTGCCTATTCTGACCTTCAGTTTGTACTCAAAATGTACTTAAGCATTAAGGATTTTGAGGGGAATAATTGTTTTTTCCTTGTGAAAAATGAATGAAGGACAAATGTTTCATATTTTCTTTTAAAATGCTGAAAAGTGCAGATGATTCATTGAGAAAGGAACCTATTTGACATTTAGAAATATATAATATTTTATTATAAGTTTTTAAATCATTAACATCGCATTTTTAAACCTATCTAGTACCAAAAAGCATTTCAAACTATGTTTAAATGAATACTAGACATTACTAAAGGGGTTCAGTTTTGTTACCAATTTAATGTCTTATCTATATAAATGCTTTTTGTTGAAATGTAATAAATGGGATCCATCCAAGTCCAAGGACAAAGCAGGTCAGGTAGGCCATTCCTTCCAATCATACCCTTCCATGGTCATTTGTATTGAAGTTCGCTAGGAGACCAACGGAGTCCCTTGTCAGGGGACTTTCTTGTGTCTCTACGAGAGACTCCAAGAAAGCCAGGTACTCTGTATGGGCTATAGGAAGAGTCTTGGCCATCAGGCCTGGGTCCAGGGTGAAGTCAATCAATGAAGCTGCAGATTTACCCCACAACTTGATGATGCCAATCCGGACGACCTTATTGGACACTGACATTGTCCAATCACACAGGGTACTTACTCTGTATTCAAACCACTTTAGTCCTAAACCCATCAATTCTGAGTACAAATAAACAACAGCATTTTGTAACGTAGATATAAAAGTACAAATTCAATCAGCAATCTCTTGAACTAACCGATGGCCTCCAGTGGATGAGAAGAGTGATGAAGAGAGTTAAGAGAGGACTAAAAGCCTCAGGCTCAGTAATTCGATGCAGGAATTCCACACCTGCTCTGCTCTGCTTGTTGAATTTTGTTATTATCATGCAGCAGATAGAAGCCAGAATGATGGTGAGGAAGGGTGGAACAGAACCGACACAGAGGCTCTGTGGAGCAGCGTGAAGTAAAGAGGTGGGATGGAGCTGCTGTCTGAACGTGATCCCATGAAACTGCTGCCATCATTTCCCGATGATGCACCATTATTTTACATTGCAAGTTAAAAAGCTCTCTGAAATGCTTCCTTTCTGAAAGGTTTTCTTTTTTAGTTTAATTATATACCCATCCACTTTTTTTCCCTCACCTCGGTTGGCTCTTGTCTCTGTTTAAGCTGTCATCACTGGAGTTTTGAGGAGAACGAGTGAGCTGTCTGCTGTCAAAATAAGTCAGTAAATTCAGAAAGCCTCTTTAACTCAGTCCCTGTTGGGAATTGGAAGACAAATATCTTAAGTCAAGACTTCCAGGGCTTTTCAACCTAAATTTATAAGATCATAAAACCAACAGCCCTTCATGCTGTAAAAAAAGCCCCGGGGCACATATTTTTGATTCATGCAAAGGTCAGACCCCAAAAATAGAAGATAGCACAAGAATCTACAGCATCGGCTGCATCTCCCGATAACACAAGCAAGAGATTTTGCCGCAATTTGCATGCAGCTACAGTAAGAGCTGTGCTGATGTTACATAAAGAGGTGGACGAAATTGTCCGTACCTCCCTTTTAAACTAAGTCGTGTCCTTTAAAGTGCATTGCATAGGAAATGTTTTCATACTTTTTTAGTAAGGACATAACGTTTGTGCAAAGACATGAGCAGAAGCACCAAAGCCACTGCAACATAAACTACTCACAATGAGTTAGGGGTATTGAAATTTACCTGAGTGCTTCTCCTGTTTAGTCTGAATTTTAATGAAACACATAAACGTTCCCTTTGATATTACTAATGAGTAAGGAGAAGAAACAGCATTTTCATTAGTTTGATATTTATTTCCTCCAAAACTGAGATGGTTGTTGTTTGAAAAATTATTTGACAGATATTCAGTATCATTTTAAAGTTCCCCTCTGATCATCTTTGGATCTATTTCAAAAGTGTTCCCAGCAGTCTTTTATTTAGAATAATGCTGTTTTTAGGTTAAAAAAAAGAAAAAAAAAAAGACATTGTTTTATAAGACACAGTGTCTGCAGAGCGGCAGGAGTTCATTAGAAATTTCTCTCTGAGTTGTGAGTGGGGCATGGAGTAAGCCAGCGCTGATATCCTATCATCCCCCCCCTTTTTTTTACACTTTCTCCTCTTAGCTAACAGCCCCACACAACCCCAGGTTAACGTTAGCGGTGCAACAAAAATGGCGAGCAAAATCGGCACTATAACAGTTTTGAGTCAGATACCAGCTCAGATGAGAAAAACTAAGATGTAATGGATCTATTTGTCGAAATAAAGTGGAGCAGAGAGCTTATGGCTTGCTGATTGTAGTTTCCATGTAACAACTACAAGCTTTTTCCAACTGCATTTTTTATCTGCTCCTGATTCACAACGATTTGAATAAAGAAATACTCAGAAATTCAGTTTTAAACTTAAATTTCTTTTCACATGTCCTCCTTTATGAGAAAAATGCTACAAGAAACAACTGTAGAAAGCAGAAATGTGCTAGTCAACAGTACAAAAAAGACAAGCAGCTCCTCCCGGCTTGTCCAGAGTGAACACACGTGTGTCAAATGCCCAATGTGAACGCAACTTTAGTTTGGCGTCAAAACTGTTGCAACTATTTGGTGTCATTTATTGCTAAAGCTTTTTCCCAAGATATCATTCCATAAAACAGGCAAAAATCGCACAGCTGTCTGTAATATCAGCTATCGGTTCCATCACCTCTCTCCATGAGTTGAGGGGAAAGATTTAAATAAAAAAGCCTCAGCAGTCATGTAATTCTTTCAGAAGCTATCTGGAGCAACGAGCTGCACAGCTAGCTTGCGCTGCAAAAGCTGCACCAGTTGGTGACAACACGCAGGAAGATACTGTATGTGCTCCTGCTGCATCAGTTAGCCTCAGAGCAGTAACAAGTCTCTGTGGTGTGAGTTAGTAATCAAATCCCTCAAACTGCATAATTACACCAACAGCAACTATTAAATCCTCCAGCCTCCCGTGGTTCTGTGCTGGCTCTTTAAACTGGAGTGAAAGCTGTAATTATAGCAAGGACATATAGGAAGTGAAGTGGAGCGCCTGGGGATGCAGAAGCCTTAATAAGGTTTGTCTCCTGCGTGTTTTTGGCCTTAAGAACACGCTATTGAACAAAGTGATCAGATGTAGTGGCTCATAAAACTTAATGTTATGATTTGACACACAAAGCTTCCTCTAAATGAGCTCCCATAAGAAACAGCTGCAGCTTTGCGGGAGGAAACTCTCAGAGTTTATTCTAGGAAGGTGAACATCCCTGCTCTCTGTGGCCGCTCTGAAATCGACACGGGAGAGGTACCGGAGGGAAAAGCGCCGAATCTGGGCGCTACGCAGACCACTCAGGGCCTTCACGGGAGATGATTTATTCAGGAAGTAAGTGCAGCAGCGGGGCCATGGGGCCTCCCCTGCCATCATTTAGGTGCACAGCACTGCTTCATTTATCCACCTTCTTTTATTGATTAATTCATGGGCCTGATTAAAGTTTCACAAGCTGCCAATTATCCTTCATAATGCGTGATTCCCACGTCGATCTGGAGCCGGTGGGTATGACTTCCCCTCACGGTAATAGAAGAAAATGATGCTGCAGCTGAAGAACAGCCACATCTTTGTCTCACTGAATTCTTCCGAGAGAGACCTCCTGTAAATATTTGACAAATTACTGCCAGATACCTTCTCTTTTTTTGGTTACCCAGAGAGAGGCTTTTGAAATATTGATGGTGTGGTAATACGACCATAATTGCAGGCCATCGGGGTAATAGCCCTCATATGGAAAGAGGAGAGTAACAATTAAGCACTCAGTCATTCACAACTAACAGGAAGTTGTTGCTCTGTGTTGGTATGTTCAGAGTTTGTTTACTTGTTCACCAGAAAGTGAAAATACTCATACGTTACTTAAAAGTATCTTTAAATTGCAGTTTTAAGTTTAAGGCACAAATCGAAGTTGAGACAACTCATTGTGTCACAGGGGTTATGGGTAAATGAAAGTTTTCTTGTCCTTCAGGCTTGCCGATTGACTTATTTTTTTCTTTATCATGTTAAAATAAGAATTGATTTGTTATTAATACTTTATCTATTTTTTAGCCCTTCTTTAATTAAACATTTCTGTCACGTATGCTGAAAGAACAGGCCCACACCATGGTGCTCCCACTTGAAACTTCACTGCTGGTGTAGTGTATCTGGTGTGCAGTGGCATGTCTAAAAATGTGCCTCATGGGATTAAAAGTTAAGTTAAGTTAAATTTGTCATTACTTCATAAGATGGACTGTTAGTGTATATATATTTATATATAAAGCAAATCTTTTAAACCTCCAGAGAGTCTATTTTCAAGACTCTTTATTTCTTTTCCTGCAGACAGGAGATTTAGTTAATTCAGAGCTCTGTTAGACAAAAGACCTATTTTTAAGATCCTTTTAATACATGTTTTTTAGGTGGGGAAATATAATTAAGCCCAAAAATATCCAATAAAGCTTTATTTCCTTTTTTCTTGTGCTACATAATAAAATCCTTCTAATGCTCTGAAGTGTACCATCATTTTCTTAATGATGTAATGATCCATCCATTGATCGATTGCTTGATTGTTGATTGATTAATCTATCCACCCGTCCGTCCATCTGTTCATTCATTCAGTCAATCATTCTGTAGTCCAAAATCTGTTGCTGCAGCAACAGCTTAAAGTTTTGAGTAGTTAAGGGCTCTGTTGAGAGTCTTCAGATCAACTTGTCCACTGCATATTTGGGATTTTGATCAAACAATGTCAAAAACACAAGAAGCAGCTTTGTGGTTCAGTTCTACTGATTTAATTCTGTCTGTTTACAGTGTTTTCTTTGAGAATGAGGGAGTTTTTGTTTTACGTTGCAACCTCTGACCGCTCTTGCCATAGCAAAGTAATTCTTGTGGGTATTTGGCAGAGCTTTTAGTTCTGCCACTAGTGGATTTTGACAAAATCTGGTCCTGCTGGATGCCTGCAGCTCCACAACCTTTACAAATGAAGAACAAAATCGTTCAATACTTTGTAACATATGAGTGGAAGTTTCATGTGTTTACAAACTCTCTTTGGTTTTTCTACTTTTGCCACTTTGACCTCACTTCCTCTCCTCCCTGCTTTTCCTCTGTGCCCTCTCCAAGTCACAGAGTTGCTATCCAACAGTAAACGAATGAGTCTGCCACATTGCAAACAATCTGCATTCATCATTCCTTATCTGCACCTGCCTCCACGGCAGTCATGACACTCGGACAGAGCAGAGGGAGTTTGCCCCCATAGCGTCCAGGGTCAAGGTCTGCAGCTCAGAGAACAGTCTGCAAGCTAAAGCCTGATTTGGAGAGCTCGTGTTGGATTTGAGCATCAGGCTGTGGAGGAGGCTTACTCTTGATCCAGGATAAAACACTTTTTTTTCAAGTTTGTGTGGGGATGGCTTGCTGAAAATGCACCCTCATTTACTGCAACGCCCAGCTGAACACTCACGCGGCTCAGTCTCACACAAAGGAAAACGTGGCAAGCTAAACCCTGCCTTAAACCCACACAAGTTTGAGTGAGATGAAGCAAAAGTAAGTTTCATGTTAAAAAAGAGAATCACTGAACAAGACAAGTTGTTTTAATGTGTAAACCCATCGCTTACGATGCTGCAGTTTCAGCAGCTGTGCTCATAGTAAATCTCAAGTCACTTCTGCAAGCACAAACACCAAAGTCTTCCAAAAAACAACAAGGAGTGTGTACTCTTAGTCATAAAAGAAAGAAAGAAAAGAAAGTGAAGATGGGAAAAGACACGTTCCACTGGATCCGTGGTAAGAATCTATGCAGATGACCCTCTACTTTCCCTGTTTTGTTCTTCTTTTTAGGATTCCCACTGAATCCAGATAAAATAAGAAACCTCCTTTACCTTGCAGTCCTGCATGGATTTTTCAACGTTGAAATAACAGTTCAATTAACTGCAGTGTTCGAAAGGCATAAATAGTTCATGATACATTTAACCCATGTACGACAATCAAACTGTACGTTCATCTTTCGTGTTGTCCCACAAGCCTTAAGTGAACTGCAACACACCTGTGCTCCCCTTGAGCTGCAGCCGCTCTTCTCTACAACCCTCCATGAGGTCGACAGCCCAAAAACTCACAGCACCCATTTGGGTCACCTTCTCAGTGGGTGCAAGTGGCCTCATATACACTCACTGACCACTTTATTATGCACACCTGTCCGACTGCTCATTAATGGAAATTTCTAACTGTCAACAGCATGAAAGCTTGGATCCATCCTGCCTTGTACCAACAGTTCAGGCTGGTGGTGGTTTTGTAATCATGTGGATGATTTTTTCTTGGCACACTTTTGGGCCCTTTAGTGACCAATTGAGCATGGTTACAACACCAAAGGCTATCTGAGTGTTGTTGCTGACCATGTCCATCCCTTTATGACCACAGTTCTTCTGATGGCTACTTCCAGCACCGTGTCACAAAGCTGGAATTAGCACCGGCACTAGCAAGGTGTACCAAATAAAGTGGCCGGTGAGTGTGTTCACCTAATTGTGTGTGTGTGTGTGAGTGGGATTTAATATTCTGGTTTTATTGGGGTAAAGGATGATGAATGACAACGGAATGGAATTTTAATCTTTTTATCCTGATCCTTTCACACGGCACATGTGAGGGTAAAGAGAAATGGTGCATAGATGCAGTGTTAAAGAGGCCACAGCAAACAAAGTCAGGACCACTAGGCACCCCTGGAGAGAAGGTTCAGTAGATGAAGAGGACTAAACAAAATGTTGTAAAGAGGGACGATGTTAGTGGCCACCTTTGTTCAGACAGAGCAGCATGTAGAACCTTCACCCACAACCAGTGGACAGAGCAGTGCCTCCCGCCAGGCGTTCTGTTGCTACAGACATCAGAACAAAGAAAGAAAAAAAAGATTTAACGTGTCTTTGGGATTGTTGCTCACCAGACCCGGATGGTCCAGGTCAATGCAGAGGTTCTGAGAACTGCTTGGGAAACAATTACAAACTCTTTGACACTGGAAAAGACAAAAACACCAAGTGTGTTTGTTCTTATGTAACTGCCACTATTAAACTGAGCAGACTGCAGTTTTGGCTGCAAGCCGTCTAATTAAAAATCCTGTTTTGGTTCTTCTTGCTGAAGAAGAGAGGCAGATGGGTGCTGAGGAGCAAAAAGGAAAGAAAACATGAAAGTGTCTGCAGAACACTCAGCAAACCAAATTACATTTTCTTCTCTTCTGCTTGAAAGTTGATTACATACAATATCCTTGAAAAGCTAAGCAGGAGTTGTTATTAATTGTCACAGCAGAGTTGGGTATTTCTAGTTGTGTGTTGAATTTTGTTAGGTGGTCCTGTGTTTTAATACATTTTAAGATGATTGCATTCATCCGCATAAGCACCTTTGTTTTTTTTCCCCTGTGAATAATAATTCATGCAGATAATGGCCACTAGAGTTACTGCCTGCACTTGCATTTAAATGCACTAGATCTGCATGAGTAATGAACAGAAGGATGGAACCTGCCCATGAACCGAACAAGCTCCTAAAGCAGCTCCTGATGGTTCAACACCCTCCTCCTGACTGACTGGAGGAGAAATGACTCCGCTAATGTGTTTTTAATTGTGTGAGCTGGAATATTTCAATTACAGGCATCATGAGAAACAGCTCAGTGTTTAATTTGGTTCTGTACAATCACTGTGAAATATCTTGAAATTGTTATTGCCACAGATTTCCAATTACCTGCAGCAAGATGTCTTCTCATTTGGAACCGAAATACTCCTGTCAGATGAATTTTGACTTAAATGGCAAATTAATTGTTAACTTAAGTGAGCTGATTTGTTGAAAAAGTATGGACTTTGAGGATTTCTTGTTGTATAGAGGCACACTGATGCTCGAACCTGGTTGTTCAATTTCTGTGTGTTGGCTCCAGCAACCCTGTGACCCCAAAAGGGATGCAGCAGGTTCTAAAGAATGGATGGATGGATAACCAAAAACAGAAAGACAAGCCTAAGTGTGTTTGAAGTAGCTAATGTCTGTTTTTTATCTTTTACAAAGAGAAAGAGCTTTGTAAAGTCGTATGTGGTTTGGCACCGGCAGAACTGAGGTTCCCTGACCAGTCGAGGTCCCCAGCGATGGCCTCAAAGGAAGCAACCTGCCAAACCTCCAAGGTCCTGTACAGGGGGTGGACCCCTCCCCAACATCCCCTCCCCTCTGGCCCGCCTCCCTCAGACCCCGAGACCACGTTAGGCGTCGCCCAGAGCAACCTCAGGCCCCATGCCGCACCCCGTCCCATGGCCAGAGGAGGAGTGACCCCAGCCCCCAGATGCAGATGGGCTGTATTTCAGTTTCTGAAATACTCAGTCCAGCCCGTCTGGCACCAACAACCATGCCATGTCCAAAGTCACTTAAATCAACTTTCTCCACCATTCTGATGCTCGCTTTGAACTGCAGCAGATCGTCTGGACCATTTCTAAATGCCTAAATGTGTTGAGTTGCTGCCATGTGATTGGCTGATTAGATATTTATGTTAACGAGCAGCTGGACAAGAGTGTTTATGAAAGTGGCCGGTGAGTTTATGAGAAAGTGCAGAGTTTTGATCTACTTCTAAAGCATCACATCTTAAAACTGTACCAGTTTTTTTTATAGAACGTGAAGATCTTTAGAGATCTGAATCGTTCTGTGAAGTTTGGGGAAGGTCAGCTCGTCTTTGAATTCGGTCACAGCTAAGTGCTGCTGCTGAAGTGCTTTGAGTCTGCAGACTGCTCAGTAGATTTACCTAAAAAACAAAAGTAAATGTCACATCTTTTAAAGACAGTACAGCTAAGCTGCTTTTGCATCCTTTTTATTATCGTTTACATGAAGGAGGAAATAAAATGTGTGTTTATTGTCGCTGCTCCGCTTTTTCCTGTTTTGCACTACATTTATAAATCCAACACATATTTCTGCTTGCCACAGCTGAGTTGCACATCTTAATTTTTTTGGGGCTGTAAGCTCATTACCTGCTGTAATCATGGAGAAAGAGGTGAGTGACATGCAGAGCAAAGGAGCTGTCAAGACTCAAACACCGTGGAAATGTTAAAACTCAGCCTGTCTTTTTTTTAAACCAGAAAAAACGAGGAACTTTTTTCAGAAGTGCTTTTGCTGATGGTTCTGTCACTATCATTTGGACTCTCCACCAACGTTCTGCCGCTTTTCTGAATAGTCAGGAGTTTCACACTCCACAGAGAAGACAATGCTTTTTGAGCTTAATATTTTATTTGAAGTTTTCTGGTCTAACTTTGTAATTTACTTCCTAGTTTGCCTTGCTTTAACTTGCCTTGATTTAACTAAAGTCTTACTCACAATTGCCCATACAGGCGGATTCGGGCTGTACGCGAGTGAAAAATGGGGCGGTTATGTGGCCCGCAGGAAATTTTCAGACCGTAGATGCTTGAGCAACATGCAATGGTGAGTAAGAGGGAAGTATGTGAGACGCAGGAGTGTCGTGCAAATTTAAGATTACAAGGAAATGAATTACTGTAATTTAATTACTTTTGTCACTAACGAAATAACGTAAAGAATTACAGTTCAAATTTCAGTATTAAGACATTTTCTCTCAGTTAGATGAAATGAAATGGAGAATAATAACTAATTATTAGTTCTTTGTGTTTTCCGATTTGATTGACAGGAATATAGACGTAACAGTATTAGCTAGTTTCAGTAGCATTGACCAAATATGATGTAACTTATTTTTGTGTCATTTTTCACACTGTTGTCTGAATTCAAATGAAGCCAGGTTACGTCTTGAACCATGTTCATACCTTGCACAAGGTTTTTGCTTTAAAATATATATATATATATATATATATATATTTATTTACCTGTATTTAACCACAGACATCCTGTTGAGATTAAAAATCTTTTTTTTAAAGGAGCCCTGTCAAATGAAGGGGAAGAGGATCTTGTTTGAGTAAAGCTGTTTTTGAGAATTTGTAAATGAGTGGAAAAAAGTAAAGTAAAGTAATAGTGTATTAGTTTTTCAAATAGGTAATGAGTTAATTAATTCAATTACAATTTTCATCCAGTAACTAAGTAAAGTAATCAATATTTTTTTGATGTAACTTACCCAATACTGGTTCTATTTAACTTAATACTTACCAGAATGAGCGTTCCGAGGTTTCGCTGACCTTGGTTTCAGTTCCATTGGAACAACTTACCTCTGTTTGTTTCAGCTTGGCACTACTTCTCTTTTTGACGTTTCCTTTCCTTAGTTCCACTTACTTGTTTTAGCGTATCTTGATTTTACTCACCTGCATTAACTTACTTTGGCTCCACTTACCTTCATTAGTTTGCCTTGCTTTCACTTACTTTTGTTCCATTTACTTTGAATCAACTACATTTCCCTTAACTTTGGTTTCATTTACTTCTGTCCGTATCTGCATTAGCTTAGCGTATAGGTTTCACTCATTTTGGTTCCAAATACCCTGAAAGATTTGACATTTGTTTGTTTTACTTTGGCTCCACTTACCTGTGTTCATTTTGTAGCTGATCAAAGCAAACAGCTTAATTGATGTTTATTCATCAAAAAAATAAGGTGTTATGGGAAGATTCTTTACCTTTATAATGAATGAGGTGATCAAGCCAGAACATTTCAAAGTTGACTTTGATGTCCCTTGGGGGTGGGGTGAATGGATCATAATGCCCCATGTGAGCCTGGACTCCCAAGGGGACATCCAGCTCCCGCTGCACACGACCGCATCTGCGGCCCATCGTCCGTGTTTGGCATCTGCTGCAGCTGCGGTCAGCCTCTGACTGTTCCCACGGTGAACCCATGCAGAAGAAAACCCCTCAGACGCAGGAAACGTGTTCATATGCGAGTTCAGAGAATAACAAACCGACATATGGGTTCAGGCGGAACGCGTCTGCTCTTCAGGACACAATGATAGATTTCCTCGAATGTATTTGCAGAACAAATTGAAAACAATTTCTATTTCTTTCATTGTACGGTGGTATTTATTTCCACTTTAAACATCTTTGATTTGAAATGAAAGTGTATTTACATAAAGAGATCTAAAGGAAAATGTATTTATGATTTTGAAAGATGTACAAGAAAGAAGTCAATAAATCTTTGGCGGTTTGGCTCTAGGGTTGGTGACATCTTGGGATAATAAATGAATAGAATAATAAACCCCAGAGGCAAGACTCTGATGGTGGTAAAGGGCCAGAACATAGTAAAGCTTCTGGTGGAGAACAGAGTGAGGAGGTGATTGGCTGAGTGGAAGGCGAACAAGAAGCCACTGGTTTAAAAATGAAGGCAGAAGGATGAGTGGCGTTTAGAGTGATGTAACAACCAAATGAAAGAGAGGTAGATCTTTCTAAATGAAATTAGAACGATAGGGTTGCAGAAGCTGAGAAGTTCCTGGCTTGGCTGGTGGGAAGATGGAGAACAGTTGCTTTTGTGAGAGTGTAATCTCAAGGAGAATGATCATAGACTGTACCAGAGAGTTATAAGTGACTCTTCTAAATTCTAAATTCCTATCATTGTGAATCAGGAGCTGATAAAAAAATGCTGCTGCTGTTTTTTGTGATGTCACAAATTTGCTGGGCAGGCAACTAGCATCCACTTGCAGAAAAACAGATCCATGTCTGTCTTCGTTTTCCTCGTCCGAGTTGATGTCTGGCTCAAACTACACGGTTGGATAGTTTTGGTATATCTCGCCGTTTTTGTCGCACCGCTAATGTTAGCTTGAGGTTGTATGCTAGACAGACAGTGTAAACAGAGCGACAATGGGAAATGTGGAAGGCTTGTTCTTTGTAACAACTCAGTGATGAAATTCTAATGAAGACCTCCCGCTCTGTAGAAACTGTCCAAGAAATACGAGATTTTGGATTTATATTTGTCTGTCACTTTAATATAAATCCCAAATCTCTTTGTCTTGTTATTAACATTACATTTTTAATATAAGGAAGCAATCTAAACGACTAAAGAAAAATCCACTGTAATATGTTGGACCGTTAGGAATTTTTAGAAATGCAGACAAGACCCAACAATGCTGTGCTTTATTAATTTTTCATTGGATAATCTATTGCTTCAAAACTTCCATGTGCTTTTCTTTCAAACTTCATCTTGTTTTTATAAAATGGCAATTTTATAACGCTCACAAAACAATAAAGCTGCTAGGTGCAGGGAGAAAAATAACACATCATTGAAAAACTACAGATTTTTCTAATCAAAGAGAAATAAAAACAAGTTTATAAAGTGGAATATTTAATGAAATGCTCTTTATGAGATGGTTTGTCTTTATTTTGAGCTAAAGTCAGAATTCCCTGAACGTAGGAACAGTTGAGCTGCAGAAAGAACTGACCTTCACATGTGTGAACGTCTCACGACAGCCTCCATGCAGCTCTTCCTGGAACTCCATGCCGCCTGACTTTATGCAGCTGCTGGTGAGATCCGGTGGGACGTAGCAGAGGTTGAATCCGGAAGAGGACAGTACATCAGCTGGGCGCTAATCCACTGACTCACCTTCAAAACGCTCCCCTCCGGAATGGGCCAGAGGACCAGTGAAGGGGAAGGGAGGAGACAAAGCAGACATTGATTGATTAGGTTAATGAAAGAGGAAAATAGAATGAAAGCAGCAGGAAAATGGGCCCGCGGTGAAGAAGTTAGAGGAGAGATGAACCAATTCCTGTGACAGCTTCAAAGAAGAGCATCCAAGGTGCTGATTGGCAGAGGAGAAATGAGAGTCAGGATGCACTGTCAGAGGATGAAAGGAGGAGTGTCAGCTTTCTATTTTCCAATCCTAATGAAAGTTTCACATAAAGTTTCACAGCTGTCTGGTGATCCTGACTACCTGTTATTTTAAAACATTTAAGAAAACATCTTTCAAGTTCAGCACAGAGACAGTTAATAAAAAAAGTATTTTCTATTAACTGGAGTGATAAACCCTTAGGTTAGGCTCCGGCAGCCCCGTGACCCCAAAAGGGACAAAAACGGGTTTAGAAAATGTAGCGATAAACTCTAAAGTCACCCACTGGCTAAAATAAAACCTGAGGTGATGAACTGGAATTGACCACAGCTAAGTCTTTGGTTCACGGAGGGGGCGGGACAGAATGAAGTGAGACCCTTGTTGAGTTCACCCACCTGCCAATCAAACAACAGAGTGGGTTTTTATTTATAGTGTTCAGACCACTGACTATACATGAGATCTGGACTAAGTGACCCTCCCCCCTTGCATTTCAAATAGGAAGTATCCGCTGGCTCCAAGAAGCTAAAATCCTTTAGACTTTTATAGAGAAATAAACTAATAAATAAGATAAAGTTTTAAGGTTGTCCAATGTTTGTCTTAAACCTTCACACCGGGACTCATTTTAGGCAAGTTCAAAACACCCATTCAGAATAACCGAAGGATTTGAACTTCTCACAACCGTAGCTGTCTCAATGCGCTTCACATCTGAATTTATGCAAGAACTGATAAAAATAGTCATAAAAATACAGACAATAACTGGTTGCTAAACTAAATTAAACAGACCAAGCTAAACTGGCATCCCTTCGACCCTCCTTCTTTATTCCAACATGGGAAATACTTGGAGTCATGTAATTCCAGCCAGACACAAACCGCAGTTATTAATTCTAATTTCTCATACGTTTGATTTCAAACAGTTGGCACTTCTGTGGTTTGAAAAGGACAATCCATACATCACTACCGAATCAGAGTCCCTGGTTGGTCAAAGTTTGACCTGGTTTATCTTTTTATTTCATTGGAAGTGGTAGCTTGAATGCATGTTGCAGAGGGCGGCGTAAACGTGGTGAAAACAGCGGTTTGGTTTGGTACAAAAGGACTTTCAGAGTTTTTTTCAAGCACATTTTATTCCATTGTTAAACCACTCATCAGTCACTGGAAACTTGTGGAAAGTTTCTTGGTAAAAAGCTTTGATTTTGTAGCCCCTTGCTTTTTAAAAATAACTTCTAACAACATTTTTTGTCCATATTCCTATACAGCCTGATTTAAAATGTACTTTTTTCCTTTTTTTTTTTTAATCCATTCAAAGTCTATATTGGTTTAATTTTCCACTCTTTCTAGGACGGCAAACTAAACTTGTGCCATTCCACGTCCATCTTCATTTGAGAACCATTACAAGCTGTAAAATACCACCGGACGCCTGAACCCTAATGGCACCAAAAAGGGCTTTCTGTGTTTAACACCTGAGCATGATGGGGCAGAGCGCAGCAGCGCAGCATCACTTACCTTTGTTAGACTGCTGGGCTGTTTCATTACTCACGACTGATTGCCTTGCCCCTCCACGGCAGCGAAACACAACTCAATCCCTCTTACCTAAAAGAAAATTGGAATTTAAAGTGCTTTTTTTTTAAAAACTTGGTGTCAAGAAATTTAGAGCACACACTTGTGTTAACACAGAGGACCAACATTCTGATTACTGACCTTGAATATATATATATATGAATTACTACAGATTGAGTTGAAATAATCCTACCACAGTTTAAGGGTTAATTTACCAGTAAGAACATGATTTCCTCCTGTTCCAAGAGGTAATAGTAAATCCAAATAGTCATACTTTTATGAATTCATTTTCAACAAAGTTAATCTTTAAGAAGGTCGAGTTCTTAAAGGCAGCAGAGCATAAAGCTCCGTTTTTACCCACATAAATCACTGTGAACACTTCAGTCCTGGTCAATAGAAGCTTCAAGCGCTGAGTCCTTCACTAAAATACATCTATTTCTTGCTGCAGTGACCTGGAAATCGCTCTCAGCATGCAAAAGCATTTCACACTTTATTGATTTTTACAGACTTAAATACTGGGAAAATGAATGTGACAAAAATTTGCATCCATCATTTACAGAGCATTGACTACATCGCCCATATCTACACCTCTCCCTTAACTGTAGGACAATTGCTAACGCAAAAATTAAGAACATATTACAGGATTTGATGCATATAATAAAAAAAACTGTCCTAAGTGAAATTTATCTTTAGAATAAATAGAAGTGTGATTATTAAAATGCAGATCTGCTGTGGTTTTTACCAACAACCTTCCTCAGAGTTTACAGAGTTCTAATGAAGCATTTAATTGGCTGTGCAGAAACGAGTTTTTTTTCTTCCCAGTATTGCAATCAGCATTGGATGCAGTTTATTTTTTCTCAAACTGCAGAAATAGGCCCTCGGGAAATACCCCATAATTTCTTAAGCACTGAAAAAAAAAAAATCCATCATTTCATTCATTTTCTAAACCGCTTTATCCCTTTCGGGGTCACGGGGCTGCCGGAGCCTAACCTGGCTACTCATGGGAGAAGGCAGGGGACACCCCTGGACTGGTCGCCACAGGGGCCACAGTCACACACCCGCTCACGCTCACATCCACACCTAGGGAGAATTTAGAGTAACCAATTAACCATGTTTTTGGATGGTGGGAGGAAGCCGGGAGAAAACCCAAGCATGCACGGGAGAACATGCAAACTCCACACAGAAAGATCCCCATCGTTGACACTACTTCAAGTCCCCCAGCCGGGACTTGAACCAGGAACCTTCTTGCTGTGAGGCAAGAGCGCTAACCACTGCGCCACCGTGCAGCCGGTGCAGCTGGTTACCATCAGTTCATGTGGTAAAGAAAATTGACTTACCAAGAGTTCTTAATTAGCGAAATAATTTTTTTATTATTATTATTATTGACCAAGATGTTTTTTTTAACCAAGATTATGATGGCATTGAAAAACTTATTGGATAAAATTCTTCTTCTTGCAAGATACAAAGGGGTATTTTTTCCTAAAAAAAGTGTCTTTTTACATTCTTAAGATTCAGTTTTTGCAGTGCAGATAAGATTCTTGGTTTTAAAGGTAATTTCGTTTTTTATGCTGCTTCAGGTGAACTTCTTTGTGAACCAAACTCTTATCAAAAAGTCTCCGCTAGTCAGAATATCTTTGTGTGATGTGTAAAAAACATTGAAAACGTTTGCGAAACTGACTGAAGGTCAGCAGCAGCAGGACAGAGTATCTGTGTGTAAATGAGAAGAAGTCAAGTGGAACGGTAAAAGTTACAGGGAGCAGAGGTGGAGAAGGTGGAGGGTCAACAGTCTGGTGCAACAGAGAGTGTGTGAAAGAGGGGAAGAGTGAGGTTGGAATGGGTCGAGGAAGGTTTCTGGAGTGATGTGTGACTAAAGAGTGTCATCAAGAAGGAAAGGTGTAGAAGACTGTAGTGAGACCAGCTTTGTTGTAGGTTTAAAGACTCAGAAAAAGACAGGAGGCAGAGCTGGAGGTAGCAGAGATGAAGATGTTGAGGTTCTCTTTGGGAGTGATGAGGATGGATGGGATCAGGAACGATTCTTTTTGAAAATAAATGCAGGGAAACAGATTGTTTGGCCAACAATAGAGGAGAGACAGGGATGATGTTGGTAAAAGGATACTGAGGTTGGAGCTACCAGAAAACAGGCCTAGAGGAAGACCAGGAAGAGGAAGAGGAGGTTCATGGATGTAGTGAAGGAGTGCATTAGGGTGTTTGCTGTAAATGAAGAGTATGTGGAGGTGATGGATTCTTTACTATGTACAGAAATGAATGCTGGTGTAAAGTTAAATGTGACTGATCAGAACACACACACATACAAAATAAAAGTTGCTCATTTTGTCATTGAGCTGAACTGAGTTGATGTTCTATTCATTTGCATGAATATAAGGTTAAGTTGACCCGTCTTTAACTACGTTTGTTTGGACTTATTTTTGGATTTTGGTCCATTCCCCATCACTTGTCCCTTTCCCTTTCCAACACATTTCCCTTTTAGAGCCTTAAATGTTAATATATGTTAATATGGCGTCCTCACTGCAAATGCAAATGTACACAGAACCTTTTAAATCAGGCGGAAAAGCTTCATTAAAATTATGTTACAGTGAAAACCTCTGTGGAAGTTGAAGGTGCTTATTTACACAACTTTAAAATAAAGTTAGTTTCATTCTTTGTGGTTTTTAGCAATAAAATCTGATCATTTTGTGAGTATTTCAGGCATCCTTAAAAGGTTCTGTTTTCTCTGTTTGGTTGAGTCAATCAGGGTGCTAATGAAGCAGATTTAAGTCCAAATAAAAAGGAAGTTGTTTGATGCTGAGATTCCCCTTTATGAAAAGGTCATCTGATGGAAAAGTTCATCTTTTGTGGATCTCTACAACAAAAAGCAGAAAAGGAAAGTCTCATTTTGTTGCCAAAACGTTTGATTTTACTTCTCCTGCAGGGCATTTGCAGTCATTATGAACTTCATCAGCTCCTGGACTCATTTTATAATGGCTGCTCCCAAATCAGGCGCGTGCTGGAGGCGGATCTTTGTAGCAATGTGCAATCAGAGTGCGGCAACGGGAAAAGGTCATTGGCACTAATGCCACATTTTTTATTTCTCGCCAAAGATAAATGATGCAAAGGTCGCACGTGTCTTCACGCCCACTCTGCCCTGTGGCCTGATGCAAAGCGGATCTGATGACTGTCCTCCATCCACCCCTTCTGTAGGGGTTACCCAGTGGGTGGGGAAAGGCTGGGGTGGAGCTCCTTTTTCATTTTAATAAACGTCCTTACGAACGTTTCTTCCGCGGCGGGAACAGAGTCCAGAGAGTACTCCAACCCCGACTCTGCTTTTTCCTCGATCAAGTGGAAGATTCAAGCTTTTTTGATTGCTATCAGCAACTTGAAGAGTAATGAAAATCCTGCGTCCTCGCATGGGAGCTGCTGCAAGGATCAACACACAATACTGAGCAAATGAATCACCTACTTGATATGCACAGGAGCAGGAGTCATTATCCAGCTAGCTTATGAGCAACACACACATCACGTTCCAGTAAACAAAGCTGGTGAAATCACTTTTCTTAATTAACTCTTTGAGAGGGGAAATAAAAAAAATCAGGGTGTTTTATGATTGTCATTTGTTTCCCAGGCTTGTCTGCAAAGTTTCATTGGCAGACTGTAGTTAGTTGAGATGAGAGAGGATCTGAAAAGTTTTTAGATACTGGTTAACCCACACAGGGCATGTGACACGCACATGAAAGCACATTCGTAAACACGTGTTTATCCCATGGTGTTCACACTGGACAAACAGAGAGGGGCTTCTTCTTTTTTTACTGTGTACTCGCGCATGTCATGTCTGCCACATGCAGTTGGAAAAGGTTTGGTGTGAAATGTCAAAGCCGAGCAAATCTTGCTCCAGGATTTTTCCTCTGTTCTGATATTTCAAAGACTTTGTGCCATGGAATTCCAACAGGGCACAAGCTGCAATTATTGATTTCTCCTCAATAAACACATAAACGGTTGGCAACTTCCGTGAGTTGAAAAGGATGCCACCTATATGTCCCTACGAAATCTGGGTTCCTGATTGGTCAAAGTTCAACTGATTTCATTTTTAGCCAGTACCTAATTGCTGCACATTTTGTTTGTAGAGAATAGACCTAAAAACTTGCGTAGCAACGCATGAACATGAGGGTTTTGAACATGAAATGCGTGTATGCTTGTTTATCCAGACTTTTCATTGGAAGCCGTTACTCAAATGCTCATTTCCAAGCCTGTTGTGAGAAACATTGAGTCATTTTCTTATTGTTTGCTGTATTTTTGGCACAAGTAAAAAAAAACCCATTAAAATACACATTTGTACTTAAGTAGATAAACTAAAATACTTATTTAGCCCGTCTCCAAAAGGTGGCAGGGACATTTTGGTGCTGGGGAACCAAGGCAACCTGATGGAAAGTGGGCTACTGGAACAAGATGGAAGTGGACTAGATGTGTGAACAAGGTTCTGTTGGAATGCTCAGTGTTCTAACATCCACACATGGCAACCACCATCACAACTTGATGTTATAATGGCTGTTACACAATTGGTGTTACACAGTTGTAACACCACGGGAGAGCCACAACATCAGATCAGCTCCAAATACTACCGTTACAGTGAGCGAGGCAGCAACTGACCTGAAAGACAAAATCATGTCTAGAGTGAACACCAGGCAACACCAACTACAACACTGGGGTGAAGTGGAAACTCCTGAATGCATTGACGTAGATTCCTACCACAACAATCACAGAAACCAATCAACTGGTTTCCACTTCAGCAGAGGTGATCTGTGAGATGCTTGGCTATAAGTGCAACCATGGGAGAAAACAATACATACCATGGAAGCAACGGATGGAGGCTAAGATCAAGACAGGTGTGAAAAGCTTGTTGCATCTTTCCCAAAAAGACTCATAGATGCATTAAATCAAAAGGGTGCTGCTACTAAATACTGAGCAAAGGGTCTGAATACATAGGACCATGTGATACTTCAGTTTTTCTTTTTTAATAAATCTGCAAAAATGTCAACAATTTTGTGTTTTTTGTCAACATGGGCTGCTCTGTGTACATTAATGAGGAAAAAAATGAACTTAAATGATTTTAGCAAATGGCTGCACTATAACAGAGTAAAAAAATGTGAGGGGGTCTGAATACTTTCCATACCCACTGTAAAGTAAGAATTGACTTATTTTAAACATGACTTACATTTTATATATTTATAGGTATACATGTTTTAGCGAAACAGAATCTGGACTTTGATAGGAAAGTTCAGAGTTTTAAAAGTTTCACAATGAAACTGCAAGTAAATCTGTTTTTTTAGATGTTCATTTTATATTTTTACAGTGGTTGAAAAAGAGGTGAAAGCAACGTTTTGATACAAGCACAACTAAAAGGATGATCTGGAAGCTGCTGTTGGAGTTCAGCAGATGGACGCTCCTCAGAGATCAAGCCAAAGAGCAGCACGCGTCTCTTTACTTTGTGTGTCTGTGCTCGACTCAAAACAGGATCTTCTGTTGTCTCGTGGTGGATCATGACACAGCACAGATGCCTGGGTGGATCCCAGTGAGGCTGCGTCTGTGATGAGAATCTGCAGTTCAGAGCTGTGTGGCCCGGCGAGTGAACGCTGCCCTCCAAAGGACAGGTGGATGAATAATTCAGGCCGACGCTTTGCTTTAGCAACAGGAGAGCCGCTAATTAATGCAACGTCTATGAGAGGACAAGGAGAGGTGTCTCAAGCCGCAACCTGAGGGGGAGATGCTCAGGAGTGTGGAGGGCTAATTCGTATTTCCCGGTGAATGTCTTTGCATTTCAGATGTGGAGGATAATCTGAAATCCGCGAGGCGGATGCGCAGCTGTCCTGTCACTTTTTTGGTTTGTAAAAAGCTTTTAACATAATTTTCTATCAGTGCTGAATGAAAATAATGTTGCAGAAAGATTCCCGGCTGCACCGGTGATAAAAAAATGAAGATGACAAATAATTGAGCCGTGTTTTCAGGGATAATACATCAATTCAGATGTGACTGCCTCAGCTCGCCTAAATGACTGTGACAGCTGAGCTGATAGTGAAAAGATGTTTGAGTGACATGGGGAGCAGCATCAGCGGAGAATTAAGCGTCATTTGTATTCCTTAACATTTTCTGGTTTTCCAGAAGTTGGTTGTTGTCTGTGAGTAAACTGGTGATGTGGAGGTGCGAAGCAGAAGAACGAAGAAGAAGAGTCCTGGTGCAGTTCAGAGGCTGGAGCCGCAGGCGCAAGATTTGATGCTGGGAAACTTTAGGAAAGTAGAAATAAGCCTCCATTCTCAAATTTTAAGCAAACACACAAGTATTGAATGTTGCATTTTCCAAGATAACCACCAATGAAAGTCTACTCTTTTGTCCGACGTGAAAGATACCCTGAACTCTGGTGCAAACCAAGAAGCTAACTTTGGCTCTTCTGAAAACAAGAGTCTTGGTTCACTTGGTGTAGTTAAACGAATGGGTTTGTTCAATTCAAGATGCCCGACACACCACCGCCAACCCTATCCACCCCAGATCCTCATTTTAGACCCCATTTCTTTCCAGAAAACGGTGCAGACTGACACAACCCAGAGCAGAAAGACTGAAAAACAGCCAAACCCACAAGCTGTCAAATCCATCCCTACCTGCTCCCATTGCCCCCATTTGATGGCAATCAAGTAAATACAGTTCACTGTTCCAACATTGTTACCATTTCAATACACGCAAATACAGTTTGAACATGTTATCGCACATTTTTGCAAATATGTCCCGTTGTTTTTATCTCTACAATGATTCCATTTACCCTGTTCATCAAGCTGTTTGTGTGACGATCAGACTGCTAAAAAGAGGAGCTATTATCTGTATTTCATTGTTTTACAACCGAAATCGGTAACAATATACATCTATTCTGTTCTTTTTGTTCTTCTCCAGTTTATTGTTCCAAACTTTTATAATATTTCAGTTAAATGAAGTCACACACCACACTGCATTTGGTGTGTGTGCTTGTAATAGGAAATTTGTGTCTGCAAAAATGTTAATAACTAGAAAAATATATCAGTCCATAGAAGTGCTTTGTCTGTGGGTGAAACATCACGCACACATACGAGCATGCACATTGAACTACATCAACAATTCTTTTGCTTCTTTATAAACCAACTAATCAGCAGCCTTTCACTGTCTCTTATTCATGTTTATACAGAATCTCAATGATCCCTATATATTTCTATAAATAAAATACCAAACCACTGAAATGCTGGAGACAATCCCATCATCAGGCTTGAAAAGTATTAGCACCACTCAGAAGTTAGTCCTAGCCATGGACAGATGCAACCTTACAGTATATGAACTGGACTGCACGACTTTGTGAGGAACGCAATACGGCTGATGCAATGGCTGATCACAATGAAGTAGTCACGTCCGTGCTGACCGTGCGCAAATGCTGCACACACGTTGTTCAGGTGACATGCAAGCACCTGTAAGAAGCTCACACAAACTATGCTCTAATCTAATTTCCTACATTTTAACAGTCAGGTTGCATGCAATGAGCGCGCACCTATTAATTGAACAGCACTAACAGGCCCCTTGTGCAGCCCACAGGATTTGGGGGCATAGAAAAAAAAATACATACATATAACATGCCTGCACCTCATTTACAGTACGTCCCCTTTACTTACCCGTATGTGTTGCACAAGTGTTTGTTATGACCTTTCACCCCCAGCATGCTCGCAGAGATAAAATGTGCATGAACAAGACCTTGATGTTTTGTGTAGATTTGCCAAATTTTTTTGCCACAGACATTCCTTCCCTTAGGGGCGGTTGGGGTGGCTGTGGGGCAGCGGTAGGGCAGTCAGCCTCTGATCGGTTCAATTCCTGCCTTGCCACATTGCCTCTGGTGGTCAGAGGCAATGCCCTGTATTGTGTGTGAATGGGTGAATGTGACTGTAAAGTGCTTTGGGCCTTCAAGGAAGGTAGAAAACAGTACACAAGTATATAGTATAGGAGTAGTAGTATACAAGTATACCCATTTATCATTTAAGGGCAGTTGTGGCTAAACATTGACTCAGCAAAAAGCACTGGAGGTTATTCAAGCCAAGCACAGAACATGTGTTTAACATTATGTCATTCTGTTCATTATAGAAAAGGGGTCATTTTACCTCATTCACCTGACTGATCAAAGTTCAACCTGGTTTAACTTCTGTCGCGTGCTCAATCGCAGCAGGTTTTGTACGTAGACCCCAAAAACAGACAGAAATACTATGTAGATGTGAGAGAATGCGGAAGCGGGCAAATGTGTGCGTTTAATTAGACTTTTCATCAGAAGTAGTCACTCAGACACTTAAGAGCCAGGTGTTAACGTAGGATTACAGGTGTATCTGGTTGAATAGCAGCAGAAGTCTGACTTTTTATGAACTGGACAGAAACCACGAACAGCCTTTGGCGTACAAGGTTGGAAGGCCGCAAAGGTGGCTGTTTGCACCTTTTTACAGCTGACACATGTGTTCTCAAACCAGCATGTTTTCCTCATCACACTGCATTAAATCTCCATGTCATATTGTGTTAAATTCATAGAAAGGAATCAGAAGATGGGAGTTGTGCAGCCTGACTTGTTTTAGCACAACTCCACTACACACACAGCAGTACATCCTAAACAAATGCACATAACTTCACTTAGGTGGGCAGCCTGAGGAAAGCCTGGAGGCTATAAGGAGCCTGACCGCTTGAAATGTTGTGAAAGTCTCCCAGTGCTCCCTGAAGGCAGCAGGCGGCCCAAGCAGCTGCAGATCCCACTGCTTTTTCACAAAAACATTCACCTTTCAGGTGAGCAGGATGACGACTGCAGGAATTGGAAAAAGAGCCAAGGCCAGAAGAAAACTGTCCAGACAGATGAAGTAAGAGCTCTGATGTCCACTGCTGAATGTGGGCTGGATGCTTCATTGAAGCTGCTTGTTCTGGATGTCGTGGAGAACTTCTCATTTGTTTAGTAATTTTGCTACCAATTAAACTTGTGTTTGGCCGAACATTTATTTTGTTGTAATTATTCTACTCAGCACTAAATCTATTTTAACGTTTACAGAAGAGCTAAAGTGACTTTGCGCCGTTATGCAACACTTTTGTGTTAGTAATTTGTTGTATTTTGGTGCAAAGCCGATGTTAAAAGGCTTTTTTCTCTGCATCAGAACCAGCGGATTCACGTTGATCTGGTAAACGATCAAAGAGTTGCAGTAGGTCCAAGAGCTTGTGTTGTTTCAGTGTCACCGGCATGATCTCTGATGCTAAAGGGTTAATAACAATAGTTTCCTATTGAAACACCCCCTTCTTTTATTCCATGCTGCTCTGTGTTTGTTGTCTGGACAGGGAATTACTCACTATAAGCAGCTCAGCAGACACACTTACAAATGTCACCAGGAGAATGCTTGGACAGCCAATGTGTGATGTACCGCCCTTCAGTAAGCTACAATATTTTTCTAACTGTAAGTCACTCTGAAGTATAAGTTGCGGATGCAAAAAAATGTATAATAAAGAAGAAAAAAAATCATGAAGTTGCACTTTTTGGAAAAATGTATTTAACAACGTACAGTAGGGGAACAAGAACGGGAATTTCATCCTGAGAAGAATAACAGAACAGATAACAATAATAGGCAGAATATATGCACATTTTACTACCGGAATCAGATTTAGCTTCATGAAAAATAAGAAGAATCTTATACAAACAATTATTAAAATACCCATAGAATAAAAACATGCTAACAAGTCAAATTAACTCTTTATATCAGTGTCTGTGGCCCTTTGGAACAATTCCACCAAACCTGATGTACCAACTCGATGGTGCTTCTTCTTCTGCGTTGCTGTAAGTAGCAAATAGAGATGCACACACCTACAGCGCCCTCCAGAGGTTGTTGGTGGGAAGAAAACAAACACATCTGCCTATTTATTTAAAAATCACATCAATAAGTTCCACCTGGGTACACTCCTGGCCACTATGCAAAAAAACTGTGACTTGTACTCTACAAAATATGGTATTTGGCTCATAAAAGTGGTAGAATTTTCTAACATCTACAGAGCAGAATTTTCTCCAAGAACACTTCCAAAATATAAGCAATCATTTAAGACGAGGGTGGTCAGAGAAATCCGAGAGAAAGCCCTGTCAGTGAAAAACAACCTTGAGCTTAAGCTTCCCTACCTGACTGACCTCTGGATAACTTTCAAGCCTCTTCACACACTTTGCTTTTCCTCTGTCTTCACTCAGAGGTATTTTTCTTGCCACGCTCAGCTCTTAACTCCAGGAAGAAAAGAGACTCAGAAGGACCACAAAATAAGGAGAAGTGTCAAGGGATCAATTTCTCAGCTGAAAAAAAGCTTTTGTTTGGGAGCTCCTGAGAGAACGACAGGTGGTAACGGAGGGAAGAGTTGGCTCTTTTATTTATTTATTTTCGTTTCGTTTGCTGTGGGGACAGAGAGTGGAGACCAAGCAGGCCACACAAAGCCTCTTTTTATGCACCCAAAAGACTTTGTCTTTGTTCCCTATTTGCTGTTGTGAAGAGTAAATAGTAAAGTAAAGAGTCATTTTATTGAAGAATAAAATGATAAAATGATAATAAAAGAAACAAACAAACAAAAAAGAAAAACAACAGAACATTGATCCACCACAGAGCCAGGGAGGGGAAACAGGCATTCATGTCTCTTACAATAGCCTTTGCACTTTTTTTCCTGCTGTACTCATTAGGCGCTGACATTTTTCAAAAGTTTCCTCCGGAGACAAAAGCGATTCATCACGTCGACCGCACAGGATGCAGCTCAGGCTGACTGCAGATTGATTTCTGCTTGTTTATGAGATCGATGAGGTGCATGGAATTTATGTCTGCTTGATGCTGTGTCTGCGGCGGTCTACATCAGTTTCTTCTAATGGTGCGCACTGGAAGTAGAAGTTTAATTTACGTAATCATAGTTGTATAAGTGACCAGTCATTGGTATGGATATGAAACCATTGTTGAATTATAGCACGCTAACGTGTTTTTTGCTAAAGTTAGTTGGCTGAAAACAAAAGGGATTGCTTGGGGCAATGTGTCCAATTAAAGACAAGTTTGTGGTTTTGGAGGTGGGACAGAACACGGATTTGCCATTCAGGACATGGTTTTATTTTTTACATTTCCTCAAGAAGATGAAATGTAAACAGCTTGATATTTTTCTTTACGGAACACAGAACACGACAATCAAACTGTTGCTGCCACGTAGAAAGAGAAAAGCCAATCCCAGACACATATGGTCCCTGACATATAAAGGTCAGCATTAGGGATGGTACAGTAGAAAAACTACAGAACTTTGTCACAGAGTGAAGGAGAGCATTTGAATGCGTCTAAGATGCTTTATTTAATTCTTCCTGATTGTCTTCACTGCAGCGCTGCATCTCTGGTTTCACAAACGCTGAGGTAAACACAGATTTCACTGCTTATCGCCACGACAACAGCCTTTTACAGAATATTGTCTGCCAGATCGCTACATTCAAATCTTTTGCCAACTTTGTCACCTCCAGCATTTTGACTGAAGCTCCGCCCACCCTCAAGGCCACAGTGCTTCTAAACCCTTCAATGGCAGCTTTTTTTGTTTGACATTACGTGTCGCTCGCTCTCAAATGGGAGCGGTGGGGACTTCCAACAAGCTCACTCTTGATCGGCGAGTGTGGTTGCCATAGAAATTTTAACTCAAATTGACTCAAACCAACATGGTGGCGTCCGTATCTAAAAGAAAAAAAAAGGCGACTGAATTGACTTCATTTCGTTGAAGCTGGAAGTAAGTCATTTCTATGGGAGATGGCACACTCACTCGGTCCAGTTCTCTTTTACAGTCAATAGTTAGAATGTGTGATGAATCAAATATGTTTCTGGAAGACATATGATTGATGTATTGGATTGCAGTTTGAATTGTTGAATTCATGTGTTCCTGTATTGCTACTTTAATTTGCAGAGGTGAAGTTGATGAGATCCTGCTGTGTTCTTGCAGAGACAGTACTTTTTTTTTTTAGCTCTTGTGTTGCTATTTTATTTTGCAGCATCACTGTTTTGAGAAGCTGTTGTAACGTGTAACAGTGTTCATGCAGGACCGCTGTGTCGATTTTTAAATTCAACTTGTTAAACTCTCACCAAAAGAAAGAAGGAACCCAGGAAGCACAGCTTTTATAGCAGCCAGGAAATTGGGCAGGCACCATCTCCCTGAGTTTTCCAGTGGAGGAACAACAGACCTTTCTTAATCGTGTTTATTCGCTTTAGCTCTGGTAGGTCACAAAGGTAATGTTAATTAATTGTGTATAACTTTTCTTTTAACCACTAAAAGACCAAGTCTTATCCTTAGTCTTTGCTAAATGTTTATGAGTCCCCCCTTGTATGTGAAAGTGGTTTGATCCGCCTTTTTATACATGTTCTCTCAAAGCACAGGGGTCAAACACAAGGCCTGTGGGCCACATCCAACCCGCCGAGTAATTAGACCTAGGTTGTCAGAGAAATCCATAATCTATATTATTGAAATGGAAACATGTCACGCTGGCATCATAATAATGCACTGTAAAATAATTAATAACTGGGAGATTAGTTATCAGAAACTCTTACCATACTATCAGAAGAGACAACATCACAAGTGAGTCATCATCTTCTCCCTCCACTCCTCAGGGTCCACTCCTCCTTTCACTCCGGGTGCAAAAAGAAATAAACATAACAGGATAAAATAACTTAGAGCAAATCAGTGTAAAACAGCCAGACAACAGAACACAGACACTTAAACCCTAATCTACCCAAAACGACAAAATGAATGGTATCCCACAATTCCTTGTGCTGCCAGATCTGACAGAAGATCCAATCACAATGTGTTTGTGACCTTCACTATAAAAGTAATAACAAATCCCATCATGCAGTGCATCAGCTGCAGAAAACCAGTGTTGTCAGAAAATGCCCATTTGGCCGGTTTCGATCCTAAATTTGCGGGCAGAAACAGCTTTGGGCTGGTGGAGACAATATGGTGGGTTTGGGTTCGGTGGTTCTTTATTGAAACACATCTCAGCAGGGACGAGCGATCAAGAGAAGCAGGCAAGCCAGAGACTCACGTGTAAACTATCCTCGCCATCGTGACGAACTAATAATAAAATAAAAATGTGTTCACTAATCTGTTCTCTGAATGCCATTTATATAAATAACTTTCAATCATTTTTAGCCTCAAAATCGCTTTATTTTGCATGTTTTCTTTAGAATTACAGCGCAGGCTGTGAGGTATAATTGCGCAGGAGCGCAGCCTTGATTGAGTTTGACACCTTTGCCCTAAAGTGTCTACTTGTCAGGTCAGTTCATAAAATATAATCTGTTCTTTCAGTTGGTTAAGTTAAAGTTTGGGTCATTTTATTTCTGTTGCCCTCTTTTAAAAGCTTAGTTAATTAATTTTCTCCTTTAAAAAATCCCATTGATGAATTTTTGTTCTGGTGTCCTCATTGGATCCTTCACAGAGTTATAAATACTGTTTTTATTTAAACTGAACAAAGATGAAACTTTTATTGTGAAAAATGCAAATTCCTACAACAAACACTGACAGAAAAGCTGTTATTTCGTCTAAATTAGGATATTTTGAATCCCTAATCCTCAAAACCCGAAGATAATCCCTAAAAATTCAACCATGAGTGGAGGAATATGTAGAGAAATTTAATCAAACTGAAGTGACAGAAGTAGATGTGCTTTTTCTTGACTGTTTTCAGTGCAGGTTGCCAGTGCAAGACACCCATGAGAGATCCAAAGAAATGCAAAGCAGTAGAAGCCTGATCGCTCACAGATGCAGAGCAGAGAGGAGTGATAGGTCATCACTACAGGCGTCGTGCATGGAGAAGATTAATAACACGAGTGGCTCTCCTCATAACCTTCATAAGACAGCGTCAAATGTCAGCATTTCCATGAGTTTTCAGAGGTTCAGATCGTTCTCGGAGTGTCATCGCTGACAAATACCTTCTTTTTGTGGCATGGTTATCTTTGATGGGGAACCTGAAGTCGGAAAAGCTGATGGAAAAAAAAAAAAAAAACGGCCTCTCACATTCACCTACCACCACATTTTCTCAGTCTAAGGACCCACTCCGATGAAAATGGTGTTTTCAGCATTTCTGATAGTGCAGGACACATGTAAAGAACTGATTCTTAGGAGTTGAGACAAAACACCTTCATAAAACCAAAAAAAGTACACTCTATTGATAAGGGTTACATATTCATGTCAATAATATCTAACAATGCAAAGGTGCTGGTAGGATGTAAAAAACATTTTTAACTAATTTTCATCTTCACCTTAATGCTTTGATTTATGTCAACTCTGTCAGACACTCAATGTGCAGAATTATACATTTATGAAAAATCAAAATTTGAAACTTCTTTTAATTTTATTCATTCACAGTCATTTTAATAAATGTCCTTTCTTTCTGGTATCTGACTCAGAACTGTACGTCTGGTTATCTCCGAAGGTTAGCTCACTGTTTTTGTTACACCAGTAATGCTAAGTTGGGGTTGTGAGGGGGTTGAAAGCTAGCATGAGAGACTGTAAACACAGAGCTCTCAGAAATACTGCCACTCTGCAGAAACTATGTCCTAGAAAACGGCACACTTTTTTTTTGCTAAAAACGGCATGATCCTAACTAAAAGACCACTGGGAACACTTTTAAAATAGAAAAGATGACTGGACTTTGTCCCGCTGATTTCACATAAAACATATCAACCCCCCAAAAAAACCTGTTTTCAAACCAAAGAGTAACACATCACCGTCTTTAACCCAAACCTGTGCGGGTTAAAGCCATCTTAATGCTGCGAGTTCTGCATTCCAATTAATAATAATACTCATTGACATTTCTGGACTAACACCGTCAGAATGGAGCTTTGTGTGAGCACAAACATCATGACACTGGCGGCCAGACATTGCAGCGCTGAGCCTGACTGCTGACTCATTATGAAGAAAGAAGAACCTGCTGAACTGACTGAATTTTTGGTTTGCTGGTAGTTTAATGTCATCAGTATAGCAAGATAAAGAAGATGAACCCTTTAACTCTAAAGCTTTACCTCCATCTTTTTGTAATTCTAATTAACATAATGCGATCGTGTAAATGGCCAAAGAGTTACAGTATTCTAAAGAGTGTGTGTTATTTAGGTGTTGTCTGCGTTCGAGGGTTAAGAACATCTGGTTCACAGTTATCCACTTGATTTACAAGTGAACACATGATGTAAATAGATGCTTTGGGTAGCCGCGTAATGCTCTAAAGATGCTGGCTCCTGTTTTTGTCCACTTGTGTTTGTTTTCTCAGCTAAATCAGAAAAAGCCCTTCAATGTTTACCAACTAGATTTATCTCAAAAAAAGCCATTTGAACAGATTTGTGAAAAACGCTTCCTCAGAAAACAACACCCTGTGTGTATGTGTACCTGCTGTGATGCTGGTGTTAAGCACTTGTTATGATTAGATGGCAGGTGCTATTGGGTGGTGGGTTTCAGGTCTCACAAATATAATAAAAAGCCATTGAAAAAGCCCATTTTGGAAATTCGATTTACAGCAGACATGAAAGAAAGCAAAGAACTGAGGACGTTTGAACCAAACAGCCTAAAAACAAAAGCCTTAGCAGTTGCTGAACTTTCAGTTTTTTACACGACATTCATGAACACGTCCCACCTTTAACACCATGAGGGTTCCCATGACTTTAAGCTAAACTGACAAAACAATAAAGCTGGAGCAGCATCTGAAAGTGGTTTTAGAGGGAAATCCACTGGGAGCAGCTGCTGGAACAATCTCTGCGGGTTCGAGCTGTTCATTAATGCAGCTCTGCAGGAAATGCGTGAAATAGGTAATGTGTGCCAAAATCAGGCACAAGAATGGAGATACGGGGCCGATCACAGCGATGTAGGGGTTCCTGCCTCCAGTGAGGAGGCTTGGTTCTAGGGGTGTAAAAATTAAATGACTCAATCAATGAATTGATTTATGTTCCCGCGATATACCGTATTCCTACAATCCAACCAAACTGATCTGTCTGTGGCACGTTGTTAATCTACGGTTACAAAATCCTTTTAAATGAGATTGTAACAATCTTGGAAAAGAACCTTTGGATTGAGGTATGTTAGGTTTAGTTCACAATAATGTAAGAACGATTAGTTTAGTTGGTCAGTCTGTGTTGTCCCCAGGTCTTGTAGTGTGGTCTCGTAATAGACTGGAAACCTGTTCAGGGTCTACCCCTTCTTTGCCAAACAATGGTTGGGATAGGCTCCAGCAACCTGTAACCCTGGAGAGGATTAAGACATTTCATGAGATGGATAGATGGACAGAGTTGACCAGCTAACAAAGACTCAACTGTCTAATTTTATTTTCATAATGTCCAAAATTGTGATGTCAGAGGAACAGACGGTCTAGTATTGAACCTAAAGGTCAAAGAACCAGGCCGCCATAGTGTCGGGATTTTTCAAAATGTAATTTGACCAGAAGCAGGACTTATTATTCTTTAAAAGGTTATTAAAGACCAGCTCTGATGAAAAGGATGTTTTTAGTGTTTGTAATATGTTCTGAAAATGAAAATCCCTGCTCTGGTTAAACAGAGAGCTCTCAGCAACAGGGAGGGGAAAGGGGGCCGGGGTTGCTCAGTGCCAAAAATGTTGCCCACGACTCAGACGGGAATTTGTAATGAACTCCTGCTGCTCTGCGGAAACTATGTCCTAGAAAACGACACTGTTTTTTAAGATGTTCCCTAAAAACTGCATTATCATTGTGAAAAGACGACTGGAAATGCTTTGCATACAGATCAAAAGATGATTGGAGTGGGACCTGAATCTCTCCAATAGAACAGAACTTGTTTATATCATTTAAAGTTCATTTTGTCAAGGTTGACGTGCGGACACAAATGCAGACGGACTCGAAATAAAGAAGAAATAGATTTAATGACTCGAGAGAGGAACATTAAATCAGAGCAAACAAACAAAACCACCCGACAACCCGTGCAAGGGAGACGAGGCCATATAACAGGGAGAGAGGATTGGTTAACCACATACAGGTGTGCCAGGAGGGAGGGAACACACAAGGAGGGAAGTGTCAAATGACCTCGAAAGCAATGGTGAGCACAGGAAATACAACAAAATAAAACAGGAAGTGCCAAACACAACAACAATTAATGTCCTGGGTCCATAACCCCTACAGTACCCCCCCCTCAAGGTGCGCCTCCTGGCGCAGGGGGAAGTCTGTTCCGATGCCGCCGATTGAAGTCCCTGATGAGTTCAGGGTCCAGAATGCGTGAAGCAGGCTCCCAGGACCTCTCCTCAGGCCCGTACCCCTGCCAGTCCACCAGATACTGGAGGCCACGACCCCGTCGCCGAACGTCCAGAAGGCGACGGATAGTGTAGGCCGGTTGGCCATCAATGATGCGGGGAGGGGGTGGCGGAGAGGATGGCCGCTGCATGGGACTCGTGACATGTGGCTTTAGCTGAGAGATGTGGAAAACCGGGTGGATGCGCAAGGACCTGGGCAAGCGCAGCCTGACTGCCACCGGATTGACGACCTTGATGATCTCGAAAGGACCGATGAACTTGGGGAACCGCTTCTTTGACTCTGTCCGGAGTCTGAGGTGCGAGGTGGACAACATGACGAACTGACCAGGTAGGTAGCATGGTGCTGGCGTGCGGCGACGATCTGGCAACCTGTTGTGGGAAACCCCTGAACACAACAGGGCTCGTGACTTGGAAAACACAGTCAGGTCATGACATTCAGACGGATCCCTGAATGGGTCAGGTGAGGGCGGCCGCCCTACTGGGACGGCGGGATCTCCCCCAGGAGGCCGAGCTGAACGCAAACATGTGGTGTGACATTTCTCACTCCAGCCGGAGACACGGCTGGAGGGCCAGTCGATGACTGGGTTGTGAGCATTTAGCCAAGGGCAACCTAATACCAGAGGGTTTTGTGGGGAGGAAAAAAGGAAAAAACGGGTGTGCTCGTGGTGATTGTCTGACACAATCAGATGAACCGGCTCAGTGACTCGTGAGACGGTGGCTAATTCTTGGCCGTTGAGGGAGACCACTCGTAAAGGATGGGGCAAAAACTCAGACGTAAGACCGACCTGTTTGGCTAGCTCGGCGTCCATGAGGTTCTGCTCTGCTCCTGAATCCACCAATGCTTTGACAGAAACTCCCCCTTTCTGGAACATAACCCGAACATCCAAAACACAGGAAGCAGGTTTCGGGATAGTGGGAGCCGGACCACGGCTCTTCAGCGCGCCCACTCTGATTGATGAGTTGGGGCAATCCCTGCAGAAATGACCCCGGCCGCCACAGTAAAGGCACTCACCTGCCGCCATCCGCCGCCGTCGCTCGGAAACTGTCAGTCTGCCCCGGCCGAGCTGCATGGGTTCCTCTGAGACTAAAGACGGGGGTTCTGCGGAAAAAGCAGCAAAGTCAGGTGAGTCCATGATCCTGTGCTCAACAGGACTGCGTCGGGGGCGGGGTGCCACCCTGCCATGCTCCTGCTTGTGGTCCTGCAGGCTATTGTCAATTCTGATGACCAGGGCGATGAGGGGTTCCAAGGAGGAAGGTAACTCGAGAGTGATTAGTCTGTCCTTTAACTCCTCGGAAAGTCCCTCCACGAAAGCGTCCATGAGCGCAGTGGTGTCCCAACCACTAGTGGAGGCCAGGGTACGGAACTCGATGGCATAGTCAGCTGCCCTTCTGCCCCGTTGCCGAAGTTGCATAAGGGCTCGAGCTGCCTCTCGGCCCGGTTTGGTGTGCTGGAACACCTGCTGAAATGCCTCCAGAAATGCCGCGAGAGACGCGCAGGTCGGTGCTCCACGCTGCCATTCAGCCGTTGCCCATGCGCCTGCTCTCCCGGTGAGGTGAGATATGATGAAGGCCACCTTAGCTTGGTCCGAAGGATAGTGAGGCGCTTGTAGTTGAAAATGGAGCTCACACTGAGTGATGAATGCTCGGCAGTCCCCGGAGTCCCCGGAAAACCTCTCCGGGCGGGCCAGCTGTGCAGCAGGGGCGACAGGAATCCCATCCTGGACTGGCGTGGGAGGCGAAGGGTGCGGAGAAGGAACGGACAGTGGATGTTGGATCCGCTCCGCCAACTGCTCCAATCGCTCACCCAATGCGGCAAGTTGTCGCTCGTGACGGCTCGACATCTCGAGTAATCCTTGTCTTAAGCATGACATCTGCTCCTCCTGTTGGCGGAGTAATGCCCGTAACGTCTCCGCGTCTGCTGCGTCCATTATACTGGTCGGGTGGTAATGTCAAGGTTGACGTGCGGACACAAATGCAGACGGACTCGAAATAAAGAAGAAATAGATTTAATGACTCGAGAGAGGAACATTAAATCAGAGCAAACAAACAAAACCACCCGACAACCCGTGCAAGGGAGACGAGGCCATATAACAGGGAGAGAGGATTGGTTAACCACATACAGGTGTGCCAGGAGGGAGGGAACACACAAGGAGGGAAGTGTCAAATGACCTCGAAAGCAATGGTGAGCACAGGAAATACAACAAAATAAAACAGGAAGTGCCAAACACAACAACAATTAATGTCCTGGGTCCATAACCCCTACACATTTGAATCCTTTTAAACCCAAATCCCTGTGTATCGCATCCTTGTGAACCAGTATAGAAACTGTCTGCTGGTTCTCACTACAGCAATCATCTTTATACTCTCTGATCATCTTTCATCGGGTAAAAACTAAAGTTTGCCAACTGCAATGTTTGTACAGAAAGGCTCTTAATACACAATATAATCATTTATTTCATTACATGGATTGTATTGCAGAGCCAAATCCAACTACTAATCTAGTTGGAATCATTCAAACGGAGGAAATTCTGAGGCTCAGTTTACTTTGCTCAGAATGATCACAAAACTTCCTGAATCACGTCCACAACTTTTGTGTTCTAAACTCAGGATTCAGAATTGGGAAAATGAAACCTGTAGAGGGGTGGGTGCGTTGACCTGAGTTTGCTCCGCCCACCTTCGCAGCAATCTAAGAGTGTTAATTGGCTATGACAGGTGCACTGAGTTGCCAATCAAAAAACATGCCTCCAAATATGCATACATTTTATCACTATTAAAACCAACTGATTTAGAAGCTTTTCTGTGTAGATTCTCATTTATCCAGGTTGATTCCAGCAAATTAGTTTTTACTGTAAAGAAGCAGCCGACTACACTTGGTTTACCATTGAGCATTGAAGGCGTTTCACCTTTTCTCCAAAACGCCGCTTCAGTTCTGAAAGCAGTGCTAAGAGAACTGGTTTCCTGCTAAAAAACGTACTCACAAAAATCCCAAACCATTTCTTGGCCTTGGTTCTTTAAACCTAAAGAATAAAGGGGTCATGTCTTAAATGCTTTCTTCTCGGAAGCATATAAAGCAGCCGTTGCACTGCTGGGTTTCGAAGGTAGAAAGCCTTTTGTAGAAGAAATCCAACATATTTATTAAAAAAAGATTGTTTAATAGTCAATTTGTTGACCTTTTAACCTACTTTTTAAACACCTCCCGTATGCAAAGCTTTTGATGAATAGAAAAAAAAAGGTTTATACATTGAAAAGATCCTTGAAACCAGACTGTACATATGTCTACCTTTTGGTGTAAAATCAGGACTTTTAACATGGGAGTCAAAGGGAAACTGTTCCCTTCTGCAACCTGCCTCCAGCGGCTTTTTTTTTTGCGGAACTGCAACACTTGCTGGTTTGTATCAGAAATTCGGAACGGGAACACCATACACTTTTCTTTAGTGAATTTTTTAATTGCTGGGTTTGCATGTAAACCAATCTTGGCCGTCTACAACAAAAGCTTTTTTTTTTTAACATACTTTAACAAAAGAGCTTGAATCTTTTAAGCAGAGTGCGGTAGAATTGGTAGTGCCAAATGAAGGAATACCAAATAAAGGGTAACGTGACCACACCTAATGTCAGAAATGTATTTTTGTCAGGAGGATTGGGTGGTGGTGACACAGCATTGCAGCTTTACTGAACAATAAAATTTCAGGATTTCATGGTAACATTTTGAGGATGCCCTTTCTTTGAGCACCAGGCATCACTGCAGAGTAAAATCTTTTATCTGACATTCAAAACATATGTGCTTTAAGATAATATTTCCCCAGTGCTGCAAGATGTTTTCTTTTGTTGATATGTACTTTGATGCAGGAAGACATCCTTTCCAAATTTCATCGAAGGAGGTTGGAGAAAAAAGAAAAACCTGCACGAGTTACCTGTGTCTCACCTACTTCCCCATTACTTACCCTTGCGTGTTGTATGTGTTCACTATGACTTGGTGCAGGCAGCATGCCCGTAGATTATTTTCGCTCACCCAGCGGTCAGCGACGTTGGTATTTCATGCAGGCCACCTGTATGCCCCGTACAGGCTTGCCCATTTTTCACCCACCCCATATCCACCCTTAAGTACAGTTGTGACCACAGCATCAGATTTGATGACCAAATCAAGCTGAAACAGATTCATTTTAACAGCTGAACCTGTTCAAGTTAAATCCACAAGTTGACCATTTATTGACCAGATGATGTACGAGTTATAACATACTTTGGTCCAAAGCTCCCCAACCATCGTCCTCAAAATTTACCACCCTGCTTGTTTTTTGCTGTTTCTTCTTCACCTGCAGGTAACTTGCTGATCCAACAGTGCAAAGAGTTGAAAAGATTGGAAAAAAATTATGATGGAAGAGCTTGAGGATAGGAGCTGGCCAGTCCTGTTGTTGGATGTACTGATGATTCAAACTCCCCGCCAGTATGTTTGACCTTTAAAGTTTAGTTGGTGTAGCTAGCGCTACGTTCCATACCAGACAATGGTTTAGTTACCTTCACCCATAGTGGCTTGAATTAGTTGGTCAAAACCCTTTTTGGCACCAACATTCTCTATGATGTCAGTTGAGTGTGGTAAAAGCTTTGGCCAACAAAAAAAAATGTTTCCTCCACCTAAGTTGCAGCATGGAAGGGATCAGAACTCTTATTTTAGCATTTATTTTGCAAATAAAAAAGTTGGCCATTATGAAAGGTTGTACTGCCACCTAGTGTACTGGAGGAGGTATTACAATGACCCACTCAAACCTGGGTCATTGAGCTTTGCCATAACCCAAATAAATATGCCTAAAGTAAGCACACTGCTAAAGAAGGTGTTTTTAAAGCAGTTGTAGCTTTTTAACTGGTTTACTTTGACTTCAACACTCTGTAGACCTTTTCTTATAAGTATAATTGTCAGTTAACTGAAACTTTTGTCTAAACTTTAGTCAGTTTGGTCAAAATTTGGTCAGAGAACTAGACAAAGGTGATGCACGAGACCCCTTTCGTCTTCAAAAGCACACAGGAAACGGATGATTTGGTAAAACATTACACCTAGTAAGACTTTAAGAGCAAGAAGTTCTTTTACATTCAGCATGATATGAAAGTTGAAATCATAATAAACCAAAAGAAAAAAACAAAAGAGAAGCGGACATAAGATATGTGATGAGGATATCTTCATAGCAAGCAGACCAAAACAGAACTGCAAGAATGCCCTGAAATGCTCATCAATCTGCTCTGTTTTTTTTTTTTTATCTTTACATTTTCTGACCACACATATTGTACACAGTTTTATGTCCCCACATGAATACAACCCCCTCAGACTAATCCAGGCTTTAAGTGAAGAAGCTACAGTGCTGAGCCGCGCCCGTCATGAGGACTTCCGGCGTGGGCGGCGAACACTCCGACCTGGATGATCAGCGCTTCGACGTGAAAGTCTGAATCTGTAGGAGCAGGACGCACATGTGCAGAGAAATATATATAAAAAAAAAAGAAAAAAAAAAAAGGATTCGTATACGTCGAGACCTTAAATTGTATGTTGTGCTTCCTGGACTCCGAACATAAAACATTTATCATAAACCTTTAAACAGAGCATCTTTAACATTTACAAGTTATACATTTACCAAACTGGTTTACTTCTTATGCTTCCATCGGCTTTGATATTTCAGCGATGCAGAGGGAGACGACGAGAAGAGAAAAGAAGGTAAGTCATCTTTGACAAAATAAAAAAAAAAAAGACACAAGTCCTAAAACATTGTCAAAAACAATGAACAGAATTATTAATATTCTTTTGATCTCTTTTGTACAATACATTTTTTTAAAAACCGCGCCGGTTAACGTCTCTAGATCCGTCAGTCTTTACAGTTCGTGTAAAAGCAGAGAAACATTCTCGCTAGAGTAATAAAATATTAGGACTATTGTTATGAGCTTTTATTTTGTATTTTTTTTTGTCAGTCACATTGTTCCATATAAATGGTGGAGAGTTTTGGTGAGGAGCTCCACCCAGAAGACAAGCTCCTTAACAGCGTGACGTTTGGAAACGCTCGCCTGCAGGCCAGAGATGAGAGAAGAGGGTGTTTGTTTCGTGTAACTCCTCTTTAGTCAAAGCAACAGACCACCCGCCTCTAGTTTTCTCTCTTTATTTTATTTTTTTTAATGCTTCCCGACCTGTGCTCAGGGTCCAGCAGCACCAACGCAGATCCTCCCTCTGATAGATCGCCTTCCCGTCAGCACTTGTGGGGAGGAAAAACTAAACTAAAATAAAAAAAAAAAGGTAGAAAATAGCCCATCGGAGGAAACATGAAAAGCAATGTGTTGGATGTTGGTCCACAGCCCGGCTCACGGTTCTCTTTGAAGGCACTTTGTTTCATGGCAGAAAGTAAAGTGGCTTCTGCTCCACAGGCAGAACGGTGACCCGATGTTTGAGTCAGGCTCCACTAATTTGCTAAGAAGACCTTCCTGTGCTCCTCCTCCCGTCCTTTCCTCCTTCTGCCGCCATGCCGTCTCTGGCCACGTGGACTCGTGAGCACAGTGTTCAAAGATAGGCAGCTACAGGGGGTGGGGGGTAAGCAGAGGGAACTAAACGCTGCCAGAGTCCGTGTTTATCTACAGAACAGCACCAAGCAGACAAAGTAATGCCGACATGAGACGTGAGGCTGAGCTGAAGGGGAAAACAGCTGAGATCTGGTGCAAGGAAATGAAAAAAGACAGACTGAGGAGGGGGAACTTTATTCCTAAAATTTGACTGTGGTCCACCGCCATCCATAAGATGCTTCCACAGCTTCACAGGTGATTCTTGTGCTTTACAAAATCCTCCAGAGGTCCAGGCTCCTACTCAGCCCCTGGTCTTTGTGCTCCTTAACACATCCCAAGTTCTGCACGGAGGCGCCTCGTATCTCCAGAAGAGAAAAAAAAGTCAATTTTCCCCTTTTATTACTTTTCCTTCGTCCTTTAGAAAGTCCCCCGCCTCGTCTCCGTGGTCTGCGGTCCATCAGGACCCTGCTGCTTTCGGGATGCATGAATCTTTGGTGATTGGATGCCGAGGGTGGAGCTCACAGACAGAGGGTCCGAACATTCGCCTCTGAGATGACCAGGAGCCGCGTCACCTCTGACCCGGGAGGAGGCTCAGCGCCAGGGCGACGCACAGCAGCCATATATGGGCAGCGGGGCACGGCGCCTTGGCACTGATGTCTGAAACAATAAGGAAGACAAACACTTAAAAAAACCATTTCATTGGAATCAGTTTGAAGCAGCACTACCTTTTACACTGGAAACTTTTGGCAAGTTTTAAATTCTCTGCTAGTTTTCCATCAAAACCAATGAATTTTAGGAAAAATTCAATTTCCAGCACAGCAGCAACTTCATATTTAATAAACAAACAAAACTAATGACTTATTTAACAAATAGGCAAATAAACCTGTTCCCAGTTGGTTTTGAATGAAACACTTCATCATTTTGTTCACTTTAAATGACCAGTGATGTTAAAAGTTTGTTTGTTACCAAGTGAAATTAGTTATTGGTGATAAATACCAATAACTAATGGATACTGTTGATGCAGTAAAATAAACAACATCCTTGAACCCTGGGTTTAAACCTCAAAACTGTACAGGATAGCTCTGATTTTGCTCATTATTTTTGTTTCACCTGTAATGTTAGGTTGGGGGTGTGAATGACTGTAAGCTAGCGAGAGATCATGTAAACAGAGAGCTCTCAGAAATGGGAAGACAGAATGACACAGGAAATTGTCTAAAAACGGTACAATCCTAATTGTAAAGACCAGTGTAAACTCTTTGAAAATACATCAGATGACACGACCAGAGGGGGACTTTTTAAAGTGGTTCCTTTGAAAACTTTCAGTCAGGTTTTAGGTCTTGTTCCATCATGTTTATGTGAATTTCACTGGTTAGAAAAACCCACTTGAAGATGTTCAACAATGCTGCTGTTCGGGCGCCTGACTGCAGAAAACCACGGCTGAGCCTTTCCTGCTCCTCTTCTTAAAAGAAAAAGATGGGTAATGGCAATCTGTGCTGTGAAGTCGAGTGAGTTTTTTTCCTCCCGAGGAACACTGTCAATGTGGAGTCACCTCTGATAAGACCAGATGAGGTATTTCTTAATTTTCCTCTTAGCCAAAGTCATGTAAGATTCATCAAGTGAGATTGAGCTGCATAATTCATACCGGCCTGTCCTCAGCCGGCACGACCACTCCTTTCACTCCAAATGTATTCATGTTGTTGCTTTCAATCTTCAAAGTGCAGAAATGGAAAAGATTCGTCTTGCAGGTTCACTATCTGTGATTTTCTCTGGGTTATTTCCAAGCTCTGACATGAATAAATAAAATGGAAAACTCAAACTTGTTTATTTTTTTTCATAAGGAGAAGGCACACCTACGACTGGGAATGACCTTTCTGCACATTATTAAGGGGCAGATGTCCCCGTCAGAGACGTCTGTTTGTTCCTGAAGCACAATTACAGTCCTGCGCTCAGCCAGCAGCGTGCCCGCCGCTTATGCAATTACAGCCTTGTTGCCACGGCAACGCCGGTTCGAGCAGGGGTGCTGCCAGCAGTTGTAAAAATTTTTTTTTGCTTTGGTTCACGAGAAGGAGAGGCTGAAAACAGGTGTCAGGGGGGAAAGAAGGAGCAGTGGGGAGAAACTCACTGGGTGGAGGGTCTCGACACCCTCCTTCTTCCAGGGTGACGTCGTCTATGGCTATGTCTCCCTCAATTCCTGGACCTCGGATCCCTTCCAGAATGACCTGCAAGGAGAAAAGCAAGCCATTGATTCAGTCATATGGATGACCTCAAACATGTACAAGGTACAATTGAAACAACACTAAATGTCTGTTCATAGCTAAGGCCTTAGTCACATGGACCTGTACGAGAGTTGACCTGTACAGGTGCTGCAGGTCTAGAGCAGGGGTGTCAAACTCCAGGCCTTTGAGGGTCAGTGTCCTACGTGGTTTCCAACCAAATTGCCGTTGAAGCTCCTTATTGGCTAAACACACCTGATCCAGCAGCAGATCCAGATCAGAGCAGAAGGCTGGCCCTTGATGACTTGAGTTTGACCCCCCTGCTCTAATGGTTAGTAAGGTGCGCGACTGGCTCCGTACTGACCACATGTTAGAATGCTACACTTACAGGGTGTGCATGTGATACGTGTTTGTAGGATATCCACATAAATGACGCTGTTATTTTTTTGCCCATTTTTCACCTGCAGACCAATGGGGCAGCTGTGAATAAAGGTCTTAGTAAACATTATTATAATGAGTATAGCATGGTTTCATGATATAAACTATATGTAAAATGATTTTGTGCTAAGAAAATTTTTACAATTCTGTTATGGGAAACGTTGGCGCTTTTTTAAGACCGACATTCCCCTTTAAGATGTGCTGAGTCAGGATAAAAACAGGAACACGTCATAAACACTGACAGGTGAGAGGCCTCTTACCTGGAAGGATGATGTTGGATGGATGCTCACTTTGGCCTGCCTCCACCGGTCGCCTTGGTTACCACTCAGGGACCACACAGGAGCCTCAGAGGCCGTTAGCCCCTTTTGCTTCAGGAATGCATTCAGCGTTCCTGCAGGAAGCGCACAGGGAGGGTTTGAGAATGTACCGCACACAAACAGACGCTTGCTGCGCCTCTGCTCTTTCTCAGGTTTTTGTTCGCCCTTGAAAGTCTTTTTATCAAATTGATATACATAAATGTTGATGGACTCAAAGAAACCAAACTGCCTTGACTGTCTCTCAGGTTTTTGCTGACATCTGAGGTTTGAAGTGACGCCCAAAACAAAAACAAAAAAATCATCATCTAGTTTAACGGAAAAATCCTTGTTTTATAGAATCAAAACTTTTACACCACTTTTCCTTTTCATCTTTGTTAAATAACTCTTTACAAAATTTTTCCTCCAACAAGCCTAATGCTACATTCACATCAGTCTCTGAAATGGTAGCACACGCTAGCACACAATTCTGGTGTTCACGCGTCGCTACGCAAGTTTTTAAGTCCATTTTCGGGCTCTATGTACAAAATGTGCGGTGACTGAGAGTGTATCAAAAAGTTAAACAAGTTGAACTTTGACCGATCAGGGACTCAGATTTGGTTGTGACTTTGACAATTGATCATGGAGGTAAAATGAATCATTGTAGTTTGCGTACAGGCGGAATTCTATAAAACCAAGTCTTTCGAATATCGGAACACAGCTGTGAAAAAAAAAAAGGTTGGAGCAAGATTCCCCAGATTTGCGCCACTTCAACATTTCACACCAAACTTCCTCCAACTGTGAGTCCATGCGCTAGTATCGGCTAGCAACAGACCTGTTTTAACACCATATACTAAAATCGCGTTCAAAAACCCACTTTCAGGGCAGGTCAGCCCAGAATAAGTTTGAACCAGATGCCAGAACAACTTCCGCTTTCTCCTCCTGATGTTGAGGAGCGATCGCTCTACTCTGAGCTCCTACCAGGCCACAGAGCCCCTCATCCTATCTCACAGCCTCAGTCCAACAGGAGTACAAAGTTACCCAGCATTCTTGAACTCTCTAGGAGGGGTAATAGAAAAAGCTCCAACTAGGGACTCCATTGTTCTACTGGGAGACTTTAATGCTCAAATGGGAAACGACAACGATACCTAGAAGGGTGTTACTGGAAGGAATGGACTTCCTGATCTGAACTCTTGCAATGCTTTGTTATTGGACCTTTGTTCCAGTCACAATCTGCCCATCTTCTGATCTGTTGCAGAAGCGTTTAAAGTGATCTTTTAATCATAATTATGCTGTTTTTTAGGCAAAATCAAACAAACTGTCATTTTCTAGAACATAGTTCTCACAGAGCAGCAGTAGTTCATTAAAAAATTGCCTCTGAGTTATGGTTATGGATGGAACTGTTGGCTGCATTTCCCATCATCCATCTGTTTACACGCTCTCCTACAGCTTGCAGCCCCTCATACCTCAACCTACCATTAGCAGAGCAACAAAAATGGCGAGCAAACGTGGATCCATCCAGCCGTACAGTTTTGAGCCAGATGCAAACTCAGACGAGGAAAACGAAAGCATGAATTTTGGCAGTTACCAGTATTTCTTGTTTAGAATTGACATCATTTGATATATTTTTGGCAATAAAACTAACAAAAAAAGTGTTTGATTAGAACCCAGGCTCAGATCACGGTAGATCAAAATGTACTTTTTGTAAAGCAGAGATGATGCAGCCTTAGAGAGACGTTCGACAGAAGAGAATTTCAAAGGCTTTCAGGGGCTGCCAGAGCTGCTGTGGATCAAACCAACAGAGCAAAGTCCTCCAAACTACACAGCTTCAGAACCTCTTAGAACGAGAGTGTTTCATTAGCACCTCTTCAGTCACTATCTTTATGGAAGTAGCCCTGAAAGGAACCGCAGATAAGGAGATTCTCTATCAAAGCTCAGCTGGAACTCTTCGAGGGGCTCAGCAGGCAGACGGTCAGAACTAATGAACATTCGGAACATTGTTCTGTCTGTTTATCGGTCTTCATCTAGATTAAAACTGAAGAGGAAGAAACTGCTTCTCTCTTCATCATGCAGTCCTGCTCCCAAATGTCACTCCCTCGGAAAAAGACTGGAGGTGAGGTGAGAAGCCAGCTCCGTTTGCCACATTTCATATTTAGATATTCAGCAGAGTCAAAGCTGAGGCAAAGGTCACATTCAGCTAACTTAAATCAATACATTTATTAATCTGAGGCTTCATAAATTATTCCGGGGATCATAATAATCCGAATTAATAATGTGTAATGGCCAATTTAAATTTTCATTGAATGTTAAAATGTTCTTCGGGAACTGGTTTTCATCTCGGCTGAATTTCAATGAGAGGATCGCTGCAGCTTAATCCGTCTTTTTTCGAAAGAATTCGTTCAAAGAACGCAGAAGCAACAGCTCCAATTGGTGCAGCTCCAAAGTGACGGCCCCCGGACGTGCCGGCGGGCTCGTTTGTGAAGCTGTGAGATGATGACACTGACTGAAACCTCATTGTTCCTTCTCCTTATGATTCTCTTTTGCCATCCAGACTGTTAGATTTCTGTCGGCAGGAACGGCGACGCTCAGCTGCCGTGAAAGTCACGGGGATTTTAAAAGCTGCTCTAAGCCATCCATGTGAGGAGGAGATGGAAGCTCCGTTCAGATCCTCTCATCAGCTTTGTGTGTGTTTTTTTTTTTTTTTTTATTACCGTCTCCTTGGAGAGATGAGCTGCTACTCACAGCATGACCTGCAGCCTCATCCCTCGTTCAACTGCAGCCACTCAGCTTTCCTGCTGAGCTAACCTGCTTCCACCATCCTTGATCTCCCAGTGAAACTAGGTGGTTGTTTACAATTTGTGTAAAGACCGATGACTCTTCAGTTCATTCCCCATGAAGCCACCTAAAACAACAGCAATCAGATGTTGCTTTTTAATTTTAAAGAAAACTTTTTAAATAGTGACACACAAGAATATTTGTTTCTAATGGCATTGAAAATGTATTTACAGGAAGGGATGACAGACAGAGAAGTTAGACTTTACAACAGAAGAGCAACACAAGTCCAATATGTTCGGTTTTATGGGTAAAAGTTCCCAATGTGGAGTCTCTAAATACGAATGTAGACTGAACAAATCAAAGTGCAAAGGTACAATCGCACTGAACCCAATTTGCACATCAGGGGTGTCCAGTTTTTATGTAAAGTCATTGTACAGATGTGATCAGAGCTGTGAGAGTCAGGCAAGGTGGTCTGTCGGCAGAACAACATGGCGTGGCAGAAATTCTGATGCCCATGCATCAGATATTTCCAGAGCTCAAAATATCTGAACTTTGGCAAAAAAAGAAGGGTTGAACATTCTGTTTCTTATTTGTATCGAGACAATTAAAATAATAAAAAGATTCTCTAATTTTATTCTTATTTTTCCCTCCTTCGACTAATGTTGGACAGAAAGTCATCAAACTGGGCCGCAGAGAGACGGGAGTACTGCTGAAAGCGTCCGGCTGAAACCATTCAACAACAGCTCCTGCAGTAGATGGTGATTTGACTCGCAAATTGTGTTTGGTCTGACTGCAGCGTAAGATGTATTTGTCAGTAGACTTGGTAAGGAGAACAGCTTCAGCACAGACAAAAATGGATCACAAAATATTCCTGCTACTCTCCAAAGAACAGCCTACACTATAAAGCCTCTGGATGTACTTTGGTGGAGATGGTTCTATAAACAGAAACTGCAAACAGTAAACGTGCATCATCTCCAGTGACTTTCCTGCCTCCAAACTCTGGAGGATGTTCCTTGAGGCCGTGCTGGGTTTCATTTTTGGTTTTTCTTTGGGTTGTTTGTTCCTGGGTTTGAAAACAAAACAATGAAGCTTCAAAAGCTGAAAAAAAAAAATTCACTTGGATTTAAAGTCTTGAGCTGTGTTAGTTATTTCTACATAATTCAGACACATGCTCACAGTTGTTTTGAAGTCACAAAGTTCGCCACCCAAGCTGAGAAAAAAAAAAAGCGAATAAATCGGATAATCGATAAAAACTTGAATGATTAATTGATTGATTGATTTGGTTTAATTCAAGTTAGTCTCCTGAGGGCTCATCTTTCCAAGGAGAAGGTAATAAAAAAAAACACACAAAGCTAATGAAAAATACATTTAAATAAATTGCTTTTAACTGATAAAATGGATGGAATTTGGACATAACCTTGGACATTTCCCCAGATCGATTCAGGAAGTACCCTGCCTTCGCCCAACAGTAGCTGGGATAGGCTCCAGCAACCACAAGATCTTGAGAGGGATTAAGTGGGTTTAGCAGATGGATGGATGGACATTTTGTAAATTCACCACAAATTTCAGTCTTGGGGGAGGGTCAGGCTGACAACATTCCAGGGCAAAAAGATGTTGTCCCTCTCATCTTCCTGCTCCTCCACCCTTCCAGATGTGTAGTTGGGCCCCCCTTCATGAAAGCTTGAGGAATCCTCAACAACTTTCTGCCCCCAACAGCTGGAATAAATACGCTGAAAGGCCCAGCTGAGCCATGACACTTGTGTCTGATCTCATTGTCAGTCAGTACCCAGACTGTCACAATCCGGAGTGACTTATAACTAACCTGAGTTAGTATTGTAAGTAATGTAAAGTATTTTAGGTGCAGTACAGCAGTTTTCATTTGGGACTTTTCCATCTGTTTTCTGGAATTCTCTCATTAGGTTTCATTATTTAAGGCGGTCTCTTTTCCGCTCTCACCACAGACGCGTCCTCTGTTACTAGAAAACTAGAAGAGTGTAATTTAGTCCATTTGCTTTTTGTTATTATCTCCTTGAACAATCCAGACTTGTTTGGGTGATTCTTGCTCCTGGCCTTGCGCATTCACACATTTCCAATTTCTGTCATGACATTTTTACCACACCCTTTTGGTTTGTCTTGAGGTATAGTCACATGCATCTGTACGAGGGGGTTGACCCTTATGGCTGCTGAGGGTTTTTGGTTTGTCCGGGGTAGGAGCTACAGAGGAAAGGCCACATTTTAAGGAGAGCGTAGGTGTGTTTTGCAATTCCCATGATGCTTGTTAAAAATGGAAACTACAATTTCCGGACGTGTAGGAAGTATATTATGAAGTATTCTCAGGCTAACGTAAGATGTAAGGATGATGCTGTCGTGTGGCGCTCTTAAACTACACTCTTGTTGTTATTAAAGCCTTAATCACAACTGCCCTTATGGCTAAATATGCGATGTCTGTGGGTAATAAATGGGCAAACCCGTACAGGGTGTGCACGGAGCACACCAAAGTTATGGGTCACTTGGACATTGGGACTTTGGGGGGGTGGTGGAAAAAATGAAATTTGTATGACATGCCTGCACCTCACCTAGTCCACCCTTGTACTTGTGTGTTGCACACGTGTTTATTACAACTTGCTACCTGTAGCATGCTCCTAGTAAAAAAAGTGGTCTACCACCTTGCTATTTCACATGGGCTCGGGGTACATATATTTACCCCGGGTTACAGGTTTATCAATTTTTCACCCACAGACATCCCATATCCATTCATGAAGGCAGTTGTGACTAAGCCATTAACAACTATTACTTCCAAGGCTAATTTTCTTCTGTCTCCTCACCACCTAACAACGTAGCATGACAGAAACATTTTTCAGCAGACTCCTGGCTGGCTTGATTTAAAAGCTGTTTTGTGGCAATCCAACGCGACATTGACTTCCATCCATGAAGCTGTCCTCCATTGGACATTGGAAAAACAACAAAAAGCCAACCAGCACTGGAGCGTGTTGATAACAGATTTTGCTTTGATAAGTCCAAACCTCACCAGAGTTCTGTCAAAGCAGCCAGATGCTGCTTTGGTGCCAGATGCTGTGATTCTTCAGTATTTTTTTATCGCGATCCCACAAGAAAAGGATGATGGGACGTTAACCCCAGAGAGCTCACCATCAGCAGAGCAAATGCACAAACTCCAACAAAGCGCGCGCTCTCGAACACCTGGCTGAAGGAGGACACTACAGAGAGACGCTTTGCTATCTCTACACGAGCCAGGAGGCGGTTATCTGCATTCAGCGCAAAAGGTTCAAGATGTGAGTGTGTGCACTTTGAGAGGCTCTGTTGACAAAAAAGTGATATGCTTTGCTTGGGAAAGTCAGCCACGTAATTTTACCATCAAAGAACACATCTGCAGGCTGCAAACGGTGGAACTGTGGAAAATGACTAACAGGCTGCTGCTTTCAGGGAAAAAGTGCTGCTCTTTCTGCATTGTATTTCCTCGAGAGTAACAGAACAAACTCTTTAGTTGAACATAAATGGCGTAAACAGAAATTTTGTGTCATTTCTGGAAAAGCACTGAGGAAAAAGACTAAAAATTCAGTTTTTTTTTGTTTCCACTTGTAAGTCAAATTTCAAAGTAAAAGTTTTTGATTTCTCAGAAAAAAAGTATTTTTACTTAAAAAACTTTCACTTTTACCTTAGAAATCCATCTTTTTTCCCCCACTGAATTTAAACTTTGATTCAGGACTTCTGAGTCTTTAATACAGGAAGACAAAAATAAATAGTCAGGTATTTACTGAATTAAAATAAGTGATAGTTGTTAGATGTATTTATTTATCATGATAAATGTATTTCTTACATGTTAGGCATCATATTTCATGAAAAAATGTTTTGCATTGTGTCAGAAATGTTTGTTTTGCACATTTTGAATATTAAATCAAAATAACCAACAACAACGTGATTTGTACTGTACTGTACTGTATATGAGAACTGGCCGAGTTGAAACCTTTTTTAACACAATATCATTTTTTTATGATAAATTCTCTACCGTGCAAGTTATTCAAGTTATAAACTGGCCAATCAGATGTCTCAATAAAGTGTTGTATGTGGTCTCATGTTTGAAATGTTTGACAGAGACCCAACAGGTGTGGACTTCCAACAAGCTCACTCCTGATTGGCGATAGTGGTTGCCATAGAAATTTTTTTTGTAACAAATTGACATGGCATGGTCGCCACCATTGCAAATGGCCACCATTTTGGATTTCTTTATCATGGCTAACGTGCTTTTATAAAAGGGGATCCTAAGGTACATCAATGCCAAATTTACCTAACTGCCTCCTTTATGTCGCAGAGAAATGGCAACTCAATTGACTTCATTTGGTTTAAGTCAGAAGTTATCCACTTTCTATGGGTGACATCACACTCGCTTGGTCCGGTTCTCTTATACAATCAATGATCAGGACAAGTCTCTGCTGAGTGAGGGGTCCGGGTCTCACCTATGTGTTTTCCATACATGTGGTAGAAGAAGCTGAAGCAGTAGGCAGGTGGGTTGGTGATGCCGTAAGGGTTTTTAGGTGCTACATTGAAGAAAGGACTGATGAGGCGCGCTTGGTCCCCCTCCTTACGTGGCCGTGATGTCTCGATGTACATGTAGAAACCTAAACCAAAACAAACAACGTATGAGGACAGCTCAAATGTAAGCATGTTCGGATGTAACAAAATCAATTCCTCTTTGATTATCTAACATTTTTGATCATTCGGGGTAAGAAAATTGACTTTTTAATAGGACTTGGAGGAAAGATTGAAAGCTCTCAGGCTAGATATGTTCTGTTTTGACACTTAAGAGGAGAAATTCAGGTGAAAAGTGAAGAAAAAAATGCTGAATTGAAGGTTTGAGGCTACATTTCTTCTTGGTTGTGGTAAACACTAAGCTAGTGTGATATAAATGAAAGCATCCATATCAGAGACACAGATCAAGGATTTTTCTTCAGCTGCCCTTTCAGGAACAGCCAGAGGCAAATTAGAGCAATAAGACGGAGGGGGGTGTTGTTTCAATTTACGCTTTCCGGGCTCGACAGCGATGCTGCTGCAGTTGTGAAGACGGTCCTCTGGAGCCGAGCGGTTCTGTTCTGCTGTGTTCTCCAGCAGCTGCAGCCCCCCCCCAAGTCACATGACAAAGGCCCCTGTGCTCCATCCCGTATCAGATCGTTGTATGTGGGGAGGAACGGGGCCGGTAATGACACGCTGGACGTTTTGCAACCATTAGGTGATTAAAGTCGATGCATTATTTACCGTTTCAGCTGCCGCTGACGCCACAGTCGCATTTATATTCCATGACTTCAAACTCCCATCACAGAAACACAGAGACGGGCTTGATGGAATCACTCATGGCTTATGATTTTTTTAAAATGTCAGAAAAGACCATAAAAAGATAATAAAAAATATCTACTCAGATAATTAACAGCTTTACTAAAGGAAGACTGAAACGAACATTTCTAAATAAAACTTTTTGATCCAATGTTTGGCTCTGCAATCACAAAGCTGTATTGTATCTGAAGTGAGTTGTGATTTCTCTCAGCCTCACAATCATTAAACATTAGATTCTGCTCGTGTTCACAGCTGAAACGCAGCTTCACAGAGACTGGATAAGAAATGCGAAATTAAAGTGAAGCTCAGTTTGTAAAAACGCCTCTCGTGATGTAAACCAGTGGAGCATGATGGGAAACTAAACTGCTTGTTGACTTGGAGGAGATCCTGCTTTTTTCGGGCTGCTTTCTCACCCTGCTTGGAGCCGGTGCGGTCGGCGCTGGGGCCCGTGTTGGGCGTGTACTTGGTGTCGCGGGTGGCGGCGCTGTGTTGCGTCCAGTCAAAGTCGTCGTTCTTGTCCTGGGTGAACATGCAGATGGCCTCCTCCTCGAAGCTGCAGTGGAACTCCCCTGGAGAGGAGCAGAGGAGAAGCAGGCTTGATCTTTCAGAGGAGCCCCAAACGCCAGGAAAGGATAAAAAATCAAACATGGCAGGAAGCTGCGGCAGTGGAAGTGTGTTTGTGTGTCTCAGGAGTTTACACAACTCACTATTTCCTACTTACATCATGCAATCTGCTGTAAACAGATTCTAAATGAAGATGTGACCTTCTTCTGACTGTACTAGAGAATGCTGCTAAGTGCTTTTCTCCTGACGATGACACTTTCAGGTGAGTGTGTCATTTTGTGTGTGAACTGAACCCTGAAAACCTTCAAGGTTTTGGAGGCGGTCTGTGAGCTGATCGTGACTTTCAGAGCCTCCTCTTGAACCGGAGCAGCTGATTGTCCTTGGATGTAGCAGGAAAGCCTTGTACTTGTACTTTTCAGTGTAATCAGTGTGTACAATTGACAGTGCGTCCCTCCTCCTGCATCACCTCCACCCCCCTCGTTTTCACGTCAGGTTTTTAGAAAACGCAGCAGCGTGGAAGGAGACAATGAGGAGGGAATCAAGAGGTTTGGCTTCGAAAACCTCAATTTAATAATCCATGAAACCAACAGATCTCCTCCTTTGCTCCCAGAGCTCCATTCACATTCCAGAATCATGAATATTCACTGATTTATTCAAACGTAGCTGGGAGCGCTTTGGCAGCGGTGACCTTGAGAAGGCCGACCTTTGCAGGTAAGGGAGGTAACTCCCACTAAAGGTGGAGAGTGGGTGGATGGAGAGGGAGCAGCAGCTCCTACAACCCCCCCCACCCCCCTGGCGCACTACATTTCTCCTCACAAAACACGCCGGCTTTTGTGGGCTAAACCAAATATTTGTGCCTTCTGCGCGATGAGCATTTGGAGGATTGATGAGGAGGAGGAGGCGTGGAGATGCGATTGTCTTCCTGCAGGGATTTAGATAATGATGCGGGTGATTATGATGTTTGTTATGATGTTTGCAATGTTTACACTGACAAAAAAATAAAATAAGACAAACTAGAGTTCAGGTGTCTGTGCAGCAGATCTGCACAACATCATTAGAGATGGATTTTGTTGCTACATTGAAAACCATCATGGATGAGGTGATGAAAACTACAAAGATTCAGTTTCATGCATGAGCAATGTCTCCAGGTGGAATTGTGTGAGCGTACACCAGAGATGATGTGCAGAGACTCCAGCCTCAGGTTTCTTAGGGAAATGTTGTAACCCTTTAGAAACAGGACTGAATTAAAGACCCGCTCTGATGAAAATGGTATATGTTTTTAACATGTTCTTGTGACATTTTCCTCACGATGAAGGACATATATAAAGAAAATGCTGCTCAAAATTGCATTTCTGTGATTTGGGTTGCACTGCTGATGGTCAGTTGGGGATGTGAGGGGCTGTAAGCCAGAGGGAGAAAGTGTAAACTGATGGCTTACTGTTTTGGGTGACAGGAAGGGGGGTCGGAGCGGCACAGTGCCAACAGTTCTGCCCACAACTCAGAGCTAATTTCTAATGAACTCCTGCTGCTCTGCAGAAAATCTGTCCTAGAAAATGACACTGATTATTTGGTTTTAGCTAAAAACGGCGATTAATTAATTAATTGTGCTGAATTTTCTTCAGAAATGTCCTCCACCATCAGAAAAATGCCACAAGAACATGTGAAAAACACCGTTTTCATCATAGTGGGTCTTTCAGTGATTTTTCCGTCTCCTTTTAAAAACCCAGATCAACAAAAGTCAAACATTTGACCTTTTTAGGAGAATCATAGACACTCAAACTGTTTTCATTCTCAATGTCAGCAGTAGAGAACATCGACTAAACTTGATGATTTGTCTCGTTGATCAAAATGTTTGGACTTCCCGTTTCTTCAGGGGGGCTCTCTGAGTCCCCCGGGCCTGTTGTACTCGCTGTCTTGCGGTGCGGCTCCTCTTTTATATTCAGGAGCCACTTCGAACCTCCTGGTAAACACAGACTCCAGCTTATCTCGGCGTGAGCAGACTTTTACCGGCATGCTCGATGGAAGACGGATGAATGGTGAGCTTATGTGTGTGACAGTAAATTTGTATTTGCTGTGGGGGGCTGGTCTGGATGGAAATGTTTGTGTGGACGTTTGAATATACGGAGGAGCCCGGTGTGGCTTTTGGTTGAAGTCTTTTCTCAGACTCGTCAGCTGTGAGCATCTCAAGTGCACGGAAATACAACAGTTGGCCTCCTCCTGCCCACTCTGTCTGCATCTTAACTCCAGCTGTCACAAACAAACGCAGACTGCAGTGGCGGGGTGGAAGGTGCGTTTGGTACGGGTGGAGCCTCTCTCCTCTGCAGAGAGGCTCTCCACCCAGCGGGCTCTGGCAGATTGAGGTACTTACTCAGGTGAGGGTTGATGGGAGCTGTGGAAAGAGAAACGGCAGAGACGAAGGTTAGTGCAGTCAAAACAATGAAAACGCAGCAGAAACCACACACAGAGGCCGTCCATCCCAATGTCCTTTCATCTTGCTGACATTTCACAGACAAAAACACTCTACAAAACTTGTTTATGTCGCGCAAAACTTGGAAAATGTCTACGTTAGTGTCGGCTAACGGGGGGAAGAGGGGGCGCAGTCCTCCCCGGCCTGTTACTTCAGCTTTAGAAAGAGCTTCCTGATCACATTAACCGGTTCTGCTCATCATTACTGCCATTTAACCGCCACTGCTAATGTTCCCATCCAAGGTGACTTCCATTAAGGAAGCCATTTTTTTACTTTCTAACCCATCCACTCTCTGCAAATAAATCCTCAAAGAAAATGATCCCAGGCTTTGTGCTCATCACATCCTCTCGGTTTCAGGTCCAGATTTGCCAGATAACAGCTCCATACTTCAAAAGACCTCGTTCGCATTCTTTGGGTTCATTTCCTGCCGTATTGACTGTTTTCAGAGGCTGCGGCCCGTCCCCAAAAAGGTCAAGGGTAGCGCTGCGAGTTACAAAGCGGCAGTTAGCGCCGGCCCCATGCTTTGGGGGAGTAAATAGCATTTAACCTGCCAAGAAGATTCATGAGCGTTTTCGTGATCGATTGCTGGCCAACTGAATGGATTAGATGCAACAAACCCACCTAACTGCATGATTTATGAAACCTTCCTGCTCGGTGGGGGGAGTGGGGATTTTAATGCAGTCAATTAAAGGCGGTAAGATCGTTCCCGTAAAGGAAAACAAGCCCTGATGCTGCTGATGGAATTGGTCTTTTAAAAGCTGAAGCTCAGGAGTTATTCTCTGTCTGCTGTTGTGCTGATGAGCAGAGGAAACGCCCTGGAATGCCCCTCAGGTGGGACCCGGTGCCTGCTACATGTGCCAAATTCATTGCTGGTAATCTGCAGTTTTTTTTCATAGCAACCATTTTATTTTTTATACGCCTGAGGGTGACAAACTGCTCCATGTCATTTTTGGAAAAATCGCCAAAATTAAACTTTTGGATTTCCTTGGCAACAGAGATTTTTGTTAGCCACGTCCACGTTCCTGATCTGTTCTAGTATGTCATGATGTTTCATGTTTTTACAACATTCTCGTGTACAATGTGCAAGCTAAAGGGAAACGCCACTTTCGGAAGTTCAAAATCTGTAAAAAAAAAATTTCCGTCAGTAGCTTCCCAATGATGCTCGAGGAGTTAGGAGGCAACAGATCAAAATTCTTGCTATAAACTTGTTTTTTTTTTTTATTTAAGATGGCAGCCTCTTCCTGAGATCAAAGGTTACATTTGAGGTTTATGTGAAATTTTGCAAACGTTTCTTCTACATAAGTTTTTTTTCCTCATTGAGAGAGAATCACAGTAGACCTTGTGACCGTCCCATAATCATTTCTAAACGTTCTTTAGATATTTAAGGCACACACGTATGTTGGTTTCTTTGGTGAATTTTAAAACGGTTTTTGAGGCTGAAAGGAAATTTTGGCCCCTTTCACTTTTTTTTAATCCGCTCCTGATTCACCACGATTTGAATAAAAAACACGGTTTAAACGTAATTTTTATTACATATGTCCTCCATCGCCTGAAATCTGCTACAAGAACATGTTAAAAACGCCATTTCCATTGGAGTGGATCTTTAATGATGGTCTGCCGCCGCCGCTCTCCTTTCACATCTAACCAAACGCCATGCAGCAGCACAAAACCACAGCGAGGCAGGAAATCATTTCGCCTTCTGCAGCCAAAATGTTTCAAATGACAACTTCCAGCCTGGAGCTTCAGAAAAGAAAACTTTTCTTTCCACTGGCCTATTTTCTTCCTCATTCTTCATTTTCTTTTTTCTCTTCTCTCTCTAGCAGCTCTCCTCATCCCTCCTGCGCCTCCTCCTCCCTTCTCTGCTCTCCTTCCTCCAGGCCTGCAATCGTGAATGCACACTTTGTTGTTATATTTCTTACCTGCAGCTTCTCCCGGCTGACTCACCCAACCCTAATCCAGATGAATGTGTCTGCCCGGACTATAGCTCCCCACCCACCCCGAGGAGGGGATCTGAGCCCCGTTCTGCTGCTTGCATGAGCAGGAGCAGATGAATGCACCCAAAGTATAGATGAAGAGATGGATTGAGCTGGAGTCTCCATCCACTATCTTCACCTGCTCAGTTTTCCATGAGGTAACGATGCAGCCCTTTGTAATGAACGCACAAAAACGTCCAGAAAAGTGACAATCTGTTGCTCCTACACACTAAATCCACTCAATCTGTTTTTGTTTTACCTAATGTTGAAGCAATTTAGACACTTTTTATTGTATTTCTGGTATTTTTATTTTTCATATTTCAGATTCTTAGATCTGATGGAGAGGGATTCAGCTGGAAGAATTGTGTGACATCACCGATAAATACAACTGGTTTACCATATTTTTCACACTATAGGACACACCCAACTATAAGGCGCCGTAAGTGAGACAAGACTTCCTGAACTGTGTTCACACTATCTGTAGAACTTGTTTGCAATGCGTAAAAAAAACGGATTGGTGCCGCTAAAACAAACGTTAAACGTTTCTGTGATTACACAAACCTCCAACCTTGCTAGTAGGACATAAAAACTAAAACGGCGCTTCACGTTAGCTGTGTCAGCGTATTTACAATACCTGTAACTCCAAACCTTGTTCGCAGCTCAAAAAAACAATAAACATTTTGACCAAAAACTGTATATATATAGAGAGAAATAAGTATCATTCCGATTTGTGCGTTTGTAATCCTTGATTTGTACAGTAAGTCATAAAATACATAACTTCATGCACAAATCTTAAAAAAATATTCACTAATCACTTGTTACGCAAACACAAAACCGCATGTATGCATTTATATTTCTGAAAATGTTTCAACATCAGTAAACATAACCGGAAACAATCCATATATAAGGAGCTCCGGATTTTTAAAAAAATAAGGTTTTTAAGTGCGAAAAATACGACATTTCCATCTCCAATGAAATGAAGTCAGTTCAGACACCATTTTTTTGTAATACAAAACTGTTGGTCAGTAGGGATTTGTCCGAGTTGTTCAAGTGATCTTGATTGAAGTCCATATTTCAACCACTTGAAAGCGAGCTACTTAAAACCCGTTAATCAAACGCTGCAAATGTTTGACGCGAGACCACATGTTGCTTTTGACGGGAAAATATACAGAAAAATGTGTCATAAAAAAAACAGGATTTACAAGAACATGTTAAAAAAAACGAAGCAGGTACTTCCTGTTTAGAGCGCCATGGGGGAGTTTCCACATTAACAACGGAGAAGCCGCTTTGAGCTGCATTGACTTTTTGACTTTACGTTTCCCAAATAAATAAACATTTTTTATGTTTTCTTTCCCAAAAAACAAATGACTCATCAACAAAAGCTCAATTGGTAAATCAGGTTCATTTTTTTAGTAATATTGTACGTCATTAAAAAGGGCTAAAACAGAACTTCTCTCTATTGTTTTTTTAGTTGAAGTAATCCTTACTTTCCGATAAACTGGAATGGTGAAATAATCTGCATGCATACTCATGAGTTCGTCTCTGTTTGAGGAGGTTATTGTACCATCACCTGATATTTTATGGTCTTTGAGCATTGGTGCTTTGGAGCAGTGTCTTTAGTTCAGGTTGCAGGTTTGATCCCAGGTTTGGCCACAGTGGGGACGTTTCTCCAAAAAGGAAACTGCTGTAAATCTTCAGCCAAAAGACGTTAGGCATGTTTCTAACTCTAATGTAATCCTATTACGTTACTTCATTAAATTAGTATTTTGTCTACTCACATGACTTGAAAAAGTTTCGTTTTGACTCAGATTATGCACATTTTTGTGCAGATTGTTGTAAAGCCATAAGCTAACCAGTTTGCGAAGCGGAAATAATTAGAATTTTCAGCGGATCTCCTCTGATCAGGCTTGTTGAAAGCGGATCGCCTTTGTTCTGCTGTAGAAACTCTTGTCTTGTTGACTCTTGTTCCCCACAGCAATAAGCTTGACTCTCTGCCGGCTCCCGTTCAAGGGTCTAACTTCAATCTAACGTTGGCTCAAAGGTGTTGCTGTGTGGAGGTAAAAGCTCTGCCTTTATCCCAGCAGGAATCAATGCTCATTGACTTCACAACGACGAGGCAGCAGAGCCTCACGTGCAGCAAAAGCCTGACCCCGTTCTTTCCCTGACCTCCTGTGATCTATGGAAATCAACCATCTGACGGGTAAAGCAGGTCCAGATAGGTGCCTTCAACCCATCAGATGGAATAACGCGAGCGTGCGAGAATGTAATTCCAAAAAGCTGCCCGTGTTCGTGAGTGGAATAACAAGAGCCAGAGCCTCCTCTTGTCCTTCAGTGAAGGGGTGTTGTGGAGATACAGTATGCTGCACGGAGCCTGCGGTCAGTCACACACAGATGGACACGCCAAGCTTAGCCTAGGCAGCCAGTCTGACTGCATGCCAGTTTTTCTGCTCTTACATCAGCCGGCAAGAGACAGACTGATGCAAGCTCAGGGGCTCCTAATGGACTCCCACACACATCCGGTTCACTTTAAACAAGCCGTCTTATGCTATTTAGATGCCAAGTTATTGTAATCATGTTTCTATACACAAAATTATTTGTAGGTTTCTACAACAAAACATTAGGGCAGAAGAAGAAAAAGAACTGATACATGAGAATAAAATTGTAAAATCATGTAGAAAGAAGTGGAAATTTTGCGGGAATTAAGTCATAAAGTGAAAAAAAATAAAATGTTTTAAAGAATTACAGTCGTGCAATTATTAGAAAAAAGTCAACATTTCACAAGACTAAAGTAATAAAATGAAGTCCGGTTTAGGGCTGTACGTTCAAATGCCTGGCATTTGAGCGCAACAGTTGAGCTTTGACCAGTCAGGAACTGGGATTTGGCAGTGGTGTTTAGGTAGCGTCCTTTTCAAAACACGGAAGTGCCAACCGTGTAGTTTATCATGAAAGAGAAATTATTAAATTGTGGTTTGAGCCCTGTCGGAGTTATGTGACTCCAAATTCTTGATATCGGAATTGAGCTGTGGAAGAAGCAGCCTGGAGCAAGATTTGTGGTATTTGCTCCACTTTGACGATTTGCACCAAGCCTGATCCAACTGTGAGTACATGTGCTAGTATCGGGAAGCAACAGTCCAGTGTGAACACTATCTGCTAAAATTGCATTTAAAAACCACATTCAATGCATATTTGACCGCACCACACATGCACGGAGTGTACGCTTCATAATGTAGTTGCAGACAGTAGTAAACTAAAGCCAATGAAGTTTTCAATATGCAAAGAGCTAAGCTAGCTCTGTTTGCTGCAAAGGCAGCCGTAACGCACAAATATTCAAAGCTTTTTCAGCAGATTCCTGGTGCAAAACTAAAAATGTAACCTTTAAATATTTCAAATGTTACTGCAGGATCATGTAGGTGTGCTTTCAAGACAAAACTAGAACACAAAAAAGTATTATGTCATCTGAGATGTATGTTCTTGTTAGCTCTCGAGGAGATTCTTCTCCACTAATGTCAAGCTGAGCCACAGACGCGTGAATCGATAAAGTTGAGTTGACCCAATAGGACAAACAAAGGCGATGAGGTGCAGACTGCGAGTTCTGTTCAAGTTAGCATTAAAAAAAAAGGAGGCGGAAGTGCATGTGTCAGAAGCGGAAAAAAAAAATCACAAATTACCCTGTTATACTGGGGGTCAAAGAAATACTTGCAAGTTGTTCCACCAAAAAAGATAAGAAAGGTCTTCAATGGTCTTCTGGAGTGTTCTAGCCAGTCTCTGTCAAATAAAGAATCTGTGGAGGAAGTTGAATGTCCTTGATGAGCCGTGACAGCCCCAAAACATCACAGCTCATGACAAGACCTGCATGGATGAATGGACCAAATTAGCCGCTAAATTGTATTGCAAATGTCTAAACCGGTGCTGGATCAACGAGATCATCTCAAAAAGCAGGAAACCGTGTTGAATGTCAAACTTACAGGAGAAATGTTTGAGTGAATGCTCCTTTGAGGTTCATGTAGAAAGAAACAAGAAACAACAGCAACTGTGTGAACTAAATGTATTTATTTTGAATCTTTTAACACCAGAGCTTTAGGTCCAGTGTTGACATTCTGTTAGTGTTAATGTTGGTTAGGAGTTATCAGGGTCGAGGCCCCTTATAACAGAATTTAATGCACCGTACTACAACATTTATTGTCTTTTTAAGGCCACAACGTACAGAAGATTTTCCTAAAGGCCGGTTTATACTTCCAAGCGATTAGTAATCGTTGGCGCCATGGTAAAACTTACTGAACAAGTTAAAGTAAATACCAAACTTCAAACAGAAACTGAGAGAGGCAGAGAGAGCAGACAACTAGATAGAAAAAAAGCAAGTTACTGGAATGATATGTCTTATATTTCATATCTTGCAGCACTCCAAAATGCAATTGCCCCATTTTTAAAAAATATTTTCCCCTTTGTATTGTCTGCCTCTGTTTAGTGGATGAACACACCACTTCCTCCTCTGCTTTTCATGTAACTGCACGTTCACACACGCATGCAAGTGAGTAAGAAAGATGTTCTTCACATTAAAAATCAACGGTGGAAACGATTGCGTCGCCTGAAAAGTATAAACACCGATCAGAAGTCCATCGCAGTTATCGCGGAGAGTCGCAAGCAAAACCAGCCAACATTAGTATGAACTAGAACACGCAATTCTGGATACGACTGATGCGATGATCGATGCTTACAAGTACAAATAGGGCTTTAGACTCCTCACTTCAAAATGTATGGTCGTTTACAATCTCCATATAGAATTATGGTCTTTTGAGGCCCCTTGACACAGAATTTAAGGTCTTTGAAAGATTTTTTCCCCATTCATTTAAGCTTTTTAATATTTAGTCTGTGACGTTGTTAAAGAGAAAAATAACTCTTGACTTGACTGTAAACCCTTCACTCAAACCCCTTTCATTTGGATATAATTGTAGTTAAAACCTACAAACAGACCAAAACAGCTGTTAAATTATGGAAAATGTTGTGTCCTTTTTCTACTTTTAGAATCTCTGAAGCAACTTTTATCCTTCACAAACCCCAAATGTTTCATCTTCTTTATAAATTGGACATTTTAAATATTTCAAAATGATAGTATAAAAAATAAAAGAAAAGAAATTACAATAGATAAATCATAGAAATATGGAATTTTGATGGTAATCAGTCGTGAATAAGTCAAAGATTACCAAGAAAATTGACTTGATTGCGTTAGTTATTTTCATGCAGCACTAAACACTTTTTCTAGACGCCTTTGTAGAAAAAAAGGCCCCAATTATTGATGTTCAAACCACATTTTTGATCTGACTTTCAGTTTTATATAAAACTACACTCTCTGAATGCCTGAACTTCACTTAAAAAATTGAAATACTTGTCATGCTTGCTGTGATCTACCACCATCAACCTCAGTTCTAATGCTGCTTAACTGAGCTGTGTGAATGCTGTCTCTAAGGAAAAAGAAGCAAAGTCTTAATGTTTCACTGCTGTGGAACAAAGATGGTTTGTTAGCAAGATGAATGCTCGCTACTCCGCAATTGACACAACCAACAAAATAGAGTCATGGAACCAAAGTTCAGGAAAGAGTGGCGCGTCTTTACTTAGATACTATCTTTGATTTGGTAAATTATGTAATAAAAAAAAACATTCTAAAACATCCCGACATCTGTGAAATCTACAGAACACTGTTTTATAAAAAGAGATTATTAATGTGTGACGAAGTAATCCATCCATCCATCCATCCATCCATCCATCCATCCATCCATCCATCCATCCATCCATCCATCCATCCATCCATCTTCTGAACCCACTTATCAGAGTGAATACATGTTGAGAAATAATTTTATTTTGAATGAAAGAAATAGTTTGTTTGATGATACACATTTAGTGATTAGAGTTAATGTTGGATATTTCTTGCCTGGACAAAAAAAGGTCAACTTTTCCTTTAAAATGATGCTTTGTTTCACTAAAAATGACATGGAGCATGTATACCGTTTTCCTCCGCTGGTTAGTCCCTTTACACCAGCTGCAGCAACGCGAGGTCAGTGCAGGCTTGGTAGCTGTTACCACGACAACACATTGGATTTCAAAAGCCTTGTTTCCACTTAGTGGTACAGTAAGAAGTGGTACGGTACGGTTTAGTTCATTCTGGCAAGCGTTTCCATTCAGTTAAGCCTTGCTTCCAATGAGCGGTTTGTTTTCACGGCTCATGCGTGGTGTAGACCACTTCTGTTTTTGCGTCATTGTAGTGCAACGACTAGAAAAGCAACAACGGTGGTCATCCAGCTGCTCGACTTTTTATTTCTTCACTTCTGGTACATTGTGTATAACCGGAATATAATGTTGTTTGAAAGGAGGCGGTTAAGATGAATACCTCAGAAAAGAGGAAAAACCTTTACCTTATGAGTGTTAGCTTATGAGCGCTATATTGGTGCTTTCTATAAATTGTCATCACTTTCTGCCAATCAACGGGTAGCTACAGCGGCTCTGTCCCAACCACTCCGTTCCACTTTTCTATGGACCTAAAACCGATGGGGGTCCCTAAGAAATACGGTTTGGTACTGTTTAATGGGCTCCTTTTTCAATGGAAATGCTCAAAATACTGGATCGTACCGGACCGGACCGCTCAGTGAAAACAAGGCTATATAGTAGGAAAAACAAACATAAAAAATACCAAATTAAAGTACTAAAAATTAATATAGTGTTTATTTCTTTCGGTGACCATGATATAAGCAGGATAAAGCCCAATGAAGGGACCATCATCACAAATTAATGTACATCAAGCAGAAGACGGTTCATCTTTAATTTCTGAGAATGGACCCCTTGTTAGGCATTATCCCTAACTTATGCTATGATACATGTTTTTGGACTATGGAGGAAACTGGCGTGCCCAGAAAGGACCTTGCCTGGAATCAAAGCAGAGTCTATTCAATAGTGACACTACACTACCTTTCAGTCTTTCGCCCATCTCTTGCCCCTGTACCATTAGAGTTTTTCTCACTTCTTGTTTAGATTGTTGCAACTTCCTTCACTTTGGCTTCACTCATAAACGTTTCCATAAACTTTAGTTGGTCCAAAAATCAGAGATTCTTTTCATCACCAGAAACCCTTCCATTTCCTCCCTTATTTGACTTACAAATTAGTTCAAATTCAAAATTCTCTGCTTAATTTCAAAGCCATTCACAACTTCGCTCCTCCATATCCTTTGGACCTCCTCCGCATTTCTATCTCCCATTCTCTTAGATATTCTTCCTTTATTTACTAATGCTTGCCAAACCACCACAGACTCTGGAACTCTGACCTCAGATATATAACTTCTCTGACTCTTTTCATACTCTCACTAAACATTTAACTGTTGGAACTTTGTGTTCAATCTAAAAACACAACAGTGTCTCATTTTAATCTTTGTCATGGTTAGTTTTACTTAAATGTTATGTTATGTATTTATTTATTTGTAATACTGTTCGGTGCCCTTTAGTTCTAGTTCAAATGTCTGTGTAAAGATGAGTTGAATCAAAAGATGAATTGATTGCAAAAATGTCAAGCGTCGTCTCCTTCTTCCTGAGATGTAAATGACTTTAGTGAGTCATGTGACCCTTTAAAGTCGTTGTAACAGAGAAAGCACCGACATCCGGCCTTGCCTCCAGCCTCCAGCTCAGGATGCAGCTGCCTTTATGAGAAAGGTCAGTGGAAAGGTTAAGACTTTTGATGTGCAATAATGTAGCTAAAAGAGTATGAGTGTGCCGATTCCTGCTTTCACGGGAGGACTTTGCGGTTTCGACCCAGTCGCGAGGGGTTTTAATGAATTCTGCTTTTGCTGCTTCCTCCTCGCACACATTTTCCAGCGTCACTATCAATCCCAACATTCCTGGGATCACCACAGGTCAAACAGGGAACTCCTCATCTGACTGTAAGGGGATAACAGAAGGAGGACTGGCCTCTGTGCATGGGAATGCGGCTGCTCAGCACTTACGACTGTAGGTGATGATCCGTATTGCCGAGTCGCCCTCTCCGAAGCGTGTGATGGGCGTGAGACGGACTTCGTAGGATTCGGGTTTGATGAGCTCGGTCAGGTTGTGAGTCATCAGCTCGCCTTTGTTGGGGGTTGCGTTTACTGGGATCTCAGTTTCCCACCAGCGCTGCTGCCCCATCTGGAAAGGATGGACAAAAGCAACAGCAAACCCTATTAATCCCAACATGACAAAAATAGAGGTTTAGTCAACCATCAAATCCCTAATTTTCATAGTCTTCCACATGTGTTTTATAGTATAGTTTTAAAGTGTATAATGTAGTATATATTTTATTTTGTGGTCCTAAAACTACATAAATTACATAAATTTAAAACCTATTAGATGTCATCAACTCCTTTCTTTTGACTTCTCAGATTTAATTTTTTGTAGGTTAATATGTTGATATAAGTTTCTAGTGACAATTGAAATAACTTAAAATTATAAATTGACACCACTAATGTGAACTTGTTTGAATTTGAAACTTTTCCATCCATCAATCGATCCATCCATGCATTTTTAACCCTCTTAATTAGTTCCTTGTTTGCTAGGTTGCTGGAGCCTATCCTAATAGGACATTTTCATTTTGTGAATGAGTGGTATTAGTAAACCTCAAATTGTGGTGAACCAAGACGGCCAAGCAGTCAATTTGGAAATTTAACAGTCGTTTTCCATCTCCAAAAGAAATTCTGACCAAGCGGCAGTGGATGCAGTTTATTTTTCCTGAATAGAAACCCATTTGTGAGGGTTTTGTTTGCATTTTTGCACAAAAAAGCATATTTGAACTAAATTCAAACAGTGGTTCTAACTAAGCTTCTTTGAGCTTTTATCACCTAGCTAATTTTTGTGTTTATGTTTGTTCAGAAATGTTAGAAATACTACAATTACATCCTTATTTTTTAATTTACTTGATTAAATGTTAAACTGATCTGGACTGATCTGAACTGAAACTTAAATTATTTGAAATAAAACCTTAGTCACCGGACACTTTATACGGCACACCTGTCCAACTGCTTGTTAACTCAAATTTTCTTATCAACATGGTAGCACGTGGCAATAATGCATTTTAGGCATGAAGACATTGTCAAGACAATCTGCTGAAGTTCAAACTGAGCATTAGAATGGGGAAGAAAAGTGACTTTGAACATGGCATGGCTGTTTGTGCCAAATGGGCTGGACTTAAATATTTAAAGATGTAAGTATTTTTATCTAAACCCAATGGAACACCTTTGGAAGGTGGTGGAACAGGAGATTGGCATAAAATCTGCAGCAATTGCGTGACACTATCATGTCAATGTGGACCAAACTTTTAGAAGAATGTTTCCAGAACCTTGTTGATTAAGGCAGTTCTGATGGCAAAAGGGAGTGCAGCCCAGTACTAGCAAAGTGTACTTAATAAAGTGTAGATTGTGGCAATCATTATTCCAATTTTTCAAAAAGAATGTGTGAAAAACATTTGGGCAAATTCTTGTGATTTGGGAGTTCATAGTTAAACTGGATTTAATAAATTTTGGACTTCCTTCCTTTCAGAAAGTTTCAAACTGTTATAGTTGTACTAAGGGTTTTTTTTTTCCTCCTGCTACTTTTATCAGGGACCTTAATAAATGTTTGGATGACTGCTTTTTACTTGATAAATAACATTTTTAGAACCATTTTTGGCTTCTTCCTCTTTGGTTATTGAAAACTCTGAAAATCTGTATTTTCAATAACCTGCTGACAATGAAGTTCTGGCAGACGTGGAGGTTATTTGGTGATAATGTGCAAAATCTATTTCAACTGTTTGCAACAAAACATCAGACAAATGTGATCAAGCTCCAAACTATCAGGAAATTCAAAAGTTTCCTGCAGGATTTTTTGTTTAAATTTTGATCTTTTTAAGTTTTTAGTTCTAGAATTATCCTCTTCTGACCGTTTTTCTTCCTGAGAAAAGACAGCAACTGAATATTTATCATTCTATGATTTAAGGTGTTGTTTCATTTTTATTTTTTCTATATTAATCCTTTGATACCAAAGAAATCCAACAAACATTTTCTCATTTCTGGGAATTTCTGCGATTATCTTTATCACACACTTTCTGAAGTGTTTCAATCTGGTCAAATATACTGTTTCAGCAATGTGACATTTTTTTCTAAACTAAAGGAGTGTTCTGCGCAAGCCTAGAGAATAAATAAAAGCCCATATTTGCAGCTGCAGGTAATGCATTTTCTGAACACAAAAACAGTTTTGTTACAAACATAAATCAATGGGAAGGTAATGAAGCAACTTTTTCCTGCCCAGAGCGGCAGCCATGCTGCGGCTCGACGAGCCTCCGTGGTCTAATGACACAAACCGTTTCTTCTTTGGTCCAGATGAGAAATGCAAATGACTTCGGGTGGCTCCAACAAAAATATTATCTGACAGCCTGAATAAACAAACCACGGGCATACATTTACATGCAGACAAAAGAAAACCCTTTCAGACGTGAAGCAGTTTTGATCAAGAAGCAACAGTGTGTGGTTGGAAAACTGTTTGTTCCATCTGCATTTTCCAGTTCTGCAGAGCGTTCTTTTTTTTTTCTTCAGACATTTCGTAAATGTACCATAGATAAATACATCTACCTATTTATTTTGTTCTTCTTTTTAGCCAGTGACTCAGATCTTTTTCTGTCTTTTTTTGTTGGTTATTATTATTGCTGCGTCTGGTGACCTTCTGGATCAGTCAAGTCTCCATGAATCGCTAAGGCACACCTGAATGAAAAGAATGAAGATTTGTCTTCATCAGATAAAAACTGTTTCCAGTTTCTAACGCCAACAGTTCATAAAAAAGTTTCTTTCAGTCTTCTTGAAGTTTACCTTAAAAATATAGCATTTCAGCCTCAAATGAGTCTCTGTTGCACATGCTCTCAAAAGGGGAGATTGTTTTTCTAAACTGACAAAATGTTTCCAACTTTACGTATTCAGGGAAGGATGTGTCTAATCACTGGAGTCCTGATAGATTTTAATGTATCTGTGGTCTGTAGGCATTACATTTTCACAGATGTATCACATACGAACCACGGAAGACTTACGGACAAACCCACACGGTCTATCAACAGCGTCACTCTCACAGTCAGAGCACTGACGTGACCAGCAATCACGTTGCGTCAGAACCATGGACAGCAACCAGCCAGCATGATGCCTTTTCGTTTTTTTCTAATTAAATTGGATTCCCCGGTCCGCACCATGGGTGGGGGTCGGGGTGTCCCGGCAGTAGCCGCAGATGGGAAAATCCTGCGAGTGTCTTTAGTCTCTGCATGTTAGACTTAAGTGTGACTCAAGTCCGAGTCTCTAGTCCAAGTCCTCAACTGTACCTGCTGATAACCATTGTGTCAGTCACATGATGGGGTCAGGACACTGCAGTACTTTGGATTCCACAATCCAAACTCCTACAGCCAAGACAAAAAAACAGGGATTTCTTTTCCACCTGTTCTTGGATTCCCTTTGAGTTTCAAACCCAGCGCCTTTCATCCGTGTGGTTTCATTTTATCTGACTGCAGCTCCGTTTCCAACTAAAAGTCTGATCGATCAGAGCAGCAGGAGCCAAAAGAAGCACAGACATCCTGCAACTGAAGGCATCATGTTCAGTTGGAGCTGATCTGCTGCTCATCACCTGAATGCAGACAGAAAAGCTTTGATGGATCTGCTCACCTTCATTGCAGACATAAAGCTTTAATGCCCACAACAGAGCCCCCCCCCCCATCCACCCATCCTCAAACTTTTCTTTAAACTGTTGTGTGGCTTATGAGTCACTTCCCGTCCTACAGTCATTTGCTTTGGTACACTTTTTGGCTTTTAGATTTTTCTAACTGAAGAATTTTCTTTAAACCCTATAAATCTTTAAACAAACTATAGATATAAACAACATGAATCACTATAATGCGGCATTTTCAACGCAGCACAAAAGTGACACAACTAAAGGCCGCAAAATAACGAAACACCGTACATTCCTTGTGGTCATGATAACACTGGAATCCCCCACAAAGTCTGCAGTTTGATTGGACATCATATCATAAAGACGTGTAAAGACGGGGACAGAATTCGCAACCACAACTTCAGGAGCTCACACGCAGTTTTTTGCTTTGCATCTGCAAAAAAAAACCCAAAAGAAAAACCAAAAGCAAATCTTTTTTAGAACAGAGATCCATCAAAGGACATGCAGGTCCTTTTTTACACATTTGCAAACCTAAAACTTTCGGGCAGATTTATTTTGGGGTAGGATGAAACTTCATTTATGTGCGAACATGCAGTTGCGGTTGGAAATTCATTCAATTGCAGATTTGAATCTTTATGTCCTTGTATTGAGCCCAAAGTCGCCATCCTTACGTCACTATCAAATCCGAGTTCCTGGTTGTTCAAAGTTTGACATGGTTTAACATGTATTGTGTGTTCAAGTATTTTGTACACAGAGCCTGGAAATGTGTCGCAGAAACTTGCGTATGTATGTGTGAATGCAAGACTTTTGAATGTGGAAGCCCGAAACATGGGTTTTTGCATGTTTACATAGATTTCTCATTGGAAGTGGTCGCTTGAACACATGTTGCTAAAGGAGGTGACTATGAACGTTGCTTGAAACATGCTGCACAAACACAGCAGTCTTGCTTTTGAAAAAGAAATCTGTCAGAGTGTGATGAAAAAGATGCCCGCGTGACCTGAGGATCACAGGCAGGTAACCATGTTCCCACATGGGTCAGTCTGAGCCGGGCTGAGCGGCAAAAAGAGGAGCACCAGTGGTGTCTTTTTACCGCACGACTGTGGTGATTTGTTGTTTTGTGCTGGCCGGCTGGGGCCTTTCAAGCACAGCTTCATTCCTACTTCCCTGCCTTTAGACTGCGTGTCGCGAAGACATCGAGTGGGAGCACAAAGCCCGCCAGCAGAGGCACCCGCTCTGCCAGCTTCTTGAATTAAAGCTGAAGTGGAGGGAGGAGACGGGGAAGTGTGAGGAGCTGCTCCTGGAACTATTAATAGATGAATCTCCGGCACTGCAGTCTTTCTTTGTCAGTTAACGCCGTGTCGGCATTCTTCATTTCCAAAAGAAGCCCCCCCCCCCAAATTGGCGTTTGCTCTTTTTGTTCTCACATCTCTAATTCCTCACTTTCCTGACACTTCAGCCTCTCCTTGATGCAGCTTTCACTCATCTTAAGACGTGAATGAAAATGGTTTTACGCAGCATTTAGACTCATAACCATTGACTGTATATGAGAACTGGACAGAGAGAATGTGATGTCACACATAGAAAATAACTTACTTCCAGGTCCAACAAAATGAAGTCAACTGAGTCGCAATTTATCCGCCGACACATTGGAATCAAAAATCGTCAGTAAGCAGTGATTGATCCAAGTCGATGTGAGTCATGGTTTCTATGACCACCTTAAACCGGCTACATGAAATCTGTCAATCATATGCTTCGATCGTTCAAGGTAAGACCACATTCTTATCGAGGCATCTGATTGGTCAGTAAATAAATTGCAGTACAGAATAAAATACAATTTAAAAAAATAGGATTATTGAGAACGTTTTGAAAAGGTAGCAGAGCAAGAATGGTTATTCTGACAAATAAAATGACTGAGTAATAGCTGTTTATTTCTCTACAGAAGTCTATGGGATTTTGGGTTCTTGAAACAAGCAGGTACTTCCTGTTTGGAACGCCAGGGGGGGAGGAGTCACTTAATCCAGTTCCCTTACACAAGGGCTTTGCAACCTTCAACACCTAAAGAGCCATTCGGGTTGATTTCTTACTGAGCACAACCCAACAGGAGCCATTAAGTCTTACTTTACCCCTTAGAAAAGAAACACACTGATTGTATTTATGTTATAGTTTCTAGTATGACAAATATAAATAAACTATTGTTTTGAAACCTATTGTTTCATTAAAAAATCCCAAAATATCATGTAGCTCACAACGTTTGATTGTGGTTCAGAGACACCCGTATGAGATCGTCTCAGTGCAGCAAATGTAATAGTAGGTAATGTGATGCAAGCAGTGATTCAAAAATTAATGTACACAGTTTATTTTATCGTAAATCTAACAAAAGAGCTAATTAGGTAACCTTTAATGTCTTGCTTGGCCATATTGGTCCCTTAAAATCCTTGAATTTTGTTCAATTAATGACAGTTTGCCGTATGGAAGACGACACTACAAAATCTGTCTAAACATTTGTTTTGGAAAACTACGAAGCTGCACCGCTTGATGGATTGTTGGAGTATTATGGGTAGTCAGGAGCCTGGTTGAGTGATACGCACTGTGCTTTGTGAGTTAAATAAAGTTTGACTTATCTGCTTTTTTACCCTTGATATTTTTCAACCAGTCAGAATGGAGAGCCACGCGTTGCTTCGGAGCCTCAGGTTACAGACCCGTATTATACAGTCATATTGCTTACAGATTTTCAATTTGGGGCCAATGTGAGGTTCGAGGTCCTGCCCAAGGTCAGAAAAACTATCAAGTCTGGGTTTCCAACCCCTGTGTGATGCATTGAATGGGAACAAAAAGAAACACTGTCCATAACTGAGAAGAAGACACACTAAAAATCTTTCAAAGCAACAGTCTCCAAGGAGAAAGATGGAAAAAAATTAGTTTGTCATTAAAGACAACGCGTTCTTTCACACAAAAAAAGAGATGGGAATGGAATGTCAGCTTTGTTCTAAATTAAAGCTACAAAAAAAAAAAAAACCAAAAAAACAAACAAACAAACAAAAAACAAACAAACAAATGCAAAGGAGTCCAAAAAGAAAATGTGAATTCCTAGCAGGTTTTAGGCAAATTCTACAAGCAAACATGCATTGTGAGAGATGTATGAGCTTCAACACAGCAGTCATCTTTGATTTATGCTCATTTCTCTGAGGCACAGTGTCTCAGTGAATCTCCGAAACACACCTGAGTGAGGAAGAAAAAGATCTCTGGTCATCTGTGGGTTTTGCTGGAGGCGGTCGGTAACGCTAGAAAAGGTTTCTGTTCCTAAGAAAATTCACGTTCCAATCCAAAATGGATCTGTACTTGTTACACATGCTCTCAAATGCTCGAAACTTCCTGTTTGCTGAAGCTTTTCTCAACTTTTTGGACAAACTACACAACAAATGAGTCAGAATAAAATCCTAAAAGAAAACAATAATCCCCGATGGACACAGGAGTTTTTCTGTGGTCGACCAGAGAAAAGTCACAGGAAAAGCTGCATGCTCTTTCTCTTGTGGCATGTTTTTGTTTTTTTAAATCACTCAAACATTGAAGCTCCGAGCAGAAATGGAAAATCAGTCAGTTGTGTGATTGAAAATGGTCGACAAACCCACTTTAAAGACCCACTCCTATAACAATTGGTGGTTTTAACATGTTCTTGTGGCATTTTTCTGATGACGGAGGACATTATTCAAAGAAGTTCAGCTTAAAATTCCATAGTCAGGTACTTTATTTTCAGGACTCTAAGGAACATTAACGACAGTGAGCCTTATAATCCAAAATGCCTTATATAGGGATCATTTCTGGTTGTGTTCACTGATGTTGAAGTGATTTTGAGGGTGCACCGCCCTCTGTTTGGTTGTATGTTATTGTGAATACACTAACGTGGCTAACATGTAGCTATGTTGGATTGCTTTCTTTCTTTATATGTTACTAACAAGGTTGGGAGTTAGCATAGTCACAGTAACCTTTGTTTTAGTGGTATCGGTCCTTTGTTTTCATGTGCAAACAAGGTTGGGAGTTGTGAATATGCTAACATGGCTAATGCTTCGAGCATAGCTAACATGTATCTTGTTACATACAAGTTCTATAGTTACTGTTCTGTCCTAAAACACTATGCAGGTTTTTTGATTTTGCCGGATGGGCGTAGCCTTAACCGTGTCATGAGACACAAGTCGAGACTACACTCGAGATGCCAAGGACCCCAACAGGAACTGTTTTGTGTTTTCCTCAGTCCGCATTGGAATTTGGAGTCTTATTAGTCACATTCTCACATCTGTAGCTCTGAAACTCCTTTGTACTCCACACTGTGATCTGTTTCTCTCTATCCTTTTTCTTTTACATCCATTGTGGAAGCAAGGAAGGCAAAACCAAGGCCTTTTCTTGGTAAATAGTGTACATTAAACATAGAACTTTACAGCCTTCTTCAAAGGCCCACAGGGCTTTACAGTCACAGTCCCATTCACTTCTATGCACACATTCACACAGTGATGGCAGATCCACTGCCTGACAGTGGCGCCAACCTATAACCACCAGCGATGCATGGACAGGGCGGGAACCAAACCTGCGATCTTCCAATCAGAGGTCGACCGCTCTACCTTTGCATCACGGCCGAAAAGTTGAATTTTTTTTAAATATAGGAGTCAAAAATGATTGCTTTCGTTTTTGACCAGCCCCTGTTCTTTTGAAAAACTGCCGTGCTTCCTGGTTTAGTCACCTTTTGGTACGGAAACTGGGGGCTTGGATTCTACCTGTCTTATGCCCAGTCTGTAGGCGATGATGCGGTCCACGGCGCTGGGGTTCATCTGGGTCCACTGCAGTTTGAATCCATAGACCCGGGGTCGGTTCTGCCACAGTGGACTGTAGGTGTCATAGTAGAACTCTGGAGAGTAGGCTTTACCTGCGGGGAGAACCAGGACAACAATTTATACTAAAAGTTGAACACATTTTTGGTTATGGGTGGATTTTGGTGTATGCGTAGTGTCTTTTTTAAAACAAGTGCTGTCTGATTGAAAATTGTTCATGAAGAAGAAATGAATAATTATAGTTTGTGCCGGCTGGAATTCAATGACACCAAGTCACCAAGTATATTGAAAAGGAGCTGTGAAATAAAAAGCCTGGAGCAAGATTTGTGAGATTTGCACTGCTTTGACTTTTCACACATAAGATCTTCCAACTGTGAGTACATACGCCAGTACCGAGTGGCGACCTACCTGTGTGAACACCATATTGTGAAAGCGTGTACAAAAATCCACGTTCAGCACGTTCTTGAACGCATCACACATACCGGGTGTGTACGTAGCATCAAGCCAAAATGCAAGCCCGTCTCAGTGACCCTTAAGCTTACGTAGTCTGTCAGCAGTGACGCCTTTTCCAACACGACGCTTCGCTCACGTTACATTCATGCTAATTACCCAACATGCACCAGAGCCAGCTGTGTTTACGGCACTCTGGTTGCGAAGGCCTGCTCAGGAGGCAGAAACAGAGCCATTGGTGGCATCTAAAACAGAGGAGAAAGCGGAGAAATTGGAGGCGCTGCAACAAGCAGCAGAGAAAAGGCAGGAAAGGTTAATTAAACAAACCCAGATTTCCACACAGACTCCGCTCCGGGCGAGAGAAACGATGCATTCCAGAGTCGCGCAAGTGTGCAGGTTTTAATAGAAAGTGATACTTTAACCTTTCATATCAGCTGATTTTTTTTAGAGGATTTCTCTATTTCTCCACCCTCCACTTTGATATTCCCTCTAAAGAATAATCAGAGAAATGGAAGGATTTTTTTTTAATTCAGTGTTATGTGTGGTGAAGCACATTACCAAACCCCTTTATAAGGTTTGAAATGGATAACTCTGGGTGGGAGACATCAAACATACAGCAAAGGAGGCTTAATTGATTTCTTTAAAATCCTGTTTATAAGAGCATAACCAATGCAATGATTCATAAGAGCTCAGTAGAAGCCTGCGGGCGATAGGCTGACCTTATTTCTTCTTTTTTTTTATCCTTTCAGGGGTTTACAAATAGGTTTTCATCTTCTTGGAAGCACTCTTCTTCTTCGTCTTCACTATTGCTGCCTGGTGACAGAGAATCTGTGGCATTAGGAGGCTTTTGAGCCAACCATTGACATTCTTACAAAGTAAGAGCACCTGTAGAGACGTTGTACGAGGTAATTACCATGATGTGAGTATACTATGAATGGAAACAGCTGGAGACTTTCTGTTAGTTTACATACTTGTAGAGTTCCTGAATACAATTGACACCAGTTTGCATCATATTTTTGGTAAGTTGGGTGAATTGGCTAATAGAATCATCAGACATTGAACAAATGTATTATTTTATCAACAGAAAAGCACAAAAACTGGTCAAAATTGTTTTTTTGTTTTTAATCTGCTGGTGTAATAACATCCTTTTTTGCTTCTAAAAGTATGGCGCCCATCAGGATCTCTTCAAGCTTTAAATATCAGAGCTTTAGCTCTAGTGTTGACATTCTTTCAACTACCGTAACTCTTTAACCGTTTACGCAACTGATGTAATTGTAGCAGGTTCTGAAGTGGAGAAAATTAGCTTTGCGCCGTTATGCAACCATCTTTGTTAGATATTTGTTGCATATTGGTGCAAAGCCGATATAAAAAGCTTTTTTTATAAAAAGTTTTTTTCTCTGCGTCAGAATCAACTGATTCATGTTTGATTGTTTGAACAGTCGAAAAGTTATCGTATGTCCGGTGTTGAAGGGTCAAGCTCCAGGGCTCAGGTCAACATAGCAACATTTAACCACTAAAGCTCAAAGAGCCTGATGAAATACCAGAATCTGCAAGTTTAAAGCAAGGAAAATACACCCAAAAAACCTTTTAAGACACGAAAGAGCAAAACTTAAGTCCAATTTAAAGTGATGACTTTAAATTACTGTCCTAAAACTGTCCTTTAAAACCTCAAATGAATGTTGAAAATATCTAGATGACATCGGACACACCTTCAACATGATCTAAAAAAGGACAGCACATCTACAACCGTTACTTCTCACACCTGAACAGATAGAAACTCAGAAAAATGGGCCCTCTACCCCACTTAAGATGTGGCCAATCCTCTCTAAAACCCTACAAGGGGCCTAAAATTTGCACCACATATAAACTACCATAAGGGTGAATGTAACTAGCTAACTTTCAACAAAGTGAAAGTTACTGCAAATTATGTGCATAAAAAACCCCCCAAAAAACTCGGCAGCCCAAGTTTTAGCAAAAGCATTACATATTCTGGCATTTCTGGCCCACTCTGACTTATTTAAGTGTTGCAGTTCTCCAAGCAGCCCCAGTTTCATGAGATCTCTCAGGTCGTTTTGCTGAGTTTGCGCGACCTTCTCCAACAGTCAAAATCAGTCAGACACAGACACACTGATACCATCCCTATTGAGTTTCAGGAGAAGTTGGGAAAACTTAGAGACTAAGAGCTGTATCGAGGAAACACTGTACTGCAGATTTCACAGATAAGTGAAAAACCAAAGTGGATTTTCTGCACTAGAAGTTTGCTCCAGGCAGAGTTTTAGAGGAGCCTCCATGCCATTGGGTGGATAAAGGAAGCGGTCGGGTGGTGGGCTGTGTGTTGGGAGGTTGATTATGAAAGTGAAGAAAAGCGAGTAGATGTGACAAAGAGCAATAACAGGCAGAACCCCGAGCCCAGCTGGGAATAAAAAAATGATGCCAAAGGCACCTATCGGTCTCTTTCTCCTCCAGCAGGTTCACCAAGAAGGAAAACCTGATTTATGGCACACATGGAGGATTGTCCACGTCTCCTTCCACAACAGATAAGAGTTCTGAAAATGAGCCGGATGACGAATGAGGAAAGGAAAACAGGCTCTCAGAGGGGGAGAAGTAAAAAGAGAAATCAAGTGGTGAAAAGCTGACATAAGAGAGTGCCGAGATGAGCGCAGGAGAGCGACCTGAGAGGCAAAGGATCAAAGAGACAAATTCTCCCCCATGCAACCCTGCAGCTGCAGCCTCTAATCAGATGTCTGAGAGATTGAAGCTGAGGACAAAGTTCTTGTGGGCACTTGAGGTGGCCAAGGTCGTTTGGTCCTGTCATAAATGCGAACCAGGTGATGGACATGTGGTGCAGTAGATCAGGGAGAAAGGACAAACACAACCCTGAAGGGCGAAAACTGTTTTTTTTTAAGTTGGCATCCAAGTCTGACTAAATTAAAAGTAATAAAAACTCAGAAAAAAAAGGTGATGAAAAAAATACTAAAGATGTTCAAGTTTGGTGTCAGGATCTATTCAATAAGCAACAAGGGTTAAAGCACCTGTCACTGAAAAGCATGTGATATATATAGATATATAAGGTCCAGCTTGTTGATTGCATGAAAGGAAACCTCCTGGTTGGCAGAACTCCTCTACACTCTTGTACTTTTCCCTGCAACCTTTAGATATGCTAAAAAAGAAAGAACATGACTCACTGCGCTGCAATGTTAGAGTCACTATCTGCTGCAGAAAATTCCCATATAGCATTAAGCAACATATTTACCCCGCCCTCGGGTACACACGTTCAAGCGCCTACTTCCAATGAAAAGTCTATGTAAACGTGCATGTGAGCGTTTTGCGCTTCCGTATTTAATTGTTCACCTACTAAAGTTTTTTGATTAGTTTTTGAGCTGTACGTACAAAACGTGTAGCCATTAAATTTGCATTGAAAGTTAAACCAGTTGAACTTTGGACAATCCGGGACTCAGATTTGGTAGCGATGTTTGGGTAGAGTTTTTCTTTTTATTCTTGGAAGTTCCACCAGTTGAAAAATGACCACGAAGGAGAAATTAATAATTGTGGTTTGTGTCAGGCAGGAATTTTATGACACCAAATCTTTCAAATATCAGAATAGAGCTCTGAAAGAAGAAACTCACGAGATTTGCACCGCTTCAACTGTTTGTCCAATTGCAAGTACAGAGTAGTGACAGTCTGATGTGAACTCCATGGGCTAAAAGCACATTTAAGCGCGGTGTGTATGTGTCATAAGATTGAGCGCTGCTTCTTTTGCATTGCTGTGTGATGTTTTCAGAGTTCAAATATCTAAACTTTGGCAAAGAGTTTGCGTTGCGTCAACTAATCAAGAACTCAGCTTTGGCAGTGACGTGCTAATGACATGATCAGTGGGTTAAAACCAATACGGAGGAGAATTTGATCACCCTCCTCCTGGGAGAATCTCTGAAAGACCTCATGAACCCAGACATGCAAACGTAATCACCGATGCTTTTGAAGAGCTCTTCAAAATCAATTAACCTGATCTCCCCAAATCATCCATGTGTTGCATGAATTGACTGGACATGAGATATAGAAATATACAGTGCTTCCGATGAGGCTAAAAGTTTTTGACAGTAGCTTACTAGCTTACAGTAGTAAGTGTCTAAATGCATTAAAGTCGCAGCCTAACACTTTGTTATATTTTAGTAAAGTCTGTTTGAGTATACAAGAGGTCTGAGTGTCTGACATACCGGGAAAGAGAAATGGGTCACGAAAGGAAGAAACCTATTAGTTCTTAAAATGTAAGGATAGTTATATTAGCCAACCCAGGTTGGCTTTTTTTTTAAATTGTCTTTCGATGAGATCCCAATCAAACCAATAATATGGCTTAATGACATGACCTCAGTTTGGACCGATTGAACAGAGCATCTTTAATTGAGGGCTTTTCAACCAATAATCAAGAGAGAAGATTGTTGTCCATGAAGTGACAAGACCCAGCATCAAATTTTCTGAAGGAGCTGACTGCTTAGTGACACATTAACTTACAGAGGAACAACTTTCTTCTACCTGAGGCCTGAGTTTGAACATTTTTTAAATGTTCGAATTAGTGTCAAAATAACTCTGTACTGTCATAGTGTCAACAGAAACCATTGCTTTAGGTTAAGGATCGTTTATGCATAACTTTAAGTGTGTTTACATGAACAACCTGAAGTGATCTGGTGTTTGCAAATTGATTTTTAAAATGTGATCTTCAGAAAAATCTGCTTTGCTTTTGAAGTCCGTTGGTCCTCAACATTTTCTGTGCCACAGACCTGTTTACTGTCTCATGATGTTTTCGTGGATCGACCTGTGTGACCGGATTTTTTAACCTCAACTTTAAGGGGAAAGTTAAGGGAAATTTCGTTTCAAACCAAAACTTAGATGCTGCACGAAATCTAATGTAAAAAAACTGAATTTGAAAAGATTTTACAGAGAATGAAAATTCAAACAAAGTAGACATGAATTTCTTTGCATTTTACATGTATAGTACTCAATGGAATGCTTACCTGTCACCTGGAAGGTGCATTTTCCTGCTCCAGCCTCATTGATTATGTTACAGGTGTACTCGCCCCAGCCCTCTTTGTTCAGGCTGCGAATGGTATACTCCGTTTCATCTTTTTGGGCATCGAAGGCTCCAGCATGCAACAGCCGGTTTGAGAGAAGCCATTCAAAGCGTAGCACTCGGGATGGGTGAGCTCGCAGAACCCTGCAGGTCATCACAACCGGCCGGCCCAGGCCCTGTCGCATCTCCATGAAAGCTGGTTCCACCGTTGGAGGGTCTGAGAGGGAGGAAAAAGAGATTCTAAATCTCAAAAATGCCATTTAAATTAAGTATCACAAGAGCGGCTTCACATGGGGTCCCACTACAAGTTCTTTAAGACTGCTATCTCCATTTATATTAAGCAGTGATTTAACATCTACAGATTGTGCTGATGATTCAACTGTTTTTACATGTGCCGGAAAGCAGAAAAAAACATGTAAGAAGAAGAGATAAATGTGTTGCTAAATCACTCTACCTTGTCTGTCTTGCAGGAGTTCTACAAGGTAGTGTCTTGAGACCCCTACTATTTGAAGTTACTTACATAATATATCAGAAGTTGAGTAAATGTAATCATACAGATACACACACAATGCAAATATAAACAAATAAATCATGAAAATTGTCTCTTCGACTGGAAAAACAAAACAAAACAACAACAATGTGCCTCTGAACATTGAATAACTCAAAACATTTGTCTGAAAGTTTTTGCCATAATATCAGACCTGAAAAACTTTCTGCCCTTTTTAAAAATGATACACAAAGTTGTTGATAAGGTTTGTTACTGACCTATGCATGAGCCATATGCAACCAGTCATGCTTTCTGGTGGAGGTCAAGTCCTTAAGGTAAAATCTCAGACCTCATGAGGTCGAATCTCAAGTGCAACGAAAGTACCTCTTTACAACAGTCAACTAAGTAAGTTCTTACTGGAAAAAAGTAAGACAAACAGGGAAATATAAAAATATATAATATAACAGGGACTTCAGAAGAGAAACTGTTGAACGGCCTTTAAAGAACCACATGAAAAGAAAATGAAGGTTTGCTGACAGTCTTCACCCATTTCAGAGAAAGAAACGCGAATCAGAGCAGTTCGATAAAGCAAACAGAGTGCACAAAGGTGAGGATTAAACTTATTTTGAGTGCGGCACAGAGACACAAAGAGCACATTTTAGACATGAATGAAAAATAAAAATGCTCAGCCTTTAAGGATCAGTTTAGCAGAACAGCCAGAGAACAAAAAATCAGTTACACTTTACACAAAGGCGGCAGTGGGATGATGGAGTGAGCCTTTCTAAATGGAAATGAAAACTCCTAAGTATCTGACAGCCGTCACCTCTACACTGCTCCGAGGTGAGTCGTTCCACCAGTTTAATGGGTGTGGAAACTAACTTCTGCACTTGAAAAGTAAAAAAGAAAAAGGGTTGCATTCATATTTTAGCATGTCTAATGTATTTTAGATCGAGCATACTGGGGATGTAGAATTATGTGCAGTTACAATATCCCCCGTTTTTTTTCCCAGCATCCCTCGTGATGATGGGCTCATACACGCTTGTTCAGGGAACAACAGCAAACATGGAGCAGAAGAGGCAGAACCAACACCAAGCCCCTTAATTACTTGAAATTTGCATAATTCCAGATCGAGAAAAAGGAGAGTTGGAAGCTTGTGCAAGGATGAGGGGAGGGCTGGGAGGTTATTTTGCAAAATGTAATCTGTTACAGATCACTGATTACCTGATTGAAATTGTAATCTGTGACATAATCTACATTATTCTCTCTAAGTGGTATAAGGTAATTACTGAGCTTTCACAGGATATCCATCTCAATGAGAAATGTGTTGCATAAAAGTGTTTCATTTGGCATCGGGAACAATGTTGTTATTTCCAAATCTATAGCAGCCAGTTCTAAAAAGATGCTCACCTAAAATTTTCCAACGCATATTTATTTATTCCCCCACTTAATTATGTTTGTTTTGGTTCAAAAGCATATTTGGGATCGCTTTTGTTAGCTATAAAATACTTCTAATTATATTTCTGCGGTTCAACTGTGTTGACATCCCTGGCATTTTTAAGAGGACATGGCTGCATACAACAACATGGCGCCTACATGGCGCCAGAGCATCATTAGCCAGAAGCCCTCAACTGAAATTCAACCAAAGTTCATGCTCTTCCCCCAAGAAAAATACCGGAACTGGGTTAGGGTTAGGAATCTTTTTGCTAAGCAAATTCGCAAATTCTGCTTCCGGCTAAAGTTGCAACATTTCCGCTAATGATGTGTTTAATTATGTGTTTGGGCGCCATCTTGTCTGCAAACAGGTCCCCCTCTGCATTTTAGCACACTGCTAGCTCCCCAGGCTTCCTGAAACTGCGGGCAAATGAGGCGGAGTGTGGTGCATGCCTTTGTGCATTTCTGACTGCAGGTTGGTAAAGAAATGTGGCTGAATGCCTTTATGCCATATTTAGCGTTGTGTTCTACACCAAAATCCACACACAGTTCGATTGATGGTCCCCCACCCCATCTCAAGAGTGACTCCCCAGTTTAAAACGGGGATTGATTGCAAATTGTGATTCACAGCGACATTTGTTCCATAAGGTAACCTCCTTCAATTATGATGATTCCTTTCTGTTCACAAAAATAAACTGCATCCACTGCTGTCATCTAAATCTATCTCTACTGGCATGTCATACAGCCATAAATTCAATTCTTTGGCATTTTTGATAAGAACATGTGACGTACAAAGCACAGGCCACATTTCATTCAGAAAATGCTGGGAAAACCAATTTTGTGTTGTGTATTGCCCCCATGTGGTGCATTTTGATTACCACGGTCTGAGATTTGCTAAAAGAAGGGGTTCAAAATGTGAAACAGACAAAATATGGAAATTAAAATGGCATTTTTTTTTGCACAGGCTTGGAGCAAAGAAACTACGGCTCCCTCCAATTTAAGATTCTATGTAGCAGTTTAACAAGAGTTCAGCTTAAGCAGGAACAGTAACAGTAATGGTTTGTCTTCATTTAAGCCTTTTTTTTTCTTTTACTAATAAATTAACTTTGGCCCAGAGGCTGTGAGCAGGACCGGTGTGAAGGATGGACAAGCCCATAAAGATAATGGACCTAGTAACATGATTCAGAATCACTTACACACGTAACAGTCAAGTCTCTGAAGTGAGTTAACGTCTTTGCCTTCAGCACTAATTATCACACAACATGCCACACCTCAGAGTTCCTTGAGGAGCCACTACAGTTAATCAAATTCCAGTGGATTGGATGAATTCCGGCTGTTATCTGAGAAAAAAGAAAACCAGCACAGCAGGGTTCTCAGGGAAAAAGAAAGAAACGTCTTTGAAGAGGTTTCCCTGGAAAGGTAAAGTGCAGAGAGTGCTTCTGATACGTATTATAGTTTCTTCCCCTGTGTTTTATGTCCTCAAGCTCAATCCATCTCATGTACGTGGATGACTGTGTACACAGAAGGGTGAAACGTAATTATGACAAGCTCTGTTGGTTTTAAAGCGGTTTAAATCCTGTTTCTATGTTGGGCAATTCAAACATGGACAAATCCCGTCCAACTAGCCTGACAGCTACTGGAACATGACCAGATTTGGCACAACGTTGTGATCTGAGATGCAAAAGGAAAAAGTGCTAAAATGCAGAGATGCTTACAAGTGCTGTTTTGCATGTTCAAGTCAAGTCCAAAGTCTTTGCTGACAAATTTACTGTAGGTGAAGTCTAATGTCTTTTGTTGTATTTTCAAGTCCAGTCTCAAGTGTTAAACCTTACAATTAAAACAAATTTTTCATTATTATGAACTGAGTTCAAACAACTTGTCAAAACACAATCAGGCGGTTGGTGTTTCTGCATCCCTGCTTCTAAAGCTTCACAGAGAGAACTTTTGTTTTTAGACCTCACAGCTTAAACCAGCTTAAAAAATAAGAATAAACAAATGCGAATGGTACCAAAATCTGCAATGTAAAGTCTTGAAGAAGTTGAGTCTCAAGTCAAATCTCAAGTTTTTGAGACTGGGTCTCACCTCAAACCTCCAGTCCTTAAGTTCAAGCATAAAGTTACAGTGGGTTGTAAAAGGATTCATACCCCTTGAGCTTCTCTACATTTTCTCATGTTATGACCACACATATAAGTATATTTTATTGGACGTTTACGTGAAAAACCAACACAGAGAGGCAGTGAAGGGGAAAGAAATAATACAAGAGTTCTTTTTTTTTTTTACAAATAAAAAACTGAAAAGTGCAGTGTGCAAAAGTATTCAGCCCCCCGAGCCAATACTTTGTGCAACCCCCTTTTGCTGCAATGACAGCTGCAAGTCTTTTGGGGTTTGTCTCTACCAGGTTTGCACATCTAGAGACTGAAATCCTTGTCCATTCTTCCTTGCAAAACAATTCAAGTTGATTCAGATTAGATGGAGAGCATTTGTGAACAGCAGTTTTAAGATCTTGCCACAGATTCTGGATTGAATTTAGGTCTATACTTTGACCGGTCCATTCCAACACATTTCTCCACAACTTTATCCCTGACCTGTCTGGTGTGTTCCTTCCACTTCATGATGTTTTCTCCCCAATATTCTCTTGACAAACCACAGAGACTGTCACAAAACATCTGTATTTGTATACTGAGATTAAATAACACACAGGTGAACTCTATTAAGTCATGAAGTCAACATTTGATCAGTCATCAATCATCAAGCAACTTCTGAAGGCAATTGGATGCAATCAGAGAAAAGGGGGCTGAATACTTTTGCACACTGCACTTTTCAGTTTTTTATTTGTAAAAACAAAACTGTGTGCCACTTTGTGTTGGTCTAAAATCAATTTATGTCTGTGGTCATAATATGAGAAAATATAGAGAAGTTCAAGGGGTGTGAATACTTTTGCAACCTATTGTAAGTCTCAAGTCCTTAAGATCAAGTCTAAACTTTAGTCTTACAGACCCACTCCAATGAAAATTGTCTTTTGGTGTTTTTAACAAATTTTTATGGCATTTTTTTTATGATGGAGAACATATAAAAAGAAACTCAAGCTTAAAACTGTTCTTCTGAGTATTTTGTTACTCAAATTGTGATTCAGGAGCAGATGAAAAAATACCATTTGAAAAAGATTGTATTTGTAATTTAGAAAATACTCTGGGTGGGCCAAGAGCTCCCTGCTCTGCTCTATTCTGATGCAGTCACTTGTAGATGACTAGATCCCTGTCTTCATTTTCTTTGTCTGAAGTGTATTCTTCAATATTACTCGCCATTTTTATTGTACTCGTAATGTTATGTTGACACTGTCAGAGGATGTAACCACTCAGAGGCAAGTTTCTAGTCTCAAGTCAAGTCTCTGCATATGAGTCCTAAATGTAATTCAAGTCAATTTCTCAAGTCCAAGTCTACCCCTCTGATTACAAACATTTGTTTTTTTCAAGTACCATTACTAAAGGAGTTCTGATTTGGGAAGAGAATAAAGTAACTTGTTAGCATCTTAGCTGATATGTTGACCTCCAGTACAGCTGTCATGGATGACCTAATCTAATCACAGAAGCAAATGAGCCATTGCAGCAAGACTTAAACATGTTTTAGGACCAAACAGCGAACAGTATGTATGTGTTTCACTGGAATGGACTGGGGAGACATCCAGGGTGTGCCCCTAATCATCACAACAGGAGTTAGGATAGGCTCCAGCAACCATGTGACTCCAAAAGAGGTTAAGCAGATTATGTAGAAGGATGGGTGCTAAATTGTAATTGTGTAACAAATGCCCTTGAGTTTATGTGATGAACTAACCTGGCTTTAGGCATTTACTGTTCAAATTTTGCCTAAACGTGACATTGTTTTAAATATAAAATCATCAAATTCATGATCGATAAGACCATCATTAAATACATTTACATTTTTGACAGATTTTAAATGGAGCGTTTGCTCATATTTGATCAAATCTCAACGAAGAACATCTCCGAAACAATTAAAAATGGAAAAAAGGTAATAAAAACACATGTTTATGCAACAGAAACATCCTTTAAACATGGGCGCAGGCTTTGTTTCCCCCCTTTGCCTCTGGAGTGAAACAGCTGCTCAGTGAGCAGAAACGAGTAGAAAAGATCCAGTGTGATGTTCCCTGAACAGAGCTCGTCATGGCTGCACAGAGAGCTGCAGCCTCGGGCTCAGGGACAAGGTCTGCTTGGGGCTAAAAACTCAATCCATCTTCAGCCACTGGTGGATGGCTCGACACTAATGTGGAGAAAAACAACATTTAGGCAGCACAGCGGCCTTTTCCCCATGGTTCATGGACTGACATTTACAGTAAAGAGGCCAAATTCATCTGCAGAGGCACTCCAGGAAGTCAGACTTTACAATCAACCTCAGCAACGTTTACCTCTGAGTTGTAGCCGAAGAACATCCATGCCGAACTGCACAGACTGTGAAAGTGAAGTGTGTCTGCTGTCCTTCTTTATGATTAGAGAAGTGTCAAACATGGCTTTGTTTGATCCTCCTTGTTTGTCTTTCATCCTTCTTGCTCAGAACCTTTTTCCTTCAGGGATCGCTGAGCAGAGGCGATGGAAGGAGGACTGAATACAAATATTTGATTTCAAGTAAAAATCTTCTTTTCCAAATCCATGGCCAAAGCCTCACAGGGGTTTATCCAGCGATTGGGTACTCTAAACAATGAAAAATCAGCTCGTTCAGGTCGGAGCGCTGCCTGCCTGACCTGCATGACCTCTGCCGTGTTATTCATCTAAAGTCCTATTTAAAGGTTTGCATTTGTGAAATGAGTCAAACCGACAGTGATCACACAAACAAAACCCGACTGTAAGACGAAACAAAGCGAGGGCAGGACCAGAAAGAGCTTTTATCATCTGTAATTACAGCAGTTCTGGTACCATGTGGCTGTTTGACTTCAAAGTATTTACATAAATGTATCAAAATGAAAACATGCAATAAAAGACATCCTCCCTTTTTGGAAAACCTTGTCCTCGATTAGGAGCACCCTCCATCGTGACTGCCTTCGATTTCAACCTTTTTTCATATAAATGTCACTTTTTGCATCGTCAGTAGACATAATACCACAAAGAAAGTATGAGTTTTTTAACATATTACAACAAAATGATATTTTTACAATTACGAGGGTAGAATAATTTAAAGTCCCACATCTTTTGATTTATTTTTTAATTAATTATAACTATGCTGTTTTTAGCCAAAATCAAAAACCTGTCATTTTCTAGAACATTTGGGGAATGAGTTAAGTATTTTAATTACAATTTCATCCAGTAACACACATAAATAATCAATTACTTTTTGAAAGTAGTTTACCCAATACTTAGTTTACACCCCCTCACACCCCCAACCTGATATTCCAGGGGCAACAAAAATGGCAAAATATCAAAGCTATCCAGCCATACAGCTTTAAGCCCAATGCCAGCTTGTGGCTCCGCCCAGAGTATTTTCCATGTCACAAATACAATCCTTTTCAAACCGCAATTTTTGTCTACTCCGAATTCACAGCAATTTGAATAAAAAAAATACTCAGAAAGACAATTTTAAGCTTAATTTTCCTAATACGTGTCCTGTGAACATGTTAAAAACACCAAAAACCCAATTTTCATCAGAGTGGGTAAACATTTTAAACATACGATATGACACTTGTTAAATATTTGAAACATTGTGAAAAATAAACCCAGTTCTTGTAGATTGAAATGGCTGCAATCACACACAGTCATCTCATATCAGGTGTTTCCTGATGGAAACATTAGAACTCAGCGTTTTAAACTTTGGACATTTAGTCAGGTGTGCTTTTGACTACTGAGAATGAAATATATCCTTCAGAAAGAAGATTGTAGCAGCTTATGACTCCGATAAGAGTCTTGAAAAAGATTCCAAAGGAATTGGAAACCAGCTATTCGGCTATCATGAAAACCATAGAGGTGGAGGACATTCAGAGGTGACTGGCAATGTGCTCATGTCTGGCCGCCTGAGCAAAAATACATCTCAGAAGGAGACTGCAGGTAATAGAACAATTGTGGGAAAGTCTGTGTCGCTTAACTTTTGGTCACCTTTGGTCTTTAGGGAAAACATGACAGCCAGATTACAGTTTACAACAGCTGAGACAAAGAGAAAAAACTTTTGGAATGTTGTTCTTTCAATAAAATTAAACTGCAAACTGAATGCAGCGTTCCAGGACCAAGCAACTACTGTAAAGCATGGAGGTGGAGGTGCCATGGTTTGGGGATGCTTTTCTGTACCCAAATTGCTATCACAAAATTCACCAAAAAGACTAAATAATACAAAAAAAAAAAAGCAAAATAATAAAAAAGGAATGGACTGTATACATTTGTGACAGTTCCTCAAAATACCAATGAATCCACAAAACATGATCAAAAACCCAGGATTTTACAATACTCTGCCCACCTCTATAACGTTCTAAATGTAGGTGCTTAGGTGGAGAAAAGTAAAAGATAAGTTATCAAGGGTGCATCGCCTGCCAATCAAAACTTACAACCCCTAAAAACACAAAAATGTAAACTTAAACAAAACAAAACCTGGAAATTTGAAAACATGCCCTCCCTCACCATTACCATGACTAGAAAATAGAGAAATACAAATCAAAGAGACTTTTATCAGAAAACGGACACACATCTGTTTGGTGTAAAATAGAAAATAAATAATAACAAAAAGGTAAAAAAATGTTTTTAAACATGGGAATTTTCTTATTTGTGCAACCAACACCCAGTGGTCCGTTGAGAAACTCAGACCTTTGGTACTACAGATTTGGTTTTGAGTCTTTAACTGGAATGTGGTGATTTACAAGAAACCAAAACTTAGGAGGTTGTTGAAAGCTCATTAAAAAACTGCATGTTGTTGCACATGCAAGAAATCTTGCAGCCAAAGACAAGCGGTGAACATGTTCTTCAACATGTCTGCAAATGGCTACAAAAAGGACTGCGCTCCAGCTGAAGAAGGTATGAGGAAGCACGTGCCAGTAAGTGTTTTCTGTTAGAATAACATTTTTTGTTAAACTTTCATTTTATTAGTTTTATTTAATGAGCCCTGTGTTTTGGTCCTGATCAGGAATATAACAATTTCAAGACTTCCCAACCTTGGTTCCACTGGCTTGCTGGTTTTCCAGTTATTCTTACTCTGGGTTGCTGCTGATAACCCAGATTAGACACGTTTGACCAACGAAAACCAAGAATCACCTGATCAGGACAGTGTTGGATGTTAGATCACAAAGAACAGGGATGGGCAGCCATTGCAAAGACAGAAAACATAAGGCAAAACAAAGTTTTTGTTTTGTTTACTTGCGCTACACCCAATCTTACCAGCAGCACATAAAAAAACATGCAATCCGACACCGCTACACCTCAGTCGCATTAGTGTATTTGCGAAAACACACAACTTTGTTTGCAACATATAAAAAAACAAATCGACACCTCTTGAACAAACGGTATTGTGACTAAGCCAGCTCCCAACCTTGCTAGTAACACAAAAAAACCACGATCTAACACCGCTACAGATTAGCAGAGTTAGCATATTTACAATAACAGCCAATCTTGTTAAACCAGACTAATAACACTAAAACAAATGCCACCGTGATTATGCTAATTCCCACTTTTAAGTGACACTTTAAAAAAATAAAGTCTGACACGTTTACATGTTAGTGTTTTTTCAATAACACCTGAAATCTTGGTAAAAAAATATATATTTTTAAAGAAAATCCCCTAAAAGAAAGAGTTTAAGTTTTATTTCTCCCTAAAAATCAGACAGATATTTCTGTAGTACAGTGACTAAATCTACATTAAGTTTCCTGGAGTCATTTTCAAAAGCTCTGATCACTGTACAATAAAGTTTAAGGACAAATGGAAAGAAGAACAATAAAATTAAAAAGATCCCTGTGTTTGACAGCCTATTGTCATTTAACCAAAGCAAACAGCTCTCAGTTGGATGCGTGTGGCTGTGATTTGATTCGTCCCTTTGACTGGTGTCGCTTTTTATGTAACGCCTCTTTCCCAGGCTTTAACATTTGGACTGCGTGTGGGAGGATTAAAGAAAATCTGCGGGTTTGAAGTGAAGCGGAAGCTTTTTAAAACCTCTACAGCACAACATCGCTCAACATTTTGATGTATGAAAAACAACCTGCATCCGGAAATCGAGCAGACGTCCCGGGAACATGAAATGATGACTCTGATTCATGTGTTTTATATATGCGGCCTCTGCGCTGAATAATGGATGGGAAGATTCCTCCGCATCAGCGCTCCTCCATCCCCTGTGCTGTTGTCAATGCAGTCCAGACGTAAAGCAATTTTCATCTGCATAACCCTGACGTTACTGAAACCTCAGCTTGAGGTTGCAGGTTTGACGGCAGTGAAAATGGGTTTCTTTGTCTCTCTGGACTCGTCACTTATCTTTGCTAATTCTTTGATTATTGCCTATGCCAGCTGAAAACGCACAAACACAATTTGGTTATAAAGCAGATGCTTCTGCTGAGGATAATGGCAGCATCCCATCTGGTGCAGCTGGTAACCTAATGGTAGAGTTGCATCACAGTTGTGTACAGCATTTCTTTGCCGCATTCCTAAAAATAAAAATAACCTACAACAGAAGAAATCCGTAAAGTGATAAACTCTAAGTTTTACAATTAATACAGATAATACAATTAATACTTTTTCCATAGAGACATGAAGATTTGTGCACTTTTCTCTCTTAATCAAATTTCAAACCTTTTGTAAAAAAAACAAGTCCAGTAACATTGAATGAAAACAAAAATCTGCTCGCAATTGAAGATTGATGTAGATTAGGCAGACTGAACACATGCCGTACAGGAGATATGGGACAGAGGAAAATGATTGACAATGGTCTACATCCAATCAGGACGCAGAACAAAAGGGGCTGTTGAAAACAAAAAGCATACATATTTGAACTAAAGAAATCCACGAAACAGCAAAACTGTGAAAGATGAACAATGTTCTAGACATTGACTGCATATGAGCACTGGACTGAGTGAGTGTGATGTCACCAATGGAAAAAGACTTGCTTCTGGTTCTAACAGCAATAAGGATATCGCCATAATGGATCCAGGAATCATCAGTATGCAGACTGGTTCAAGTGAGTCTGAGTCAACATTTCTATGGGAACAACATGACAACAGATGTCTCCCAGAAAATACAATGATGTACAAGAGGCATTGTGGGGACAAAAAAAATGTCCACATTTGCTTGAATCATTTGTATTGTAAGGCTGGAACACACTGAATTCACTCTACTCTTCCCTGAATTACATTTATATTAAAAAAAAAATGGCGAAACGAATAATAGTGATTGAACTGAAAAATATAATGAGGCAAGAATAACTGTTGTGTATTGACTTTTCAATTTTGACCACAAAGGCATAAAAAAGAGTAGTTTGGACAGGTTTGTCAGAGGGGTTTGTGATTTTTGCCATTTAAAGATGTCCTTTTGTTGGAAAAAATCATCTAAGTCATGTGTAAAGTCTTATAAAAACACCTGGGTCTACGGCCACTTCAATGAACGCATGAAAATGAAACATACGATTGTCCTGCATGTGTATATGTGAAGCTAATGTACGCTGCACACACTCATGACGTATGGGTGACGCTGTCATAGGGTCCCCTTACACAAAACTCTAGTTGTTAGTAAGGTGTGAGTACTGGTCCCTTACTGACTTTGCATGAATGCTGCATGCACATAGTGGACACCTAATACGGAAGTGCCCTTAGGACACCCACAAAAACTACACTGATTGTCTAATTTCCTATCATTAAGGATGCATGCAAGGAACATGCACTTATCATCCGAAGCACCTTGAGGAGTCCATGGGATTTGGGGGGTGTGGTAGGACAAAAAAAATAATTGTAAACTTATGTTTACACCACCCGCTACAACACGTGTTCATGCGACCAGTGACCTTACCCTTCCGTGTTGGACAAATCCAATATGGCGTCCAACTTTGCGTATGCAACAAGCTAGCGTGCCATCAAAATCTAATTTTTTGCCTTTTTAGTTATAAAAATGACCATCAAGTTTTACTGAAATATCTTTTTGATTGGTACCTGACCTCTGTATCTATAGCTGTAGCGAGGTCTCACTTGATGTAATAAACAAAATTTCTCAATTTTTTACAGGCTGGAGTTTGGTGTTGACACATCCTTCCAAGACACTGAACACCAAGAAGCAGAAAATCTGGTCCCAACACAGCCCTGTAAAAACCCAGAGGTGCTGTCACCACATTGTCTTAAGGTACATATTTTTGTAGTCATTAGGTGCAGGCGGCGCTTCTATAGCCCTGGGATACAATGCTGCTCATCTGCTAATTTTGTTTATGGGGCTAAAAAAGGCACAATTACAATCTGGGAGCCAAAAGGACTTAAACTTTTCTAAAAGGAGGAATTTCACATATTTTGGTCAACACATGCCAACTTTTGTTTCTTTTTATTTATTTTTTAATCTGGTTGTAGTACTGTGTGTATGTGTGTTATTTTTCCTCTCTTTCCTTTTTTGCTATTGTATCATAGTCTCTCTCTATCTTGGTTTCTTCTCTAAAGGATCTTTTGGGGTTGTTTATTTTCTAAAAAAAAACATTTAACATATGATAACCAAACTGTTGTTCAGGCAGAGGGATAATTTATGAGCTCCAAAACTGGTACTAATGATAATCAATGTGGTTTCTTGGGTGCGAGGAGGCTTGCTGATCTGCTAACAGTTTCCCTGACAGTTTCCACTGACCACGCCATTAATTATCCAGGCTTCGGCGGGAAGGCTCGTAACCTTTTCAGCTGTGGGTGTGATCAATTCAACATGGTTCTAGTATAAAAACTTTATTAACATTTCATCCCCCAATGCTGTGTGTGAGCCGTGCTGTAATGTTGAGATTAATTTGTTGGTATTAGCTCTGCGTTCAGCTAATGTCAAATGCGGCTGGAGCAGAGACGGTATTCAGAGCAGTCGTTTTTGATCGGCGCTGTTGCCCACGCAGTCAGCTTGTTAAATGGATATCAGGAAGCCGGGCGATTGCATCGAGAAAATGCTGGAAGGTCCGAAAGGTGACATCTGGACAGAACTTATTACCAGATTGGCAAAAGTTGTACTTGATTTCTGTCCTTTTTGCAAACAGTGCAATCTAGGACAGGAGTCCTCGCTCCATCTCCTCCTTACCCCATCTCCCTCTTTGTGCCTTCCTTCCCCTCTCACAAGCCTGAAGATGGTGCCAAGTCACTTTGACTAAGAACATTACGGTTTCACAGCTTGGGATTTGGCTTTTGCAATTCTATTAGAGTGACGAATCTAAAGGCAGACGCCTTGCATTCCCCCCTCTACCTCTTCCTCCTGGCATCACCGCTGCCAGCCAACAGATGCAGGTTTTTACATATCAAAGCTGTTGACTTGCCAGGGTAATTTCTTCACTCTTCTAATGCTCTTTGCTTCAGAGGACGCCACCTCACTCCCCTTGATCAAGTTACTAAACGCGGCTTTGCACATGGCTCACCACCAAAGGCGGCGTCTCACGCTGGGACCTGGAAATCCAGGCGAGAAAAGCATCTCAGGGGGATTGGATTGTGCATACACACCACAAGACAGGCCAAGAAAGTGAGGCTGCTTTGGAGTAATACCGGCAGGCTTTTGGAGGAAACAACAAAAGGAGGCCAGCTCATGTCAATAAAGTGAATTCTCTAGCTGGGAGGAACAAAGCTCTCAAATGTCCGGCAAATGCTGATTCCAGAAAGGGCTAACATGTTAAATTTAGTTTAAATGATATGAAACTTAAAAAAAGGAAACAAATGAGGTTAAGGCAGCGAATCAGATGATTATTACTAGCTTAAAATTAAAGCAAAATCACCATTTCAAACAAGAAAATATTAAACAGAATCATATTTCCTGACACTCTATAGTACTGAAAACATGTTTAGTTGATCTGTAGTTTCATGTAGTTAAACGAAGCAACTTACACACAGCAAATCAGCTGCAACCTGTGAAGCTCCAGCCTATTGGCCCTTTGCTAATACCTGATTGTACTAGTTTAACCTAAACAGAAATAACAAACGAAGAGTTTTCGGTGTAAGAACAATAATTTATATTTGAGCTCGTGGAAACATTTTACAGATTAATTTATTCTTCATATAAGACTGACAGACCTTTTTATAAGTAATTTAGGTCAGATTGTAGATGGAAAGAACAGAGAAATACATTTATGGATCGGATAGTGTAATAGTGGATTGGATAACATTAAAATGGCAAAAAGTGTTACACTGTCCAAAGACATTTTTCTGTCAAATGTTAAGGAATAACTAACTATACATGACACATTATAGCAAAAAGTATGCTTTGGCTATATCTATTTCACAAGTTGTCAAATTTAGGACAGTTTTAATTTAGGTGACATTAAAACATTTTTGGTTAGGATTTCTAGCTCTTAACCCTTTAATATAAGAGCTGTTGCCAGCAACATGGAAGATGATTTTTTAGACTGCTAAAACACTCATGGTGAAATTTATATGATTGGAATAATTTACTTTATTGATTGAAATAAATGGCTTTTTTTGCTTTTAGAAAACAGCTTCAGCTCCAAAGCTAAAACTGGGCTTTGATAATGTCGCACAAGTTACTCTGATTCCTTTCTGAAATAAAAAAAAATATGATGATAAACATATCCAGGAACAAAGTACATCTGTTTTTTACTGTAAGTATTCCTCTTTAGACTGCAGCCATGTCAGGTACTGGTGGTGTAGGACCCACTATGCAGGACCAGGAGCAGGACCAGGACCAGGACCAGGACCAGTAAGTAGGACAGAACCAATGGAGCAATACAACTAGTGGCAAAGTTATAACCTGACAGTGACCAACTGAAAACAAGACCCTTAAATAACTGAGGACAATTAACAGAAACAAAAACGACTATTGATGACCTACATGAACCTGGAGTGACTGACAGGGCACAACTCAAAACATTACCAAAGCCACCACTTAAAAACTATACTAAACCACAGAAACCTCACAGTAACCCTCCCAAAAAGGGGAGATCCCAGATGCCCAAACACAACAACACATGGGAGGAGGGGACCTGAACTAACAACAAAACAAAAGCTAAATTGTTCAGATTCCTGCAGCCCAGCAGCAATGAGTGGTGACATGGAGAACTCCTCCTCAGGAACAGACACAAAGACTCTCCCAAGAGACAGGAAACATGAAGGGGAGTAGGTCCAGTGACCCTCCTTTAGAACATGGCCAAGGGGAATGAACGGTGACCATTCTCTGGGACAGGAATTATGAAGTGTGGCCCTGGTGACACATGAAAAGGAGCGATCGTGGTGGCCCTTCACAGGACCAGGAAAGATGGCCCCTGAGGAATGCATTGGCTGGGAATGAAATGGCATGACTTGAACTTACAGGAAACCCATGTGACGTGGCGTGTTGTGTTCTGCAGTGGAAAAGAAGCCTGCCACTTCTACTAAGGTTCTGCTGGGGGCAAGGTGGTCAGGTCATACTGTCACAAACTGTTGGTGTAAGACCCCAAATGCAGAAACCAAACAATTTAATTTTAAAACTTTGCCATGACATAAACCCATTGTGAAAAAAATCTGTGACAAAACAGATGACCTGACAATGACCAACTGAAAACAAGACACTTGAATTACTAAGCACAACTAACAGAAAGAAAAACAGCTGTTATGATTAACACGAACCTGGAGTGACTGACAGGAACCAACTCAAAACATTACGTCCCTTAAATCCCAAACTGAAATGCAAAATCTTCACAAGCCAATATGTCAAAAAACAGTCTCACTGCTCAAGTGGTTTCTGAGTCTGGCTGTAAAAACAGACATTAATAAAAAATATGCAAATAAATGAACAAATAAATAAAGCTGAAGCAGAACACTGCTGGATGATTATCAAACCCAAAGCTGCATAGAAGCATGTTCACTGTTGTCTTTGGAAGTGGGGAGAGATAAAAGTGCTGTGCAGTGCAAGACAAATGCTTCATTAAAATAATACTCTGTGATAATAAGTAATTGCGCTCTTAGAATGGATTGTATTGAGTGGAAGAGACAGATAATGTGTGTACGGGGGAGGAAGGAACATTAAACAATAGGTCTACCTTTATTGTTTTTGCTGCTGAAGCCTCCTCTTTTCCCGAGGCTCTTTTTTATTCTCTACTGAAGTTTTTTTTTTTTTTTTATTATTTTGAACTTACACATAAAGTTTTCTTTTAAAGGAAAAACCTGCACATGTCCTAAAACAAGTTTCTGACCCATATTATTTATTTTTATTCCTTACCAAGCTCTTAATTTAAGCAACCTTACTGGAATTTCTTAAAATGTATTTTGAATTTAAAAAAATAATGTATTCTATTGCAAAGTATTATTAAAAAAACAATGAAGACAACTTTTTATGACTGTACACCAACTGTAGTAGCGATTTAATATATTTTAAAGGGACTGCAGAGAAGTAAATCATATTATGTTTGCAAGATAGAATCCCTTTTGGAAGAGGAGAACTGTGCAGAAAACATGTTTTGTTGCTGCCAGTTTAGAAAAAAGTTTAAAAAATGATTTGCAGGTCTTAAAGGCAGAAAATTGCAGTGTTCTTGAGGAAAGTCTCATCGGCATTGCGAAGGTTGCTCCTCCACTCTGCATAAAAACCAGACGTTGGCGCACGTCCGGACCTGTAAACAACCTGTATTAGTATGGAGGCATGCAGGTCAGAGCCATCAATCTTTTTGCATTTCTCTACATATTCATGGGATTTCTTCAGTTTCTTGAAGGCTGAGGGTGTTTTTTAAATAGGCTGCTGCCTGTTGTGGGTCCTGACGCTCCTTTATGATTATTTGTTCTGCCAATCTCCCATTGTTTCTCCATAATTATGAAGACCATGTTGTTTTGCCGGTTGTTGACAAAAAACCCACATTGTTGAAGCCCTTAAACGCCCTAGTAAGGTGAATTTAAGGACTAAACACATTCTGGTTTGTGGAAAAAAATGCACTTGGAACTTTCCTCTTGAATAACATGGAGATCCATCACTCACTGTGCTTTTCCACCACGAGTGGACATTCAACATTTCCAAACGGTGGGCAGTAGAAGATCTGTGGATCTTCGCGTTAGTGGTGCCTCCTACCAGCTTTTTTCGTCAAACTTAACTAAATACTTGGATTCTCTTCTGTGAGGCTGAAAGACATGTTAAAGATTATAACCCCCCCCCTCAATACATTTGCTGTTGTTGGACAGGACAAGTTAAAACATATATATATTATAACCCCCTAACCACTGTGTACAGTTTTGGGTTGGGGGTACTTGGCATATAAAGGGACCATGTTCCTCTTAAGCAGCAAAAAAACTTCAATTGAAAGATTAACAGGGACTGCTTACCTAATTTTCGCATTATAGGGAGTACAGGATTGTAAGGCCGCCAATGAATGCTCTATTTTCTAACTTATGCCATACAGAAGGCATACTGAACTACAATAAATAAGTGCACACTGGACATGTGTGGCGCATTTAAGAACGCACTGAACATGGGTCTGTTTATGCGCTTTTACCATGTAAAGCTCACACAGGTATGTTGCTACTTGATAGTAGTGCAAGTACTCGGTGTTAAATGAAGCTCGGTATAAAATGACGAAGCTGTGCAAATCTTGCTACTGGCTTTTTTTCACAGCTCTAATCGAATATATACGTGTTGTAACTAATTGCAGTGTGCTGTGTTATATTTGTTTTTTTCTTTTTTTTAATTAGGCTTTTAAGAGCACCTTATATCGTTAATTCTGCATCCAAAAGCTGCCCCCTCTGAATGGAATTTAAATTTGAAGCATAAAATAAAACACCAAAAGTGAATTAAAAGCCACCCTGATAGCACGGTTTCTTCACCCCTTTTTTGTATTCAGACACAGCATTAAACTTTCAGATAAAAACAGGTATCTGCTCACCTTTACAGGAAAAAATGTACTGTATTTTCTGCACTTTAAGGTTTACTTATTCAATAATTGATTCATTTTTTACATTAAAGTATTACTTTAAAGTAAAAAAAATGTGTATGCTGAAAAAAGGCACACACATCTAAACACAAATATATATAGATACATATACACATATGAGTGCATGTTAATAAAACTAGTTTCATGTTTGCTAATTCATGTTTTTGCTATGATTTAGTATTTTAAAAGTATTTATGCATGAATTTTTTATAAGTGATGACCATATTTTAGCATTTTTTGGACCAAACTAAAAAAAATTGTTTTTGGAAAATGACTTAAGTTGACTACAAAGCTCATTTGTTGGGTTATTATTAGTCCCTGCTGTGATTGTGCAGAGACAAGCGTTGGTCAGAGTGCAGAGTGCACTCTTGCTGCTCTCCAAATGGATTTAGGGTCACAGCAACCCAGTGCCGCGGAAAATCTCTGAGAACAAGTAAACAAGTTGATTAAAAGGATTTTAGGATGTTTCTTTTTTAAACAAGCTATGAATTTGTTTATTATTAGCAGTTTGTTCAGCAGATCCACTGAGAACAAGTCGTTACTGGAGGGAGTCTAAATCCCTTGTTTGCCTTTCGTGTCGGCAGAGCTTGAAAACTTTGATCCGGGCTGCCATCGCAGCACGATCGTCATCAAATTAACCCAAATTCAACAAGGTCCTCATCAAATAAAGTCGAAACTTCATTAATTCCGTCAGCGGATCGGTGGGGCAGCAGCTGAGCCGAAACACTGATGTCAAAGCAAAGAACACTCTAGCACTCTTGAGAACACGGAGGGAGAATTATGTGCAAATCCTCAGATGAAAACAGGACCGAAGTGCTTTTGTTTCTCTTCAATCACAGCTTTTATATTGGTCTATGTCAAGCTGATCTTCAATCAAAACAGACAGCCTCTTCAAATTGCAACATTTTGGGGATTTCTTTTGTGTTTATGTTGATAAAAACAAAAGGCGGCAGACAAAGAAGAGCACTTGGAGTGAATTCTTTACAGTTCTGAAGACTGACCTGCTACACGTTCTCTGCAGTCCATAAAGTAAAGTTGAAAAGAAGGAGCTCATGGATTAGCTGCTGTAAGTAGGCCACAAGGAAACAATGCAAGCTCTAGTTCCTATAATCACTTGCCAGAGAATGGTAAGCACTCTACATGAATCACTTTCAGTTCTTCCCAACCCAACTTTCCTGCAGACTTTGACAGAGAAAACAGAAAAAAATGAAATGTGCACCAGTGAGCACAAATGAAGACTAGATGGAACAAGCTGATAACTAACGATCTTCTAAGTTAGCTGATAGAACACATTAAAATGGAGCCACAAGTTAATCACTAGAGGAAGCTTAATCTTAAAATTGACTCTTCAGTTATAAAAATGAAAGTCATGAGCAGTTATGAGAGATGGACGAAGCTTGTGGTCACATGACTACATTTTGCTGGTTTTGCTGGTGATAATATTTTTGCCAGAGAGCACGTCATTGACAAACCTGATCTTGAAAACAAAGGAGACTTTACAAAAAATGACAAAAAAAATGACTAAAGTCCTTTAGAGCTTCCAACTGGACATGCAGTATCAATCATACTACAGTGTCAACATTTTGGGGAAGGCAGTTTTACTTGCATTTAATTTTCATACACTGAAGAAATTCAAAGTCGTTTTGATTTTAACACAGTTGTGAGAATTGTCTCCTTTAGTCAGCTTTGTTTGATTTCAGTTGTGTTGGGTTCTTGTCATGTTTTGTTTTCAGGTTTTCTGCAACCATTTTTTAAGCCATGTTGTGGCACATCCAGGCAGCCATGCACGTACCCATTTCTGAGGGGAATTGCTGGGACCGCTCCTCTTCATTTTCTCTCTTCCTAAGGGGGATCGGTAGTTCTGCTCCTCTTCATGTTCTCTATCCCTGAAGATAGTCTTTGGTCCAGCTCCACATTTACTTTCTGTCCCTGAGGAGAGTTGTTGTGACCACTCCTCTTCATTTTCTCTGTCCCTAGGGAGGATCATCGATACTGCTCCTCTTTCCTGTTAGATTGCAGAGATTTCTTCTTCCTGTTCTGTTCCTGAGTAACAGGTGCTCATGTTACCCCTTACCCTTGTTGGACTGCAAGAACCATAACTGTTTTCTGGTTTTGTTGTTGTTCCGGTGCTGCTAAAGATCCTTTCCTCCCAACTGTCATGTTTTAGGGCATCTGAAATCTGCCTTTTTAGGGAGGGGGTACTGTATGGATCATATTTTTTTTGTTAGGTTTGTTTAATTTTAGTTATTTTTCCCCTGCCAGTCACACCAGGTTCAGATTGTCAATCATCAATCACAGCTGTATTTGAGGGACTGGCTTTCAGTTCAAGTCTTTGTCTACTACATGTGGGGTTCTTTACCACTGTACTTGTCACCAATTTAGATCATGGAAATTAAGAATAAGTTAAGCCTGACAAGTTACAACAACTGAAGTGAAAGCATTGATTTCATAGTTTCAAGGTAAATTACATTTGGGTAACCGGTCTCCCCAGTTTGTTACACAAGATATTTTTCAGGTAAATGTGTTGACAAGCATTCATGATTTTACTCACCTTTTTTTTTTTTTTTGGATTAAAACTCCTAATTTAAGAAAAAAAAAACCTTAAAGTTAGGACTGAACTAAGAGACCCAGAGCTGCTCTCCTTCTCATTCATGGTTGTAATTTTTAGTGTTGCCACTTTGGTGGCAGCTTTTCAGCTTTTCAGTTTTGCGTTAGTCTCTGACTCTAACTGGTCAAAACTCTAATCATACCCCTTACATAGGCTGATTCTGTTTGAACTTCTTCATATTGAGGGAGCCGCTCTTCTTTGTATTTGCACACATCCATGTTTAGTTTAAGGGTTCAGAACAAAAGTGCCTTACAGCTGTCAGTTTACAGTTTACTATATATAAGACATGGGTTAAAAAGGTGCAGCAATTTAGTTTTAAAAGTATGTTTGAAGTACAGTGAATTATACAAAAACCTGAATAATTTGACTTTTCTGCTTTGATGATTTTCTTGCATTCGTTGGATAAGACTTTGATATGACCTTGCATCTGAAATGGCAAAAAACTGATGAAACTGAACAAGGAAAAAACTTTGTCTAGAGTTACTAGCACTGAGACAAATGTTCTATGCTGTCTTTAAACATTTAAATTTAGAACAGAGTGTTGTCCTCATAACTCTTTACGAGTTGTTCTATAAACTCTGAGAGTTTAAAGACACTGCCTGTGGTTGCATTTTGCAGCATCTGTAAAGCAGCTTTGGTGCTTTCTAAGTCTCACTTACCATGTTGGGGCAGCACATGTGCTCTGACCAGTCCACGCGTATTTTAGCTTTAAAATAAAGCGGATTCCCTCTGGATCAGTGTCTTTAGCTTTTCTTTCTCCCTCACTCTTCCTCTTTGCTCGATCCAGTTTATGTAAACCTATGCAGTTTAATTGCAGCAGTGCAGGACCATAAACCCCATGCCTACCTTGTTGCTGCTGCCTCACAGTGTGTGACAAAACTCAATGACATTTTTTTTATAGTGTGACTTATTTAACTATTTCATCTGTAAAAAGAAAGTCACCCTAGTTTTTTTGCTGTGTTTGACACCATCCATCCATCTTCAAAACTTACTGAAACCCTTTGGGGTTGTTGGAGCCAACCTAGTTACTGTTAGGAAAAAGTGGGGTTCACTCTCAACAGGTTACCAGTCTGTGAATGTTTCTGGTCTACAGGCTCACTGAGCGTTCTTCGATCGTAGAAGTTTGAGTGGGCCCCATCCAAGTTTGCCCGCAGACAACCCATATCCACCCAGGATGAGGGTAGGTGTGACTGGGGCCTTACCTATGAAGCATGTAGAAAACCCATGGATGCACAAGCAGAATATTCAAACTCCACACAAAAGTGTCCCAGAGGGGTTTCGAACGGTCTTCTCAGTTTGAGGCAAGAACACCAGCCACTAACTCCTGTTTGGAACAGTTTCAATTCCCAATCATTTTCTCCAAGTTTTGGTGAGTGTTGACGGCACAGATCCAGAAGACAAAAGGTTCTTATGATGACAACAAATTTGTTTTCACACAGTGAGAGATTCACCTCACAGGTGATCCTCCAGTGGAGTGTGAAAATACAGAAAGAAGCTCTTATTTCATGGGTGAATCTTTTTAGTGCAATCAAATGGAAACCTTTGGACAGATCGTCAAAACAAGCACTCAATAAAAGCTGCAAATGCATGCAGACAAACTCGCTTTCAGAGCTCAGTACTTCATTGAGGATGGTCTTGTCAACGTTTTCACACTCTGCAGAGAAAGTTGTCCCCCTTGAGTAAGAGATGAAGAGCTGAGGACCATGGGAGTTAGATGACATTGGTGCCGTCAGAAGGATGTTGGAGAAGTGTGAATGAAAAATGTTTCTCAGGAGCTTTGAAGTCATACAGATTTATGCTGATGCATGGAAAAAAATGGCATCATATAAAAAAATAGGGCATTGTGCCTCTAAATACCCATGTGACAAGTGTATGCTGGGGTACTCACACTGTACGATCAGCTCCACCATGGCCTCTCGAGGCTTCACGTTGAAGCCATTATACTGGCTGGTCTGGCAGCGGTACGAGCCCGTCATGTCTCTGGACACATTCAAGATCCGTAGCACACCGTCCAAGCTCTCCATTTGCATGCTGCCGTCCGGCATGGGCGCCTCCTTATCCGCTCGGGACCACAGGATGATGGGCTTGGGTTTCCCTGAAACAAGGCACTCCAGCTCCACAGTGTCACCCTCGCGGGCCACCAGGGGGGACTTGCCCCGAGGGACCGTCAAGTTTGGGGGAACTAAGAAAGAGAAAAACAGAGGAGGGACTGATATGGGGCTCTAGAAAGTCAGCAGGCGGGGTAAAGAGACATGGTAGATTTGGGGAAAGTCAGAGGGTTGCGCATGGGGGGCGAGCGGATGAGCTTTCTAGTAGCAATGGTAATGAAGCAGACTGTCAATCACATACCCATGTGTGGAGGAGCCATGCAGACAGTAGCAGCAGTCATGGCTAACAGCTGGAAGGACACTTGAAGCCATTGTTGGAGGCAGGAGCTGGTGAAACGCTTCAAAACAGTCAATGACAAATGATGCAGAGAATCCCTCCACCCTAACAGGTGCAGCCTCTAAAACCAGTTCAGTTTTGGAAGTCAAAGGAATGAAACATTTGGACCCGCCAGCACCTCTGCACAACAATAAAGTATGGTCCAAGTAGACTTTACAATCAAGGGAGCAGTCCTCTTTCCTCTCACGAATGCAGAAAATGAATCCAAACCACACTATCAGCAAACAAAAGGCAAAAACAGGGAAAGTTTTATCCTCATTAACACTTTAAGACTGGAATATCTCATTGGCAAGAGCAAAATAACACGCGCTCTTTGAACCATCATAAACTGTAATGCTACATTTACACCCATTAGAACCCAAAAATTTACTTTAAAATGTGTAGCCACACGTGACCGTGGAAGCTCGAAACATGCGTTTACATGCACTTTTCACTGAAAGTGGTTGCTTAAATGCGCTTTGCCAAGAGTGGTCTGATTCTAGCTTAACAAAGAAAATAGTCACCGGCAGCTCCTAAAGCACACGCTGCTTCAACTCTTTACACTATCAACATACATCGACTTGTTCTGAAATGGAGAAAAGAAACTATTCTCTGCGGCTTTGGCCTGGTGTGCAACAGGTTACTAATGTAAAGCTGCTTTTCTCTGATTCAGAACCCGCTGGAAATATACGTTGTTTGCGTAAATGGTTGAGGAGCTATGGTAGAAAGAATGTGGAGCTAAAGCTTTGGTGTTATATGGTAAATGTATTCAGAACAGATTTTGACACAGAGGAAAGTGCCTTTGCCATTTGGTTAAACCACACAATGGTTAAACCTGTAAAAGTCCCAAACAGACTGTCTCTGCTCAGTTCCCAAGTCCCTAGTCGTCAGACTAAAGTCCAAGTCTCCATTTCTGGGATGGCACACTGAATTCTGGTGGACCAATTTAGAGCAAACCCTTTGGTTTTTTAACGTTTTGGCAAAATGTGAAATCACCAAATTCCAGATTTTCCCAAAATATGCAAAATAAGTGGGATAACCACCACATTACACGCCTGACAGCAGGTGTAAACCCATACAAGATTTGAGTCGGATGCTAATCAAAACAGAGCCTTCATTCAAACACACAGCTGTGGAACAGGAATCATAGATCATTGTAGATGATTGTTAAATTATGACACTTGGTCATGTTGGCTCTGGAGTCGAAAGTTTGTGCCTGGGATTCACAGAAACACCCGAGTTCCATCAAGACTCACCTGCCAACAAACAGGAACAACACAGCAGTTTGGTCATGGCATTTTTGGTAACTTTTAAAACCAGCCTGGTGTTTGATGTCATAATTGTACTCACTTTGTAGTTTTTATTGGCAGATGATCATTGAATCCTTTAGAAAAGTTTGATTGGATGTGCCCAACAACCATCTGTATTTTCTGTCTTGCTAGGTTTTTGTTGTGTTAATGGTCAGGGTTTGATGTCATCAGATCAAGAAGAAGAGAAGACCATGGAGCTTTAAAGCTGACCTCCACAAAATAAGAAAAAAATGGATGCCATCAATCTCCTGCCATCCATTTATATCTTTACAGAGTCTGATTCTTAGTCCAAGGAATGTTTTGTCCCACATTAGTTAATGCACTGATTATAGCATTAATTTTTACATATAAAACTGTTATGTAAAGTATTTATAGTTTGAAGTACATGAATGGTTTGTTGTTTTTGTGGAGTTTTTGTGTTCAGAGTTTGGAATGCAGAGAACCTTGCAGGTTGGATCTGTCAGTGTGGTTTCTCATGGAGCCCGCCTGCCAAATAAATTTGTTTAATTAGGAAACCTGGCAGATTTCTGCTGCTCCTGGAGAGAGCTGTGCGTGTGTTTGTGGCGTTTTGTGCGAGTCCAAACCATTAGCACACTCCGAGAGTGTCTCGTACTTAAAAAAAAAAATTCTGTTCCCAGCCAGCAGTTGGGACTGATAATCTGCTCAGCAATGATGAAACCCAGTTGAGCTATCCTTGAATGGCTGCCATTCCGTCCCAACAATGCTGCAGTTAGAATGGAATCAGGCCGCGGTGAAGTTTTACGGTGATGAAATCACGCCGCAATCTCAAGAAAAAAACCCACAAACAGACAGTCCAGCCATCTGTTGGAGTCGTTTTTGTTTCAGAGAGAATCCTGCAGTCGCTTCCATTCACCAACTGTCTTTTGTCCAAGAAGAGCTCAGAGCAGCCATTGTTAGGTTTGAGACAGAAAGAAGGCTTAAAGGGAAGCAGAACTGTACAAAAGTTGGTCTTAACTGTTCAATTTAGACCCCTTAAATCAGCCCAAAAGTTCAAAGAGACACTTAAAATTTTTCGTCCAGAGTTATAGAGGCACACACCAATCTCCGTATTTAAAGGTCAAGTGTCAAATGCATCAGGAAACACGCAGCAGTAGATCTGAAATGCACATAGAAAAATCTGCAGTCACTGAAGCTTACATCAAAATGACCAAACAAACGGATAAAAACACTGTAAATCTGAGGATTCTGCATTGTCTTCACTATTATTCATTAACCCTTTAACATTGGCGATGTAGCTGGAGACACTGAAATAAAACACGTTCTTTGACCTCGTTCATGCAGTCAACATGAATCATTTGATTCTGATGTGGCATTGCATCAATGTCCAACACATTGCTGAAGTAAAGTGTTGCACTATGGCGCAAGTCTGTTTTTCTGCACTTCAGAATGTGCTGGAATTACAGTAATTGTATAAACGCTTGAAAAGTTACTGTAGTTATGGTTGGATCTTCAGCTCTTAAGTGTTTTTTAGTTTGTTCCATACCAGGCTCTTATTTTGTAGCACTTTTTTTCCTCGGCTGGTCCATCCTGTTCAGTGCCAAAAGCTCATTTGTTCAATGTTCTGGACAAAACACTGCTTAAAACTCTGCTCTGTTTATACAAAGGGGTCTGGGCTCGCTTGCAAGTGAACCCTGATGCCATTAAGCAAACAATTCAGCGCAACAAAAAGTGCAAGTAAAACAGAATAAATAATAGAAATATTGTGTGTTTTAAGAAAAAAAAAAAAAAAACGAAAGCAGAAAAGCTTAAAGGAGTGTAAATGCTGAAAAAGTCCTGTTGATGAATGTGATTTAGGGAAATAAAGGCATTTAAAACTACATGTGATTGTCAGAGGATGAGCTGGAGTCAGCATTTATACCTTTTACTTAAAAAAAAACTTTATGTTCACCTCCTCGCTTCATGCTAATTAAGCAAACCATAAGACACACTGCATTAAAAGACACAACAGACATACCAAAACAGTCATAACAATTGACTGTATGACCACACTACCCAGAATGCCCTGATGGAGAGACAGAAAGGTTGTTGAAGACTTGATGGGAAGTCTTTCAAGTGAACAGTGTTCTTCTTGTTCTCTTCCTTTATCTGCAATAAGCAGCTTTTGCAGAGAGTTCACAACAAAAGATAAGTCAAACTTTATTGACGATAACTCACAACATTGCTCGGTTGTAGCACATCAAACACAAACCAATAGACTCTCCTTTACACTTCATGCACAGTACATATCACTCCGCCAGACTCCTGACAACAGTGCCCTTAATGCTCCAACAGTCAATCAAGCGGTGTGGGTTTGAAGCTCACCAGAGTTTTGAGATGAGTGCACAAAACAAAAACTCCCATATAAGATGCACTGTTGATTTTTGAGACACTAAAGGATTTCAAGTGTGCCTTGAAAATGATGCCGTATATTAAGTTTTCAGGTGGTTTGGTTCACTCAAGGTCAGTGGACAACCGAAATGAATGAAAATCAAAGCCAACTATGTCCATTAGACTGTAGTGTGATAGCAACTGTAGTTATGTTGGTTTAAAGTCATCATCAGTGTAGAGTTGTGTTGGTGTGTCTAAATCGGAAGCCTGGTGTCAAAAGAGCAGCAACTCTGATGTTTGCCAGAAATTAATGCCAGAAGTCCATCCAGTTTGATTGACTGATAAGGTCACTTGATTCCATGTGCAGAGTTTGAGGAGTCCAGGGATGATTGGCTGTTTTTTTGTGCACTTCAGCAAACTTATTATTTTTTGGTGAGTGGTTGACCGACTAACAACTTTTGGAAATGGGTTGAATCAGTGTTCAGCCCAAAATCACTGAGCCCACCATCGAGTCCCCTGAATGTGCTGGGTGTAAAAGCCCCCAAACGCTTGACGCGCTTCTTCGTGTTGCTGCAACCAGGTGTCAGCTGTTGGCCCGTTTCCTTCAAGCTGCTGTGGTCGTCTCCTCCGAAGCGGCATCTGAGAGAGGTGTACTCATCCAGCTGTCATCATTACACCCCTCTGCTGGCCTTATTAGCCGCTCACAGTCCTCTCCCTGCTGGCTTCGGCTGCACAGATAGCGGGTATCAGCTGTCACTGTCTGTCACCACGCAGAGACGGAAAAGCACACGGCATGCACTCTTTCTCACTCCCCTCCGTTCTCCTCCCTGCCGTTATGTCTTCCGAAGCGACCACCCTGCCTCTGCATGTGATGATGACCGCTCTGCTGTGCAAGCGAGTCACACTCAAGTCTCTCATGTCTGATGGGGGTGTGAGCTTTCCGTCTCGGCCTCTGGGTGGCAGCATGCTGTTATGCAGCCTCAGTAGCTCTCAGGAAGCTCTGCTGTGTCGCTCGCCCACGAGTAACGCTCGTCTGTGACTGTGTGAACTTTGAAAACCCCAATGGAGGCAGGTCCTCGTAGTCTGCTCAGCAGGAACGTTTCTCCGCGTCTAGAGGCTGCGGGCTGGAGCCTTCAGCGGGGAAACATCTGCTAATGAGCTTCATCTTACAGCCAGAGAGTTGTGCACACGGGCGTCTTTGAGAGTCAACATTTCCACTGCTGCCTCCTCTCTCTGACATCACTCCCCGTCGCCATGGCAACTCCTCGGGCACCTGCAGGCCCTGCAAAGCCCGGAACGTGTGAGAGTGCGCCTTTCAGATGACTGGAAGCTAACGAGATGGTCAGAGAGCAGCAGGACTTTCTGTTCCAGTGAGGCCACGCCTCAGGGGACGGAGGCCTCCTGAGGGTTGCACGTTTGTCACACAGCGTGTGTGTGTGCGTGCACGTGTGCGTCCGGCAAATGGGGACGCAGCATCTGCACTCAGAATAGATGAAGTGTAAGCAACATCCACAGCTGTGTTAAATTTGGCTCAGTGCTGACAGCAGCTACACACTTTTCTGTGTTAGAGTGTGTGTCCTCTCCACCTGAGTTTGTGTACCTCGTCTTGTGCTCTTGATACCCGTATGAATTTGTGCGGCTCAGATTGCACAACAGCCATCTCTCCTCTCCTGGGCTGCAGCCTGATTTGTTGCCGCTGCAACATCCAAGGCTCTGGTGTTGTGCGGCGCCTCCTCAGATGGAGCTACTCCCCCTATGGCGTCAAGTACCCAACATCCACTCCCTTCTTTTCCCAGCTGCAGTAATTTCCCACATGGCTTTGTCCGTAAAGTGTGACAGCAGGGGGAGCAGCTGAGTCTGTGGGCAGAAATCTTCGGGTTGCCTCGTCTTATTAACATGATTTATGGAGCCATGCAGCAGCAGCGCCACTGCACTTCCAGCAACGCTGTCAACCTTGAATCAGCACAGGTGTTCAGGTGACACGTACGCTTCCAGAACGCCGTCAACTGCTTCCATGTTAGGGATGTTCCAGGACAGCCGCCCAGCTGTTTTTCTCCTGCACCCCCCCCAGCCTGATGTTAAAGCCTCCCCTGTCTCACCACTAAGCTCGGAGAATCTCAAGACGCTCATCACGTCACTTCATGCCCTAAGCTGTTTCATTTTGGAGCGCAAAGTTTAAAAGACTCATGTGGTGCCAGCCAAAGAATATGCTCTGTCCCCACTGGGGCGCTTCGGAGCTTAATCAGAGCAGGTTCTATTTAGCCTAAAAAGACGCCTGGTGGAGTGACAAGTGATCCACTTGAGAACCATGATTGAACATCCCTGACACTAGTAACTCTTTAACCACCATATAATGTTAATAAAGGCACATGGCTGCTTTTCTTTTCTTTTTTCTTTTTTTTTTTGTTGGAAACATGATAGTTGCGTGAACGATCAAACAGTTATGGTACTTTGAAGAGTGTCTTTTTTCTATTGTTGGCAACACCTATGGTGGTAAAGTCCCTCTACGTTCCAGTGCTCTTTGAGTGGTGGGAAGAACTGTTTGCGCAGAGTAAGCCAGCCCTTATTACCCATCATCCCTTTGTTCATTGACACTCTCTCCCTCGAGCCCCTCCCAATCTGACATTTGCGGTGCAGCAAAAATGGCGAGTAATGGGGCAGGTGGATAGTTTTACAGTTTTAAGTCAGATGCAGCTCAGACGAGGAAAACTAAAACGTCCACAAATTAATTTGTCTGCAAATGAAGGTATCAGAATGGAGCGGAGCTACAATATTTGGAATTAAAAACAGTAATTTTTGAAAATTTAATGGATTTTTTAAGGGTTTGCTTCACTGTACTATAGTTTGTTAGTATGCTTTTGTTTATGCTAAGCTTCCCTTCAGTCTGAGGGATTTGTCTGCAGCCTACTTGCTGTGAACTGTAACTGCAGCTGGCTTCTATAAAATAACTAATAATCTGAAAAGTTATGTCATTTCCTCAAGATATTAATCTCATGAAGTAAAGTAAATACATTTCTGATTACACAACCTAGTTGGGAAGTTTCTAGTAATTACTTTGACTTTTGTTAAAGGAGAATCAGCAGAGATGAGATGAACTTAACTTATTTGAGATGGAAAAATAAAGAAAGCAGAAGCATAGATTAGCAAAGCAGGAATAAAGACATACATCGCAGAAGTTTATTTTTTTTTAGCTCTACAGAAAACTGGCATGAATTGTGCTTCCGTGCAGTTTAACTGTTTTACCCTGGAGGTCAGTCAGGATGGAGAGCAGGTTTTCCCCTATCCAAGGTCACTGAGAGGAGCACAAAAAAGCAGCCACTGCTGCCGGTCACGCTGTCCATTAAAAGTCACACGTGGTACAGTCACCGGGGTGACGGCAGCTCGCGGTGGATGAGCATCAAAGTAACGGCTGCCGGGGCCGCCGTCGGCTTCAGATCTCCTTCAGAGCAGAAGTGCGTTTTATCAAAGACGCTCGTCTTTCAATCATTAGAGCGGCTAATTGATTGGCTCCAGTAATGAAGTGGAGCTGCAGAAAACACCGGGAAGAGCCAAGTATTGATGTTTTGAGCCGGAGGCGGCCGGAAGCTTTCACAGAGGAAGTTGCTACATCGGAAACCAGAACAGACTTATCTCGCCGCAGACGTTTACAGGATTAATATGATTCACGCTGCACTCCTAAACCCATTATGATAAGTGCAAGAAGAGGCAAGCGGCTTATCAGCAAAGAGTGCACTAAAAGCTGACAAATATTCAGCTGTTATGACTCCAAATTTACACTTCATGGATAACAATTAGCTGCAACTGTCCAGATTTGATCCACTCAGTGAACATTGATGCCGTTTCTGTCTGTTAATGCTCAGATACGTTATTTTGTTCTGGTTTTCTCCTCCACAAGCTTTGTCAAAAAGGAGAAGCGCTGTGACGACATGGAAGTCCCCCGAGGTTGCTATAAGCCCTGGTTTGGAAACCAGTGTTTAGTGCTGCATCCTCCCATGTTTACTAGCTGCCTCTCCAGTACCAGGCCCAACCAGACCTGCCTGGTAATCTGCTCTAATCGCCTTCATTAAGACCTTTAATTGCGGTTTGAGCTTTCCCCCTCCAGGACAGCAGGCAAGAAAAACAAAAACCAGGCGGATTTGGTCCATGAGAGGCGACAGGCTTACAGCACCGGGTGTTGTGGAGCTTCATTTAGAGAAGATTTTCTACACAAGAAGAGACACTTCCAGCCCCCTGTCACGCTTTACATGATTTCTGTTTTTTTTTTTAACTTTTTTTCAATAAACATAAAAATTGACAGCAAAAACTACGGTGGCCCAGAAGAAAATCACAACATAACTAAACATATTAAACATCATGACAATTGACAAACACATCATAAAAAAACAAAACGTTTTCGGAAAACGAAAATAATTTCCGGAAATTCAACTAAAATATTACAAAAATGAACAAAATAAGAAACTGTAGTGAATAATGCCAACTTTTGGAGTGGGTGTGGCCACAAGCTTAAAAACGTTGTCTAACCGAAGATATTGTCGTGACCAATGTCATGGTTTTGGACTATGTTGTTGACTAACATTTTTTTAAATTATTATTTTGATTTCTGGAAATTCATTTTATTTTCTGAAATGTTTCATTTTTGTTTTGCTTCAATTTTTTGGAATTATGTTTTGGTTTCTGGAATTTTGCTTACATTTCTAAAATTGTATGCGTTTTTATTATTCCTTTTGTTTTTTTTCATTGTCGTTGTGATCTTTAATAATCACATCATCTGTTACAACCATTATTTGTTTCTTTTATTTTGGGGGTTGTTAAATGCTTCACTTTTCTTTCGTTAACTTTATAAACCTTTATAAACCCCTCAGTGAATTTTGTTTCAAGTATTTCTAGTGATTTGAGGGTTTGCTTGTTGGCATTTGGGTTTCTTCATTTATTTTTTCATTAGACCCTGCTCCGCTTTACATAAGGTGCATAACATCATATTTGATTATCTGATTTGCACTTCAGGGCCACTGTAAAAATACCTCACAAAATGAATCAGGTTCATTGAACTCAAATTAGCCCATTGACTCAGAACGACTCGCAATTACTGCAAACTAACCCTCCAAAAAGAAAAAATAAAAAAAAAATAAGAAAAGGCAACTGAACTAACATTTGGTTGGAACCGGAAGTAAGTCATTAGGTCCAGTTCTCACATACAGTCAATGATTTTGAGTTAGACACCTCTACACTTTTGTTGTTTCCCAGTTGGATATTCAGTCCTTAGAGCCATATTTGTTACTGTGAAACATATTTGTTTTTTGTTTTTTTTCTTTTATTTTTATGGCCAATTTGTAGATAAACAAGAGTGCATTCTGGGAAAAGGACTTTCATACTAAAAGCAATCCATATTCTGGAGTGCACTGTATGTATTACCATTTTGTTGAAACCAGCGATGGAGAACAGAGGTCTGTCCAAGTTTACTTCCATGGCTACAAACAGCAGTCATCCTCTCCATTCGCTTTCTGCCACTAAAACTATCCTTTCCACAGCGGTTGCTGAGTTCACACTTGCCAAAAAAAGCTCAGGAAATATTTTTTTTCCATGAGCTATCAGGCTGTTTAACCACTCCTTTAAGGAAAGGTGGGCGGTAGGTGTAAATTGATTATTTCTTTTATTATTTTATTATTTATTTTATTATTTTATTATGTCTTTTGTTTTATTTATTTATTTACTGCAGTGTGTGAGAGGGGCTGGAATGCCAAAACCACCCCCCCAAAAAATCAATTTTGAGAGACGCCAATTCTTCCAATACATTTTGCAATCTGTCTGTCAGTTTGTTTGCTGCAACTCTAACATCTGTAACTTCTGAAGTTTGGATGTACGCCTTTAAATGCTGCAGAACCCGAGCTCAGCGTTCCGAACGGGCTCCCCGATCATCAGCAGCTGCAGCACGCTCCACAGCTGATCCGGGACATCAATCTGACTGACAGGAGGGCTGCGGCAAACGCTTGCCTTGCATGCACGTCAAAGCGCCTTGGACTGTGCCGACTAAGTTTCCCAGTATACCCGCCTTGCAAAGGTGTGAGCTGAAGACGCGAGCTCCGATCAAACCTTTCATTGCTGTTAGCCTCGGCAGACTGCAGCATGTTGTTTTGATCCTCCTCATTAATACTTTTTTTTGGATGTTAAAGGATCCGCGCTGAAGTGCTGGCAAGCCTCTCCAGAAGGAGAGACTTCTTAAAAGATAATGATGAAACAATCTTGGCTGATCACTTTTTCAGAGCGGAGGAATTATCAAACAGTAATTACACATCCGGGTTCGCCTCACTGCTTTCATGTTCTTGCAGTGAGTGGCAGCAGGTCTGAGGAATAAAAAAAAAGAACACAAGACCAACAGTGTGTCTGTGTGAGGAGGAAGCACAGTGCTGCACAATGCTGCAACCCCCGACTATACAAACCACAAGTCACTTATCAGTTTCAAGCAGGCACCAGTCGACTGAAAGCAGCAGCAGATACGGAGAATGCCTGCAGAACTTTGGGAATCCTTCATTCTGGAACACAAGGATCAGTTGGGATCACAGAGCTCCATGCAGGGGAAATGCAACTCAACCTCATCAACCAAGAAAACAACCTGTCCTCAGACGTTCTTTCTCCAACCCACTTTATGATTATCTCCTGTTAGATGTTCTCCATATTTTTCATCTGCAGTCTTATGCTACATTCACACCGGGCTCGGAAAATACACATCCAAGCCATTGACTGTATATAGAATTGGACAAAGTGACCCCTCCTACTTCATGTTCCAAATAGGAAGTACCTGCGAGCTCCAAGAAAACAAAATCCCATAGACTTCTATTGAGAAATAAACAGCTATTACTCAGTTATTCTATTATTTTAAGATACCTTTTTCTTAACATCATCTTTCTAATCCTAATTTTTTTTTCATGATTTTCATATTTAGTTATTCAAGCTATAAACTAACCAATCAGATGCCTCAGTAAAAGCATGTGGTGCTCACTGGACCCTCACCTCGAATGTTTGATGGACAGCTTCTCCCAAGTTGCTTTCAGTGGAAGGGGTGTGGAGTTCCAACAAGCTTACTCATGATTGGTGACAGAAGATGCCATACAAATATGACTCAGACCAATCACTGTCGACTGGCTCCAAATGGAGGCACCTTATTGTTGAAGAATGAAAACTGAATTGGCTTCATTTCACTGGAGCTGGACGTAAGGTATTTTCATAACTGTTCTGTCAAGTTCTATATATACAGTCAATGGTTCAAGTGACGATTTTCCATGAAAAGTGGAAGTTAACGCGTGTATATACCCGTTTTGGGTTTCCTCATTCTTAACTCAAGCTTCGCTACCCAATTATTTAAGTCTTTTTTCGCAGAAACACGCAGAAATTGAGCGTGCTTCGAAACATAAACCACTTGAACTTTGATTAATGAGCCTTTGGTAATTGTGTCTGGGTAGTGTCCTTTTCAAAACCTGAAATCCAGCCAAAGGAGAATGCAATGCTTGACAACACCACCTATACAATCTATTTTATGTCTTTTTGTCTTTTTGGTCAAACGCCATGCTTGTCCTTCCATTAAAAGAAAAAAAAATCCTGTCAACTTTTCCTTCAGGTGAGCACCAGAAGCCATGACTGAAACTACAGAGATGAAGGTGAAGACGGCGAGGTGGTCTGATGTGCTTGTGAGTGCTGGTCACATTGTGGGCAGATGTTAGTTGAAGCAGAGGTGGAGGCTGCTAGTTTGATGGAGTGATGGTGGACTGAAGCTAAACATTAGGTGTTTTTGGTGAAGTGTTTGAGAGATTGTGTGTTTTTTCGGCTTTACAAAACAGAATTGATAAACTTGGATTACACAAAAAACTAAGAGTTTGGTATGACTTAGTTTTGAGGGACTTGGTCCCTTAGACTATCAAACTATCTTTTTTTTAATTCTGTATTTTCCGCACTATAAATTGCACTCAAAAAGCCGTAATTGTTTTTTTTTTTCCCCAAAAAACAGTACTCTTTATAATCGCTTTACATGTGGATACATTTTGGTTGTGCTTTCAGATGTTAAAGCTCTTTTGGGAAGTACTTGGCGCTTTGTCAAAATCTCTGTATTTCTTATACAAGTTGAAAACAACAGTTACGTGTTATTGTAATACGCTAACACGGCTAACCTGTAGCAGTGTTGAACTGTTTTTTTTTTTTTTTTTTTTACTAGCAAGGTTGGGAGCATAGTCACAGTAACGTTTGTATCGGCAGAATCAGTCTTTTTTTTCTTGTGTTGCAAACAATTGAACACGCTAACACAGGTAACGCTACCAATGTAGCGAAAGTGTAGAATGTTACAAACAAGTTTTAGTATTACTGGGAGAACAGTTAAAGTCTGACTTACTAATGGACTTATCTCGGACTATTTTTTTCTTGCTTAATGGTAAAGTTTTTTGCGTCTGATGACAAAAGTGAAAAAATATTAACTGATGAAGTGCCTGACAATCTGTTATTCCCTACAGTAGACTAATATGATTCATTATTCCATAATTACGATTTATCTAAGCTAATATCGCCACCTTTTTGTATTTTAAGCAGCCATTGGCCATGTAAAATAATGTCAAATTCAGCTCTGTTCTGCTGAAAACACGTCACATCAAAGCTTTCCGTCCTAACCATTGAAATCAATGGTAGAATAACGAAACTGGAAAACATAAAAAAGTTGCTGGACATTTAAACAGAATCATAAATTAAATCAACTTATGACAAACATCAACATTAACCTGCTTCTGAAAATTGGCAGTAATGACCTGCTTGGGTATTTGGAACAAATAAAGAACTATAATTAGTTTAAAGGAAGTCTAGCTGTAGCTGGAATGGGCTACTATAAAAGGTCTGGTCAATTGTGTTTGAAAACAGAAACATTTGAACCCTTTAACACCGGCGACACCTAAATAACACGCTCTTTCAACTAAATAGCACTTCTCCATCGTTTATGCGATCAGTGTAATTTTAACTGATTCTGAGACAGAGAAATGTGGCTTGCGTAAGCACTTCACTACTGTAAAGTGTTGCATATCAGTGCAAGGCTGCTTTTCTCAGCATCAGAATCTGCTGGAACAATGCTAATTGTGTAAGCAGTTGAAGAGTTACGGTAGTCCAAAGAACATCAAGACTGGAAGTTAAGCTCTGGTGTTAAAGGGTAAATGTTCTTTAAGTTGTGCTGGGATGTGGTAATACTGTTTTACCACATAGGAAAGTACTGTAAATAAAACTGAGGAAAAAGGGGGGTCTCGTGGTGAAACAACAGGCACACTTGAATTGTTGCAAGTTGCTCAATAAACAGACCCATAAAAAAACGCTTTAGGTTGGTGGAAGTCCCTGCAGTAGAACCACTGTTTGCTGAAAGAATCCAAATTCAATGCTAAAATATAAAAGAACAACTGCAAATAATAAAAAAAAGGATGGGAAATGAGTTGCTTTCTTGAAAAATGTTTGTGAAATTGCTAAAGCTAGCTTCATAGCTGCTAAGCTCTCACTTTGTTGGTGGCAAGTTTCAGATTTAATGGGCATCAAACTTGAGAACTAGCTGCTAGTAACGGCATATTTGCATCTGGCCATTGCAAGTTTCGAAGGGCTATGTTTTGTTGTGCATCAGATTTTGCCAGTTTATATTGTTTTCCATTGCAGGGTTTCTTAACCGAGCTATATTTCCAAACTTTTGTGGAATGTAGCACTAATGCGGCTGTGATGCAGGTTGGGGGAGGAGGCGAGTTAATGGCTGTATGACATACGGGTTGTGAGGCTCACCTGTTGTGGAGGAGATGTTGACGTCAATGCTAAAATCTGGAATGCCGCCCCCCTTCAGCGCCGCCACGCACGTGTACGTGCCAAAGTCTGTGAACTTCAGGTCAATGATGTCCAGGTTAGTGGTTCCAGGAGAGATATCGGGGTCCGTCTGGGTGATGACCATTCGCTCGGAGCTCCGCAGGGCGCGGCCGTTCTTCAACCAGCTGAATGTCAGCTCTTCGGGTGGCGTCGCCTCCACCTGGAACATACAGCTCGTACTTGATCTGGACTTTTGAGGATAAGTGCGTCTCTGTGGAGTCACGTTTGTGACAAATCTTTTAAGGAAAATAGAATTTGTATTTCAATCCCTCTGAATGTTTTTGCTGCTGTCCTCTGCTCTCTCATTTGCAAATCCTGCTCTAGTTCTGTCCAAAGGTATTTCAGAATTTGAATTTGTGAATGGCTCGTCTTGTTTCTTTACAAACGACGTTGCTAATAAAAACAAACAAACAAACAAACAAACACAAATGATTATCTAGAAAAAAACGCTGTGTGCGCTGCACAAACACAACCAGAATATGTTTGTTTGTCACTTAAAACATATAGCCAATAGTAACAAACACTGCAGAGGCTCCTCCCACCTTTGAAAAATGTGTATGATTTGCAGGCAATGAAACAATCAGAGGAAAAGTTTGAGTGATTAAAAAAGGAAGCAGCCAAATTAAAAAGATTTGGCCCAAACGTAACTCCACCTGCGTCTGCCGCGTCATTTTGTCATACCTGACACGATATCTTGACCTCACGACCAATCTGGATGTTGTCGTCGTTGTGGTAGGGATCAGGAGTAATCCAAAACCGACCTCTGTTGAGAGCTGCGGAGGAACAGAAACATTTGTTGAAAACATAACCTGCTTTAAACGTCACAGATGCGAACTTCGCTGCCAGGAAAAACCCTCAATCTGATGTGTTTGGAGGTTTACTTAAAGAACCAAATCACTTTAAAGTCACTTTTTAAAGTGTTTTGACTCCACTTATAGTTTCTACTTCAGCTTTGACTCTTTATCTACGCTGAACGGACTTTAATAGTCTTATCTGCACAACGCTTACTGTAGAATTTGCATTGCAAACACTGAATCTGAGGATGACACATATTCTTGCCAAATTATGTCATTTTAGAGGATGATGGGTAAAAAAGTATAACCTCCCACATTAACAGTAAATCATACCAGTCTTCAAAAGAATGAAGCAAACTTTGATGAAGATTGAAGAATTGTGGAAAGTAGAGCAGTGCAAAGTGGAAAAAAATGATTTTTGGATTAATTTATTTTTACACACTTTTGTCTTTCAAACAGAGATTCCTGCCTTAAAAAAAGATGATTTCATTATGATGCATGCTGTACGGCTCCAACAAACACATCTGAGTTCAATTCATCTCTGCAGCAGAAAGAGCTGACGGAAATCTTTTCATCCGGCAATTCCCCGCTGACACCAACACATTCGGTTCGGTGAAGGGAGAGTGAAAAACAAAAACCCCGCGTGTCAGATTTAAACACAGGGAATTGAATGTGCAAAAGGCTTTGCGATGCCTGCCAAGCTGCACGCAGGGAGGTGACGCGCGCCTTTGACACCATCTCCCTGCTTACGTTTGAAGAAAAATCCTATTTTTAACGCCAGACATAAAAAATTTCCAGGCCTGTCCCAAACACCTTTGTATGTCTACAAATGACTCTGTCTCCCTTAAGCCCTTGCACTTGGCGTTGGGGTTGTATTGTTACATCTACGGTTAAATTGCATTTGGCAATCACATGTGTTATGTTAGGAAGCATCGCATGAAAGCGACTTTTATGGATTCAAAACGCAATCTATTATTAACGATTCATTCTTTTTTCTGTTGTAACAACAAAAATATGGAAAAAAAACCCAAACATTAAACCGTTAAAGGAAATGTATATTAACACCCAAAAGACCTGGTTAAAAAAACTCTTCTTTTGTCACGTTATTTTTGTGGAAAATCAAATAAAAAGCAGGTGGTCTCTGCTTCTCCGCTGGTGGCGCCCTCCTAACCCACCCTCGTTGCCTGGGCAACTGTTACATGCCCCTCTCTACCCCTTTTAAAAGAATCAGCAAAAGTAAACTTCCCTTTCTTGTCAATGGGGTTTTTTGTTAACGACGCCCACATTCCTAATGTCAACATATCATTTGTCGTGTTGTCTTGTGCATCTTATGCCAACATTTCATGTATAAAGTTTTCAAAAGTAAAGTTTTCATATTTTAGTAAAAAATGTGCGAATGCTACTTTTACAAGCTTGACACGCTAACGCTGTTCACAATCTACAAACTTTATTTCCAACATTTGTTCCCAAGTAGCACCCGTACAGGTGGTTGACATGTACAGGGGGATTTCAGTTGTCCCTGCAATGAACGGTCAAAGACAAAAGCGCTTGCCTCTTAAGGTCCGTGCAGGTGTGTATTTCAGTTCCCTTGTGGCTCGTCAGGCCACCTTAAGGGACGTCATGAAAATGGAATGTACCATTATTGTGGTAAGTGTATTGTGAAGTATTTGTAAGGATAAGTTGCGTACACTTATGATGTAGGAGTGATGTTGTTATATGGGGCCTTTTACATCCTTACTATTCGTTAGTAAGGTGCTAGTACTAGCTTCTTACTGACTGAGTTACTGGCAGAGTTGATGAGAAGCCAGAAAGACTTATTTCTCAGTGACAACCCAAGAGGAATTTGTGGCTACTTCATCTCAACCCACACACACACTTGCCAGCACACTTCCGAACATCAGCGTGAGTCAGCGTGCTGTCACAGGTGTCAAAGCGTAAACATTAGGATTATGTGCTAACCTCTTTAACGTTTCTGCAGCTCAAGTGTCGTCGTCTCTCAGCTGAAGAGCTGCTGACACAATGAGGCCTGTAACGTTCATAAATCCTGCTCTGCATCCCAGTGAGCACTGGCTGCAGCTCTCTGTTCACGAACATGTCTCTGCTACAGGCGTGAGGATTTCTGTCTGCCATGCATTTTCTGATCTCTGAACAATGGGAAGGTGCTGGAAGTCACAAAACGACGTTATAGTCTCATTCTGCGTATGCGAAGAGGTGATGATTGGTTACCTGAAAGACATCTGCTCAGAAAACGGGAAGTACCTTATGACATACCAGATATCTGTTTAAATCTGACTAAAAATCTAAAAAGGTTAACGCTGTTATAAATAATAAATCTCCTCAGTTTTAAACTTCTTTAAGTCCCACTCCAATCAAGTAAGCCTCATTTCCCATCATCCCTTTGTTTAAACTCTCTCCTGCTGGCTTACATGCACAGAACTTACATACATCAGAACTCCAGCCTACAGTTATTGGTGCAACAAAAATGGGCGAGCAGTATAAGCGCTATCCAGGCGAACAACTTTGAGCCAGATGTCAGCTCAGACAACTAAACAAAGAGGTACATGAATCTAGTGGCAGTGGAACACCGCAGGAAGCTTGTGATCTGCTGACTGTAGCACCTACGTCATTTCTACAAGCTTTTTCCAATGGCATTTTGTTTGGCTCCTCCTGATTCACAACAATTTGAATAAAGAAATACTCAGTAATGCAATTTTAATTTTCTACACATATGTCCTGCATCATGTGAAAAACTCAACAAGCACATGTTAAAAACACCAAAAACACCAAACGACACCAAATCCATCTTCCAAGCCTTACCTTGCCTAACCCTAACCCTCTGACTGATTTATGGACGGATGGATTCATGGATGGATACATAGTTGGATATGTGGATGGATTGCTAAATTACTAAATGGATATGAATGAATATATGGATGTAATTATGGATGGATTAATTTATTGATGATTGGTTGGTAGATGGATGGATGGGTTGGTGGATGGATGGATTAATTATAGATGGGTGAATATATGGATGGATGAGTGTCCATGGATTTCTTTGCTCAAAGACGCACACGTCCATCTGAGTGTTGGCCGCTGTCGGAATAAAGGTCAACCCTTTATGCAAACATGGAGTTGCGTACCTGATCCAGGTAATCAGCAGCATGTGGGACTGAAAAACCATCAGGTTGTTGGCCCTTGAGGGCTGGAGTTTGACACCTCAGCTTGACAGGATCTTGCATTCATACATTCGATGGCATTTTGTTCCGCTCCTTCAGGCCTCCCTAAGCGCTGCTGAGAATTGAAGAAACTACCAACCTGCACGTTGGTGGAGTACAAACCGCAAACAAACCCTCTCCACTGTGTTCCCATGAGTACAAATGCCTGGTTGTGCTGGAGGAGAGCCGACCGGAGCACAGTGCGGCTACAGTCATTATTTCCATGTCTGCCCGGGAGCCCGTCTCATTTTTCACCTGGACCTGTCTGCTTGTCTCTAAGCAGGTGTCAGACAGCTCTCTCCATTCATCCTCTTGCAGAAGATCAGCTTGTTGAGCAGCAGTTGTCTCTTGGAGGCAGACAGACATCTCACAATTTACTGCTCGCCTCTTGCTGTGATCAAGGTCACGTAGACAGGATCAAAAAAAAAAAAAGCCAAGCTTTCAGCCCCATCCTTTTATCCTCCCCTCTATTCTTCATCTTTCTACTTTCCTCACATTAGCCTTCCGACTTTTCGTGAGCATCAGCACCTTTGCTGAATCCCCATCGCTCACGTGTGATTGTTGTTTTGTGGGGTAGACACAAAGAAGCGGCATAGGCTTTCAGCCTTCGGGCTGTTCAGATGATGCGGGGAGGACAGAAAGCCGTAAAAACACATACCCATCGTCCCGGCGCACAATGCTATCAGGCAAAAGAGACGGGCGCCGTTTTACCTCTGGACGTTTATAAAAACGAATTTGTCATTCATGAATGCTAATTTATGCTGTTTTTGGGACTGAATGTATTCAAGCTAATTCAAGAGCTAATTTGATAAACGTCATTCACGTTCCGGTTTTTGGCGTGTCAACACAAAGGTGTTCACAGCGCTTCAAGGAAAACTTTTATTTCCCAACAAAGTCTTTAATATAAAACTGCTCACCACATTTGTGCCGGTGTGACAGAAAGCCTCTCATGGGTGGAACAAAAGACGACGGACGTTGTTTGGAGAAGATAAGCGGTGCTCGCCTAAGCAGGTTTGGCTTTCATTGATTTGGGGCTCTTATATCAGCATACCTGGATCTGTTAGAAACTCTTAAGGGTTTTGTGCTACAAAAAAATCGGATATTTTCCATCGTGATTTCACAGCAGGAGAATGGTTCCTTTCTGTCTGGATCACACTGAGACACAATGCACCACTTTGCAGGGGAATAAAGAGATGAAATGGAAACGCAAAAGTGCCTGGTTGCACTTCTCAACACATATAGTTCCACATCACCACATCTTTATGCTTTTTACCAACAAGTAACTCACAAAGGGAAGGTTTGTTCAGAGAAAGTTCTGGTCTGTTGGTTGATAAGATGCTGAAGAGATCCTGTCTTTTGGGAGATCTGGAAACCATACAGGTCATGCAGGCAATTTTTTGGAGGTTTAGTCCAAAGCAGATGTGCAACCTTACCGAGCAGCAAGAAGTCCTGAAAAAGCGACTGAAGCAAAAAGACGAGTGGCTGACTAAACAACTGCGAGGCCATTGGATGGCCCTGCAGAGAGCCCAAAGCAGCACAATGGAATAACTAAACAGCAGTGATTGATGCCCCATTGACCTTTGACATCCTGTGCTCTCCTATCAGCAAAAGGAGCCATTCTCATTTTAACCTTTGACTATATAAGAGGACTGAGTGACCCCTCCCTTCTTGTGTTCCAAATAGGAAGTACCTGCTAGTTCCAAGGTGCCAAAATCTTATAGACTTCTATTGAGATTTAAACAATGTAATGTTTTTGTTTATGATTCATGCTCTTTAAATTTGTATTTATTATTGTCTTGCTATTCCTGATTTTTATTATATTTTTTTCTGTAATGCAAGTTATTCAAGTTATAATCTTGCCAATCAGATGCCTCGATAAAAGTATGTGGTCTCATGTTGAACATTTATTTGACAGATTCTCCCTGGCTCAAGTGGTAGGGGTGTGTATTTCCAACAAGCTCACTCCTAATTGGCGAGAGTGGTTGTCACAGAAATGTTGATCAAGTCACCGCTTACTGACGTCACCTGGCTCCAACATAGCACCAGCCGTGTCTAGAAAAAGGCGACCTTATTGACTTAATTTGGTTTGAGATGTAAGTAAAGCATTTTCTGTGGGTGATGTCACACTCACTCACACTAATTTTACATATAGTCTATGGTCTAACACACCAGTTGGAGCAATATGGATAAAGTCCTGCTTATATTAAACCATTAAATGGTCACTGCAGGGTGGAGGAGGACTCAGACCCAGTTGAGGGTCAGTCGGGAGGAGGGTGAACCCTTTTTTGTTTTTATTAAATGTTATGTCTACAATGACGACCAGAGAGTGGTGTGATGGCATTGCCCTTGTCTGTATCCAGCCTTGTGTTTATACCGAACTAATTTGTTTTAACATTTATTAGCTTTTAAAATTTTGCGATTAATCACCGAAAATTATGCAACTAATTAGAATAAAAAAATTGAACTTTTACCCAGCACTAAAAAGCAGTACATATTTTAAATTAAACAAAAGTATTTTGCTCCAAAGAAATTGTGCAAAAAACTAAAAATTGGATTTTCAGTGGTCAACTGAAGCACAAAAAACATTTTATTTCCCAACAAAGTTATTTTAAAGTAGAGACCTTCAGAGAACAACCATCACAAGGACCCAGAGTACCACAGAGCACACAGCTGGAAGGTGAGGAGAAAACCCCTGTGAGAATCCGATTGATCATCTCCCACTGGGTGAAGAAAAGAAAACACGCTTGAGTGAGAAAACCCCCACTGGGAACCAACATCAGCACCTTCCCCCTGAAATCCTAATACACTCGGCTGTTACCAAGCACCAAAGACACAACTGGATTAAACCTGTTGATGCACAAAAAAAACCCCAAATAGGTATTCCCTCATTGGCTGCACTCAATAGGCTTTTATTTATTTTTTTATGTTGTTGTTTGGTTCATCCCAAAGTACAACTTTTATCTGTTATTTATGTTGTTTTTATCTGCTTCTATCTGCTGAGTGGCATTCGCATGTCCAGAGGAACTCATTGGATACAAATCAGACTTACTTCACTGCTTCTCTTTTCAAAATAAAAGTCTGGTGTCTTTCTTCTTCAAGTGGACCCACACAATTGTAGCCTGAACAAACAAAGCGCCTGAGCTGCCTGACAGCAGATCACAGAGCGGCATGAAAGCAACATTTCTCTCCAGCCTGGAGAGCCTCGCAAACATAACAGAGTTTTCGACGCAGTGCTGGTTATTGATCGGACGGCGGTGACACTTCTCTGCACCTCCCGAGACAGGAGAGTGATGGAGATGTTGGCGCGTCAACATCCAGTCTCCCAAAAAAATCTGAGGAGACAAAGAATGCGTCCGCAGTTTTTTCTTTAGCGGATTCCAAGGAATCAGACTCAGAAGTGACATTTCTCCCCTTTCATTTTCCTAACAGGAAGTACCTGCTGGATCCAAGAAACCAACATCCCATAGACTTCTTTTGAGAAACAAACATCTATTACTCAGCCAGCAGATTTATTAGAAAAACAATTCCTGCTGTGCCATCTTATTTTTTTTATTATGTTTTTCTTTATTTCAAATCTTTTAAATCCTAACCTGACCAATCAGATGTCTCAATAAAAGTAAGTGGTCTCACACTGAACGTTCAAAACGTTTGAAAGATTCTCCTGAGGACTGGTTCAAGCAGTAGGAGTATAGACTTCCAAAAAGCTCAATCCTAATTGGCGAGAGTGGTTGCCATAGAAATGATAATTCAGACTGAATGGGGCAAATCCCTGCTCATGGACGATGTCTGGCTCCATCATGGAGGCGCCTGTGTCGCAAAAGAACAGCAACTGAATTGATTTTATTTTGTTGGGCTAGAGGTAAGTCATTTAGATAAGCCGGTAGCTCTTTTTCTTACTGAAGAGTTCACTGATCGTCACTTTTGGCTTAGTTTGCTTTTGTAGTGCTATTGTTAGAGATCAAACCCTCACACATGCTGTTTGACAGTTCAAGCCTCCAGCCTCACCTCTCACCACGATGGTGGTCGACTTCTTGGCCGGGTTCCCCACATTGTTGCTCGCCACACAGCTGTAGACGCCGGCCTCATCGGAGGTGATAGAGGGCAGCGTGAGTGTGCCGCCGTTCACCACGCTTCGCTGGGGTAGGGTGTCATTGACGCTCACCCAAGTCAGGATGGGCGGCGGCTCGCCTCCCGTATTGATGCACACCAAGGAGACCGTTTGACCTGGATTCACCACGATGGGATCTTCCACCAGCAGCTTAATGGATGGTGAGGCTAAAAATGAAGAAACCAGATGGTTTTGCATTGTGCAGTCGATACCACAGCTTTTTGGTAAACTGAACGTCATCTTACCTGTTTTGTTGGTGAGTCTAAAGACGACACTGCGGTCGGGGATCCCGCACACGTTCCTGACAGAAGCGATGCAGCTGTAGTTGGCATAGTCCTGAGGACGCAGGTTCTTCAGCTTCAGGATCTTCGTTTCCCCCTGCAGCTCAGAGCAAAACAACACTGATATGCAAATGTGTGCAGGAACAGCACCTGAACCCACATGTCCTGCACAAAAAGCAGAGCCTGCAGAGGCTGAAACGAAGCTGCTTAACATTGAAAATAAGGGTTCCTTATCAAAGGTGGAGATTTTTTTCCCAAAAAATCTTAAGAAAAATCTTTAGAAAAAGTCCCCCACACAAAAAAAAACAGACAAATGTACAGCATTTTCCGCACTAAAACGGCGCTTGCCTTAGAATCTGGACCGCCTTATATTTGGATTAATTCTGGTTGTGTGTACTGATGTCGAAGTGACTTTGAGAGGTACAAATGCCCAAATGTCAGTCTGTTAAAGTTGGGTGTTACTGTAAATACATAAATGTGGCTAATGTTTATTGTGTGTTTATGTGTTTTTCTTATGTGTTGGTATTAACAAGCTTGGGAGTTAGCATAGTAACATTTGCTTTAGCTGAACCAGTCTGTGTTGCAAACAAGGCTGAGAGTCACAGGTATTGCAAATACGCTAACACGGCTAACTTTAGCGGTGTCGGACTGTGTTCTCTTTCATATGTAACAAGGTTAGGAGTTAGCATAGCCACAATAATGATTGTTTTAGCAGTATCAGTCTGTTTCCAAGTGTTGGCAACAAGCTTGGGAGTTACAGGTATTGTAAACGCTAACATGGAGCGTGTTACAAACCAGTTTTAGACTTACTGTGAACGCAGTTAAAAAAGTCTGACTGACTGACAGACAGATTTATCTCTGACTCTTTTGTGTCACTCAATGCGCTTTTTGTTTTGATGCACCATATGACGTGAGTTCAAAGATAGACCATTTACTGATGGTGCACCTTATAATCCGCGTTGCTGTAAAATGCGAAAAATACGGTAGCAGTTTTAGTTCAATGCATTGAGGAGGGAAAAAAGTGGCAGTAGGGAGAAAAAACCCTATGGCTAAAAAATAATAAAAACTTTAAGGTTGAAGTCTGACATGACTAGAATTTAAAGTTTTAAAGAAAACTTCACCTTCAAAGTTGGAAGAACGACATGATGTTATAGAATTAAAAAAAAAACCTTTTCATCCATTGCAATACAACAGAATAGAATAAAAAAGATTTTATTGTCATTTTACCTGGTACATGCACAACAAAATTCTAGAAAGTGTTATTCAGTCGCACATTCAGAAAAGTAATGAACATGACACAATGTTTTAATCAATTTAAGGCAAGTTTAACACAACACAAAAAATACAGCTTTACCCTCATAGTCCACTTACTGCACATTTTCTGTTTCAGCAACCCTCTTGTGTGTTTATCATGTTTGTTGAGTGCGGTGATGGTTGTGGGATAGAAACTGTTTTTAGTCTGTTTGTTCGTGTTCTTATTGCTAAGTACCGCCAACCTGGAGGTAACAGTGTGTCCTGAGTGTGATGTGTCCCTGAATATGTGTTGGCCCCTCTTAAAATAGTGGGAGATGCGCAGTTTAAGTAGAGTAATAGTAGTAGTAGTGGAGTAGTGGCTGTAGGTCAAAGCTTAAAACATGTACACCTCCATTTTCTTAATTCCGCTGTTCTGAAATTCTCACAGAAGATTTTAAAACCACGAAACTTTAATGGACTTGTTAGGTTTGAGTTAAAGAAAGTTGGGTTTTATAGGTTATAGATAGGAAGTAGATGAGGTTGTTGCAGCAGGAAACAAATGAAAACAATTGTCAGCAGACTGGTGGAGGGAGGAGTTTTTGCTTGGTAGAGGGGCGCCTGCGGCATTTCCTCCGCTGAGCAGCGGAGACATGCACGTGCTCGGTGGGGGAGATTTCCACAGAAATGGCCATCTAATTGAGAGTTTGTGTCTGATTCCAGCTATGCCCGTCAGCTACAGGGGCCTCGCCCAGAAAGGTTGCGGGGAGGATGAGAACCTTTGATCTGACTGACTCATGGTGAGCGCGTGTGGAGCAGACAGGCGGATCGGAGCACCAGTCATCAGACACGTGCAGACCCAAAGCGCGCTCTTTGATGTCTTTAAAGTCTCTCACATCCACAAGGCTCAGAGATAACTTAATTGTGTTAAGTGCAGACCCCACATCCCACCTTATTTCACTTTTCCTGCCACTTCTTCTCTTTGAAGAAGAAATCAGGCAAGAATTCCGGATGAAAACAGGAGGGAAAATATGCAGGAACAGCTGCAGTTCAGATAAAAACAAGGGAGTAAGCCAAAAAAAAACAAAAAAATGACTTGTTTTTGAATGGAGTCATTGTGAAAAACTAAATATTATTGAATAAATATATCTGCATTTGGACCATTCCACTGAATCCAAAGCTGCTTTTCACACTGCACCTTCTGGACGGGACCAGTTTGTTTTTGCAGTGTTTAGTTTGTAGATATTTTTAACTCACATATTTTTACCAGAATATTGTGAAGATATATACATGAATTGTTGGCTCAAAATGATTGAAACATTATAACATGCAATATGAACATATTAGGAATCTGGGCGTGGTTATCAAAAACCTAAGTTGCCAAGGATATCCAAAGATTTACTTTAGCCAATTCTTCCCAAAATGACAGACTTGTTCATTAAGGAAATTAAGCCAATTAAAAAACAAAATGGTTGGTATGACAATAAAATCAACAGAAATGCTGCCATTTTGAAAATATGTGTTTTTTTCATAGATTTGTAAGGCGCAGGTCTGACCAAGCGGCAGAGACAATGAGGGAGAGTGAAGGTAATCCAGCACACAACTGCAGGGTGTAAGATGCCGGCAAGGAAAGCTTACCTGGAGTTTCACAACCAAGTGGCAGGGAGAGTTTACAGGAACATCTGTGCAGATTATAGACTGGAAACCCCAAAGTCAAAATAGAAAAAACCTCCAAAAGCGGTAGAGAATGAGAGAACAAAGATCCTGTGGGACTTCTAGATACAGACGGACCAACCAGACATTGTAGTGGTGGATAAAGAACAGAGGAAAGCTGTTGTGGTGGATGTAGCAGTTTCAAGGGATGGTAACATCAAGAAGAAGGAACATGAGAAACTGGAGAACCAGGGACTCGGAGAAGAACTGGAAAAAGCTTGGAAGGTGAAGGTGACAGTGGTGCCCATGGTTATTGGAGCACTCGGGTTTTAACCCCCAAACTGGAGGAGTGGCTACAGCAGAACCCTGGAAAGACCTCAGACATCTCAGACCAGAAAAGCACAGTGCTAGGAACAGCTAAGATACTACACAGGAGCCTCAAGCTCCCACTTGAACCCGAGTTTGGAAGAGACACCATCTAATCTTAAATTCTGAGTTTAGGATTGGTGTTTTCGCTTTCACAGCCAATCGAAGCATTCATGAGACTGGGGAAGGGGGGAGATTGCAGAAGAAAAACAGAAAAAGCATGAAAAAGAATGAAAAAAGATTGCTCCCTTTCATTTCACATAACTTTAACTTAAAGTTAACTAAGTATTTGTAGGCAGTATTTCTGTCAGGAAGCTTTTTCTGAAGACAAACTGTAAATAAATGCTGTTAGTTATACCAAGTTTTTCAGACATACAAAAAGACTCAAGAGTCAAAGGTCAAATCCAAATTCTTCCCCTACTTCGACAGATGACCAGGGACAGCTGATGACGTCATTGAGTGGTAACAACATTAGAATTTGAAGACACTCTTTTTCCATATTTCTCCATATTTTCAGGGTTAAATGTAGGGGTTAGTAGGACCTGAAGTGGAAGGGGAGGAATTTGGATTCACCAAAAAACATAACTTTTGAAGTTTTACTTGCAAGAAAGGAGCTTATAAAGAAAATATATTTTGTTAAGGATTTGCCACAGGAATCTTTAATATAATCATCTAGAAACTACAAATTTCGCATTAAAGGTTGAAGAAGCTTCATAAGATCTTTCCCAAACAAAAAGGAAATGTGTTATCTTGGTTCAAAAAAGAAGAGATCCCGTACAAACCGTGAAACCAGGTTAGCGGAACTTGCTGTTCAATTTTATTGTCCCTTTATGAGAGCATGAGATGATGGTTCAAAAGAAAATGATCCTGTTTTTAAAAAGCATAAAAAAACCCAATTTCAATGAATTTGTCGCTTCATTGTGTCTTTTGTTCTTTACTTTGTTACAAATATCCGTGATAATTCTTATGCTGTTAATTATAGTGAAGCATAGGCACACAAAACGAGTCTGTGACCGAAGAAAAACACACGGTGGGTTTTCAGGGAAGGTGAAAAAAACCTTACAGAGACTAAAGGTTATTTATTTACAAGCCCACATCTTTTTAATTTTAGACTATATCTACTTTATACACCTGTTATGACCCGTGAGCAATGCAATTCTGGATTTTATTTGTGTATGTTTGCCTGTTTCTTTTTCTTTCCGCTGATGTGGATCCACCAGTAAAGCTTTAAAGCCATAGTCTGCTGGCAGAGAAGTCAGGGTGTACTTAACACATTTATACTTTGTTTCCAGTTACATGCGTTAAAAACATTTCACACTCTTGAGCTGTTTTTGCTGTTGCAAAATTATAGTAAGTGCTTGCAACCCTGTTTTTTTTATTTGTTGATCCGGATTGTTGCTTTATGTCATTTCCTATGTTTTGGTTTCTTTATTTTTTTAAAGAACAGTCAGAGGTGGCACCTATTTTGTTATGTTTCACAAATATTTAGAATATATAAAGATAATTTTAAAAAAGTTGTGCTTTTCCGTTTTATACATAATCTCACTGGTATCTTTATTAGGCGAAATTCTAATCAGCCAATCACATAGCAGCAACTAAATACATTTAGGTATGTAGACATGGTAAAGCCAATCAGCTGCCATTCAAACTGGGCATCAGAATGGGGAAGAAAAGGTGATTAAGTGACTTTGAACGTGACATGGTTGTTGGTGCCAGATGGGCTGCTATTTCAAAAACTGCTGATCTACTGGGATTTTTATTCACAACTACCTCTAGGGTTGACAAAGAATGGTCAGAAAGAAAAGAAAATATCCTATTAGCAGCAGTTCTGTGGGCAGAAATGCCTTGCTGATGCCAGAGGTCAGAAGAGAATGACCAGACTGATTCCAGCTGATAGAAAAGTAACAGTAACTTTAATAACCACTGGTGACAACCGGGGTCTGCAGAAGAACATCTCTGAACACACAACATATATATGTGTATATATATATATATATATGTGTATAAAACAAAATGACTAAACTACTATCAAGTCAGTTTCTGTTAATTCCAGTTTTGAGCACTAATGAAAAAACAAGTTTGGTTGACACAAAGCTTAGTGGTAACATTATAATTTTCAAAATACACCTACAACTTTTTCATTTGGATTGGATCCTAATTAAAAACAAAAATGTTATTTTTAAAAACCGCAGCAAAAGAAATCAATGTGTGTTTGCCACACGTAAAAAAGACTACATAAAGCGTTAACGATAACAAAGTAAAATCTTTATTAGTTATAGATCTTTACAGTGAAAAACAAATATTTAGGTTTGGAACTATTTATTAATCTATGAAATGTTTACATTTTTTTACTTTGTAAAAAAGAGTTCTAATCATCAGAGACAGGTCTGACTGACGTTTGTATTTCTTCTAAAACAGTTAGAATGGCGTGAGACTTGATTCTCACATATTTAAGGTAGAATTATTCATCATTATTTATGTTATGAACATATTTTGTGTTGGCGTTTATGGGCTTAGAATGAACTTAATCAAATGCTTAAGCCGTGTTCTGAGGCCCACAGCGCGCTTGCTGTGTCTTACCTGTGTGAAAAACGGCTCGTAGATTTCCACTCCTTTATCCGAGCCCTGGGTCAAGACCTCGCGTCCGCGGTGCCAGCTGTACCGGACGGGCGGGTTGGAATTGGCCACGCATCGCAGGAACACAGTCCTCTCGTAGTAGAACTGCTCCTTGGCCTCTCCAATGCTCTGGTGCACCGTCACCACCGGGTCGTCGAGATCTGTGGGATTCACAGGAGAGGCTGTCAGAAAGGACTTTCCCTCCAACAACACATCGACCACTCGCCATCGATTAATGACAGTGTACACGTTCTGTAGATTAATCTTGATTTGCCATCTGGGTATCAATTTTTTTCTCATTTGAGTAAACACAAACACAATTTCTGACAATCTGCAGAGGTTGATTGAGGTTAAAGGTTATTCAGAAAGATCGGTGTTATCGTTTTGGGAGAGCCAGCTATCGACGAGAACTCCAGGATTGAAAAGAGGGAGAGCCACATCTTAAACTGCTCAAGTCAATAGGATGCAACTCAAGGGCACTACCACTCCTCAGATTGACAGGAACTCCAGTCCGAGCTACACTCCAGCGAGAGCTCCCAACAAGACGGACTGCACCCAAAAGTACATTTGATGTCGGTCCCGTCACGGAGCCTGTTTGCCTGACCTCCACTCTAATTTCAGCCCATCCATCCGTCCCCGGCAGATCTGAGGGATGTCTCATCCGAGTGGAGACTCTTGGTCGTTTAAAAGAGGCGCTTGTGCTTGATTAAACGGATTCAAAGTTAATCATCTTACCCGGCTATCGCATTAAGCCCCAGCAAATGGTGTTCATCATAGTCGTGGTGTCTTTTAGCATGCTAATGCGCGCCTCGTAGATTATGTCCAGTCGCAGGCTCAGAGAACACAGAGCACTCGCTGTTTCCCTTTCATCTCCATCACAGATGCAATCAGTTTCTATCAGGAGCAGAGAGGCAATTTAAGGAGGGGTAGGGGGGTAGAAAAACTAATGCAATTTATCCTGCATGCTAAAACTTCGGCCGATAACGGCTGACCTTTTGCATATGAGGAGGAAGGTGATTGAGTGGGTGAATGAGTGAGTTTGTGTATCTGTTAGAGAGCAGCAAGGTGGGTAATTGAGGTGTTAGAGATCCTAAGAGAATCTAACACTGAATGGATTTCCCAATTGCTGCCTAAGACTTGAGATTTATATGAGAAAAACATATTTCTATAATGTGTATGTACAAAAAAAATGACATTTTTTTGTTTTTAAGTTCTTTCCTAAAAACATTTGATCCCATTATATAAGGAAGTCTCAGGTCATTCAAAGCCCATCAGGACCCAAAGCTTTGTATGGTACATAGAAGGTTTGTGGTTACTTAGTGAAACTTCTAAGTGCACCTGATCTGCTAATGCTAATTTGCGTTCAGTAAGAAATCAGAAGTCTTGTTGAAACAATGGGACAACAGCTAAAATCAAAAAAGAAGTTTGTTCTGCGTCCGTTCACTTTTTGAACAGAAAACAAGTACTAAATAAAAGCTTGATCATTTATAAAAAAGAAAAAAAATTGAAAGCAATTCAAGATTTTTTTTTTCATCTTGTGTTGTATTAGTGTCTATTTTTTAAAACGCAAACTCAAGTTTTTTACATTTTCTCAAAGAAAAAAATATAAAATAATTTAAAATAAATAAACAAAATAACATTTAAAAAACAAAAATCAATAGATTTTCATTGTTGGAAACAAGAAGTATGTTTTTTTTCAACTGTCTGCTTATTTTTCCAAAACCAGCCCAATAATTCATCCAAATACTAATGATGAGCGCAGAGAACTAACAGGTATGTGTTTATTATGGCAATGAGCAAAAACTTCCAATCCAGAAAAGTTGAGTAAATATTTTTTGTTGCAATCTTTTTTTTTTAATTTTTTTTACAAAAACTAACAGAAAAAAAAAATCGTTTTTATTTTTATCTTCAAGTTGAAAATCTGACAGATTATTATTATTTTATTGATTATTTTACTATTTGAAAGAATTTTTCAAATACTGAAAAGTACACAGATTGGTTCTATAATGGTCAAAAGTGCACAATGGCAGAAAACATTTGTAGTAAAGGAATTTGTTATAGGCTGTGAAGCACAGGACACGTATTCATTTCCAAAAGATAATTACACCAAGCAGCAGTAAATGCAGTTTTTTTTCTGCAGGAGAATGTTTGATGCCTCAGACCCAAAATTTCCGATGCTGCCATTAAAAAACTACGGTATCGAATGTTTACAATAATAAATGCAGTTAATGCAGTTTTTTTTTCCTCTGCAGGGGAATGTTTGAACCCTCACACCCAAACGCTACAATGCTATCTATCATAAACAATTGACTAGAGGATTGACTAAAATGATCATTTTTAACATGTATTATTATACATGCAGTGGATGCAGCTTATTTTTTGTAGTTTATTTTGCCCAGTGGAAGAGTTTGATCAATCAAAAGTCATGTTCCTTTTTGACTCAATGGGTATTTGAACAACCTGGGTGATTGATGAAAAAGCAAATCAGGTAAAATTGCTTTTGCATCTGTGCTCATAAAAAACAAACCTTATGAAGATAGATCAGTCAGTATATGGAGATAACAGTAAGTAGAGCTGTGGCATGTGGAAGAAAAGTTAAATCTCTGATTTCTAGAAAAACTATTTAAAATTCAAACTAGCAATTTGCTTGGAATACAATGCAAACTAAACATGTGTGTTACAAATATGGATTTTTCCTTATAAGTAAAATATTGCAACAAAATATGAGGGACATCTTAAGTTAAAACCGTAAAACGTAACCCTTTAAGGCAGAATTTCTTTCCTATTTTGTAAAAAAATATTCTTCAGTGTTCTTTTCGTTCAAGGTGATGCTAATTTTAAGTGGAGTCCTGAACTTAATGGTACATTATTGTGAATTAGCAATCTATCGTGTAAAAGGGGTTAAGTGTTAAATATGTATCTATTTAAGCTTTATAAATGGAAGTGTCTTTAGTACTTTAGTGTAACATCCTTCCAGTTTGTTTTTTTTATATTGAATCTCTGTATTTTTGGTGTCGTTCTGGAATTTGGAACCCCTGGCCTATGTGCGGTTCCGTGGTCTGGAGAACCTCATTACAACATTCTGAATGCACATAACCTGACAGAGATTATCGTGATGTCAATTATCAGCAAAAGAGGGAATATTAGACCATTGAGATGGCAACAAAAAACTTCCAAATGTGATGACAAAAGAGTCTGTGAACAACAAATTCAAATGAAATTAGTTAATCAATAAATAACTCCCAATTTTGAACAGAAAATAGGGGTAGCATAGCATGATGAGGTTTGGTTATGGCTCCATCCAATCAGAAGTGCCCTACTCTAAATGTGGAATGGCGTCCACATGAACCTGCTCTTGTTGGACAGGATCAAAACAAACGGAAAAGCAAACAGCATCAGATTTTAGGCTTTTACAGCCAAATCAAAAGCAAATAATAAGACAAACCAACTAAAACTGTGCATTCTCCTAATATCAAAATGTGTCGAGTCTATTTACAAAGGTTGGCTCTGCTTAAAGCCAGGTTCTGATTGGTTAACCGTGGACCGCAAAGCACAGCATCCAGGCTGAGAATGCTGATTCCTCAGTTTCATTAAAGACGTGTTCTGCCCTGCAGCCCCTTAATCAAAATCTAGCAGTGGTCAATACTTCATCTAGGATCTATTACAGTGTCTCAGGTAAGAGCAATTACCTTTGGGAGGGGGACAAAGGAGGGGGGGTCTACTCTGCAGACGAGACGTAGCAACTGCAAAGCCATCTTAAAGGAGGCGTTTGCTTTGAGAAGATGAACATCATAGAGGGGAGTTTGAATCACCCAGCTTTAGTTTTATCTATTTCCTTCTTTAAATGGCTAATTTACTGTCTGTGGTAGAGTGAAAGGAATCGCTGACAGGCCTTTCTACCACAGCCACACATGTCTTTGGAGGCCTGACCAGAGAGGACCCGTGTGTTTTTCTGGAAGTGTGATTTTTATACGGCGTCATTTGAGCTATTAATAGGTCTGAAATGTGAGCAGAGCAGAAGTGGATGCTAGGAGGCAGGAGATAAATATGGAAATGCGCACTCTGGATTAAAATTTTATGAATTTCAAACCAAATTCCACCTCCACCATCAGTCTTTCTCCTGTAAGCACATTGTAAGTGTGTGTGCATGTGTGTGTGTATATGTCGCTCTTGTGTAATTAGCTTCTTAAGTCACGCTTGACTGATTGTGAGGCTTTAAATCCCAGAGCCCAGAGGAAAACTGTGCTGTGCCTGCTGCCTCTGCCAGCGCTGCTAGGGTTTGTAATTGCAGGTTCGTAGCGCTGCAGACCGGTAAATCTCGCCGTGTTGGGCTAAACGCCTGAGTGTGGTGGCAATGCCGTTCCCTCCCTGCACACCGACGAATCTCACATCTCACACAGTCCTTCGATGGAGGAGGGGGGGGACAGCATGAAACAGTCATGCGAACACTTGCTGGAACCCATGCGTACATGACAGCGGCGTTCCAGTTTATCTCTTCACAGCTTGATGTGGTGATACTCACCTGACCAGTGGAAATCAGCCTTTGAAGGAATTCTAAAACATTAACCGGGTGGTTTTGATGAAAGTGGAAAGAAAAAGACGACAGAAGAATGCATTTCACATCAAACCTCTACTCTCTGCTTTTATGTACTGTATTTTTAAAAGACAGATGGATGCGTGTAAACATGTGCATTACTCCACATGCGTGCACTCTGCTCCAGCCTCTCATTTTGTGCCATCATGTCTATTTCGGCTTTAATGTCTTTACCCTGATTTGAGCCTGATTTGTTAAATTAAGTAGTACAGAGATTACCTATAAGACCATTGGCCATGATAGGTTTTTTGGTCATCTTGTCGGAATGTAATCAATTTTAGCCGATGGGGAATGACTCATTGCTTCCGTCTCGTCTCCTATTGTCTCTCCTGCAGAAGAGGGGGCTTCGTATTTCCAAGCCGCTGACTGAAGACCATCACATCTGGCTCAGTTTACTGTCTCCTAAAATCTTTTGCAGAGATGTTGCCATGGCAACTTGTTTCTTCAGAGCAAGAGGGGGATGTTGCAAAGTGAGGCAGGTCATTATGTTACACTGTTAGCCATTAGTGGTCACGTCTCTGAATTCTGAAAGAAAAAAAAGGTTATTGACAGTTCTATAGTTGGCGCTATGCATGCCCATACACACTTTTGTGAGGTTCGCGTCAAGGAAGCATTGAAGAGTTTGATGTCTGCAAAAGTTCAGCTAGCTAACAGATTAAGGTGATGTTGTGTCACAATGATTGGACTGCAGCCTATGTAGAAAACCAACAGACCTAAAGTCTGTACTGAAAGTTATCAGGTTTGAAACTATGACCACTTTAGAAGTGGATGCAACTGCTTAAGTTTTGGTTTATAGGATATACTTGACAGCACGTAAGTGCTGTGTCTTATAATTTACAGGCTAGCATTACCGTCTTTTCCGCACTACAGTGTGAACCAGGCCTTACACACTTTTAATCCGGATTAAAAGTTGTACTGTCAATAAATGTTCTGTTTTTAAAATTATGTCACACAAGGCGGACCACTCTATAAAGAAAGAGTCAAACATATGTCTGTCAGCCAGACTTGATCAACTGTGATCACAGTAATCTAGAACTTGTTTGGAACATGCTACACATTAGCCATGTTAGAAGTGTGTTAGCCGCGGACCTCGGCGCCGGATCGCGTCATGCAGCGGAACGTTTCGACGTCTGGTCTATTTTTGCGTGAATAATCCACGTCAACACTGGCAGGAAGTTAAACCAAGACACACGAGAAAATCTATTCAATTTCCAAAATATAACCAAATTTTCACAATAAAACATTGCAATTGACAAATGCAATCATATCTTTGTATCTAAAGATACAGTAGAGTTCAAAATAAACACACAACCATAACACACATAGAACAAACAGACATAATCAGACAAACAGACAAAAAAATATGCATCTGGTGTGATATGCAAGTGAAAGCGGAGACTGCACACACTCCGTTCCGTGATCAAGGACTCAGCTTTGAGCAATCCAATAAATGTGCAGTTGTAGTTTACATTTCTAAAGACATTACATTATACATTTCATTATAACGAGACGTCATTTTGTTTTGTACGAGACCCCAAACCAGCCAGATTTTTCTATTCTCTGACTTTGTCGTCTTTGTTGTCCCATCAGTAAGGTGCCAAGAACTACAATCTGTAAGACCCACTGCAGACCATGTACAAATGTTTATGGGACTCAGTATCTCTGATAAGTGTTCTGTTATTAAATATCTTTCCAGAACCAAACCAACAGTAGAACAAGGAATGGTTCAGGGATGGTTAGAGATTGACAATTTGAATGGTTTTGATTTTTTTAAGCCCTGCAACGGACTGGCGACCTGTCCAGGTTGTACCTCCCCTTCACTCAACTGTAGGATAGGTCTCGTCATCTCTGTGACCCCAAAAAAGATGAACACTTTTAATCCCACTACATCAAAAGAATTGATAGAAAACTCAATTTTTTGACAAATGGTGAATGGCGTTTAGCTCTTTTTTTTTTTTTTTACCTTCCTCGAAGGGCCAAAGCAATTTACAGTCACAGTCCCATTCACCCACTGATGGTGGCTCTGCTGCCGAGCTCTGGAACCAACCTATAACCACCAGGAGCAATGTGGGGTTCACTGTCTTGTCCAAGGACACTTCAACACATGGACGGGCGAGACTGGATCCAGACCTGCATTCTTCTGATCAAAGATGGACCGCTCTACCTCTTCCCCATTATGAATTAAGATCATTTTTAAACCCTCATCCATCTTTTTATAAGATACTGTATATACAGTATGTAGTATCAATTATGATACATTGGGGAATTTGGTAAGTATTTGTTCACAACAATGTAAGTGTTCAGAAAAAAAACCCCCATCTTATTTACCTTCTGTCTCAACATGGTGCTTTATAAAGAATTAATTCAACATATTTTGCATTCTTTCAACACAGAAAGAAGTAATTCAAAAATTGTTGAAAAGATAAATTATTCTCATCATCAAGTTTAAAAAATTAGCCAAACTTTTTCCTGCCGAAAGTGTTTTTGAGATTTCAAGGAAGCAGCCATTTTGAAAGGAGGAGGAAAAACTTATCTACTGCTCCTATTGGAATTATTATCCGCAACAGGGCAGCAAACATGGAGCAAGTTATGGGGCGGCTGTGGTAGGGTGGTCGTCCTCTGATCGGAAGATTGCAGGATTGCCCATCCATGTGTTCTTGGGCAAGACACTGAACCCTACATTGCCTCTGATGGAAGGTTGGGGCAAGTGACTGGAAGCGGAGCCACCATCAGTGTGTGGGCCTTCAAGGAAGGTAGAAAAGTGCTATATAAGTATACACTATTTCTATGCAATGAAGGAACGTTTGGCCATGTTAATGAGATAATGGTCTCAGAAATGTGGGTATCAAATAGAATATGAATCACTACATAGGGTTAAGTAGGTTTAGAAGATGGATGGTAATTTAACAAGTTAAATAAAGCATTTTAAGGCGGTAGATGTATCCAACAGTGTTTTTGTCAAATGTTATTAATTAGGTTGGAAGTTAGCGTTGTCACAATATCTTTTTGTAGCAGTATCGGTCTGTATTATTAACAAGATTGGAAGATATGGGTGTTGTGAATATATTATCGCAGCTAACAAGTAGCCGATGTTTTTTTTTTAACATGTTACTAATAAGACTGGGAGTTCCAAGTATTGAAAATATGCTAACGTGGCTAACTTGTATCGTGTTACAGTTACTGTAAACACAGTTAATAAAGTCTGTCTGACTGATGGACTTATCTCTGTGTTATTTGTCTCGCCTAATGCCTCTTATCAATTCACTGACAGTGTGCCCCTATACTGCGGAAAACACGGTAATGTCAGTTAAAAAAAAGAGGATGCGATAAAAAAGAATGTGCATTTGTTTTGTGTAGGTCTATAGGTAATAACCTGTGTCAGTAACATCTGCGTGAAAGAGAGCTTTGATGGAGTGTGAGCAGTGTACGTGTCGTTTACACCCCGCGCAGTTTGCTTTTCCTTCAATTCACCTCCTCCTGCACAGAGTTTGCTCTGAGACAGCTGCCTGTGCAGCAGAGATATCTGGGTGAAATGAGTATGATCCTCTGAGCCGTGAGGCATGCGATAAGAGCGCTGGCAGCCTTTCGCACCACTCTCCGGTTCCCTGACACCAAAATGCCGCAATGACATCTCCTCTCACTCTGTCACTGCAAATGGGAGGAGTAATTTCACACAGTGGACAATGTGTCTGATTATGTAGAACAATGGTATCATTAGCAATAAAGCTTTGACAATCCTCTGGCGCCACTTGGACATTTTTTTTGCACCATCTTGAACTTAGACTGACATGTTCTGGGTCTTTTATGAACCATTAAACCAACCAAAGACTGTTTTTTTTTTTTGAAAGCATGCTCAGAAAACTAGGAACAGATTTTTCTCCGCCTAAAACTTCTAAATGTTTTTTTTTTTTTTTAGAATTAATTGATTCAGCCAGCAGCTTTACCCATCCAAATTAGAAATATACATAATTTATGAAGACTTTGATATCTGTTGTTCTGAACTGCAGAGCCATGGTCGTATCAGTGGATGGAGGTCAAAGCTCCTGACTTAATGAACACAGAGAGGTCACGCCTCTGTGGTTGGGGCTTTTCTGACGGCTTCTGTCTGTTCTTTTTCTGTCACCATTAACCCTGCTTGGCTGGTTGCTTTCAAGCTCCAGTAGGACAACAACACCATGCGACTGTTTGGCATGCGTCTCTAGTCTTTAGTTATGAGTGCTGAATTATTCACAGGGCGCTTCCACAATGCCGCATTTACCTGCAGTTAAATTCCACTGGGTAGGAGTTTCTGTCTTTAATGCGACTGATGGAAGCTTCCTTTTAACTAACTTTAGCCAGATGTATCATCACTTTTGCATTAAGTATGACAAAGTAATGACTCTCCCTTTAAGACCACAGTCTCCGGGTCTAGTTAGGTGTAATTACTGCCACTGTAAATAAATTGATTGAAGAAGTGATTGTGTCCCTTCGTTTGCCTTTCTTTTATGAATTTCAGTCGTGTTTTCTTTGGGTCTCATCATGTTTTCAGGTTTATGTGTTTGTCCTACTCACAGTTCCACCTGGGTTCAGTGGATATGCATCCACTGATAGTTCTTTTTCCAGTAATTTGTCTTCAGGGTTCACACTGAACGCGATCCGCACGACAATTTTATGTTGGACATCTCTCTTTCGACGCACGTTAGTCACTGCTTGATGCTTGTCCAAAAATGTGTTCATTAGAAGGTTTAGACGTGTGTGGGAGGAGCTACCACCGAAGGTTTTTAGCCTCATTGTAGCATGGAAGCATTAACAGTTTATTTAATTTAAAATGCATGTAAGACAGATGACGTTGAGAGAAAAAGAAACATATTTAGAAGCTCAGAACGGGAAGCATCAGATTCTCCTCCATTTTGTTTTGGACTCCACATGTCAACTAAACGTCACGTTCCAAAACTGAGTCTCTGATTGGTCGAGCTTATGTACCATCCTTGACAAAGTTTCGTTTCTGAACTCTCAATGTGCCACAGCGCTCAAAATGTGCTGCTGCGAGACCGCAGATATGTAACCAGCTTCAGGGATGGGGTCATATCTGGATTTTATCCACAAGTAAAAAACCTTTTAAGTCAGAGTTGTAGCTGGACTGTAACTACCTGATACTAGCGCATTTACTCACAGTTGGAAGAGGCTTGGTGCGAAATGTAGAGGTTGAGCAAATTTAATGGATCTGGCTGAAAAAGACTTAAAAAACTGTGTTTTGACATGTGGGTGCAAGAATTCCTGAAAAAGGCACATGTGAGCATTTACAAAAACTTGTCATTGAAAGCAGTCCCTGAAACGCATGTTTACTAATGTAGCATTAGAGCTGGAGTTCATTTTCTACCTTGTAGCAGTTTACTTAGAAACAGCATGTCCAGGTACATGTAAACTCTGTATGTTCTCGTTTTCCAGACCGGTCTATGGACAAGTAGACATTGTGAGTCATTTAAAAAGAAGTTTCACGTCAGCAGCCCTAATAAAGAAGCTGCAGCGTCTTCCTCTTGGTTATGGTAATGGAAAACAGCGTGATCCTTTTTTTCTGTTTGGCTCTGTGAGTTGGAGGATTAATGAATCTCTTCCTCCCTGCTCTCCATTCTCTGCCTGAGAAAGTACTGCCTGCCTTTGCCCATCTCTTCTCTAATTCATCTCCCTGGAAAACAAGCAGGTCACAGATCAGTGATCTCAGCAACAGCACCTACAAAAATAGTTTAGGTTGGACGAAAAAAACTGGTGACGTGAAAGCTTCAAACGAACGACCTTGATGTCTCCAAACAACAAGCTTTTATAGATGCAGAACAGTTCCTTGATGATCAATATTCAACACACATATCAAATGCATCAATATTTTTGCCATTTCTATGGGCGTCAAATGTTATTTGATAAAGATAAAATAAAAAGACTAATTTTCTTAAAAGTTCAAACTGTGTTTGGGAGAACTGAGAGACCAAATGGTGCCAAAGGCTATATCGCTTAGGACAATAGTCAATTTCAGGCTCTCTTATTTAAAATTAGTCATATTAGCAATGTATTACCAACCACATGAGAGTATTTAATCAAAAGAGAGACAATGGTGGTTGCCAAGTGTTGCCTCATCCAATCGCAGAACGTAGGAAGTGGTTTCTCCCACAGTTCCTCATCCTCAATAGCATAGAAGGTCATAGTAAACATGGGTTTGGGTTCTTGTGAGCTCATCATGTTAAGAATGGACCATTTCTATCCACAATGTTGGATGAGCACTGGAGGAGGGGGTTATTGTTAGCTATAAGTAGAGCGGTTGACCTCCGACTAGGAGATTGCAGGTTTGGTTTTGTCCATGTGTTGAAGTGTCCTTAGGCAAAAAACTGAACCCAACATTGCTCCTGTTGGCTACAGCTTTGTGTGAAAGTGTGTCGGGTGAATGGGACTGTGACCGTAAAGCTCTTTAGGTCTTAATCAAGGTATCATTGTGCCATATAAGTATATACTAAACATCTTATATACTATATATAGTGAAGATATTTTTTCTTCTATAGCTGTTTTGTCTGTTAAAGGTACTGTGCCAACCACTTCCAACACTGGAACTACTACCAAGCCAGGAGGGTTGACCATTGATGTTCGCCTGAGTTTGCTACCTTGGTTCTAGGGGTCTACTAGGTCTACTACTACGCGTCTTATCTTCAAGCTATTTCTGTCAAACAAATTGCTGTTTATCTAGATCAACTGATTCAAGGTTTTAATTGAAATAAAACACCTGCTCTGAAAGTGGGTCCCAACTTGGCACTGGTACCGACGTATTTGGTACTACTGTACCAGATGAAAAAAGATTTTGGTGCATCATTTTGGTACTTCATTTTAGATTAAAAATTTCTCAGTCACTTGTATTCTATTCGTTTTTATTGTACAATTCTAGCCAATCATTTCATTTTCCAGCAATTGTAAGCAGGTTTATATGAGAATGAATGACTGTGGGCGGAGCAGACAAAATGCCAAAGTTGAGTGATCAAAAGTTTGGCTGTCCTACACCAAATTTTCGAATTCAGTGACCTGATGGTTTAAAAAGAAACTGTCATTGTGTCCGTCATGGCAATGAGCGGTGAAATACATGTTTACTTTAGCATGTTTGCAAACGGATATGCAGCACTGCAGTACAGAAAAAATGAAAAAAAGGCATCTTAGGCCCATTCAACACTCTCCTTCCCCCTGTGACATAATAAAACATTAGTTCAAGCTCTGTTTAGGAACAGGAAATCAAAAGTACTGGTTTGGCACCGGCACCAGATAAAATCCAAATGGTACTCGATTCTTAATTGGCATTATGTAGGACATGGATGTTTGGGGGATAAAGTAGGATGTTAAATTTTAAGGAGCATGGTGAAAGACCACAGCTGTGCATCATCATGTCTAAACTTGAATTTGTTTGTTTGTTTTTAAATGGCATGACCTGGAAATGTTTCTGTTCCTGCATCAGGCATAAAGTTCTGTGTTTACCAGAATAATCTGGAGTCAAATGTCAGGCCATCTGTCTCACAGCTAAAGCTGGGCTGAAAGTGGGTCGTGCGATATGACAATGATCCCTCTTACAGCAGCAAATCTACAACTGGAGCTACGAAGGACAAAAGCAAATCAAGGAATGAAAGGACTGTTCAAAGTCCAAACTTTAAAACGGCAAATGACGTATACTTTACTACCTTCTTAGAACAGTCACAGTCCCATTCAACCACATGCACACAATTTATAAGTGGAAAAAAAAGAACTAAGCAAACATTGGGGGACTTTTTACTCAAGAATATTTGCAATTTAACAAGTACCTGATGTAAAATTTTGAATAAATGCACTTTGTTGTTCTTGAGTAAGTTACTTTGGTTCTTGAACTTGTTTTAAAAAAGGAAATACAAATATAGCTTTCTCTGAAAAGCTGCTATTAAATCAAGTCAAAAATTTGAAGATAAAAAAACGACAATAACTACTAGGGGGCTGTTTACTCATGGATGTCAGTAGCTTAACACGTTTCTGATGTAAAATTAGGGTGTTTTACATTGGCATAACCAGGGATTCTTTGAAAAAAGCCACCTAGTCGGTCTTTAGTGAACTCGGTTGGCTCCAGGCTTTCATTGTTAAACTCTGTTAAAAAAAGAAGTTCTGAAATTAACAGAACATGAACCAAACCCAAGCCTAAATGTATGTGTCAAAAAAGAACCACTTCAGGGATTTTTATTCAAGAATATTAGAAGTCTAAATTGAAACAAAAAAAATTATTTTGGTTGAAGATTTGATTCACATCAGCAAATTAAATTAACTGAATTAAAATCATTTTTATTCAAATTCAATGTTTATGACAACCAATTTTCCAAGGCATTAAAAATTTTAACATTTTATTTTGTATTTTATAACACAGTTGTACCCAAACATACAGTAGGTTAAGGGCTTTAATTGACTGATTACCGTCCACCGATTCATTTTGTAAAATAGCTTCATTCCCATTCTGGGTCACAGGGTTACTGGAGCCTACCCAAGGACTGAACTATTTTTCTTATAGGTACCAGTTTGTTAATGTAAAAGGACATTCCTCTCATTGTGCTTGAGTTAGCTACAGAGTCCCACAGGGCTCAGTTATAGGACCCATCCTGTCTATGCTTAACATAACATAATCAGAAAACACAGGATCAATTTTCACTGCTTAGTGGATGATACACAGTTGTATTTATTCATTATACCTGACCAAAATGACCACATAGAGCACACCAAAGAGAAATGTAATGCCTGCATTAGAGACATCAAGACATGCATTTCAATTTATTACCTCCTAAACCCAGAAAAAACTGAAGTAATTATACAACACTCCCCTCCTTGTGAGCAGGGTGAGATTCCAGGTGGATCGTCTGTGATCCTGTCTTTGGCTGTAGACCTCCCCTCTAGCTCGTCTCGCACCCTCAGCTGCCTCGCAGTTTCATTTGGATGTACCCCATCTGTTACACTATTCATACATGTAGTTTTTCAAACATGTAGTTGTAGAGCTAGATAAGCTAATTCTTCTTTAACAGTTTTAGCACATCGCTTGTTTTTTTCCCAGATGTAGGGTTTTCTTAAATAGTTTTTTCCTCACTGAGAAGGAGGGTCTAAAGGCAGGGATGCCAGTTTAGCTTAGTCTGTTTATTTTAGTTTAGCATCCAGTTATTGTTTATATTTTATGACTGACTTTGTGTTCTTTGCATAAATACCAATGTAAAACCCATTAAGACGGCTATGCTTGTGATTTTGGGATACATACATAAAATGGAATTGAATTAAATTGAAAGGTGAAGGTGGGGTTCACCTTTCAGGTCACCAGTTAATTGCAAACAACTCATGATCATGAAATTCTTTATCCAAGAACTTCGTTACAAGAGCACCGAAGCTTGCTTTACTCGTCTAACAACTTTTTTTAAAGTTCGGTCACATATTTGATCAACAGAGAACTGAAAACTAAAAACAAACCGCTTCTTTGGCCAAACAACCCAATACTTTATTTTCATCTGAAGTTAGTTTTTGCTTTAACTGTGCTGTGTGTATTATCTCTGCTTCAACAGACGACATAAAACGAACCAAAAAAATGGGCAAATTTGAGGAACAGGCTGGCTTCTGTTGGAACATATCCAGCAACAGATTGTTCTAGTCAACAGTCTTCTGCTAGTTTAAAGGTCACATCCCTATTTGGGTTTAATTATGATCCAAACAACGATTACGTTAAAAATAGAATTCAGTAAAACTCAACACCCAGACAGTTTTCCTGTCAAAGAAATCTAACCTCAGATGTAAAAAGAAATCCTTTAGAATCCCACTTTAGTTTTGGTCATTTCTGATACAGAACATAATTATTTTGCATTGGTGCAACCAGAGCCTTTTTTAAATAAACCTCGCAAAGGTTCATTTGCAAACTGTACTGGCTCTAGGTGCCATGACTGTTGACAAATGTTCCTCTTTGACAAATGTTCCTCTTTGTGAAAAACTAGTTATAAAGAAAGCTTGTTCTTTATCTATCTAGCTATCTAAATAACTGTCCCTAAGTTATGCTTACACACTAGATTTTTCAGATGTTTCATGAAGCTTTATTATTATTATCTATTCTGTTCTTATGATTTGCCTTTCAAGATGAAATGTCTTGTTCCTGTGTTTGGTTCAATAAATTTCTTCCAAAATTGCGATTTATAGATTATTTTTTCTATTTATTATGCATTTTTTTTGCTGCTGCAACTTTCTGCTCTACGGGCTTACAGAGTGGTCTACGATCTTAAAACTTGGGCCACCTGCCCGCAGACATCCAATTGTTGGTACTGAGTCAAGAAAAACATCAGGTTATTCTAAAAGGGTCATAAGCCCTACGTATTTATTTGAATACATAAAAAAATAGCTAAAGCTACTTAAATAACATTCTATATCTTGCAATAAAATATAATAAATAGCAAAATTAAATGTTTAAAAGAAGAAAACTATTTTTTTTGTCTGGGACTCAATCTTTTCTGCGGTTTCATATCTGCATTTGTCCTGTGCAAACACAGAGACCCAGGCAGCTTGTGAACTGAATACCTCACAGGATAAGAAGCGCTGGCCATACTGACCAATCGGCTCTGGCAAAGCTAGTAGATCTGCAAAACAAACAGCATCAGCTGCAGTTCTGAGCTTGTTCCTGAACTCCACAGAGGTCGTACAAACACAAACCAGACGCGTGTCCAAGTGTCCCTGTCCTTGGCTGCACGGCTGAGGAAAAGTTCTCCCGGATGAGCCGAGTTGTTTGTGTGCGAATCAGGACCTCGCCGTAGAAGCTTGCATGATCAACCGTGCACTCGAACCTGACGGGCTGCCTCGAACGTTTGTTTCCCCGCGGCACGAACGAGCAAACAAAGAAACAGAGACGCACGCGCTCATTCAGATGTTGCAAATCCAGACAGACACTTCAGCTGCCAAAAAGGAAATGAAAAGGGAAGGCATGGAGGCTGGGACAGGAGAACATCCGCGAAAAAATTCACTCACTCGCAATGGCCTCATTAAAATTCTCAGAGTGGAGTAAAGGCTGCGCAAGTATCTGCACTGATAACACACAGAAGACGAGCTATTGTCTTTTGTAATCCCTCTGAAAGAGAGCAGAAGGAACAATCAGGGAAAAATCAGCGGAGTAAAATGATATCTGTAACCTGGTGGGTTGATTTGAACAGTGCAGAGTGCACAAGGCCTGGTGTTGATCTGCACAGAATCAGCCTAAGTTTCATTTGTTTCGCTATCTTTGATAAGTTTTGACCTGTACGGGTTCCTTAATGTCTTAGTCAGATCCTACGGGTGGAAGTGGGCTGTCTGCAGGTGAAAAATGGACAAACCTTGTATGAGGCATGCAGGTGGTCCGCTCGTAAAATCAATATCGTTGACCTCTCGGTGAGCCCATTGGGCGAAAATGCACATTTCTTTCTACAAGTATGCTGTGGGTGACAGGTCATAGTGAACACTTAACACGAAAGAGTAAGTAAGCTTGAAGTAGGATTTTTCGCCCCGAAACCTGCACGCTGCACGAGGGGCCTGTTAGTGCTGTTCAAGTGATAAGTGATGCCCACAGCCTGACTGTCAGATATGAAACAAATGTTTCGTTTGTGTGGGCATCCTACGGGTACCGACGTATCACTTGTACACTGAAACCCTGAAAACGACTACAGTGTGGTATATGGACGCCGTACAACATCATCAGCAGTATGTCAGATCCATTTTCACATGAAGATTATGTGGTATATACCAAGTGGGACACAGAATATGTTTCTGATGGTTTTTTGTTCCAGTGATGTCACCATGGTTTTTTTTTTTAATTAAGATGGCTGCAAGAGCCTCAAAGGAACTATGAGATTCACCTGCGCTCTCTGTACGATCCAGCCGCTCCTCTCTACCAGCCAGCACGAGCCCAGACAACCCAAAAACCTGCAGCACACATACTGATCAACCCCCATACAGGTGCATGTGACCGAGGCAAACTTTTTATGAATTCCTAAGTGCTCCCGAATCATCGGTTTGCTTGGGGGGTTAATCCCTTCTATGAAAACTTTCTCTGCTGGTCAACATGTGCTGAGCTGGCAATCCTTCTGAACCTGCAGTAAGTGGGCCCTGCAGAACTCTTAAGACCTTCTCAATCATTTGTTCACAGAAACATTAAAAGTTCAAATTAAACAAGAACATCAAAAAGAATCCCCCGTTGGGAAAAAAAACAAAACAAAAAGAGCATCTTAAGCTTAAAATCGATCAGAGAGAGTCAGACAGGACTCCTTTATTAACTTTGCAGAAGACTTTCCCCACAGAGCCAACAGTGGATGAGCACAACTGAGGTGTCAGCAGCTTGAAAAGAGGCTTAAACGGAGTTCTGGGTTTTGTAATGAGTTGGCTTTAGTTTGCTATTCCTGATATAAGCAAAAGTTGATGGAACAGGTCAGTCTTTCACGATCCTTTACAGATTTTATCAACAACTTTAAAAAAACGTTGCACTTTATGCAAGGGCAGACTCAATGTTGGAATCCATTTTCATAAGATGGGTTGTCAGCTCCGCTTGAAGATGACATGTTTGAAGGCTGTTGACGTCTTTACTGCAACATATTTTTAGTGGTTTCCTCACGTTACTCATTTCAATCCTTTTGTATCTTCCAACACCAAAGGGAATAAACAGAGGGGTGGAAGGGTGTTGCCTGTGTTTTGTTTTACAACTTAAACAAAATCTCCCTTTTTTTCTGCTGACTTTTAAAATTTGTAAATGCTAAATTTTTCTTTTTGATATAATAAAGACAAAAGAAAATAAGAAATTCACATCTGAAATGGTACATGAGTCACACTCTCCCCTCTGCGCCTATCACCTGCATTTTAATTGAAAAAAAGCACTTTTTAAAATGGCAGCTTTTCTGTTGGTTTTATCTCCATGGCAACCATTTCTTCTTTTTAAGTCGCCTCAGGATGACGAAAAGGTCTGTGTAATTTTTAGAAGAATCGACAAAAAGTAAGTTTTTGAATTTCCTTGCCGCAAAGGTTTTTTTTTGTTAACAATGGCCGTATTCCTTATATGGTCATTCCACACCTCCTTTCATTTCGTTCAGCTTGAGCTAACAATTCACGTACTATATTGTCACAATATTTCACAGAAAATTCTTCGAGCAGCAGGGGAACGCCACTTTTGAGAGCTTGCCACGCAAAATCCACAACTTGCGATTCCCAAATTTTTCCCAAATAGCTTCCCAACGATGCTCGAAGAGTTCGGAGGCTCAAATGCACAGTAAGGGAGGAAGAATTGCAAAAACAAGATGATCCTTACAGTCCATGACTGCTTCGGGCCATAACAAGCATAGAAAACTTTTGTCTGTTGAACACAAAGCTCTTCCTTCCACCTGCTGGGCTAATTTACAGCAACAAATTAAAGAATACAAACAAATGAATGCACGCCAAAGATAAAAAGAACAGGAAGAAACAGACTTCAGAGTGTTTTTGGAACCGGGTCCAAAGCGGGTTCGAAAATGAAAGTTTAACGCAGTGAACCACCAAAAATAGCACGAGCTGCAAAGGTCCATCAATTCAAGTTGTCCTCAGGGGACGGCAGCAACATTGCTCTGCAGGAATAATGTGATTTTGCTAGTTGTGCAACAGAACACAAGGTTTGTGAAGCACGTACATGCACACATATAATGGCTCAAGACCAAGGACATGGTGAGGAGGGATTTATAAAGCAAAATATATTAACTCACAACATACAGTAGTTTCCTTTCAGAACCATTTGCATGTTCAGAGCCAAATGAATTAACGCTCTGAACTGAAGCTTTTATGTCCTTATGTGATACTACAGTCATTTATCCCAGTGATTGGAGCACCACAGCATAAAAGCAATATTCTCCACATCTGAAATGTCCAAATTACAAAGCTGTGCATTTTTTTGCAAAGTGTTTTCCTATTAAATGTAATGGAATGACAATAAAATCTGCGTACAGAGCACATAAAGAGCCCTGACGTTTACCGTCCCAGAATATTAAAAGCCAGACGAGAGAACTTTGGTATTTCTGTGCAAGTTCAGCCTGCAAGACATCGTCTGGCTGAATGGGACTATGAAAGGCCTTGACGGTAGAAACAAACTTAATAGGTGAATACCATCCTTATCGTCTGTAAACGAAGCTGAAAAATGCGTGATCCCAAAATAATTTTTTTCTGATAATAATATCGCTGACATAAGATCAAAACAGGTTTTTCATTTTAGTTCTAAAATAGTTAGAAATAAAGAAACAAAAAAACTGATGGATATATAAAAAAAAAAACAGAATCTCTGTGTGTGTTTCTGATAATATTAGATTTGAGGCCAAACTCCTCCCATAATGCATGTTTTTTGGTTTAAATTTTATGTCTAATAAAAGCTATCCAGTCAGGATTGCACAGCGTGTGCCAACACAACAGTAAAAAGGTCAGCAGGAGGTTTCTGAGACGAGGTCACCACTCTTGTGTCTCCACCGTTGGGCCAAAGAATGCCAAATCAATAAAGCAATATGAATAAATCACTGTTTTCTTTGACAAATATCAAGCTGTTTGTGGTTCAGAAGCAGACTGGAGAGGCTGCAGCTTCAAAAGGAAGGCAGATCATTTTCAACAAAAAAGAGACATTTTAACATTCAATGTTATTTGATCAAATCTGCCATCCATCTATCTGTGTTGATATTGTTCTTCACTAATAAGATAGGAGAAAGCTCCTGATTTAAGGTTTATTTGACCCAAAATCAACAATATCAATAAAAACAGGAAGCAGTTTTAGTAAAACTAGACTATAGAAGGTTGATCCACTTACAGTAGACGTCCACCCGAATGGACTTGATGGCTGGAGAACCGAGCCCATTCTCCGCCTTGCAATAGTAGCGCCCCCCTTGGGTCCTCTGGATTTTTTGAATGTGCAGTGTCTCATTGAACACGCTTGAATCCTGGAAGCGGTCCGACACGCTGCCTGCTGTTTTTGTCCACCGGATCTGTGGAGGGAGGAAAGAAACCATTGCTGAACAAAGTAAAGCCTGTCAATAGAATAACCGTGCAACCATAAGCCACTGCCCACTGGGGTTTGTGACACAGTGGTAGAGTGTCTCAGTGAGGATGCATGGATCTCCCTCTACCTGTTTACCTCATCCAGCGTTTATGGGGCAATACTAAAGCGTTCTCAGGTCAGATTTAACCTCTCCGGTATGTCCTGGGCCTCTTGGGAGGACTCCTCTAAACTTTCCGAAAAGATTAAAAAAAGGCCCCTTGTGGTATAAGATCTAAAATGTAAACATTTAAATAGATGAACTGGAATCTAACAAAGCCTTAGGAGCAACAAACAAATGGCAAAACAGACGCCCTGAACAGGAAGAACTGAAAACCAGACATTTATGTGTCCAGAGGACAATAAAAAAAAAAAAAAAAGAGAGAGGATATTTAACTTGACCCATGTGTGACTGTGACAGGGGGACACCTCACAAATTCAAGAACATCACAGAAACCAACAGATATCACAGAAAAAGCCAACTTAAGCGCTTAATCATCACAGTATTCTCTCCCAAATTCCAGATTCCAGATAACAGAATAAAGACGTGGTAGGAGCTGACCTGGAGGAGCAACAGAGCAAAAGCAAATCCAGATAACAGTTCAAGTTCTTGTAGCCAAGGGGAGGTGAGAGGTGTCATAGAGAACCCCTCTCCAGAAATGGGAAGAATGAGGTTTATAACTTGTGAATAACTTTCCTCACGGACCAGGAATATGAAAGGAGGGCAGTCCTGGTGACTCTACTCCAGACGAAGAACATGGGAGGACTGGTGACAATCTATGGTAGGGGTCCTCATCTGGCGGACCGCGGTCCAGACCCCGAGACCCTTCTATCCTGACCGCCAAGTATTTCTGATAAAAAGTGGGATATAATGTTCATGTTTACCCACAGCGATTTTTGAACAGGCACCCACCAGCATCGCCTGCTGAGGGAATTCTTGAAGTCCCTTCAAATGGAGCTTTTAGATTTTCAGGCTGATGTCGTGTTGAGAGAGCAATGTGAATCCTCTGATCCTGACAGGCTTTGGCTCCAGAAGGAGAAGTTTCCTTCTCTCATCAAAGTGACATTGTACACATTGACAATGTTTTTTTTACACTTCAGTGTAATTCTGTTGAAGTTCTGACAATTATCTAAAAAGGTTCTTTGCCTATTTAACTACACATTGCAACTAAAAAACACAGAAAAGTGAATTATCGTCTGAATGTTTTTGAATGTTTGGATCCTGGTCTACCTGGCTGACAGAGTTACTGGGCCTCTTGCAAATTTAGATGGGAACCCCTAATCTATGGTAACAGGGTACATGAGGTGAACGTACTCAAGGGCAGGACGCATGCAGAGGCGTGGCCACGGTGACTCTTCTCACAAACAAGACACATGAAAAAGAGGGACAGGACACTTGCAGAGGAGCAGCTCTGGTCACCCTCCTCAGGGTGAGGACACCTGAAGAGGAGTAACCCTGGTGACTCTCCTCAGGGACAAGGCTCATAACAGATTTCTGGAGTAGATGGTCTAGTCTGATTTTCTTCCAACTGATCTTGAATACAAACTCTTTCCAACCAGTGGTGGACTTTCATACCTGGCACCTGCTTCCAATAACTTTGCTTTTTTCTCAAAACCTGCAGCTTATGCCTGAAGATAAAAAGACAAACTGATAAACCGTGTATTGTCTTTCAGCTTAACTCCCTTCACATAATAATACAAAGTTAACATCAGTGCATGAAAACAAAAAACAAAACATATTTTTATATTTTGTCTTTATTTTTGTTCTGCATTGAAAGAGTCAGAGAAGTTTTACGCTTTCCTTTAAAGTCACCTCTGTTCCATGTATGATGTTTTCTGCCTCACATCAGAAGCAGAAGTCCAACCATGTAGAAGGAAGAGCGTAACTTCTAAGTAGTCGACGGCAGAATTGTCAGCAGCCTTGTCTCAGCATGAGCACCTTTAACGAACTGATCAGGTCCCGTTAGCCTGTGGCACGAGGTGTAATGAAAGGTGAAGCGGTGTTACCCTCCCAAGCCAGGCTGTAATTGACTCTCCATCATCTCCTTTTCCTGTCTTCATTAAAGCATACAGCACGAGCAGCTTCTGTGATCATCCCAGCCTCAGGGCTGTGCAGCCAGAACCATGCAGATCAGTGCTGTTTATGGACTAGTTCTGCCTGCGGAACCATCATCTTTCCAGGTGGAGAAGCTGCTAATCAGAATGCAATATCTGTGTTTCTATGGTGATAGAATCACATCACGTGCTGATCCCATTGCATTTAGAAACGATAGTATTTGGAAAAGTGAGGTATCGTTACACAGAGAGATTGAGGGTGCTCTTCTGCTTGGACTGACGAGTTTAGAGCACAGCGGCTCCATTCAGGATTGGAGAGAAATAAAAGGGTCTGAACAAGCTAAGCTAAATGTTTCAAGTTAGGAATAACAATTACAAGAGTGCAAAAATGTTTTAAGGAATATTCCTTTGTTGGATATCAAGTTTAAAAAGAAAATCTTCAAACTACTGTATCTGTGAACAGTAATTTTGCATTTCTCTCATTTTCCCTTAACTGTTCCCTTAAACACCAAATCAGATGCCAACTTCAGCCTTTTTAACAGTGTCCTCCTCTAGACCGCAGGTTCGGATCATGCCCATGTGTGGAGGTATTCTTTGGCAAGACACTGAAGCCAACATTGCCCCTGGTGGTTGGCAACAGTGTTCGGCAGCGGTACTACCAAGATTGTGAGGATGGATAATCCAGCTAAAGGAGCTTAGACTCAGAACTATGAATTCAATTGGCTAAGATGATGTGAAGCCTCCGCTTTCATTGGTTGTTTTGAATTTAAAATAAAACTGAAGGATCCAAACATCTTTGAGATTTTACGATAAATAAATGCTTGCAAGATATTTTTTAGGACAAAAATCGGAGCAACAAAGATCACCGTCTCCTTTGTTGCACTTTATTTTGAAGATCTAGGCATTTCCTCATTTTTTGTTTTGATAACAACTTGAAATGTGTTGACCCTGTAATTTTGGTGTTTGTTGGGCAATATTTTCTGCATGCCGCTCAGAGTTACAGCCCAGAGAAGACACTATAGATCTTAGGAGACATTTTTTCCCTTAGCAAAGCTCCCATAAGAAAGTAGTCCCTGGAAAAGTCCAAGCTCGGCTTTCCCTCAATGCCAAAGCAGTTGGACCACCGGGGTCGTCATGCAGCAGCTAACCATTTCAGCATAAAAAGTATATCCCACCAGCTTCTAGAATACTAAATGTTAGTTCCTGAAATCTGTCACTTTTTACTTCCAATGGAACCAAGTGGCCTCAGAAAAACAGTGTTCCCGCTGCTTTTTCTTCTTCCCCTGCATGTCGTTTCCTTTTATGTGAAGATTTCTCAGCTTTAGGAAAACAGTGAACACAGTTGGGTTTTCAAACAGCCTTGTCTATTCTGAGGCAGAAAGCCTTTGTTTGTTCACAGAGCAGGAGAGCACATTATTGGTGAGCTTTCAGCTCTCCTGCACCCTGAGGCAGTTTTCATGCCTCCACTTGTTTGACTGTGTACATCTAAGAACATTGGTGCACAGAGGGAGTCCTGAGGAACGCCTGGTGAGAACACTTTGACCTTCTTCACTCTCCTTTGTGCAATGCAAATAATTCCTGACCTGAGAGGTGTTAACAGATTTAATTCCTTCTCTTGACTTTGACAGCTCAGTTGGATTCAGTTGGATATTTGGACCGACTCATGCAGGGGCTCTTCAGACAGCAGCTAGCATCCACTGAAATGCTTTTCCCGTTTGTGTCTAAAAGCAGCGTTTGCCAAAACAAAGGACAACAAGTCACACATCCCAAATGCAGGATCAGCAACAAAGCCTAAAGGCTCATTTATGTCCATCTAAATACTTGAGCGGCAACGGACTCTGTGCATGCTGAGATGCCGTGGCGAGCGCTAATTATACGCGTCTGACGTCTGTTGTTGTATAGGGATCATATGCCGGAGCACACTTCTTCCGGGAATCTGCTGTGATGCCTGCTGTGGTGTTTCCCGCTCACTAATTGCTTCCATCTTTTCGTTTGGGTGCTAATGGTAGTGTGTGGTATTTGTGCAAAAGACAGAGAACAAACATTCCAATGATCAGAGAAAACAATATAAAAACTGGAACTCCTTGAGTATTTTTTTACTGCTAAGCAAAACTAATCAATTCAATGGTGTTTTATTTTAACAAGCAGCATCAAAACAACCAAAGAAAACTTGGACAAACTCTGTTTATTGTCCAATGGGGACGAAGTGTTAAAGACAAACTCTGATGATAATTGTGTTTTTGGTGTTTTAACATGTTCTTATAGCATTTTTCTGATGCTAGAGGACTTAAATGAAGGAAATTCAGCTGAAAGTTAAGATTTCTGAGTAATTGTTTTTTGAGATCGTAATTCAGGAACAGACGAAAACATACAGATAAGAAAAATAGATCGTACTTGTTATGTAGAAAATATACTGATTGGGCCACAAGCTCCCTGCTCCACTCTATTCTGATGCATCCACTTGTAAACAAATCCCTCCAAAGATGTCTTTGTTTTCCTTGTCTGAGCTGGCATTTGGGTCATAGCTATACAGCTGGATAGCTCCAATATTGCTCACAATTTTTGTTGCACCAGTAATGTTAGGTTTGGGTTGTGAGGAGCTGTAAAGTATCTAAAGGGCATGTAAACAGATGGATGACGGGAAATGGAGGTAGGCTTACTCTGCACCAACTCAGAGGTGAATGTGCCGCTCTGCAGAAACTGTAGAAGAAAATAGGTTTTTGATTTCAGCTAAAAACGGCACAATCAGATTAAATGACGATGGGGAATGCTTTTACAAATGGATCAAAAGATGACTGGAGTGGGACTTTAAGTACTGAGGTGCTATTGAAAGTGAAAACATCATGACATCCCAAAAATAAAAAGTCAAAAGATCCCAAAAGAGCACCATCTGCTGGAGACAGCTGCACCCCAGGATAGCTGTCACAGGAGCGTCCAGATCACATTGTGGATTCTGAATGGGCTCTCCTAAAGCAGGAAGTCAGCGACCCTGAGCTTAGCTGTTTGTTCTGTCTGACCTGTGGAGCTGAGAGTTGAATCTGCCAGACTGATTACTGAAGCGCACCAAACAAAAAGAAAAAAAAGGAGGTGTTTGCAGTGTGTTGTTACTGGTTCCAGGAGCCCCGCTTCTCAAACAAAGTAGTGTGGACATAATGGATGGAGGCCAGGGCAGAGGAGACGAGCAGATGGCTTCATCATCACGGCTTCTTTGATGTCTGTTCTGAGCTTCAAAGACAATGGATAAATGTGGAGAGCGGAGAGAATGAAAGCCTGCACACAAGAAGCTGTATATATTTGGTTTATTAATAAGACGAGGGAGCGGACCAAAAAATAAACCCAGAATCTCCATGCTGTTTGAGAGAGGAGCTGGACTTTTAATGAACTTTTACCAGAATAACTGATAAACGACTTGCTTTTTAGCCTTAACTGCAAATATAAAGTTCATAAATTATTAACTAATTAAATAAATAACTTCAAAATTCCAAAAAGCACAATGTTTTAATTACTAAAATTACCAATTCTGGTTGGAAAAATTGTCTTTTTCTGATCAAAGTTTGAATGTCTTGGGCAATTGTCCTAATATGCTTAAGTCTTATATACACTATATTTTCAAAAGTATTTTGCTCACTCATCCAAATGACCAGAATCAGGTGTCCTAATCACTTGGCCTGACCACAGGTGTATAAAATCCAGTTCTCAGGTATGCAGACTGTTTTCACAAACACTTGGGAAAGAAAGTGTCGCTCTCAGGAGCTCAGTGAATTCCAGCGTGGCACAAATCCAGTCGTGAAATGTCTTCACTTCTAAATATTCCACAGTCAACTGTCGGCTCTATCATAACAAAATGGAAGAGTTTAGGAACAACAGCAACTCAGCCACAAAGTGGTAGACCACGTAAACTGATGGAGGGACTTTCTGCACAGACAATTGCTCGAGAGATCCAAACTTCATGTGACTTTCAGATTAGCCCAAGAGTAATGCAAAGCGTCAGATGCAGTGGTGTAAAGCACGCCGCCACGACCAGGGGAGACGCCTCCTCTGGAGTGATGAATCAGGCTTTTTTATCAGGCAATCTGATGGACAAGTCTGGGTTTGGAGTTTGCCACCAGAACGGTACATTTCAGACTGCATTGTGCCAAATGTAAAATTAGGTGGAGGAGGAATGGTGGTGTGGGGTTGTTTTTCAGGACTTGGGTTTGGCCCCTTAGTTCCAGTGAAAGGAACTCTAAATGCTTCAAGATACCAAAACATTATGGACAATTCCATGCTCCCAAACTGTGGGAACAGTTTGGGGCTCCTTGCGTAATCTGTGATAGATGAATAAAAAAAAACATATGTATGACGTGCGTCTTACTTACTTCATCCTTATTTTACTTCAGCATGTTCCATGGGTGTCGGCTTCGACCTGTCGCTCATATACGTGCATGAACATTTTCGCTCCACAAGCTCACGCAGCCTGTGTGGGCTATACAGGTGTTCCCATTTTTAGCTTGGAGGCAGTTTGTATCCAGCTGTGAGGACAGTTGTGACCAATGCTTAATTTCCTCACGTCCCTCATAGGACGTTTGAAGATAAAGATTAAACTGCACAAAATTAAAAGTGTTATAGATCAGGAAATCCATCTGTCTCCTGCAACTGCATTTCTTCTGACCAAGCAGTGCGGTTAAATGAAAGCCTCTCCATCTGAAAACCAGTACTAATATGAAGATGCTAAAGGAAGCATAGTCTCTGTTTAGCTGTCTTATATACATTGTAAGTTACCCAGCATTGTGCTGTGATGTGAGACTTTTTACATGTGTGTGCAGCAGATTTCTGCCACTCAAATGAAACAGTGGCTCATGCAAAAGTTGGGCAAAAACTGACTGTTCATCAGCTGCTATGCGTTACATGTAGTGTTTATGGAGAACTGCATAACATCACGGAGCATCTTGCATCTCCAGTCAAAACGAGGACACTGCAGCACACGAAGGACAGAATTCTCAACAGGGGATGGGGCTCATTTAGCTACAGAATGCTGACAAAAAGTGATCTGTTTGATTGAATAAAGACAAAAATAAATGTGTCACAGTCCTGTAATAGGACATGGTCTTCCTGTCTTCTTGAGTGCCCTCTCCACAAAAAGATGAAAGGAAAAAAAGCAAACAAGCATAAAAGAAAGTCACTGTATCATAAAAGCAAGTGCAGAATAACACAGAGTATGTCAGCTGCTGCAAACCTTTAAGCAGATCTATTTTTTTCTGTGACGGGTCCTTGTATGTTTCGGAGGCCTGGTGAGACCTGAAGTTGCCCTGCAGAGGAGGAAGAACCAAACAAGCCCTTTTGATCCTGGCTCCTTTGATTAAACACCACTGCCCAGAACTCCATTCACAGTAGTGTTACGATCTGAAAAAGGCTTATTCTGAATAGGACTTGTCTTTTGATCGTCTTTTCCAAAATGAAATCACATTTCAGATGAGTCATAACCAGGATAAGATGTGTTCAGAATATTCTGGTATGTAGACACCCAATTTGGCATGGCAACAAGTTTTAGAAAAGGTTAGGTGTTTATTTTTCTTATTGTTTTATGACCAAGTTTACAACAGTCAATTATCAAAATTGTCTCTAGTTGAAGAACAGAGGAACGAAGCGCTACGTTCAACGGAAGCACAGATCCAACCACATGAAAAAGTCTGCATTTATCTGAGGCAACTCTATTAAACGCTGCTGCCTTCATGATCACACTCTCACTGCAACATGAAGACAGTCAGCAGAAAATGTCTGGCAAGCTGGCAGAACTCCAATAATGTAAAACACATGGTGATCACCAAGAATCACGTAGAAACATTCAAAATAAGAGATCAGATAAGAGATGATGAAATAAGCCTTCAAGCCCCTTTTCATCAACTGGTAGATACAAAAAGAATGTTTTGGTAGAGGCTGTGTTGCTCAGTTACTTCCAATTTGGGCATTCCATCCCTGTCTCTTAAACTGTCAACATAAAACTAAGAGCCTAGTTTCAAGTGTTACAATCATTTTGATCATAACTGGAATAATTTGATGCACGTATTTACGGTTTGATCAGATGACAGTGTGACTTAAGTTTTCTGCTCTATTTTATGTTAGGTTCTGTCACAGTGCCCTTGGGCAGGACAGTGAACCTCATGTTGCTCCAGTGATTATAGGTTGGCACCAGTGTTTGGCAGAAGTGGGTGAATGGGACTGTGACTGTTGGCACTTTGGGCCTTCAAGGAAGGTAAAAAAGCGCTATTCAAGAACATGCAATTTAGCATGAATGCAATTTTTTTCTGCACTACAAGTCACTCGAGAGTACAAGTCGCAGACACCAAAAAATTCATAATAAATAAGACAAATGTTAAATGGTGTACACTTAAAAAGCTTTTTAGGAGGCCCAAAGTGCTTTATGCTATGTTCACGTCAGGCGACGAGCAAACAAGATTCATATGATTCCCACAGCTTTGACATTTTGCACTACGCTACATGTACACGTACATGTGCTTGCATCAGGTTGGAACAGGCCTGTGTGAAAATATGCTAGAAATGCATATAAAACCCCACATTCAGTGCATTCTTGAATGCATTCTTTCTTGTCTTGTGGTCTCTAAAGGAGTACTCAAGCCTCAATCTTAGGTCCTCTTTTCTTTTCTATGTATTTATAGTAATTGATGTGCCACCTTTTTAACCCCATCATGTCTTTTGTCACTAATTTTCTACACACCTGTAAATCCTGGACTCCACTTAATCTAGTATCACTTTCTTATAATTGGCAATAAAGTCAGGCATATGCACTGTGTCACATTTTTGCCGATGATATGATCCTTTACTGCTATACCTCTTCAGTTACAGAGGTTATTCAGTATTTCGAGCCTTTTCTATTGTTGAGTCTCATTTACACTCACTGCAATTGGCATTAAGCAAAAGGAAAAATAAAGTTGTGGTGTATATAGACATGAACGCAAAGTACAGGAGGAAATTCAGTTGCTACAACCTCTACAGTGTAAACCCAGTCAATTCAGTTTTAAGTTTTAAGCACCTTGGATTTGGGTTTGTTTGTCTTTTCATGCACATATTGCAAATTCGATCTGTAAATTGAGGGTGCAGCTTGGTTTCTAATACAGACATAAATCCTGCTTTTCCCTCAGGACTTTTACCTTGGTTGGATTATGTTTTGTATAGGAATGCCTCAACAAAGTGCCTTCCACCTCACTATAAACAGGGGTTTATTGTGATTTAGCTACATTTCTCAGGTTTCTAAATGTACTCTGATCAGGTTAGTTGTTTGACGCCTTTTTTTCTTAATTTGTTTTTCCAGATTGAGCTGTTTTATCTTCACAGCCATCTCTGTTTTTTTTTTTTTTATAAGTCATGATCAATCACTCTAACAAAAATGATTTAATAAAAATATGTACATGCAGACTAAAGATAGTGGAGATGATAAGGGTCTAAAATCAAAGTCAACTGGTGCATTATGGGAACCGTCAGCATCTGCCCCTGTAGGTGTATAGGTCAGCCTCAGCTGAGGTCAGTGTGGGGGTGCAGAGGGACAGATCTGAGCTGAGCTTTCAGATATTCCTTTGTGATTTTGGAAGTGGTAAGTAGAGACGTTCCATAACGTTTAGGGATTTTACTCATGTTCTGAGCTTCTGCTCTTCTTTGTTTTGTGGGTGAACCTTTCCTTTAGATGTGTGGTGACCGACACCACACATATCTGGCATCTGTCTTCAAATGGAAATTTTCAAATGGAAATGATTGTGGGTTGAAACGATCAATGAGATGAGCGGTCTGGTCCAGTCCAGTAAAGGAGTGGTCCAGTACGGTCCAGTTAATTCTCGTGAGCGTTTCCACTTAGTTAAGCCTCAGTTCCACCAAGCAGTTTGTTTTCATGCGTGGTGTGGACCACTAGTGTGTTTGTGTCATTGTAGTGCGATGACTAGAAAAGCAACAACAATAGAAGTCATCCAGCAGCTCGTCTTTTTATTCCTTTACAGCTGGTATCGTGTATGACAGGAATATGATGTTGCTTGAAAGATGATTGTGAGCAGCAAACATGAATAACGCCGTAGAAAGGAAAAATCTTTACTTTATGAGCTCAAGCTTATGAGAGCTATATTGGCATTTTCTATAAATTGTCAATTGTCCCTTTCTAGCCATCATCGCTTTCTGCCGATCAAGGGGTTGCTTCAGCGGCTCTGCCCCAACTGATCCGTTCTACTTTTCTATGGACGCACAAACGATGGGGGGCTCTAAGAGGTACAGATCGGTACTGTTTAATGGGTCCATTTTACAATGGAAACGCTCAAAATACCGGATACTTACCGGATACTTTACCGGACCGCTCAGTGGAAACAAGGCAATAGTCCATAATCCTAAAGCTAATCTGAACCCAGGTAAGAACCCATCGACTGAGCTCTAGTCCACCTTGAAGTGAGGGCTTTGGTTCACAAATGTAGAAAAGATGTAAGATTTGAGAAAGAACAAAAAACTTTGAAGTGTAAACAGAGGTTGGCAATAAGGGAAATAATTATAAACAAACAAACAAAGACTTACTAAAAAATACTGTTTGCCATAAATAAAGTAGTAGGAACGTACAAAGACTTAATATAGAGTCATAGGTCCACATACTGACTGTTTTTGTGGTGTGATCCACTTTCAAAAGTGCAAAACAAAAACGTTAACCTGCACTTAACTAAATAACAGCCTGCTCAACCAACTAAAAGAGTGCATTTAAATATAATTATATTTTTATAAGGAAGTAACAAATAAGGGACAAAAGGTTTTTTGATGATTTTTTGTGGGGGTTTTTTTAAGGTTAACATGCTCACAAGTTAACATGGATTACTTTAATTATTAAGAATCTTTCTTAATAAATTGCTTATTTCTGACGAGTAAGAGATTTGAAACAAATTAGCTTGTTTATGTCAGAGCTGCAGGTGCTGAGCAACAAGCACCAACAACAGGTGTTTATCCGAATAAACTGACGCTTTAAGGGAGCAACAGAAAATACATCTGGGAAGAGTTTATGCCAGGTTAAAAATAACCTTCCTTGTGGTTTATTTTTTCTTATTCAGGCTTTTTACAATTATTTTGTCGTTTTTTTGTCTTTTGTTAGAGAGATGTAAATATTGTTTGATTTTAAAAAAAGTCCCTTTCCTTGAACTACAAATTCTACCTGCGTAGGTCTTGTTTACAGAATAAGTATAACTGTAAAGACAGATTTTAACCCATTAAAAACCAGAGCTTTAGATCTATGTGTAGATCTGTTAGATAGAGTTTGCATTGGTTTGAGTACTGTAACTCTTCATCCATTTGCGGATTTAATGTAAGGACTCTGAATCAAACAAAAGGGGTTTTGTGCCGTTATGTAAAACTTCAAGTTGCTAATGTGTTGCATAATGGCGCAAAGCTGACATGAAAAGCTGCTCTTCTCTGCATCATAATCAGCTAATTCAGAGGTTGCTGTGCTTCACTTGGTCATAGTTATTGTCTAATAGACAAATAATAGAATATTTAGATTTTAAGATACATTTAAAGGAAAAGTTAAACAGACTCCTGAGAATTGATGTAATCATTGCTAGTTCTGTTGTTTAGCAATAGGTTTCCATTTTTCAGAAAAAAGTTTCAACTATCTTCTTTGCCTGTATTTGAGAACTGGACCGAGTGAGTGTGATATCATCCATAGGAAATGACTTATGTCCGACTCCAATGAAATGAAATCAATTTAGTCACCATTTCTTTGCAATCTGGACGGTGCCGTGTTGGAGCCAGATTATGCCACAAAGCACTGATTGGTCCGAGTTGGTGTTTGTGTGATCGTTTCTATGACAACCACTCTCGCCAGTCATTAGTGAGCTTGTTGAAAGTCCATACACCTACCACTTGAAAGCGAGCGGGAGAATCTGTCAATGAAACGTTTCGGACATTTGACAGGGGTGCCAGTGGACACCATATACTGCGGTCGTGGTGCAGTGGAAAGAGCAGTCGGCCTCTGATTGAAGGATTGCAGGTTTGATTCCCACAAGCCCGCCCATGTGTTGAAGTGTCCTTGGACAAGACACTGAACCCCTCATTGCCTCTGATGGAAGGTTGGTGCCAGTGTTTGACAGCGGAGCCACCATCAGTGTATGAATTAATGGGTGAATGGGACTATGACTGTAAAGCGCTTTGGGCCTTCAATGGAGGTAGAAAAGCCCTATATAAGTATACGCCATTTACCACTGAGGGATCTGATCGGACGGTGACTCCGCACCCAGTTAAATAACGTGCAAAAGAGAAAAAAATATAATGAAAAAAAGAGGATTTGCATGAACATATCAAAAAAGTTTTAGAGCAAGAATGGTTATTCTCACAGGTATAGTTTTTTTTGGTAATAGCTGTTTATTTCTCAATAGAAGTCTAAGGGATTTTGGTTTCCTGGAACCAGCGGATACTTCCTGTTTGGAATGGGTGTGTGTGTGTGTGTGTGTGTGTGTGTGTGTCACTCAGTCCAGTTCTCATGTACCATCAATGTTTAATTTGCATCTTTGTCATGTGCCTTATCTTCTGTGCTGCTGAGAAAAACCTCCTGTCGCCTACTAGCTAGCAGCTAGTAGTGCTAGCTAGTGGTAGCAATAGCGCTAGTAAGATTATCATCTGCAAAATTATCAGAAAAAACATTTAATCAGTGTTATGTGGATGGCAAGGATTTACAGCACAAAACTTTGATGTTAAATCTCCATTTTGACTAAATTTATTTTGTCAACATGATTAATAATGTCGGCAAATCTTTGTAGCCCATTTTTTGCCTTGTTTATGAGATGTTCCTCAGATATGGCGTTGAAAGAGAATAGTAAACACACAAACAAACAGAAAATCCTAATTTCTGTCTTATTAAACTCTGGAAGGATATATTTATTCAGATCAGATGAGTACATACGAGAGCAAGAGCTGCTTTCATCACACATCCCATGAGCCTCGGCGTGACCCAGTCTTTGTGCTGTGGCCTGTTTCTCTCTCATTATGCTCTGTTTTGGCAGATGTTTCTGCTCTTTTGTTTCTGCATTCCTTTTAAATCTTCATCATTAACATGCAGGTACACAGTGCAAACCTAAACCATCAATAATTAAAGGCTTAAACCTAAATGTAGTTTGGTGCAAATCTGACCCTACAGGAGAAACCACAGTTGTCGATGTCGGGATGCCGAGCGGTGGGCTGCGGGGCTTTCTCACCTGGGGTCGAGGGTGGCCTGTCACCAGACAGGTAAGCTCCAGGGTCTCTCCTTCCCTAATGGTGTAGACTCTCTCGGTGTGCCTCTCTTCCTCCACGTTACAGGCATTCCCCGAGTGGATGATGCGCACAGTTGGAGGCGCTGTGGAAGACAAAGCAGTGTAAGCAGCTATAGAGACACAAAAAAAGCATTTTTGAAACGGTTTCAATTTCAAGTTTGCACAGAAATGGATTTTTTTTGCTAACAGTAATTTCACTTCAGCTCACTAATGGTGAGGCGGTCACACACAAACCAAATGAAAAACAATCATTATATTTCTTACACCTTTCCTTTAGGGATGACTTTGGAAAAAAAAGAGAGAAATGAGACTTTGTTTATAATCAATATCAATACGTTGAAGCATTTTCTCATAAAGTCCTAATTTAGCCCATGATATCAATAAACCCACAGCTTACTCTTTTTTTAGTTTATTGGAACATTTTAAAAGAAAAAATGTAATAAATAGCATAGAATTTCCAATAAGAGCATTTTCCACCTTTTCACTCAAAAAGATCTACTTGAAAGAGTTGCAAGTTTGTCAATACCATTGAATTATGCAACATTTAAAACATTTGAAATTGAAAGTTCAAAATTTAAATAACATAGATGATGCAGATTTTCCACTAACAACTTTCTAATGAACTCCCACTCCACAGAAACTATGTCCTAGAAAACAACATTTTTTTTTCTCAGCTAAAAAACCAACATTATGATCATTAAAAGATCTTTTGGAACACTTTTACAATAGATCAAAAGATGATTGGAGTTGGTCTTGTTTTTTTTATTTAAAACAATTCCAAATTTCATCAGGCTCATTGCCACGTCTAGTTTCACCTGTTGTTTCGCCAAAGTTTAACTGGCAACACATGTTCAATGGCCACACGCTTTTCCTAAAAACAATCACAAAAACTTGCATATGTACTTGCAAGTTTTGAATGCAGATGCTTGAAATGCACAGTTATTTACATAAACTTTTTATTGGAAATGGCCCCTTGGTTTGCGGTGGGCGATGGGAACGTAGCTTGGTTGATTGGTGACAACAACTGTCAGACATGTATTTTTTTCCGACTTCCTTAAGTTCAGGGTAAAAAGAGACAAGAGAGGATAAAGGAGAATCAATGATTCCTTAGATGCTAGCTGGAGATTTAGCTTGTTGTGTGAATTCCCCCGCTGGAAGAAAAGCCGTCATGTTACTGAGCTAAGCTCCTGGTGTTTGTCTCATCAGCTTCTAACCTTGATGCTTGGCCATGCTTCTCTCCCATAGAAAGATGCCAACACAGGAGCTGATCATCAGGCCTTGCTGAGCCATTCAAGCTCCTCCCTTTTATGTATTTGTTTTCTTTATTCCATTTTGAGTTGGAGACTCAGGGCTCCGAGCCCAGCTAAGCCCTGATGAGCCAGCATGTCTGCAGTCCTGGAGGAGAGCAACACCCACCCGTAATTAAGGATCCTTATCTGCATCACAGTTACACACAAACATGCACTTGTTCTTGGTGCAGACAACACCGAGCTTGAAGCCACAAAAGCCAACAACACTCTTTTGAGCACACATAATGAAAACACTTTGGTTTTAATAGTGGCGCATTTTCTTCTCCCTGGCTCTTTCACATCACTTTGCCCAAAGCAGGAACCAAAACCGCCATAATTACTATGTAATCCTTTGTTTGTTTAGTTTTCAGTTCTGTTAATAATCCGATTTCATACTGGAAGAAGAAAAGAGGCAGAGAAATGGTCAAGATAGAGTGTTATTGCATGGACCATCACAGATTAAGACATACTGAATACTCTTTCTTATTGCGCGCCTAGCATCTTGTTGTAGGCCTTTTCCAAGTTGGGGACCAGGTCTCTTCTGATTAATACATCTGCAACCATACCTACTTCCAGCGTTTTAATTGGATTTTTGTGCCATGCAGACAGACTGGGATTAAAATGGTTTTGCTACAGCTCATAGACATAACACACAGATGTTTTCAGCAGACTCCTGGCCTTCATATTAAGAAGCAAGTTTTCAAAAAAATTAAACTTTAAACTTTTAATAAAAAAGTACAAACAAGAACATTCAGAGCTGGTGTTTCTGTTAAAAAATAAACTGCATCCACTGCTGCCTAGTGAAAGTAGTATTTGGGAAGAACAAACGTCTTTGTCTTATGCTGCATACTAAAAAAAACTGTGTACAATTGATGTGAAATTGAAGAGAAACCATGTTCCTCTGTGTTATTATATTATTAATATATTATTATGTTATATCTATAATGTCAATACTTGTTTGTAAACACAAATTACAAACTAAAATGATATATTGCATCTAAACAAATAATAGTAGATTTGATTTATCTGTGCTTTTCCAGATGCTCACTATGCACATCCATTATTCATTCACAGCCTATTCATATTCGGTGATGGCAAGCTAAGATGTAGCCACAGCTGCCCTGGGGTGGACTGATGGTGGACTGATGTGGTGTGGCTGCCAGTGCTAAATGGCCCCTCTGACCATCACCAGTACATTCATATGCATTCACACAGCAGTGGAGCCACACACTGGAGTCAAGGAGGGTTAGGTGTCTTGCCCTAACCTTCCCCAGTCCTAACCTAAGGACACAGCGATGGTTGGCTGAAGGGAGCGGGGATTGAACTACCAATCCTTTGACCATTGGCTGAAATGCTCAACCACCTGAGCTACTGTCTCCTAGTAAACAATTACAAATGACAACAAACAGCATCCAGTGCTGCATGGTAAAATCTGGAAAGAAGTAATACTGTATTAAATCCTAAGGCATCAAAACATACTTTTGAGATTTTTTTTTGGCTTTTTTATGTTCTTAAAACTATTATTTCAGAGTGAATACTTGGACAATGAACCTTGCTCCATAGTATATGATTCTTGATGACATGCATGGCTTTTTAGCTCAAAAACCACAAAGATAAATAATTAGAAGCCCAGATTTTATGAGGAAATCTTGCAAATTACTTTACTTTGCAAGCTGTTATGAATAACAAATGATGCAAAGCTGTACAATTGATGTGGATTTCAGGAGTAAACATTCTTGTTTTACATTATGTCATTTGAAAAAGAAAAAAAAAATCTCAAGATCATCTTCTACTCGGTTTAAAAAAATAAACAGCAAGTCTTGAATGCAGGCATTCGAGAAAAAATGGAGGTCGTGGTCATGCTAGGTCCTAAATTCCTGAGAGATGCTCTATCTGATCAGATAGTCTTCCTGGATGGCATAAATATAGTCTCCAATTCCACAGTTAGAAAACTAAAAGTTTTATTTGACCAGGATTTATCATTTAAGGCTCACATATCACAAGCTTGCAGGGATGCATTTTTTCACCTTCACAATATATCTAGAATCAGAAATATATTATTGAGAAGTGATGCTGAGACACTCATCCATGCATTTTTTAACGTCTTTGCTGGATTACTGTAACTCTTTGCTAGCAGCTTGCCCTAAAAGTTCTTTAAAAAGTCTTCAGCTTGTTCAAAATGCAGCAGCTAGACTGTTAGCAGGAACCATCAGAAGAGAACACATTACTCCTGTGTTAGCTTCATTTCACTGGCTTCCAGTTGAATCTAGAATCAAGTTCAAAATCCTCCTGCTAACCTATAGGGCCTTGAATGGTATGGCCCCATCCTATATTGAAGATCTCATAGTGCCTTACCAACCAAACAGAACATTTTCTTCACAAACTGTAGTTCAGTTTAGTTTAGTTTAGCAACCAGCTTTCGTTCATATTTTATGTCTGACTTTGTCTTCTTCTGTACAAATACCGGTGTAAAGCCCATTCAGACAACAGTATTGTAATATTGGTCTATAGAAATAAATTTAAATTGAATCAACTGCTGTTTGATAAACTTATGAAGAAACCACATAAAAACATATTTATTGCTTTATTTTCCAATCACCAGATCAGGAACTTAATTAAATTTTTGAACAACAAGAATAACAAGAATGTAATGAATGGACAGAATTACAAGCATATCCTGGCTAATTAGTTTATTTTATTAGTTGTTAGAAATAACAAATGATACAAAACTGTAAAAATTTTGTGAAAATGTTGTGAATTTCAGGAGTAAACACATTCATCTTACATGATCTCTTTACTTGTGTGCATGTTTATGGATGGAAAGTGTTGGGTAAACAGGAACTTTTACGTTATGGTCTGGAATTGCACACTTCAGCATGTCAGCCTGCAGTATAAATGAAACTCACTTCCCCCTCCACTGACCATCTGCGGGCAAACACAGCCAGACCTCATTCGCAGCTTCCTGACAGAAGATAAAAAAGAAAATCAAGGAGCTGCAGGCTCGAAGCAGGAGTCTTAGATGAGCATGCATTTCTTTTTATTTATATTTCATCATCTCCTTCACTGAAACCAGTGTCTTATTGAAAAATGAGTGCTTGACAAAAAAAAAAAAAAAGCAGCCCAGACTGTAGTGATAAATGCCCAGCACATGTTTGTGTGTTAGTTTGTATGTGAGAGCACCATTCCTGAGAAGCTGCCTTCCTTGGCTCAGCTGCAGGAAATGGACACACTATCAACCACCAGCAGAGAAGATTAAGCTGGATTTGGCTAAAAGCAGCGGCGCTGAGAACTGGCATGGCAAAGGAGTTTCTTGGTAATAACCTTGAATTTGACCAAAAAAAGAAAAAAGTACAAAAATAAATAAGGGCAAAGCCAGAGCTTTGGGTTGCTGCCCTTTGTTTTATGCCCCAAGACAAACCCCAGAGGACCACTAACAATATCCCACTTGGTTTCTGGCTCCATAATCACCATCTTTGCTATCAGGGAAAGAGAGTAGTTGAAAACAGGAGCAAAACATAAAAGGATACAAAAAAAAACAGTTTTTCCTATTTAATTCATCACAAATTCTCTTTGCAGAACCTTTGGAAATACAGCCGCTCTTAGTTATAAAAGGACTGAGTCAGTCAGAGCCACATTACACTGTACATCAGCCGAAAGATGTTGCTAGCTGCAGTTATTTAAAAGTAACCCCAACTAACAGAGGTTGCTGAGAAGCAGTGCAGTGGGTATTAAACAAATTCCTTTTATTTTAGCCAGAAGAAACTATTTTCTATGGGTGACATCACACTCACTCTGTCCAGTTCTCATCTACATTCAATGGTTTTAATCATCAAGTTGAGTCTTTGAATTCAGAAACATCAGCATAAAAGTCTGTGTCAAACATTGTAGGAACTGACCTCGCTGTAATGAATCAGTTAACTGAGAAGCACCTGAAAGTTGTGTTTAATGATCAACTTTGTCCACTAACTCCATAATTTCTACTTTTAAAAGTGACTGTAATGTGACTGTTCTATATTTATTGCAACGTAATTTTCATTCCATCAGTGCATCTTCTATAGATTTTCCTTATCAGGTTTGAAGAAGTTGCTGGAAACTCTCCCAGGTGTCTTCAGTCAATAACCATCCCATAACCATCCCATGATCACACCTTTCATCTCTGTCAGTGATGATAATGACAGAATCATAAAGTAATTTCTTTTCATGCTTTGTGTTTTCGACTCATGAAGGTTTCACAAAATAAAAAAACATTGGAATAGCAAGATGCTTCAAAGAATAAATCCTAACAAAGGTTCACACAGCTGCTTGTTTTGCTACAAGATCAAAGACATCAGAGGGAACAACTGAAAAACAAAGAAAAGCACAGAAAAAAGTACTGATGTGGTGCAACACACTCATAAGGTGCATTTGAATTTTAAGAGTCTGCCACTTTTTTTTCTAGTGAGTTGTGGAGCTGATGTTTGAATCTGGAACCCCTAAAGTCTGTCCTCCTTTTACGTAGCTTTCATTTTTGAGGCTCGTCTTTTTCTCTCCAGACACAAATCTCGACTGCAGATCGTCAGTCACAGAATCAGAAAATGTTCAGATCTTCACTGAGCAGAAAACACAGGTGTTTCTGGTGAGTTAGGTAGATGTTATCTGCAAATGGAGGTGTATTAAAAGCCTCAGTGCCTGTTACACCCTCCTTGGTTCCTCAACTGGGACATTCACTGTAGAGGAATGTGTAAATTGATATCATAGATAAGGAGGTCTTGTTTTCACTTGGACACCACACACCAACAGCCAACTGTTCTCATGTTTACCCCTAAAGACAAATTGGAAATCTCCAAAAAAAACCTATTGAACATATTTTTGGACTCCTATTCTGCTTTCACACTGGCTTGTGTGTCAAATTCGCGTACTCCGCCTTTCTTTTGACGGTCATCAAATTTGATGCTAAACACCAATAAAATGTTCATAGCCTTAATGCTCCAGATGCATGTGGGAGGAGCAACCCTATAAAAGTTTTAGCCTCATCAGTCCTGAAGAAATGAAGTCTAAATAAACAAATACTTATGACTGTGTCATAATAATTCAGTATTATCCAGTATGAAAGTTTAGTGTTAAAAGTGATAAACTTGGTAGACATTGAATACTTAAACAAAAGGGTTTTTCATGGTTTAAACTTTGCAGACATTTTTATGATTGTGTGAATGAATGATAGGATATTTTCTCACAGAATACAAGGTTAGTTCATATAGGGAGTATGCTGCTTTGAAACAAATGTGTGCAGGTGGGAGTGAACGGAGAGCTGATAAGGAGTTTAACGAGGAGCAGATACACCTGCGAAAGAAAGGGAAAAGGCCGACGGTGGGAAAAAACATCCCCAACCTCTTATTTTGATCCAACCTTCTTTTTGCATATTGTGTATAAAACTCTGGGTCAAAGGGAAAAAGGGTGTCTCTATTCTTCGTGCACGGAGAAGAGCATCCACTAGATGCTTTCCTAGGGACAGCTGGAGACCCTAAAAACATGTAGTAGATATTTTGGTGTCAGGAATAAATCTTTTGGTGGAAAACCTCAAAATCGTTCCAGACTTCGATTTTTGAACACGCACTAAGGCATAATCGGCGAATTATAGCCTACATACATGGAAGCATTGACTCTATATCCCACTTACAATGTATGGAAGACATAGATGATGTTGAAAGATCAGGTGTTTTTTAATTTTGAAGAGTTCTACAAAAGCATCGGTAACCATGTCTCCATATCTGGGTTCATTAGATCGTTAAGAACGATCTGTACGGTGAGGTTCAACATCTACTGCAGGACTTGAGTTTGAATGACAACTTTCAGCTGTACTTCCAGGTCCTTGTGACCCAGTTTGATGACTTGATATCCCGCATTAGTCCAAGGAGCAGGCGTTCTTGTATCACAGGAAGATGGCCCTGGTTCAAATCCCAGCTAGCACCTTTCTGTGTGGACTTGGTATGTTTGCCCCATACATGCGTAAGTTTTCTCCAGTCACTCCAGCTACCTCCCACAGTCCAAAAACATTCTAATTGGTTATTCTAAAGTGTCTCTAGGTGTGTGTGGCAGTGACTGTTTGCCCTGCGATAAACTAGCGACCTTTGTAGGGGTTACCAGCAGTAGCTGGGATTGGCATCCTTGTGACTTGTGAAAATGCATCAATTTTTATTATTGTCTCAGTTCAAATAAGAAAACTATCATAAAGCTCAGAAATATTCTCTTCCATGTTGGTTTTGGACTCCACACACTGATTACATCATCAATATATCAAAGGTCAAAGTTTAGTCCCTGATTGGTTGACACAACACATCTTCAATCTGTGATTATGAATTTTTCCTTCATGATCCGTTTTTAAGTGGTTGGCACTTCAGTGTTTTGAAAAATACTTATATGTCACCAGCAAAACCTAATCCCTGATTGGTCAAAGTTCAACTTTCTTTTCTTTTCGTGTTCAATAGCAGCGTGTGAGAGACCCAAACAAACACTAAAAATTGTGTAGCGATGCATAGACAGGAGAGTTTTGAAGAAACCCAAACTTACATAGGCTTTCATTGAAAATAGTTGCTCGAAAGTGCAGTGTGAACGGAGCCTCAGAAGAATCTAGAAGCTCCAAGGAGAAACCCACAGACAAATCAAGAACTTCCCCATGACAAAAACCAGGCTTAGATTCAATGCAGCAACCCTCTGGAAACACAAATGACCAGAATGCCAGTGTTACAGCAAAATGAAAACAAATCCAAATTCATGAAGTGTGAAACAAAATATATGACTTTTTTTTCTTTCTTTAAATTCTGAATGCCATCTTATGCTTCCTTTGAACTCAAATTTCTTTTACAGCAGCTCTCTTGGTTTTGCGGCGTGCGAGGAGGCAAACAGCTGAGTGTTGACACAAGCCTTCACTTGGAGAGGTCTCTCTTGCCTTCTGGCAAATATTTACTTCAAAGTTCATTCTCGTGCCTTTTAGCAGCTAAACCCTGCAGTTCATTCAACCATCCATCGCCCTGCTTACTGTCAGATAGTTACTGTTCCTCATTGTTTAAGTGCAACGTTTCTTCCCTCCATGGACAGCAATTGTGTGTCATCACAACAGCAAAGACTTGGCAAATCTTTAGGAGACAAAACCATCACAGTGGAAAAGAACTGAGAGCTAAACTACAAAAACAACTACATTTCTCCAACCTTGAGTCATATCTATAAACCAAGGGTGCCCTGAACTTTTTGCAAAGAGAACCATATTTGATAAGGTAACTTAAATTTTAACATAGATTTGATATCTTTATACATATATATACATTTTTTTTCCAAAATTACTGTGACTTTGAGATTAAAAAGCAAAGTTCAAAAGAAACTCTCAAGAAACACATAGTTTAAATTTGTTTAGAAATGTATGTTTTATGGCAAAAAATATTGAACAAAGATTCAATTTAAAACAACACAAATATCAAAGCCTCAATGTTCAACACATGTGGTTCTTTCACATTTTGGAATAAACTCACCAATAACTCAACAACATTCTGAAAACTGAACTTTAAGGTCTATCCAGGTGCCAATAAGAGAAAAACATCATTATGTGTTAAAATTTATCTTCTATAAAAACTAAGACAGAGGATTACTTTAAAAACATCTCGAATGAAAACAACACAAAGAGAATAAAATTATTAGCATCAAGAGATAATTTATAACCAGGTCATTCATTTTCAATTCAATTTTATTTATGTAGCCCAATATCACAGCCATAGCTGTCTCAAAGGGCTTACACCAGTATTTGCAAAGAACATAAGGTCAGTCATAGAAATGTAGACAATAGCTGGTTGTTAAACAGATTAAGCTAACCAAATATCTCTGCACTTACACCCTTCTTCTTGGTGAGGAAAAAATAAGAAAACTCAGGGTTGACAACATGAAGGAGAGATCCTCAACCCTGGACAGACAGATGATGTGCTAAAACTATTAAAGAAAAATTAGCTTAATTAATTCGTTAATATCATGTATATGTCTAATAAATAACCACATGTTTAAATAAACAGCTACAGGTTAAAATAACAGCTAAATGTTTAAATAAACAACTACATGCTTGAAAAGTGTAGCAGAAAGGAATTATCCAGATGAAGCTGTGGAACAGCTTTCTTTAGGGTGTAAAATCTGACTTTTTACCAAAGAAATCAATGGCATTTTTCTGCTGTTTGAAACCAGCCTCCAGTGGAAATTTAAGGTACTGCAAAATTTTTAGTTTGGGTTCAAATTCCAAAACAGAAGGTTTTGCCATTCAAAACAAATTTTCAAATTTGAACCCATACCAGATATGTTGCAGTGACTGATATGTCCACTAGAGGCTGGTGTCAGACTGCAAAAAACTGCCATTGACTCTCTTGGTTAAAAAGTCAATGGCATTTTGCTGTTTTAAATAAGGGACAAAATAAAATGTGATTTATTTTAAAGCAAACAAATATTTTAAAAAACCTACTGCATTAAAAAAAAAACACACACAAATTTGATATGAGTTCGATTGCATCTAGGATCTCCTTCTTTGCTCTCCCTTGCAAAATCAGGGAATGTGAGCAGACACCAAAGCAGTCTCTCCTGCTGTGTCATTGAGAAGCTCATCCGTGAAGTCATTCTTCTCTGGACTGCCTTCAGATAGTTTTCCCTGCAGCTTCATACATATTATTACATCAGGAGTTGTGTGTGTGTGTATTGATTAGATAGTGTAATGCGCTGGCGTGTTCTCCTCAGCCTCTTCTGCTGCTGCAAACGAGTTTCTTCATCGATCCTTCTGCTCCCTATCATCACGCTTTATCCATCACGCACGTTGTATAGAGTCTTGACAAAGACAAGCATTTAAGGGTGCGTGGAGACTGTGGCGTCACAGAAAACGTGTTTGTTCATGCTTATTGGACAGCTTCTTTACTTGTAATCAAAAGCTACAGACTGACCGGGACAGATGAAGGTATTTAGCAGATGTGGTGCTTGTTTATTCAATTGGAAAGAAAATTGCAGCTTTTGTGCATTTTTACACATGGAGGCCATTCAGAGGGGTTTAGAGAAACATAAAAAGGACTGACAGCCTTTACAGGAGAGAACAAGTCTGGAAAGCATTAAGCCTCAAACACTGCAGCTTTCTTTTGTTCAGCAGCAGAGTCTGCGCTGTCCATGGTGCTGAAACATCAGCTACTGAAAGTGGAGTGATGCAGGAAGACCTGCCACAATCACTGCTGCTGCTGCTGCTGCTGCTGCTGCCCACACACAGCCAGGAGGAGTTACATAAGCAGGATATTTTATTCAGAGTTTCATCACACGCTCAGACCATCCTCACCACTGCTGACTTCAGCTGAATATGGAATCAGCACATCAAGCACTTCAGATGAACTTCAGCTGCAGACAACTGGACAATCTGCTGCCATGTATTCTCTATCTTTATGTTTTTGAATCAGAAGGTTTTGGTGTCCAGTTTTTAAAAAAATATATAGTTTCAATATTCATTTTTATTCTTGCTAAAAATCTGTCTTTGTGACAATTTGTGAAAGGTATATAACATGGTAAACAGGAAGAAATCAGATGATAATTACCATACTTTTCAAAATATAAGTCACAATTTTCTTGCATAACTTGGCCAGGATGCAGCATATTTCTAGGTGCAGCTTAAAGTGCAGAAAATACAGTATACAAATATTAGTTCATAATTTCCCATTTATGGTAAATTTCAAATAAAGCTGATAAAAAAGATAGGAACCAGAAATGATGGATTTATTGTAAAATCCATGTGTGAATGCCAACTGAGGCTTAAATACACTTAGAGAAAAACCCAGTAACATTAAAATAAATGCTGCAAATTGAAACTAACTTGTTGAATTGGCTGAAGACACATACACAATCACCTGCGCATACGTGATATGTATGTTTGTGTGTGTGTGTGTGTGTGTATGCAGTTGGAATATCTACACTTCAGAAGTAGCCAACAGAACATGTTGGAGCTGACTGAAAAGAAAATTCAATATTTGTTGGAGAAAATAACAGTAAACAGTGATGAAAAATGCCTTAGTAACTCCTTAATATGCTGCGATTATCAATAACAAAATCACTTTGGTAAATATTTTGTAAACATTTTTAAATTCAAAGTAAACCAGTCAAATAATTGGACAGCTTTTGATAAAATTAAGGCACAAATAGTTTATAGAATATTGATCTGACACATTTTGGAGGTAAAATGCTAAATGCTAAATGATAAGAAAGATTTTGTCGCCAAAAATAGTTAAAATAGCTAAAAGAATAAATAAGAAGATGTTCCTATGATTTATTTACATCATGTATACATGTATACATCAAAATAACTATAATTATAATAATAAATATAATAAAAATATATAATAAAACTAATAATTATTTTCTGTGTTAAAAAAACAAAAGGATCTGCCAACATAATCTTGAAACAATTTTTCTCGAAGATTTTTGAAAAATGACAAGGTGACATTTTTTCAATTACCCTTTATTAAGGAACGTGACCCACTGTATTTTCATCAGATACAGTGAAAAAAAAGAGATGATTTTCAAAATAAAAGTAAAAAAAACAGGAAACCTAATACTAAGTCAGAAATTCATATAATGTTAACAATTTCTTTGAAAAATGTTTAAAAAATTAACGGGGTAAAAAAAGCTTTCACCAAAAATGTGTATTTTAAGATATAAATTCTGGCCATGTTTCCTCAATCTAATAAAAAAATGTATCGATAAACTTCAAGACTTTTTTCTTTCCAGACATTTTTTCTTGAAATAAGGTCTTTTTTTTAAGTTTTATAAAAATTCCGTTTTTTTGGTGTGTTTGGAATTCATTTCCCCAATTTTTTTAAATTCAGAAAGCAGGTACTCCTATTTTTTTCTATTTCTTTTTTGTTTTGTTTGTTTGTTTTTCTTCATTCTTTTAGTTTTTTCATGTAAAAGCTAAATTTGAATCATTTCAACATTTTTACTTTACTATTTTAAGTGAAAATTGTGTGTTTTTTAGACTTTATATAAAAGCTTTAAAAAAACAAGCTTTTTCAAAAAAAAAAAAAAAAACTTAAGGTCACCAAGCCAAATTCTGGAGTCAAACCAAATGAGAAAACTGCTTTTTTTTCTCTAAACAGTCAGACATAATGCATTGCCGCTAAGCCACAATCAAAAATGCTGTTTGTTTTTTTCTACTTCAGTATTTTCTCTCCCTTTTGTGAGGCATGTTGGCAAACTGAGGCCGGCATGGCGGTTTGATGTCCCTAAACAGCAGTAATCAGACATCTGTAGGGAAGGATAAAGCACAGATTGGCCGCCGCCGCACAGCAGTTTTCCACTGATAGGCCAAAACTCTGCTCAACACTCGCATGGTCAGCTGGTAAGCGCCAGCATCTTCTCTGTACAGTCGGATGCGAAGGGTCGGCAGCGGCGGCTCGCCGAGGACCTGGCAGCCACACGGAGACTGGCTGTTCCCCGCCAAACAAGCTGCTTGATAATTGGCCCCAGCCTCTGTGGATGGACTGATTGTCCGAGTCGCGTCCATAGGCTCAGGCGGTCCCACAGCGCAGCTTGCTGGCTGAATCTCCTCAAGCATCCACACATCAGCGTTCTCAACCAGCCAGTAGCAGACTAAACGGGGCGTCACTGAGACAGCTGCAAACCTGGGGAGATGTCTGACTTCAAACTAACAGCACTTCTATGTGTCAGTTAGCTGACACCTTCAGATAACAAGCGGGTTAAAGTACTTTCACACTGAGCTGTTAGGTCCACATCAGAAGTTTCTTTCTTAAGCCTTTGTCCAGTAAAGGGGTGGGGGGGGGTGGATCTGTACAAATAGTACAGGTTTAAGAGCTGTCCAGGCCTGTGTAAAGTTAAGGAGAGGCGCGACTGCATCTTATGCTTTAGTCACAACTGTCTTTACGGGTGGAAATGGGCTGTCTGCAGGCAAAAAATGGGCAAACCTGTACAGGGTACGCAGATAGGCCCAACAACATTTTAAGATTGTAGACCACTTAGCAAACCTGTAGAGTAAAAATGTTCATGCCCTTTGTTTTTACGAGGACACTGCAAGAGACTAGTCGTAGGGAACATTTGTACAACACGTAAGGGTAACTAAGGGTGAAGTAGGTGAGACGCAAGTGCGTCAAACTACCGTTCCCTTTTCAAACCTCCCTGAAACCAGCGAATATGGAAGGGGCCCATTAGTGCTGATCAAATGATAAGTGCATGCTCCCTACATGCAGTCTATTAGAATTTAGGAAATTTGGGTTTAGGGTTAGAGTGAATCAGAGTGAAGTTTGTGCCTGTACATCAAAAAAGTAGCATCCACACTATCCTAAAAAATATTTCACGATACATTTACCACACGCAAGACCATCGTATGTTCAATTTTCATGACATTTCTTAAGGTCACTATACGAATCTTAAGAGGTATGCAAGACACACCTGCACTGCCTTTAAAATGCAGCCCGTTCTCTCTACAATCCTTTCTGGGCCCGGACAAACCAAAAGCCTATGGGGCTGACCCCTATATGAATGAAAAAACGTTTGTGCCCCCATCACTCTGGGCCCCCACAATCAGTCTTGCCCAGGGCACTGGATTTCTTAAAACCACTCCTGACCTTTAACGACATCAGCTCTCTGTAACATTAATATGAGTCTGCAATCTTCCTTTCGTTAATATTTACCATACAAACCAACAGACGGTGGTGGCAGAGCACAATTTTCTGACAAAGCTGGACAGCACAGACAGAGGTTTTTTCCTTCAAAACTTGAGAATAAGTCAACACTCTATCGCTAACATGCTAATAAGTTACTGCTAAATCGAAAACACAACAAATAACCTAAAGCATAACAACTAATGAATGAAGTTTCATTTTATCTCGGGTAAATTCCTTCCGCGTTGCAGTAATTTCATTTGTGTGAGGACACAATGAGAAAAGTAAATCGCAGACAGCAGCGCTGTTGTCTGCAAAGGCGCAGCACCACACAAAGCTGATGCGATTATGCAAAACAACTACAAACGACAAGTAGAGGACGGCAGAAGTGTCTACACAGCCAACATAGAGAGAGAGGAAAAAAAAAACAGCGATGTGCTAAAATCATGAAAACAAGCCCCTAAAACACAGTTTAATGTTAAAGACCCTCTCCAATGAAAATTGCGTTTTTGCTGTTTTTAAAAGATTCAATACTTTTTTTTTTAAAATTAGGCTAAAAATTGCATAACCATAATTAAAAGACCACTGGGAATGCTTTTCCAGCAGATCAGAAGATGACCGGAATGGGTTAGCACCTCAATGCCAAAAGACATCAGAGTCTGCATCTATAACTGTGTTTGCTGAAAGAAAATGACAGTGGCCCAGAAAATTCAATGGACCGCAAATTAAACAATGTTAAATGGCTAAACAAACAGAATCTTGAGCTTTCTCACATGTTTTATCTTCCACATTTTTTAGAGTGTAACATTCAAAACGGCCTCATAAAGCGCTCCATGTGTCACCAATCACACCATTATCCTCTGAATGGACTGTGCAAACTGCCTGAGACCTGATCAATTGAATAATTACAGTAATGCCTCTGGAGGCTTCTGTACGTCTGTAATTCACACCACTTTAGATGCAATTCAGTGAGTTTCTCTCTGCTTGCAATGGAATATTGTAATGTTCACTCTCTGCACTGATGTGGGTCAAAGAGGAAATTAATTTGAAACTGAAGAAATATCAGAAAAATCAGAACATTGAAAGCACAACTGAGCTTGATGAAGGAAATAAAAAAACAATCGAGATTCTGGTTTTTGTTGTGCATTGGCCTCTGCCCACCACTGTCGGACACGGATGTTTCACAGTGCAGACAAAGAAAAAAAACAAAACAAAACCAGAAAAAAAACCCACATCACTTCATATGGTGCTCGGCAAGAAAGAGCAAAAAGTCAATTTTCTCTCCGTCATGCTCCATCACAGATCCCACTCTTGAAAGTGCTGAATTACACATCAGAAGACATCCATCATGTGAGGACTACCATATACTGGTAATTATATGTTGGCAGAGCCAAGAAATAACTAAATGATTGCGTTGACCTGAGGCCCCGACTCAGACCACAGCTGGTTTTTAAATGGTGTAAACACAGCAAAGCAGAAGCTGTTGACATTGGAGAGGTGGATTACTGTTTCTCAGTAATAGAATCTGAAACTGAGAACATCACAAACATCTTACAGCCCAGAAGAGGATTTCCTAAACGTACACAGTCCTGTTGACTCCTTTTAACACTCAACAAGTAGGTTATTTGGAGACATAAAATACTGGTAAGATAAAAAAAGATTAAAGATAAAGTTGTTGGAATAAAAAAAGACAGATAAATTCACCAGCCTCATCATTATAATATGACACCAACAGCAGTAAACACATCAAGGCATGTTTGAAAGTTTCATTTCTTTGGATTGACCAATTGATCCGACCCATCATAGTTCTGATCATTTGTTGGATCGTCTAATTGTCAACAAAACCATCCAGACCAGCTGCCGGCAAGACCAAACATTGTTTAAAGCAACGGTCAGTCTAACCACAGTAACCAACCCGTCTTTGTGTGCCTACAGAGGTTTTTGATCTCTAGCTTGGCACAATTCAAGTAAAATATGAATATTCTTAACCAACACAATGACCAAATGATCAAAAGAAAATTCCCAAAACAGAGACATTTGTCAGAAGGGAGGATTTCCTTTTTTACTTGTTTTGTTTGATTAAAGCCCCACTTTGTGAATTATCAGGGAAATGTTTCTTCTTTCAATGATATGGTTGGGCCACCTCAGGTTTCATTTTCAATGTCAAGAATCCTACTGCTGATGTCTGAGATGACGGGTCCAGGGTTTATATGGATGATATATTCAGTCATAATTGAGCAAAGTATAACAATCACTCAAAAAGTGTCCTGGTGATGAGATATCTGTCAAAAGTTGACCATTTAGCACTCCCCCTTTTATATACCGTTTCGACCGTTTGCGAACAACATGAAACCGGACCATTATACAATGACTTGTGTTAATAGTTTACTAGTGTTTCATATCGGTGAAAAGGTCATTTTTTTCTGTGACAGAATCAGCAGTGTTAAAGGGTTAACCAAGGTTGACAATTTGCTACACTTTATTGTTATGGATGACAGGAAGGGGTGTGTCCAGGTTGCCGGTGTAATACTCTTCTCTTTCCATAATTTGTGAACAAATTACGAATGAAACAAAGAGACACAAATGTGTATTTTCCGGAACAAAAACTTTGCACCAGTCCAACATTAAAAAACACAGCTACAGTCAAGATACTTTCAAATATGTTTAAAATAGGTTACTCACAAGTATTGACTGTTTAAGTACAGGAAGATCGATGGCAGGGATGGCAAAGGTGAACTACTGAGAAGAGAAGCCTTATGTAGTATTACATGTAGAGCACTTCACCTTTATGTACCACCTGTGTCCTTGCAGGCTTCAAAGCATCCTGTAGGTGGTGTTGAGATTTTACTAGAGGGTCCTCTTCAATGATAAAAACTATTCCAACAAGGGCCAAGCTTGATGCCAAGATGGCGACAACCACAGAGCCAGAAAGCTGGTTGTTTGACCACATGCTTCATCCACCTCTTTGTACAAACACATGATGGCGCTCCAAAAATTTTGATTCCTGTGACTCATGGTTTGATTTTAGGATTTTTACTAGGGAGGAGAGTCATTTGTTGTGTTGTTGTCATATTAAATTGTCACAGGTTGCGTTTCTGGGCTAATTTCATTAAGCTGCACACTCCAGTGGCAAGTGATGTGGATTTGTGATGCTGCAAAGCTCAAAACGAAACTTAAATTACATTATTAATCCTGCAGAAGGGAGAGAAAAAAAAAACAATTTAAAAGAGGAACACAGAAGTTTTCAAGAATCTCCTTGAAGGTACAAAGACGGACTGACAGCAGATCAAGAAAACTAGACAGAAAGGGAGACAACATATGTGGAAATCAACCAACTGAAAACACGAATGACAAAGACATAAAGCAAACCTGATCTGCAGCCCCAAGGACAAACTATTCTGAAGAAAACTGGAACTGAAAATCTAAACCTCTTGCCAACATTGTGCTTTTATGAAGAGGTAAAAGGTAAAGCTAATGCTGGACTTGGTCTTATACTACCTTTCATCTCTATAAATTGATGTTTTTCCTCCAGTTGCAAAGCATTAAAAGTACCTTTTTTTCTATTTCAAATGTAGTTCTAATGCAGCATTAGAGATGAAGTTCAAGCAAACGGAGAGGCCATACATCACTGAGCATTACGGTGGTGAGCTGCGACTCTAAACACAAATTAGATTACATGTGCACTAGTGCAAATCAACCGCGTTGGACAGGCACAGCTTTAAGTGCAGCAAATACACAAAGAACAACACACGTTCATATGTTCTCTGCACTTCACAACAAAGACTGTGAAATCTGCAAAAGCCCAGAGTTTTGTCAGAGAGTCAACTCATCCGGCAGCTGTTAGATGCACTCCTTGGGACTTTTGCTCTGGGAAAAAAGAAGCCGTGAATGTGATGTAGGGTGGAACACGTCAGCATTAACTGATGCTGTTGGTTAAATCACAAATGTTTTTCCAAATTCTAGACAAAACCTGCAAATGTTGCAGTCAATGGTAAGTCTGGTATATTAGCAAGATACATTGACACTTATTCGAAAAATATATAGCATAAAAACATTCTAACAAGTCAACCAAACCTCCCAAGATCACTTCTAACCACTAAATATGTAGAATTCTTCATCCATGGTGTGAACAACTACACAAACTGGAACAGGGCGGCGCTTCTTCTGCATCTTTCATCCAACCCAGCATCACTTTCTACAATTTTTGCCTTTCGGAATCAGATTTCTGCTGCGTATGTCAGTACTTGCTCATCACAATCTGCAGATGATTTTCTGTTGGGAGATTGTTGTTCTCAAATGTTTTTACATGTTACAAGTCATGTTGAAATGTTACATTTGGCCAAACAAACCAAACAAAAAGTGTGACGTATTCTCTGCTACATACGATTTGTGTTTGTCTGGTTTTAAAAACTTCATGTTTATTGATTTATTTTATATTCACAACAGCTGTGTGTGTGGGTGTTTGTTTTTATTTGCTGTTTTGATGTTATTAGAGCTAAGATTTTTGCATAATTAGGGCATGATTGCATTGGCAGGTGGGCAGATCTGTGTGTAACCGGATGCTTTTGTCTTTGCTTTAATGAAACAAAACGTTGATTGGTAGTTGTTACATCATTTGAACCGCATGTACCTCTAATGACATTAATTTTCTGTTAACAATGTATTACAATCCAACTTTCCTTCAGCAACAATACATCCAGATTATCTTGATTCTTGTAGCTCTGTTGCTAACCTCGTGTTTGAATGGCTGAGGAATTGGGTTTGTCTTGTTAGTTTAGTTGGAAATTTTTACTTAAATTTGACATGTAGGTCGTGTGTTAGAGTCAATTTTCCAATGTCGGAATCAAAACTGGTCATTTTTTTTAGTTGTATGCTGCACAATGAAAAGCCTACCATAAAAAAGGCTAAAAAAGTGTCAAATAAAGTCCGGGGCTTCAATCAATGCTTCCACACAAACCAGATCAAAGGTGCTCCATCCTCTAACATTATGAGAATGTCCAACCTGTGTCCACACACCTTTGACTTGACTGCTTTAGCCCCAGACCTGCTAATGAAAGCTGTGTGAAATAAAATAAAAGCCTGAAGGATATTGGTGCCACGGCTCTGCAGAAAAAAAGCAAAACACTTCATGTAGCTAAGCTTTGAAGAAGTACCTTATTTTTTACACTAGTTCGAATTATGAGGCGCACTGTCAATGAATGAATAAATGAAATATATATATATATATATATATATATATATATGGTGCATCAAAGTATACGGTGCACTAAGTAGGATGAATCAGAGATGAGTACATCAGTCTTTACAGTCAGACTTTACAAACTCCGTTCACAGTAACTAGAACTTATTTGTGACATGCTACATGTTAGCCATGTTAGCCTGTGTTAGCATCTTCACACTATGTGTAACTTCCGACCCTTTTTGCAACGCGTAAAACACTAATTGATCTAGCTAAAATAGATGATTCACAACCTTGTTTAAAACACACTATAAAAAAACACAGTCTAGCATCCTTATACAATAGCTGCATTTGCAAATTTACAATCCCTGTAACTCTCAATTTTGTTTGCAACACAAAAAAAAAATACAAAAAACAGTCGAGCACAGCTAAATAAAATACATGTTAGCATATTCACAATAACACCCAATCTTGTTTGCAATATATAAAAAAAGACAGTCCAGCACTGCTACACATTAGCTATGTTAGCATATTTACAATACTTGTTGCTTCCAAAAAAACAAAAAAAAAAAAAAAAAACAATCCAGCACAGCTACATCATAGATGCATTTGCGTATTCACAGTAACACCCAATCTTGTTTGCTCCTGTATTAAATACAGACTGACATTTTGACAGAGAGCCTCTCAGAATGTCTTCAACATCAGTACAACCACAATTAATCCATATATAGAAGGCGCTCTGGATTTTACAAAATAAAGCTTTTAAGTTCGGCTTACAGTGTAGAAAATACAATCATTCTATTTTTGAAAAGATTTTTTTCTCATTTCAAACAGAGAAAGTAAGTTAGTTTTTACTTCTAAAATTACTTTTTTCTATTAAATTTAAATTGACCAATGTTTGTTTAAGCTGTGAATTCTGGTCAATCAAATTCCCTAAAAATCTTAAGGCAACACCCAAATTTGCATCTTTCTCAGAATGCATCCTAAGTTCATAGCCAATGATCTCTTGCACATAAGGATTATACTTATTTAATCCCTTGATTAAACACTAAGATCAACCAACAACCTCCACCTGTCAACTGCTAGTTCACTGACTCCAGGCAGGTGTATTTGTTGGCGATAAGCGACGAGCCCGGGTCTCATGATCTGACTCCCCGCTGGTTAGCAGAGATCCATGAAACATGATGCTCAGAGTCAGTGGCAGCCCGCAGATACCGTAATCCTGCCAGAATGAGATTATCTCCATGTGGAAACAGAAAACATGGGAAGGAAAGGCACTCCCCTCTAAGACGACACCTGCTGGAAGCCATCCGTTAATCTGTGTGCACAGACACACCTTGACCGGCTGTAAATATCAGCTCCCCTCCTCGACGGTTCTTCAGTTTGCTGGACTGGAGTGGTGAAGCGTCGGGAGCATCAACACCAGAAAAAAATGGACCTGCTGACCAAAGCGTCTGTGCTGCTGTTGCTGCTCCTGAGCATTAGCAACGCTCAAACTGACAATGTAAGAGACCCGATTTTGAGTATTTAACGCTGTGCAATGAATGAAACACCAGCATTCCATTAAAGTAGTTATGTGAAAGTGAAGCTAACAAATTGGTTTACATTTTTTTTATCCATGTTGCTTTTTTACAGAAAGAGGAAGCAGAAAACGGTAAGTGATGAAAACGTTCATGCATTTGTAACCCTGTCCAACCGGCATGCTGTTTTCCTTTGACTCAGCAGAACTTCTACTCTTTTAAGGTTCATCAGAGGAGGAAACAGATGAGTCTGAAATGGAGGACGTGTCCTCCATCATCCTCAGAATGAACAACAGTGAGACTCAAATCGCTACTTAAAATAAAAGAGGCAACAGGATGCATTCTTAACCGCACTTGTATTCTGACAGACTCTGTGGAGAAACTGTTGGAAGGAGATCTGGTTCTTCCTAAAACCAGGAATGCCATGAAGTGCTTTGGTGCTCCAGATAGCTGCCGCTGGCCAAAGTCTTCCAACGGAATCGTGAAGGTTCCCTATGAGATTAGCAATGACTACGGTAGGCTGATTTTCAGTTTTTATTATTAATAACACACACAAACAACAAAAGATTTTTAAATCTTCTGAAGTTTTTTCTCCAACACCTCAGACACTAGCGAACAGAAAACCATTCAGGATGCCATGAAGGAATTTGCAGATAAAACCTGCGTTCACTTCGTTCCACGCAACAATGAGAGGGCCTACCTGAGCCTTGAACCCCGGTTTGGGTAAGTAAAGCATGATGAGAATGGGAATATATCAAACAATTGATTAAACTCCTTTTGACAAAATATATTTAATGACTTCAATGTAAATAAAAGCTGTTGTGTCTTTTAAAAATTAAGAGTAATTATCATTGAATTATTTATTTGTGTATGTGGGTGTATAATTATGTATATTCATTTTCCAATCAATTAATGACCAATAATCTCAAGTTTGATATATTTCTGTATAGATATACATTTCAGTTGTCTCCTTTAGTTTTATTTTTATTTTGATTGCTTGAAATAAACCATTTCAGGATCAAAGGGATCTCATTTTGGAAAAGTTCCCGTTTTGATGACATACGACCAACATGTCTTCAGCAAAGGGCACTGATGCTCAGCAGGGTTGTAATAGTCCACATACTTGTTCATTTCTCTATCATCAAAAGCTCTCATCACTGGAGTCATGTGATCAGTCAGTCATGTGCCCTAAATACTGTATTAGGGCCAGTTTGAATCTTTGCTATGGGTCTTTTCTCAAATGCAAAGAAAGTTTTGTCTTCAGCAGGTGGTGGGAAAAATCGGAATTTAAATCGTTCCCACAGTAGTTTCGGTGATGTTGTCATTTGGCTTCTATCCGGTAAAGAACTTGCCATTTCTAATTGTAGCGATCTGGCATTTGTTATAGAGTGGTTTGTTGGTTTGTGTTCTTCAGCAGGAAAAAAACTAAAGAGGAGGAGAAGGCTGGTTAGCTGTCATCAACGTCATCAACTCTTAACTTTGTCTAGTTGTAACACTAACAATGAAAAACAAGTCTGTCATTTTTCAGATCATCTTGTTGAACCCCAGAACATATCCCTCTGCAAGGCTCATGACTACAGAAGCCATAACACATCCAGAAATGCAGTTTAGTAGTTTACTAAAGTTGTACTAAAATGTTTGGACAGATGTTTGAGCTGTGTACCACGAAAACTAAGGTTCAGGCCAACAGGGACAACCAGAATTCATACATACAATGCCTTGTTAATTTTAAGAAAATTAAAGGATAGTTGTGCACCTAATGGTCTGAAAAGCACAGTTCTTGAAAAGTACCAATACTGAGATTTGTCACATATACTACTGATCAATTAATGGCTTTAATTTAAACAGACATGAAAAGAACATAAACACAGTTGACATATCCAAAGATGACTGTATTGCTTCTTGTGTGGCTTACATTGTGTTTGCTTTCTTAGCTGCAAGTCTATGATGGGCTACGTTGGAGACAGACAGGTGGTGGTGCTGCAGCGGTTTGGCTGCATAAAGCATGGCGTTATCCAGCATGAGCTGCTGCATGCTCTGGGCTTTTACCACGAACACACTCGGAGCGACCGCGACCAGCATGTAAAAATCAACTGGAATAACGTAATTGAATGTAAGAAACTCATGGGAAAGTATGGAAGAAGTTTGGTCCACAACCAATGTTTATTCCATTTTCATCAAGTCTGCCAACAGGAACTGATCATTTTATGAACTTTTTGAAGTGAAACTAGGAAATAGACTCCTCTCCCATGTAGTCTCACATTGCAGATGCAAACAAACTCTTTTTCTTGATGCCAACGACACTCAAAGCACAAGATATAATAGGACACACCTACTTTTTATTCAGTTGTTACCATGGCAGCAGGAGGCGCATAAGATCAAACTAAAAAAAAAAAACAAAAACAAAAACACCAGTCACATAGCCCCATCTACAGTCCTAAACTAGATCACTAACATAAGAATAGACCAGTGAAACGTATGTATGTGGCAGCTGTTAAATAGACTGTGTGATGTCATTAACCCTTTCACATCTGAGCTTTAGCTCCAGTGTTGACATTCTTTGTTCCAATTTAACGCTTCAAGCTTAAAGCTTCTTGTTTGTACTGATGCTATGCAAAAAACCATAATTCATCCTTAAGAAGGTATATAGTTTGAAAACTGTATTTATTTTTTTTAACTTTTAGCCTACATCCACAATTTTGACAAGATGGATACCAACAATCAAGGAACCCCATATGACTATGGGTCCATTATGCACTATGGAAGGTAAGGTTGACCAAAAATGCTTGATTGTTTAAATATGGTGAGAAATATTAATCGCAATTCTGTTTGTCTACAGAACTGCCTTTGGAAAAGACAGAAAGGAGACAATAACCCCCATCCCTAATCCCAATGTTGCCATTGGCCAAACTGTGGGGATGTCGGACATCGATATACTTCGAGTCAAAAAGCTTTACAATTGTTGAACACGATATGAGCTGAAAATCATATTTGATGATTCCTTTGGGTGTAACAGGTTTAAGGTGAATCATTAAAAGTTTTCGCAGTTTCCACTTGTTGTTTATTTCCTACTGTGTAGACATAAGGAATCTGGGAAAAGAAATGAAAGCTTTCTTGGACAAACAGCTTTGTAGGCCAAATTTATATTTAGCTTTCTATTATTAAAACTACTATGAGACAGCTTTTGTTATGCATTAGAATCTGCCCACTCCGTTAATTTTCAGTTTCAGTAAAACAAAAGCTTTAATGAGGAGATGTAAAGAGATTTAATGGGAAAAACATTCCAAGATTTCCCTTTATGTTCTTGTAAGGTTCAGAAAATGCATTTGCTCCAAAAAGTGCACAATACCAATCATTTGGTCTGGTGTTCAATTCCCATGCTTCATTTTTCTGTCTTTAGGTAGCACAATGTCCCACAATGCCTTAAATGACAAGAGTGACCCCTTTGGTAAACAGCTAAATGTAAAGTTGAGACATATGAAAGAGGATGAAGGCATTGCGAAATCCTACACTGGATAAGGTGATTGAAACAGCTAACAGTGAAACATTGAAACAGCTAAAACAAAAGGGAAAAAGGTTAACACATAGCTACAAAAATGCTAAATTAGCTAAAGAAGATCTATGAATAAGGATGGTTAACAATGATGACCAAAGCTAAAAAGGCAATAATAATGCTTTTTAATGCCAAGAAATTGCAAAATAAATGTCAATAACAAGGACAAACACTAAAATTCCAAAATATAAATTGTTAAAATGCTTACACCAAATACAAAAATAATATTAGAAAGTGTTTTTTTTAATAGTATTAAGGCCCTATTAACGCTTTAAGAATACAAAGACAAATGATTAGACAGTTTAAATGACAAATGCTAAAAACTAGAAGTTTGCATTGTTAAACTGCTCAAACTAAATGCAAAACTAGCATAACAAATGTGCTAAAATAGATGACTATAACTAAAAAAAAGTGCATTAACTGCTGAATTTGCCAAGTGAAAAAATCTAATTAACTGAAGAAAGTGGAAATTGCTGAGAATGAAACAATGCTAACAATATCAGACACTGCACGGCACTTGATCTGAACGCCAGTCTGTATTGTTTGTTCTGCCACTTGATAAAACTTAAATGCTCTCTTTACTTCAAAGCTTCTTAATCTGAAATTATCCTTTGTTTGAATGAGCATGGTGAACATTTCAGGTGCTGCAAAAGCCAAGGAACAAGCACCAATAATCTGCATCAAGATGTTTGATAGCTGCAAGTTTGCTAAAATCTTTGGGCCATGCAGTGATCTCAAAGTGCTGAGGATTGACTTGGAAACTTGTAACCACACTGCATGTATTCCTGCATGTTTTCTGTCATAAAAGCAGTTTAAAAAGACTACAATAACCAACAGTTTCCCAAAAGCTCTGCACAGTTCAGAGGAAGACAAATAGTAGATATATCATTCATTCTGTTTGTTGCATATTGAAAACCTATTCTTTTATTAAAATATTAAAGATTTCAACACTTCGTAATCTAAGAATTTCAAAATCCCAGAATCTTTTACTGATGACTGAAGCACAAAAAGAGCATTTATGGAGCACACCAAGTATTACATTTTCTGAAGTCTATCTCATGGAATGGAGTCATAAGTTTGTCTTTAACTGTTCATATTTGTTCTAACAGCTAAAAAGGGTGCTTTTGGACTGGACTTTGAATGTGGCTTCGGGTCACTTGCTGAATAAACCGTCCTCAGGAGCTGCCTGCAAGTTCGAGCTGGGTGACATTTTTTTTCCAACAGTTTGATGTCACTGTTTTAAATACAAGTCAGCTATGCTTTTATGGTTTATAAATTATTATTATATTATATTATTACATTATAAATGTAATGTATTTGCATAAATCTGAGATCCAGTTGGTGGCATCAATGTAGGCTGATTTTCCTTAAACTCGTCAGCTCCAAGCTAATCTCGCAGCAACACAGACATGAATGGTCTCTACTAAAAACTGGGGTTCAAAGCTCTCCTACAAACACAATTTGATTAATGGCTTTTGGGAGCAATGTAAGTCTCTAATTATTTAATGTGATTAATCTTTTCATTCCTTTTCCAAACTCGCGGAGTTCCTTTTGTGGTCACGGGGCTGCTGGAGCCTGTCCCAGCTACTGTTGGGCGAAGGTAGGGACACATCCCCAGAAGGGCGGCACATGATGGTCACGTTTACGATTTAACTCTCACTTGATTAATCTGATCAACAGAATGTTGCAAAAAAAAAAAAAGCTTTTTGGAAGCCCCCATAGCAAATGTCAAGTGACTTAAGAAAATACATAAAAGCTGCAATTCTATTAGCACAAAATCAGTCTGACTGTACTCCAATTTAAGGCGCTTTCCCTGGGGGTTGGATTCACGCTGTGGTTTTCAGTTTTTGCCTGCAGTTCCAACCGAATCGAGTTGGTTTACAGCCACTGACAGGACGGTGAACAGCAGCCTTCAGAAAAACCGGTGAATTCACTTAAGCACCCAATCAAAGCCAATCCTAATTTATATACTGTAAATGTTTGTGAGGGTTTGTTATTGCATCGCCGGACCCATTGGAACCAATTAATGGGCTCTGATGCTAGCGGAAGCTGCCGATGAAGCACTCATGCAGGTTGGCTTGGACTCTGCAGGATCCTGAGGAGCTGTACAGCCTGCAGATGTCTGAGCGTGCACAAGCACAGTGACAGGTTCTGTGCTTGCAATCACAGCTCTCTCAGATCTCATAAATATTTCATACCTCAGCTTTTTACCGCTAAGATCATAGATGACAGTCGTTTGAATAAAGAGGCCGTTTCAGATGACAGTTATAAAGGAATCCCGGCGATAAAGAAATATGTACGGAAAAGTGTAAGTCAGGAGATGTTTAAGGAAGCCTCTGTAGATGTGTAAATCAGACGGAGGCGTTGGGCGACAATCAGCGGCGCTTTGAGCCGCAGTGTTGAAGCCAAGCCGCGTCTTTATTTGCGTGCACTGAGTTATTGCAGCTGTCGCAAATGATGTGGTCCCATTAGAGACGGATTCTGAGGCGAGGCGAAGCCAGACAGAAAGCTGCTGCGAGGACAAGATGATAACAAGGTACTCAGTGGTGATGTGAGCGATGGTGTTTGCCCATCACTCTGCGTCTCTGTGCGAGGACACTGGGGCAGGAGGAGGAGATGGAGGGGTTAAGATAAAGATGGAGAAGGGAAGGCACAGAGAATGGAAAAGAAAAAGACTTAAGGTGAAAAAGGATGGGAAAGATAAGATGAGACAAATGGGGAAGGGGAACAATGAGACCAGGGAACAGGAGGGAGTGACTTGGAAGAGTGATCACTGAAGGTTACAGAGGAACTCACAAATTAAAGGAGAGAGTCGACGAAGTGGGCAAGCCGGTTCCCCGGAGACGGCAGCAATGTCTGATAGCTTGTGCCCTGAAAGATTGGCAGGTTTGCTCACAAAGAGCAGCTGATGGATCATTCTGTGGATGGCTTCACCTCTGTGCTGAACTGTGCGCGTGGCAGCGCGAACACACAGACAAATCTCCACCTTCAGGGCAGCGCATGAAAGCAGCAGGCGACTGTGCCAATCAAGTTTGATTGTACACCTAGTGCTTCATTTTAGGGACACATTTTGGCTGATAATGGGAAAAACTCGTTCAGTCTTTAAAATACTTATCAGATATTGCAACACTTTGGCCACAAACAATGCATTTTATTAGCATTGTTTTACCGTAAATTAAAAACGTTTTAACGCCAATGATCAGATTATGGTCAAATATTTTCACTGATCTGTCTGAGCTAGATGAAGTTGGACTGTTTTTTTTTTTGTTTTTTTTTTGTGCTTCCAGTTTCCCTTAGGTCTTAAGGGAAAACTTAAAGGGAAATCTATGTATCACATTAAAATAATCCTGCATGAAATAATTGATGTAGATTTATATTAGATTTTCTCTTAACTTTTTCCTTAACTTTAACGTTAATGGTCAAAGGCGGAGCTAAAAGCTATTATTGCAAAGCAGATAAATACAACAAAATAAAATGATAGAACCCTCCCAAAATAATAAAATCTACCCAAAATAGTGATAATAAAAAAAAATGTGAATCCACCGTGTTGGTAACTTTGTTAGCAGTGTTCTCATAACAAATTCATCATGTAAAGCACAGAGATCAGAACCTCAGACTTATTTTATTTTGAAAAGCTGTACAAAGTCGCTGTCTGAGTATGAAAAGCATTATCAAGTTTGGGATGAGGACAAACAGCAAGGATCAGATCTTCCTGCATGTTGGTTTTTGGACTCTTCCCACTAATACCCTCATTAATACGCCACTACCAAAACTGAGTTCTTGATTGGTTGACTCAACGCACATTTTTGCCACAGATTTGCACCACAGGTAACATTTTTTGCAGGAGTTCCCTTCTGAAAATGACCTGTAATAGACAACATTTGTGAAGTAGATGTTTAAAGGCTCTAAAACCCCTCACTACACACTTTATCCCCTTTTCTCAGACAGACATGAACATTTTGACACTTTCCTCTCGTGTTAAAACTCTCAACGGTAGAAAAATAGGTCCAGTATAATAGAATGAAAACAAAGATCTGATTCCGATCAAATTTTTATTTTGTTTTGGCAAACTGACCACATTCCGTACAGGAGACATTACATGGAAGAGATTGATTGACAAGCTCTATAGCCAATCAGGAGGCAGAAAAGTGTGCTGTTTATTCAAAAAAAAAAAAAAAAAAAAAAAAAAAAAAAAGAAAACACAAAACAGCAAGACTGCAACATAGTGAAGGACCACTACAATTAAACCATGTGTACTAAAGAACACCAAGGACCTAGGTGCAGGATGGTCAGTTTCCACTAAACACTTTGATAAACAAAACCCTTAAAGTTTAAAGCGTGAATCAGCAGAAAGTTTGTGTCATGGTTATATGTCCAAATGACACGAATAGATAACTGTAAAAATTCTCCAATATATAGTTCAGGTACAGTCTGGTGGTATATTCATAATACGGCTCCTTTTTAAAAAGACACCTTCAGCAGCAAAGAGTTGCATTGGATTTTTTTTTGTCTGTTTTCCCCACAGTCATTTGCTGATATCGAACATCCAGCAGAGGTCCACAGCCGACCTGATCTTCATTAGGCTTTAATTAAACAAATCACTGGTGCGCTATTCCACAGTGTCAAAATGTGCAAGCATGGCGCTGCTCCCTATAGGTCGAACATTTACTTTTGAAAAGTATCGAACGCTCCCGGAGTTCCAGCGCTGGCAAACACCACTAATGAGTGAAAAACATGTTGTGCTTTTATTTTATTAAATGTTTCTTTATTCTTTGTTTACAGCCTAACATTCCTGGGAGGACTCCCCATCCCAGCAGAGTTAAAAAAAATGAAAACACATCTAGGATACTTTTAGATGTGGATGTTGTGCAATTAAGAAGTATAATGAAGGCAGACGCATGTTTGCTTTTAGGATCTTTGAAGCCGCGTGACAAACAAACAAGCCATCCTCACTTCAGCAGGCAAAGGTCGAATCCTCCGGCGGCTCCGGGAAAATGTTATTTCTGTCAGATTAGCTGCTTTGGTGGGTTTGTCGGCTGTGCTCGCTGATGATTTTTTTTTTTTTTCCTTGTGGCCCCAGAATGCTCCCATCATTTTGCTGCAAAGTGTTGGAAAATGGAATTTCTTCTTGTTGACTGGACGGGTTGCAGAGAATCCCTTACCCTAAGGCTCACAAAGGGGTGTGGCGTCAGCGGGAAGGTCGAACGCCTCAGAGGCCTTCGGAGAGATCATCCTGGCACTTTTATTTAGGCTTCAAATCCCAATTTTCCATCGAATGACTGTCTTTTTTGTGGCAAAGAAGACTCCCAAAATGACCTTCAAAATGACCTCCATCCGTAGTTGTGTTTTGCAACTTAAAATAAGATTTCTTTTTTTTTTTTCCACAAATCACACGATTAAAACAGTTCCAAAGTTCACAAAATGATTTCAATTTCATTCATTTCAGTTTTCATTTCATACATTTATTTTGATGTCTTTCCAATTAGAAATAAACAGTTTATTGTTTTTTGAGTTTTTGATTTATTTATTATGAAAAAAACCCAAAAAACATTTCAGTTCAATAGATGTAATTCCTTCTAACTTTAAAAAAAGCCCTTTTCCTTACCGGTAATTGGATTACATGAAACGCATTTTGTAAATATAAAAGGTTAGACCAATTCTGACCAATCACTGCTTACTGGCAACACCAAAACATGAGAGCTGAATTGATTTCATTAGGGTGGAACTGGAAGTAGGTCATTTTCTAAGGGTGACGTCACGGGTGACGAGGTTAAACAAGCCCCAGCTCTAGTCATAGAGACCAGATAGAAAAAAGAAAGTGAAGTGCTACTATATATATATATATATATTGATATCACAGCACTTCTGTCACTGCATCTTCTTCTCTGTCAACTTTTGCTTTTGAAAAGCATCTGACAGCGATAGGTCTGTATTATTATGATGTCACAGTGGAGCACTAGCATTTCAAAAAGAGGACGCAAAGGCATCACACCTTTGGTCAAGGTGGTTGCTGGTGCCAAGGCATGAAGTAATGATAAATAATGGAGTGGCTCAAAGTGAAATACCACAGTGCTGCAAAAAGGTTGGTGGCAAAGTGTGACTTAACGTGCTAATTGTCCTTTCGCATGGTTCTTCAGCCTTCACATAGAGGCACACAACACTCTACGCTATTGTTGCAGTGTTGTAACCGTGGCAACCAGGGCTGAACAAGGACGTTGTCAAAAGCTGACAGTTTTCTCGGTTTCTACATGGGAGGAAATGTTGAGCACAATGACAGCTCAGCTGAAGGAATAAAATCGGAGGAATTAGACTCTCTTTTCTGCAAAGAGGTAAAAAACTGGAGCTTTTTGTTCCACGCAGAGGAGGAGCGCAGCAGTGATTTCACCTCACTGTTATAAAGCCCGGTCCAGGAAAACCATGCATCACGCAGAGTCAACATCCTGAGTCCAAAGCTGTGATTGATCGCTTCACACCCCACTTTAATTTGAAGTCAATGGCATCTATAGATTCATGTCAAAGCCAAGCGTTGTGTAATTTCTCCTCACCGGCCAGGATCTTGGTTTCTCAAACTGAGAAGAGCTTCAGCCCGATTCATTGGGGAAGAGAGCCGACACACAATCACTCACAGTTGTTTTTTTTTTTTTTCTTCCAGGGAGGGGTGACAGAAGTGTGAGGGCTTCGCAGGTGATTGGTGTGGAAGATGTACTACAGCTTGAACAAGAGGACAAGGCAAACACGACTGAAGGAAAATCAATGTTGTTGACTGGATTGTGGAGTGCATTGTTTTATTATGCAGTTTACAGTTCTGGATCGCCTCCTGGTGAAGCTGAGGGGAAGCTGAACAGAAGATTCATCCACTGTTCTCCTCTAATGTCCTAGGAAATGTGAGTTTCCTACATTCCCCTCTTTTACTTTCTTAGTCTGGGCAAATCCCCCACACTCAAAGTTTGCTGAAAACCCTAAAGTATTGCAAGTTGCAGTAACTCGCATGGCCACTAGAGGCTGGTTCACATTCACCCATTGACTCCAGTTTTAAGCTATGTTCACAACGCCCTCTGCAACATGCGTTCAAGCAACCACTTCCAATGAAAGGTCTATGTAAACGCGCTTATATGTGCGTCTCAGACCTCAAAAGTCTCATGTTCTCGCATAGCTACACGCATTTTGAATTTTTCTTTTTTTAATTTGACGAACTTCGAAACTCCGAAAAGCTTTTACTTTTGACGTGTCTAATCAGGACACACACAAAAAAAAAAAAAAAAAGTAAAAAAAAAAAAAAAACAAAAAAAAAAATTTCTATGACAGGAAGAAAACTTTAAATATCATGCAGTTTGGAGACACATCAGTTGTATAGACATTGTATTATGCCTCATTGTGTCATGAAAATTGGGTGTGTTCAAGAATTTTCCTTTTCAGCTAATTTAATTCTTCAGATCATCAAAAAAAAACCATCAGGATTAAACCCCCCCAAAAAATATCAGTCTGTCAGAGTTTCTGTAAATGCCATTGTAAAATGAGAAACCAAACATTAACGTGCAAATTTCAGCTTTTGCTTGAAGAAAAAACATTAAGATATATCCAACTCAAATTATATTATAGTATTAATATAAACTTTCATTTATGATTTGTCGTTCAGAATCTAAGATATCCTAAAGTACTGCGATTACAAATTAGTTTCACAGAAATATATGGCAACAAAATCTAAGCGTGTTCCTGTAAGAACCTGTGACCTTTCCTCCTGCATTCATTAAACATGAGTGTTTTTTTCTGGAGGCCGAGGCAGCGGCCCACAAGTCTACAGGGAGCAAGTCGCCCAAAGCAGCAAGAAAAGGATCCACACTTTAGGTTAAAGGTCAATTCAGCAAGTATACTCACACGCAAACACACACAAACACCAGGGACATACACTAGACCACAAACCAACACACACACATGGAGTCATGTTCATTGAAATGTGCAGGACAGTCATACAGCAGTACAAACCAGCCTCTGGAAGTATAACTTTCATCTTAATCCCTTCGGTTTTTGATTTATTTGTGATTTATCAGTTTAGATTTAGCTGTTTAATTTGGTTTGATTTTTTTTGTGTCAAATCTTAAGAAAATCCAAATGTTTTCATTAAATAAACGTTAGGAATAGATAGAAAAAAGGAAATAATTGTGTTTTTTTTTTTGGGCTGCACGGTGGCGCAGTGGTTAGCGCTCTTGCCTCACAGCAAGAAGGTTCCTGGTTCAAGTCTCGGCTGGGGGACTTGAAGTAGTGTCAACGACTGGGACCTTTCTGTGTGGAGTTTGCATGTTCTCCCCGTGCATGCGTGGGTTTTCTCCGGGGACTCCGGCTTCCTCCCACCATCCAAAAACATGCTTCATAGGTTAATTGGTTACTCTAAATTCTCCCTAGGTGTGGATGTGAGTGTGCGTGAGTGTGTGAATGTGGCCCCTGCGACAGACTGGCGACCAGTCCAGGGGTGTCCCCTGCCTTCGCCCATAAGTAGCCGGGTTAGGCTCCGGCAGCCCCGTGACCCCGAAAGGGATAAAGCGGTTCAGAAAATGAATGAATGAATTGTGTTTTTTTGCATTATTTTCAACCTTTTTCTATGCATTTTTATGAACCCTTAAGGTCGGGGAACACATAAAAGTTGTAATAAATGACATGTGAATGAAAACATGGTCAGAGAATAAAGCACCTTTAAATGTAGCAGGAGAGTCTGAAAGGTGGGTTTGGAAAAAAGGTTTTGAATATGCGAACAATTTTCTAGCGGACATTTTTTCCACTGAAGAACTGAAGATCCTGAGCCCTGGGCAGAAGGAGTGAAAAGAACCCTATGTGAACACCATGTGCTAAAAGTGGGCACAAAAACCAACATTCAGCACATTCTTAAACGTGCCACACATGCCTGATGTGAAAGTACATACTGTACGCCTTAAAAGCAAAACACTGCAGCTAATTTAAAAAACGCTAACTTTTTAGCCAAACACTGTTCTGTTTTCCCAGTCTTGATATTTGTAATACAAATTACTGTTATAATGAACAAGCATTCAGCCCAGTTGGTAATGTTACTTTAAAAAAGCAGCTATAGTTATTCACTACATGATCCAAAAATAACTTTTGTTTGTATTCGACAAGTGACCACTAGCTTGGATGCGAAACACCCTTGGCTTTGATTGGTTATCATGAACATGATACTTCCTTTAGACAATCAAAGTCACCTGTCTGATGTAAACTGGCCCAGTTACTGGTAACAGTGTGGTAAAAAATGGAAGCAGTAGTTAGTTTACTCCGTTAGGGAAAAATAACACCATGATCACCTGATGCTGTAGCCAATGATTGACCCTCCAACAGACATATGCAGAGATGTAAATCTTTTTTACCTGTCCTAAATCCTAAAATTATTGCAATTCATCTCACAGATAAATGACTAATAACAAGACATGCTCACAGGTTCTGTTCTGAAAGTCCAAGTCTCAAGTCTTATAATGTATTGGTACAAAAACTGTTTTTTTATCATCCCAAGTTGTCATTAAACTACTAAACAAGAAATTGATATTTCTGCATTTCTAATGCAAACGATTTGTAAAGTTAGCCTTTATGTTTGGTTTTGACATCTATAACCTGCAGAGAAAAAACAAAAGTAAACTAATGAACAATGTTTTTAGGTCCCAGACTTCTAGTCTTAAGGAAAGTCTCAGGTCTTGTAGGTTGAGGCTCAAGTCCGTGAGGTTGAATCACAAATCAAGTTTTAATCTCAAGTTTTCAAGTCTCAGGTCATATTTCAAGTCCTTGAGGTCGAGTTTCAGGTCCTTCAGGTCTAGTCTTAAGTCTCTGTATGCGAGTCTCAAGTGCAACTCAAGTCAGAAACTGAAGTCCAATTGTCCGTCTAATGACTGCTAAAAATGTCAATGATTCGACCCTGACGGTTACCTATGACTCCACAGCTCTTCATTGACCAACTCTCACCATTGGTGAGTCAATCCAGTAATTGTATTGACACAACAAAACAGCAGGTGACAAAATGTTCTCTTTTCATTGGCTTACCATTTATCTACCAGTAAAGACATTTATATAACCAGGATGCAACCTTTGAATATGTTCCGGTATTGTATCATAATTGCTTAAAATGTGCCATTCTTGCAGCTGTATGGCTTAAGATTTGCTTTCATAACTGCACTATTTATTAATGCCTGTAACTATCACAAGGTCTCAAAGGAAATAAAACAAGTATACTGACAAAATAATACTTCTAACATAGACTTTATTCTTTATTCTTCTCTTCCCTATTCAGTCATTTTCCATGTATTCTTTTGAATTTTTTGAATTCAAAGAGCCTGCTTTCATTAGCGGGAGGACAAAATCTATTGTCTGCAACAAACAGCGTCATTCTGGTTAGCCTTCAGCAAACTGAACAACATGGGAGGAGAAAGTGTATGTTTTGTTCATTTCATGCTCACTAAACCCTGATTCTGCGAAATTGTACAATACACACAAACACACACACATGAACCTGTATGTATTCAACCACTCTGTCTGTTGCGCACGCTCGTGTTTTCGGATGCAGCTCATTTCACACTGCGCCCGAGATAAACGCATCCGCCTGGACCATCCATCCAGAGAACAGAAAGACTGCATCAGTGTCTGGGCATGGGGTGATCAGGTTCAAAGAGAAGTCTGCTTCTTCTATATGGTATGCATGGGATGTTCTGAGGAGTCTGAACATCTAAAGCCAGCAGCACAGAGCAGAGCTGGTTCTAAAATGGATCAATTCAGAAGCCTGTTTTGGAAATGTGTTTTTTATTTGGGAGCTTAGGTAACATGAAATATTAAAAAAATAGCAGGGCAAAAAAACGTGTTTCCACCACTGACTGTATAAGATAACTGGACCAAGTGAGGGGGACGTCACTGGGGAGAATCTGTCAACCAAACATTTTGAATGTTTGAAGTGGAGACCAGCGGGCGCCACATGCTTTTATAAAGGCATCTGATGGCCAGTTTATAACTTGAAAAATAAATAATATGTATAATGAAGAAAAAAACAGGATTAGCAAGAACATGTTTAAAAAAATGTATCAGAGCAAGAATGGTTATTCTGACAAATACAGTATAATGACTCAATAATATATATGTATTTTCAATAATAGTCTATGGGGTTTGAGGGGGACCTGATGGCAGACAAGATGGCAGATAGCCGCAAGGAAGGCAAAAGCCTAAAAAAATTAGACCATATTTTCGAAGGCATTCCGGCTTTGTCCAACAGTCAAAAACATGCTCCATGGGTTAGTTCCTTACTCTAAATTGTCCCTAGTTGTGACTGTGTGTGTGTTGTTGTGTGGTTGCACACCTATTTAGGGTGTACCCCGCCTTCACCCAACAGTACTTGGAATAGGCTCCAGCAACCCCATGATCCCAAAAGAAATTCAGTGAGTTTTGAAAATGAAAGAATGGATGGATGGAACTATTGGTAGTTAACAATAAACTCCAAGCCAAAAAAATGATGGCCAACAAAGAGTGGTCCGCCTTCACCATGTCGCTGCACAAATTCGATGTTTTGATGGACCTCGTTAAGAGTCTTGGTTCAGAAACTGGAATCACCTGATATTCACCAGTATGTGAGGCAGGGATAGCTGTAAATGAAGAAGAATGGTAGATAACACGGACCAGAGTTGGACCACCCCAGAGACTAGTCTGTAAAAATGTAGGGTCGATTTTTGCAGTAGAAACTTCAGGCAGTGGAGGTGATGATGTACTCACCAGGAGTCATTATAGCAGCCAATCAAGTAGTTAAAAAAAGTCTTAACAACGATAAAGAGATCTGTAAATTGACTTAATAAACCAACTTACAGGATTAGAAATTTGCTTCTCAGTGAGACGCCTCATTAAACTGACAAAAAAAAATTACACTCTGTCTCTTCTGCTGCAGTCGACAGTCACATACTGTGACAAACAGAGGCACTGAAAAGTAGAAAGATACAGTGCCAAGGGGAATAGTTGAGTTAGGAAAAAAAAACCTTGAAGCTGGGACTCATGGGAAGCTGCTGTTAAAGTGTGAATGTTGGTTCTGCTTTTTCATTCCTGGGTTCTTTGATTTGTCATCTTCGTGTTTGCTTGATGTTTCTTCTGTATTGGTTCTATCTGCAAGACTTTGTATGCAATTCAGTTTCATGTTTGGCCTCTTATTCTGCTGTACTCTAAACTGAACATTTATTTCAACCTGTGTCTGTTCCATACATCTAATAGTCATCTATATCTTTTGAATGTTTGGGGTCATGGGGATGACTAGAAATTTGCGGTGAGGCAAAAGCCAGGTACACCCTGGGCAGTTCGCTTGTCCATGGCAACTCCTGTTTTCTGATGTGAAACTCAAACAGTAGAGATCAGGAGGCAGATTAATAGAAATCTAACTGATATTTTTTATTGAGGGCAATGCAAAGACATGAGACCTTTGGAAGTTTCTTCCTATTCTTTGAATTAGATGCATTTTTTTCAGGGATTACACCAAAATTCTATTTAATCTGTACAAAACATTAGTGTAATCTAAGGACAATCTGGCCTGCTATAAATGATCTGGACGAAATGTAGTAGTGGTGTGACCTTCCAACAAATTCACTTCTGATGATATTTCGGTTCCAACATGGCGGTGTCTGCATCGTGAAAAAAATGACGACTGAATTGACTTTGTTGGAACTGGAGGAAAGGCATTTTCTTTGGGTGACATTACACTCACTGGGTCCAGTTTTCATAAGCAGTCGATGCTTCCTCCTATCAACATAATAATACTTTTTTACTGTCCGACAGAATACCCTTAGAGATTGTGTAATGTTTGCTAGGCACTACAACACAAGCTAGCTCCCTCTCTGTGTGTATGATTCTCTGCCTCAGGCTTGACGGTGCTTTTTTGCAGTTAGTCCCTAACGAAAACAGATATTCCTGAAACATGAAAATCCTCCATGTTCACTTGGATTACCTACATGACAAATGAAGAAAAACAAGAACATTTTTTTCCAAGGTGTTCCCCTCCTCCTGACTGATGTTAATGCCTACATCCAGCTGTAAAATGATCATTCTGTGGGTGGAAGGGCCTGGGATCAGCAGAAAAAAACCTGCGAGAAGAGCATTATAAAGATGATCCAGGAGCTCCCATGAGGCTCCCATAAAGGTGACAGAAGAGATTGCAGTCAGCTACTGTCTTCCTGTCACACTCTGACAGGCCAATTATCCCACAAAGCAAGCCGAACCTGGCTATCTTCAGCTGATTAGAGGAACTAAAGAACAGCATGCTGTAGTGTCAAACAGCTGTCAGAAGCTATATGCTGTACGCAGATCTTTGCAGCGCACGCTGCTCGAGACAAAAGTTCATCTCCAAATGCCACCAACAAATTACCAGATGAGATCGCCGTGGCTCGGGCAGCTTGGAGGATGCGTTCAACCTTCTTGCAGACTGCGCAAACCCAACGGATTGAGCATGGCGGTGGCAGCCTGCCACCATCTCAAAACAATCTAAACTAATGTTGTTTTTTTTCTCGAGCAATTTAATAAACCCAGAGTCATTTTTCCCTCTTCTCTGCCTTCGTTCCACATATCCTCAAGGAAGCGTAATGATTCATCTGAGTGGCGGCTTTCGGCGTGCACTGAGCGAAAGGCACCTTGGGGAATTTTATGACCCGTGACGAAGCGTCCAGGATCATTTTGGATGTATGTATGTGTCACTGAATATTAATAATGGCCCTTTGTCTCGCAAAAGTGCCAGCACACCTTCGCAGGAGATAATTTAATCTTCCCCCTGCTAGGCCGCCTCGACACTCCGTGGTAATACTTTTCCTCCGAATGGCAGTCTGAGGAGCCATCGCTTACATTGTGCCGCTTGGCTTTCAGAAGATAAAGAGAAGAAACAGGAAATGATACCGTAAGTAAAGCAAGGCTCAGGGTGGAAATAAGCCCCCGGAGTGTGAATACCGCTGAGTCAGATAAAAACAGAGGTGATGGAGTAACCTCTTTTCTTCTCTCTGTGTCTGTAAATTGAACGGTCATGGAGTGTTTCTACAGGGAGTTCTTTACCTCTTCCAGGTCTCACGTGGAGCCCCTTAATTGTCCCTAGTTACAGATTTGCAATCCAGCTTTCTCGATTCATGCGCGCAAAGCCCAGAAAGAGCAAAAAAAAAAACGAGCGGCACTCTAAGTGAGCTGTGTGCGCCTTTTTATTCTTTTAAAAGCTCACACCCTGCAGTGAAGTCAAAAATGAGCAGAGCTTTGTTGGATCCAGGTCTTGTTTATATGGGACTGCATGAAAAGCCATTAAAAGCAGCAGCTTCTTAGCATCCTGCCAGGCTGATCTCAGGCACAGTTCTCAATAAATGCCGCCTCTCAAGAACTGCAGGAAAGCGAAACCTGTGACTGAGGTGTGCAAAAGCCTGAGCGTTGCAAAGTACAATATTTTAAAAGGTAGGAAACAGGCACAGATACACCATAAATGTAATGACGGTTTTAAGGAATAGATGTCCGTTTAGGTCCAAAACCTCAAAACAGTTTTTTCAAGGGTAAAAAGTTGTGCATCATTCTTGTTTATTTTAGTGCTGTCAATTGTTTAAAAAAGTTATTCAGAATAATCACACTTTTGGTTTGTGATTAATCACTGTTAATCACAATGTTTTACAGGTTTCATTTTATACGACAATAAACAGCTTTTTAACCAAAAACGGAACAGAACGTTTTTCCTTCATTTTTATTGTCTGAAATGTTTACATTTATAAAATGTTAACTCATAAATTTAATTTGTGTGCACAAAACCCATCAACCCAAAAACATTTTTGTTTTACAGAAAACAAAGATGCTGATCTACAGCCACAAGAACAGTGTGTTTCCTCACTTTAAATGGTTCGGGTGAATACTCTATTCTGATTGGCTGCTGGGTGTTCTGGAAGAAGTTCTGGTGTTCTATATTTTCAGGCTTCTTCAATACAAACGTTTCTTTCATGATGTGAACAAAAACAAGCGGTAAGAGGTGAACTTTCTCTCTGAACTGATGCTTTATTGAACCTATCATGATGATCAGCATATATATCGCTTTCCTTTGCAGCTGCAATTCAAGGTCTCTACAGGCTCAGCGACGCATTGATTTGCTACCGTGACAAAGGGCCACATTACATATTAAATAGTCCACCTTTTGTGAAAGAGGGATCTAAACCTAAAAATAAACAAGCTACAGGTCACATCCTGTCGGTGTTACAATACAATGTGGCAGAATGTGACAATGTTCCCTTTGATTATTTTGATGTGGAAAAACAACAGTGAACTGAACTTTATCAAACTAAAATGTGAATGGATTAGACAATAATTCTAGTTTACTTGTTTGTCTGTAAACATATTTAACTTACACTTGATTATATTGCAAGAAATACAAAGAATCTGGAAAACTTCCCCTGCACTGTTCAGTACCAGGTATTTTTCTTTGAATCACATTGGTTCAACCACACCAGTTTTTGACTAAAAATATCCTCGATCAATTGTAGGTCAGTAAATAAGATTAAATTGGATCATTCCAAACAAACCAGGAATCATATCAGCCACCGCAAATTATGATCTGAACTGATTTGTTGTTAAAATGTATAGTTTCTCCTATCGTTAAATATTACATATTATAGGTAAACTTGGGGTAAACCTGCTTTTTTTTTTATTCAACTTAGCACATTTTGTGTTTGCTTTGTTTTTAGCTTTCTTCATTTTTATTTTATCTGTACACTTTCTATCTTTGTTATAAGCAATAAAAACAACTTGTTGACTAAATTTACTACTTGAAAATAAGTTATTTGTAGTCTTTGTTTTAGGTTTATTGAAGATATTTAGTATTATAATGGAGAAAAAATATTTAAAAAAAAATTAAAAAAAAACAGACTTTACTTGTACAAAGAAAAGGGAGTGACTCCAATGTACCAGTGTGAAAAGGCCCCTAAAAACCAAAAAGCTAAATAAGAAATAAGACCTTAGTGGGAGATAGAGTCCTCAGAGCTCACATTTCTATTGATTTTTGCATTATAAACACCAATTGAAATCTAGAAATAGTGTTTCCAGATACCCGAATTTACAGTTTAAAGTGTTTTTGTACTTTGCTGTCAAATTAACAGCAGTTAGCCTCTTCAAAGGCGGTTGGCACAAATATCATCTGTCAGACTTTAAGTACTGTAAACAGATTCGCATGCCTTCCCTTTTAAATAAAATATTCACTCCACATCAATAAAACAGACCGCTTTTAACCACCATGTTGCTGATGATGCAAACACATCAAGAGGTTAAGCCAAAAGAGGAAACCTGTTGAAAGTTCATCAGCTTCATATTCCTGCAGAGAAAAACCTGCATCAGTGGGAAACAAATGCCAACTTGGATTGAAAAGCAACAAAAACACAAAGCTTTGCAACAGGAGTTGCAAACCTTTTGCTATATTTGGTCTATTACAGCTTCTCATTGAAAAAAAGTCCATAACAACTTTTGTGATTAGAAACCAGTTAAGTAAAGGCGTCAGTTTCTGGTATAGTCCTTTTCTAAATAGATGAGACAAAAAAGCTTCTATATTATTTTTGATTAAAAAAGAAAATGTATTTCAAACGAATAATACGATTATACAATATTTCAAAGTTTCATGCATTATTGAAAGGCCCTTTGTTCTGTAGAGTTTCACTTGCCTATAGGCAGTCTGTCAAGCCAACACTTACAACACTTATCATCTAGTACATTTGTAAAGATTGTTGACCCATAGCAACCACAGGGTTTGTTGCATGTCTGAAGCTGGTGAATATGTGTGAGATATTTTGAGACACTACAGAACAAAAAAAAATCCCAAAATTTCCCTATCAACCGCTGTTTTCAGTGGCTAAGCTTTCACTGTTAACATGACTTAGGTAGGACTCAGCTCCAGACTGTTTTTGTTAACTCTGAACTGGAATTTAACTATTTCAATTGCAACTTGATTAATTTGACAATTCAATTCTATTGTCTTACAGAAATCAATACTTGTGTATGAAAAATTCTATGTTTTTGACCATAAGGTGCATTGTGTTATAGGGTGCATTACATGAAACTAAACATTCAGTTAATGTGATTTGACTACACTGCCCAGAATGTCTACCGGGGCCAAGAGGCAAGCAATTGGTCAGAGATGATGGAAAGTTCTGCATTGTTTTCTCGGAAACTGTTTAGATTTAGGTTGACATACTGTTGATTTGTGAGAAACTTATAGGAAAACACGTGCAGCTTGTGGTCTAAAAATTAAGTAATCACATTTTAATAAATGCATTTAAAAAAATGCACTAATAAGAGAAAATAGATTTCATTGCTGTTTAATTGTCACTTTTCTTTTTTAAATGTCTTCTGAATTGTTCAATAAAGAAAATACTTTATGGAAAAATATAGAGAAAAAAAATGTAAACGTTTTCAAAATAATTGTTGTTTAGCGAACATAACCAGACCGCTATAGTTGTACTTCCTAGATAAAAAGGATCAGCTTTTAACACCCCTTAAAATAGCTAACAGTGCTATAATTTCTTTATGGGTCAGACTTTTCTTAGTGTTTTTATTGCAGCATCATCATGATTTATTGTAACCTCAGCTACAGCAACTTGCCTCCTGACAATGCTCAACAAGCTCCTTAATGATGCAATAGATGAGTCACAGGCTAGCTGCCTTTTATTTTCCCGGCACGAACATGTATGTCTTAGCGAGAGGGATGAAACATTCAGAAGAAAGCTAACATATGAGAGTGTGATTGTTCCCATATGTGTGGATGAAAGGTTTAGAGGGTGCTCTTTTATTCATTTATGCCTCCGTCAGAGCAGTGAGTGTGTTGTGTGCTGTCTTTAAGGTTGCATTCAGCGCCCCCCACCCCCATCAAAACGCACGGAGTAGGTGAGAGGAAGAAAAGCCATAGTTGTCATCACTGTTTAGATCAGTGTCCTGCCTAGAGCCAGAGCTGCCTTTACACCCCTGCCCTCCACCCAAACCTCCAGCAGAGCGTTATGCAACCTCCTAAACAAGGTCACCAGAATATTCAGAGAGCAATGAAGAAGGACGGATGGGAGGGAAAGGAAATGTCTCTCCTACTCTTGCTGACTCAACGAGAGGTCAGACCACTGAAATCTACAGCCTGTGGAGCCTGATGCAAATGAATTAAGCACAAACGAAATATAATTGACCATTGTTAATCCCATTTTATCTGTAATTATGGTAAAATAAACAAAATTCTTTCAGTGATTCAATATCATTTTTTTAATAAGGGTCATATACGGTCATGTGACACGTTGGCTTTAAATAAACCCATCTGATGTTAGTCTCTTATAGTACAGGAACAAATACAACTGCCACCATGCAATGGGAAGGCATTGATTTTTTTTTTTTTTTAATTGTTGGCGTGGTCATGAATGAATGGAGTCAGGCAGGTGTCAGGCAGCCACTGACTGATGCCAACTTTTAGAGAAAAATAGTCCTGATGCAGTAAAATTTTTATTTTTTCCTTAAATCCTCGGTGGCCAAATTTGCATAAAAATGCATTTAGGTTGCCTTGTGGTTGCATTTTGGCATTTAGTATTAGCTTCACCCTTTCCGCCATTTTGGTCGGAAATGACATCACCTAACTCTGGCATTCCTAAATACAGGAGCAAAACAGTACTACTTGACTTCCTGTTTGATGCTGCTTTCAAAACAAAACTAAGTGAAGCCTGGAGAATATACAAAGTGTCCACTAGGTGTCTTAGAGAATAGAATTGTGAAATTCTACATTTACTGGCATGTGAAATAGTTGAACTTTTTGTACATCCTCTCCCACTTCTTGTCTAGCCTGCTCATGTGTCAAAGTGCATGAACAAGACACTTAACCCCACATTGCTCCTGGTAGTTATAGGTCAGCACCAGTGTTTGGGAGTAGAACTACCATCAGTGTGTAAATGGGAGTGTGATTGTAAGGCGCTTCTAGGAAAGTAGTAAAGCGCTATATAAGTATATCATTTATAATCTGTAGCCAGATTCATCATTTGTGGAAACTGTACTGGGAAAATCTTTTGAACATTGTTATATTTTATTACATATTAGATGATAATGTTGCCTTCAAATGGGAGATTTCCACTTGAATGACATTGGCCTTGGTCGTTGGACATTGGTTGTTGGATCACACCCAGAGACCACCTTAAAATCAGCCACAGTTCACATGACCAAGTTTAACCTCTTTTAACAGTTTCACACAAAGCTCCTGTGTTCATATTCTTTCTACAACTGTAACTCTTCAACGATTTATGGAAATAATGGTAATACAGCGGTTTCTGAAGCAGAGATAAGCCCCTTTGCACTGATATGCCACGCTTTGTAGTTGCGAAGTGCTCATGTAACCAAAGTAAATCAGCTGATTTTGTTGTGAAGAAAAGCTGTTTTAAGACATAATGCAACAGTCTACGTAAGCAAAGTGGCTTGTCTCTATGTCAGAATGAGCCGTTTTATGTTGGCTTAATAAATGATCAGAGTTATGGTAAATCAAAGAGTGTTGTTGGATTAATCTCCAGAGTTAAAAACTTTTGTTCTATATGAAGTTCTACAATCGCCCTCTAGTGGCTTACTGGTAAACTTCATCTGGTTCCAGTTTATTTGGCCTTCAAAATGGCATCAGTCCAGGAGCTGGGTGGTAGCTGTTCAGAAGAGACGTGAAGGAACAATTGGTCTAAGAAATTCCCTTTTTTTTTTGGTTTCTGCCTGCCGTCACAGCTCCATATCATTTTAAAGAGTTCCCTTTTTAGGGGAGGTCTCAGTTCCAAAAACCCTGAAGGCGGTTGAATTTTTTTGGAGTCTCAGACATGGAAGGCCTGAATGATTCAGAGCGTCTTCCTCTTCTTCACTGCAGGCGTCCACACAGGCTAAGTCAAATAACACTCCAACACACAATACTTCAGTGAAGTCTTAATAAAATCAGATGTATTTTCTGGAAAGGTTACCAATGTAAGAACATCGCCTCATTTTTTTGTACTTGTCCTCCATCATGAGAAAAATCCCACAAGAACGTGGTAAAAAACACTGAAAGTAACATTTACATTGGAGTGGCTATACTGATCTAGCACTTTTCCACACGCTGGGCCTTCATTAAGGCCCAAATTCCCTTATAATCCGTCATCATCCTTTGTCCCCATGCACACATTCACACTCTAATTGTGGCTCTGCTACCATACAAGCCATCATCCTAGAACCACCAGGAGCAATGTGGGGTTCAGTGTCTTGCCTTAGGATATTTCAACACAAGGGGCAGGCCAGGGACAGCATGAGCACAGACTTTCCCTAAAGTTAGGCATGGAATCACCTTGAACCTTTGGTTAACAGTTTAATACCAGTCACTGGTGACAGCAAATAACACATGCTCCTTGAACTGCTTCTTTGACCATTTACGGAATTTACCTTTCAATGGATTCAGACGCAGATGCAACATGTTACGCTAGTCAAGTTCACATGTTTCAGAATTGGTTGTTATTATGTTAACTGACGATTGAAGAGTTTTTCAAAGAACATCACCACTGATGTTTAAGAGTTAAACAGCTGGGAGAATATGAAAAGAAACACACTTTTTTTTAAACAATTAACTTAAATAATGCATTTTGGAATAAAAATATGTCATCATGAATGGTAAGCTTTACACACTGTAGTCTGTTTAAGGCTACACACAATGAGGTGCGATGCTGCTGGTGTATGTGTGGCTCTGTCTGTAATTTGAAGAGCGAGGAGCCGATGGCCGACATCAAACGAGGGCAGTTAATGTTGTTACACAGCAGCGAACAACAGAGGCGGTCCAGTCAACCGCTCCAGAGCCAGCGGTCCACAGGCTGCTCGCTCTCGTGTTCTGGTCATTCGTTTAACAGTGTTATGACTTGAAGGAGGTGTTGTGGTGCTGTCGCTGTCAGAGGGAAGAAGACAGAGTTTTAATTGAGTTAATTGCGTGATGTATGTGACAAAGTGTTCCTGCTGCAATTACTCATCCAACAGTGAGCACGGGAAATTTCAAGAGCCTGCTGAGCTGCGTCAGTTCACTTCCACGGCCTCCTGTCATCTTCTCATTTTCATAGCGAGCAGTAAATCTGCAGTAATTTCCAACCGCATCATGGAAGTCTAAAAATAGCTGGTGGGCCGTACTCCAGCTCAAAAGTCAATCAACGCCTCTTGTGAATGTTCTTCGATCTTTCCTCCTTCACTGCCTCAGAAGCGTCAACAGTTGCGGTCTCAGAAAAACTGAAGCGAGCAGAATGTGCAGCCTTTGTTCTATGTTCTTGTATGCAGTTGCAGGATCATGTCATTCCATGTTAATGGGCTCTCCTCTGATGCTCCACCAGAGCTGAAAGGCGGAGGCTGTGATGGAGAGAACAGGGACCCATTTGATGCCAGTTGAAAGAATGAGCCTTCCTTTGGGTTGTGTTTTCCACTGAGGCATGCTGGGATTGAACGAGCGCTCGCCCAGGGCTAAAGGGGATTTTGGTGGGTGTCACATATCCAATTACCTTGGTAACATCACAGAAATCCACGGGGAACACATACACACACACACAAACAAGAGATACAAATTCACCCACGCACACATCAACATGTAAGACGCCCACTCCAGGAGGCTCTCACCACAGAGGGGATGAATCCTGATTTCTCTTTTCTGCCTCTGCTGCTTCATTTGCCACAGAATTCATGAATATTATCAGCAGGTGGTGATATGTGGCTTATGAAATAAATATGGATAGCAATGTGGAAACACTAAATATGTTCCAGCTCTTTGAAAAGTGTTTTGAATCCATTCATGGCTCCATTACTGGATTTGCATGGCTCCATCAGACAATCCAATGCGACCTACAGATTCTCCAAACTACTGGGCTTCACTGACACTGTGTTTTCTGCGTCTATCACTGCGTTTATACTGAACTTTGGCCTTTTACTGGTTTCTCTGTGTGTTTAAAAAAACATCTTAAATAAATACAAATATTTGAGTGAACAAAGGTTTGGATTTTATAGATGGATTTATTCTAAACTGGTCCAACGCCTCTAAAAGTAATTACCCCCTTCATTTCATTTGCCACCCCCTACAAAAAAAAAAAAAAAAAAACTGCAATCAAACATCTAAAATACCTGACACAAGGTTGCACAAAGCTGTAGAGCAGGCGTGTCCAAAGTCTGGCTGTGAAGCTGCCTGCTTTTAAATTCTTACATAAAATCATAAAATAAAGTCATAAAATCACCAATATGCAAGAGGACGTGGAAGCAGACATCAACGTCCAGAATCGGAAGTCATTGACCAGAACTGATGTACCCTCATATCACATGAAAAAAAACGTTATTTTATCTAGTGACCCTAACAATTACAGTATTTTGTATTTTAAGCTTTGATAAATGTTTGTCTACAGTTCTGATTGCTTTTGGGTCAGGGCACCATCTTGTCAGCAGCCAGGTTCCTCTCATAATATGAGGCCCCCAGCACTTTCAGGGCTTTAAAGGCCAATATGAACAGATTCATTGGTTTCTATGATCATAACTACAAAGATTTGTACTTCTGGATATAAAAGTATTTGGGGTATTGAGTTTCACTTCACCAAATCTGGCCCTCTTTGTAAAAAGTTTGGACACCCCTTCTGTAGAGGAAATTCAACTGGAATCCATCAACATTAGACGGATCTGAAGCAATTCCAATGTCCTAAGACAAGTGACTAAATACTATTCCAGGATTGGACCTGGAATCTCTAAGGCTTTTGTAGTTACTGTAGGGAGAGTGTGTCTGTGGATTTTTCACCAGAGGTCAGAGAAAAACTGCTCTGGTTCCCTTATTTTCTCCTGCACCTCCTGGATAATTAAGGGTAGCCAGCAGACCAAAATGAGCTGCCATCCAGGACAGTGAGTTATAAAGGAGAATTTATTTGTTGTCAGATTTAGTGGGACTAATTGCTGACAAAGAGACTTTTTGCTTATTTAAACTGAACGTCAATAGTCGAGTGAAGAAATGAAGGAATTCTGGCACAAACAGCCTTTTCATTTTTCCATGTTATCACAGTTTCACCAACCCCTTTAAATGTTTTTTTATAGCAAATGAAATGAAGCTTTAGTCACATCAAACCATACAACCACAAACCGTAAAGAGGTACTGAGAGGTTTTGGGTTCTCCTGGCTCATGAAGGGTCGTAGCCACATTAAGGGACGTATGATTATCGTATGTGTGATAGGTTGTTAGGAAAGTATGTGCCTGGAGGATGCCCATAAGGAGTCCACACAAACTATGCTCTGATTGTCTAATTTCCAAAATTCCAGCCAGGCTGTGTGCAAGGGATGCTTAAGGGAGCACTATTTCCTGCACATCACGCAGTGTTTGAGGGGGGGGGTTGAAGAAAAAAAATCTGTACGACACGGTGGCATCTCCCCTAATTCACCTGTATAAGTCTTTTGTTATGGCCTGTTGCTCAGCGTATGTTCAAAGAAAAAAAAACTGCCTTTATCAGGTATAAAGGCAGTTGTGACTAATGCCACTTTCACACTGGGTTTGTGACACACTTTTAGTATGTTCTTGAACGTGCATTTAACATACGTATGGTGCTGACTGTGGACTGTCTCCACCCTTACATGTTGCATGGATCTTAAAAAAAAAAGTTTACAAAGATTTTTTATTCAAAGTGGTTACTTGAACGCACCTTTCTAGATCTGGTGTGAACAAAACTTCTGGCTTAAACTCCAGATATAACAGGACCAACACCTTCCAAAGAGTTAATCTTTTGTCTTGTTGGTCCACAGATCTTTTGTCAATAAGTCGTTGGGAGAATCCAGATGCGTTTCCCTGTGTCTTTTTCGCAAATTCTCTCCTGAATCGCTTTTTTCTCTGTTCTTCTTTTGGTCCAAAATTCTGACCTGATTTGAGTCAAACAGGCCCTGCAGATTGTTCCATGACGTTTGGGTCTATTGTGACTTCCAAGTTGCTCTCTATAGATATATAGTTATTTTTTCCGTCATTCACAACAGTAAAGACTCATTCCTGCTCAGAGTTTTCTACAGACGTCTCACCTTTTTGGAATCCTATAACTTTCCAATTACATCGTTGTTGAATTTTCACCAAAGGGACATGTTAAACAATTAAAAAAAACAAGAAACTACTTTAAACAGGTGGTCTGAGCTGAAGCAAAAGTATCAAAATCTATTAGAAGGCAAAACGTGAAAGTCTATAAAATTGTGAAGTAGAATACAAATTACATTGCATAGAGTTTTATGAAGATCTCCAGTGTTTTATATACACAGTGCTGAACCCAAAGATACGGAATTCAGTAAAAAAAAAACCCAAAAGGATGGATTTCATTAATTTATCCAACATAGATGTAAGCCTGAGGCAGACTGGCCGCTGGGAAATCATACCTCCTCAATTATTTTCACAGAATCAGGTATGCTGCACATTTTTAAATAAATTGATTAGTGATTTTTTTTTTTTGGATGAATTGATAAAATGTCTTTCTACTTGTAATTTCATCTGGCTCCTAGGGAGGCATTGCATTACTTTTAATTGATACAGTAAATACAGAACATGTCAGAGAAGAAAAAAAATCAAAGTTAAATACCAAGAAAAATGCCCACTTAGGTTAAGTTTGTCGTAATTAGTTCTGACAAATGTAAGGATAAAAATATTGTTAATCATGTAATGGTTTGACAGCTGACCTGCAGTTTACCTCAGGAGGTTTTGAGCGTTGTTTCTCTCCACAACAACAACGAAAGGTTTTGTGAAGAAAGGTTGTGGTGAAGATTTGTTCCAAAAACACATTAGCAAACAGTGAAACTGCTACATTTGTTCAAAAATAATGAATACTTCTACCTTTGAGAGATTTTAATTAATATATCTAATTATGATTTAATTCTACATAAACTATAAAAAATAAAAAGCAAAATGCTAATAAAAGGCTAACACGACTTTAAGAAGAATTAAAGTTTTAACCTTCCAGCTACCTTTAAAAATTGTAAAAGATCAAAATAGAAATGGCAGGAATGATTGAAAAATACAATAAAATATTTACATTAATTTTAAAATAAGTGAAAATAAAGCTGTAAGACCAAACACTTCTACAAGAAGAGCCAAATGCTCACTTTGTTAATTATGGTTTGGGAAAGCGTAAAAAAGCAGTGAAACATGTAAAAATCAAGTTTACATTCTAAACTGGTTTATCAAAGTGTAGATAAAGGAAAAAAATAGTTAGAAACAGATACATTTCAACCATTACTGTGTAATAAAATACAATGGCGACTACACAACCAAAACAGTGCTTTTCTAAAAGCTAAACGCTAAATTTAGAAAAATGTTCTAAATGAAAAGGTTTACTCTTTAACTCTTTAAACAACTATAACAGCAAAAGAAAAACTGAAGCAGAGATCAGCCTATAATATAGTAATATCAAAGCAAAAATATAATTTTGACTGAGTAAAACAGGTATGATAATTTGTCTAATTTGCTAAACTTTTGTAACTTATAAGGCCAAGATGGTAATTTTGGTTCATAAACTCGACAAAAAAACGTAAAATATTTGACTAACATTCAGGAAAACCAAATACAAATTAAATTGCTTATTATATAAAGAAAAGCTGAATTATACTTGATATTTTAGGCAGTTGTTGTGGTAAAGCAAATTATAATCATTTAAAAGTGTTTGGTCGTGCATAGCTCGTAGAACTTTTTTTTCCTGCTTACCTTACAAAAAGATAGATGAAAAGCTAATCTTTGCATTGCAGCATTCCCTCACAGATGTCTCAGCAGGCTGCAAGCAACTTTACATCAATGGTTGACCTCCCCCAATCCATAAGATCAACCTCACCTTCGCTACGGCTCGATCACGGCTCCAGATCTTTCATTACTACCTAAAGACAAACATGATTTTGCTTCTTGATCAAATTTCATGGATGAGGGATCACAGCAGAGGGCTCATTAGCACAATACTTATAATTAAAATTTCCTAAGACTCACAAAAGATGCCATTCGGTGCAACATCTGGTTCCCACTGAAAGCAGGAGGAAATGTATGCATAGGGTGAACAGGCAGAATGACAGCATGGAAGGAAAATAGAGAGAAGAGGATGATGCAAAAATAATAGCTGAGAATGCATTTTAGAGATTTCCTTCCAGCTTTGGCTGCTTCTGCATGAGACTAAGCATTGACGGGGGTTCTTTTTTTTTTACAGAAAAAAGGTTAACTTTAGAGAAACTCTCATTATTTCAAGTGAGTCATTGTAATTATTTGATTATCCCATCAAATAACATCTGGCTTCCATGAATGAAAGTGGGACGCTCAGGGATAAATTCAGCTGTTTCATGAATATATGATGACGCCGTTGCTGAGGCAGAAGCAAGGCACGCCTCATGCTGACCCGACATGCAGACTTGATTTGGAGCCAGATTTGAGTAGGTAAGCATCTGAGAGACAGATCTAGAATTTTCTAAATGGATGAATCAGACGACCACCACACTGTCAACAAGAAAACTTTAGTTCTGTTTTTTAGTTATTTTTTCATGGTCTGTTTCATTTTGTTAAACAATGCACTGGATCATAAAGTAACATAGCGAAGCATCTCTTTCCATAGTTGTGCATTGCTCACTCAGAACCGAAATCCCTTCAATCTGATCTGTTGTTTTTTTGTGTTGTTTCTTTTAGAAATATGTCTAAGACAATATGGCCATTTTTCTGAATGATCTGAGCAGATCTGGATTACAATAAAAAAGAACAGTGGTCCCCAACTAAGTACGAGTTACGCAGCTCTTATATTCTAAACGCTACATCGAAACCTGCAAGTTAGCACAGTAAACTCTCCAGTATTGACATAACTCTTACACCCTTTCCTCACTTTCTGTAACTGAAGGGGATTCTGAAGTATAGTAAAGTAGCTTTGGACTTATATTTGCATATGCAACACTGTACAATAGTACAGTATTTACGGTATTAACCTAAGTGGCATAATGTTGCAAAGCCACTTTTTGCTTCCGAATCTGTAGAAATCACGTGAATTGCATAAGTGGTTGAAGAGTTACGGAAGTTCAAAGAGCATGTGTTATTTTTTGGCCACCTGCAGCAGAGAGTGTTTACGCACTCAACGTAGTGCGTCGTCACGCAGTACCTTACGTTCCCAATGTGTAGCATGTCAGAGCAAAACTGATACGAAAAGCCACTTTTCTCTGTGTCAGAATCAGCTGATTCACGTTGATCGGATAAAGGATCTATGTCATAGGCGTCATCTCTGGTGTTAAAGGGTGAAACGGGTTGGCAACCTAACATTGGTTGAAAATCACAGCTCTAGAATGTTTTAAGGGGACTGGATTCTAAAAATGGGTACAGATGATAAATGAATGGATGAGAATGAGTAGTTAGCATTTCTAAAAGCTTGAGCGATAGCGATTTTTTTGCTTTATCCTCGCATAAGCTGTCAGGTGGCAGACTCTTCCAGCTGCCGGAGAACTCAGAGATCTACACCTAATACACTTTTAAACTCCAAAGACGGGTTTAACGGGAAAGGCTGCCCGCAGCACCACAGGAAGCCATTATCTGACAGAACCCGACTCGAGGTCGGGCCTGTGGGTGAAACAGACAGGGACGCGACGTGTCTGTAAGGGAGACGAAGAAAATGTGACATTTAATAGATTACTTTTTATAATGTGCATTTCAATGAGACTCTCAGAGACTACTCAAGGGTGCAAAGGAAGCTAAATAATGCAACCCGAACTCAGCGGCGAGCACACATCAGGAGGTGCCGTAATAATGACTGCATCACAGTTTGCAGATGTGAGCTCTTACCGGTCACCACCACCTTTAAATAGGTGAGTCACTACTTAAGGTTTAAGGCTTTTTCTGTCTAGTGACAATAGCATGTTCAGTTTATTTAGTTTATAATGTTAAAATCCAACATTCCATCTATCCACGCATTCATTTTCTTCTGCTCATCTGGGACCAGGGTATGGGGGCGGCAGTCTAAGCAGCAAAGATGCCCAGACTTCCGTCTCTCACTTCCTCTACCTCCTCTGGGTGGGGGTGGGGCGTAGCCAAGTGGCACATGAACATCTCCTAAGGGAGGTGTCCCCTGACCAAATTCAACTGGCTCCTCCGTCAACCCTCACCTTAAAGTGGTGAAGGTGCTTAGAAAGCTCGAGTGATTCCAAGAGCTTAGAGTAACAAACACCAAAACTCTGTTATGTTGTCTGGATTGGCATCACTGGGGTCCCACTCTGGAGTCAGGCTTTGGGTGGGGGCTCACTGGCAAGCACCTCGCCGGGGACCCAGTCGGGTACCGCCCAAATAAATGACATGGGATTACTCCACCATCTGAAAAAGAGCTCAAAATGGGGCCAGTGCAATGTGGTTTGAATGGAAGTCAACAGCGAGTGCCTCGGCAGCCCAAACCCAGATCACAGAGCTGAGATGAAATGCAATATTATAGAGCAGTGGCGGAGCTATAACATTATATAAGGGGGAATGGGAGAGGGGCAGATGACTTTGGAAGGATGGAAAATGAAAACAGTAGACTGGAAAGCATAACAAAAGAAAGGATCAAAAATAAGAAATGTCAAAGTATTTTATTCATTTATTGAGTCTTTAAGCATTTAAAATTCTTTAGGAAGCTTGCATTGAAGACTTTGGCCCCTCGTAGCTCTGCCCCTGTTGTTTAGCAATTTTAGAGCCATAATTAACTGTACTTTCATTGTAAAGATTGTGTATCAGTGATCTTTGACCTCACAAGTATTCACACTCGTTTTTCTGAAGCAGAGTGCAGATAATATTTGGATACTTGCTGCAGCCCCAGACTTTTGATCGGGAAAGCTGGAAAAGCACCAATTTGCTACGAAGGAAAACCTGAAGCTCAAAATAATAACATTTTTTGATTTAGTCATAAAAATCCGCAGCAGATTTTGCTGCAGCTCCCTCAGAGCAATGAAAGGGCTGCGATTTCTGAAGATAGATCCCCCCCTGAATGTTCCCGAGTGGGTCGGCCCTTGAACAGGGAGTAATCTCATCTGCTGCTCTGCACAGCGGTGGGCTGCTGCAGGGATCCTCCGCTTCCGCAATCACTTCACATTGGCCTCAAAAACGGCTCGCTGGCATGCGATCCCTTCACAGAGGAGTACGAGCGCGCAGAAAAAGCCAGGGGACGCGCAATGCCAGGCTCGCATACAGTTGCCATGACAACAGACATCACTTCACAAGAGCAGCACTTAGGACGCCTGTGTGGGCTGAAGTGACGGAGCTGAGGGCTGGCATTAGCCTCATGCGGGTGCCCCGGCGTAGCCGTGCACCTCCTTTCTGCTCCGCCGAACCATTGAAGGAGATCTCCCGTCGCCTACCTGTTGGGCCTCCTGAGTGATTTGTTTTCCACGTGTGTAAAAGTGAGGCCTGCCACTTCGCCTTAGCCAAGACAATCGAACGGAGGCGCGAGGAGCGTTGGAAGACAGGAGGAGGCATTCATATTCAATGAGAGCCTTTCATCGCCGCGTCACTTTGAAGCGGGCTTACATGTATAATTCCCTATGATCTGAAAGGATGCCAACTTGTGGGAACCATAACTGGTGGAACACGAGCCCGTCACATGCACTGCCTCCAACGCCAAATCTGTCGTTGATTACAAACTATTCTGCAGCGTTTTAGCAGATGTATTAATCTAAAAATGACATCTAAAAACTGGGATTATGCAACACGCACATTGCAAGGTGTTGCATAAAGAAACTATCAGGTTATTGCAATAATTAGCAAGAAATAATCAACTTGAAGGTGCTGGCTTTGTCTCAGCTGCTATAAAAAGTCACACACATTTTTTTCTTTTAATTATGAAATCAGCTTTAAGGATTTTGAATGCAGCCAGGTCTTCTGTGCCTGCTCTCGTTTATCTGCTGTTTTTATTTCCGGTCTCACCCAGCTGTGGTGCAGATGTGAAAAATGTAGAAAAAAAAAAGTGCACATGAAGAGTGGTAACCCACAGAAGTGCAGTAAGCAGGATTTCTGCTCTCTGTTGTAATGAGATGGTAACGATTCTTTGGCTGCTTTGCAGGAAAAAGAAAAAAAATGACACTTTGTGCAGAAAATATTCAAGCTAGAAAAGTGAGCAATGCTCTGGCTCATAGCTGCATGCTGTGCTCTTTTCAACACTATCTAGAATAGCTGTGAAACTAGAGAAAACAAGTGTTTGTTTCTAACCATCTTCTGACATCAAACACTTCACTAGACACTTCGTTTCTTCTTGCATCCACTGTTCTTAAATGCAGTCTTAACCATTTGGTTTGATACTAATGGATGGGATTAGAACCGTATAATTGGATTTTTTTTTCTTGCTCTGGACTCACGTGACCAATTACTGTAGACTGTCGGACAAAGCCAGTGGCAGAGTCATCCATTGGTCTGTAATGGGCTCATTTGGAGCCAGTTTTTCCAGCTGTGTGGGGACACATGCCACATTTTTCATCTAGGCTGGATTGGCTGCCACTGAACCTCCAACTTCACCAAAATGAGAAATGAGGCAGAACAAAGATGTCTGACAGCTATACAGTTCAAAAAGTCACCTGTCAATCATTTTGAGAACCGTTTCCATACACCCATTTTCTAGAACTCAGGGTCTAGATCACAGGGTCACAGAAGTCTACCCAGCTAATGAAGGGCTAAGACAATAGTGTCTAAAGATACCCTAAAAAAATTAAAAATAAATAAATATAAATATATATATATATATATATATATATACACATATTTATTCATTACTATGTTGTCTACACTATAAGGTGAACCTAAAAGCCTTCGTTTTATTTCCAAAACCAACAACTTTATAGACCGGTTAAATTGATTTCGAGAAGTAAACATCGCTCTTAAAATGTCAATCTGTTTTAGCAAACAAGTAACAAACAAGGTTGGGTGTTACTGTAAATAATCAAACGCTGGTAACGTGTAGCCGTGTCAGACAGTGTTTTTTTTCTTACGTCATAGTCATAGTAACGTTTGTTTAAGCAATATCATTCTGTTTTTGTTACATGTTGCAAATATAGTTAAGCTACTGTAAGGTCACCCTGCCCTCGGCAACACGCATTCAAGCGGCCACCTCCAATGTAAAGTCCATGTAAGCACACGTAAATGTGCATTTCAAGCTTCCACGTTCTTCGCAAGTTTTTACAACTGTTTCTTTAGGCTCTACATAAAAAATAATGTGTGGTCGTTGAGCACATGTTGCAAGTTAAACCAAATTGAACTTTGACCAATCAGGAACTTGGATTTGGTAGTTACGCATGGATGGCGTCTCTTTTAGTTCACAGAAGCGCCCACCGTTGGAAAATTGATCATGGAGGAGAAATAAATAATAGCGGCTTGTTCCCGGCTGGAATTATATGACATCATGTCTTTCATTTATTGGAACAGAGTGAACAGTAGAAAAAGTGAACAATAAAAAAAGTGGAAGAGGAGGAAGCCCCTCCCTGCTTGTCTAGTATGAACACAAGGGGTTAAGATACATTCTGGAACCCATGATTAGCATCTTCTTGAACACTCATCTCATGACCAGTGTGTCCATAGTTTTGTGAATATGCTAATAATAGGCTAATGTATAGCCTATTACAAACAAGTTACTGTCAACGCAGTAATAAAGTCTGACTGATGGACTTATTTCTGACTCTTGTCTTGCTAAATGAGCCTTGTTGTCCAGTGTGCCCCTTAGTGTGGAGAACAGGGTAAATTAGATTTTTCTTTTTTGCAACCAAAACTTTTAAAATGTGCTCAAATGCTCATGGAAGGACAGACATCTTTATATCATTAATAAAAAACTGATATATTTTTTCCCTTAAGTTTTGTACACAATATTTCACGCTGACTTTGAACAGCAAAGTTGTATTAATTATTCTCATAGTTTTGTCAAACAGAAACTGCAGAAACTGTAAAGAAAAAGGAATAAAATGAATAATTTAGACCATGTTTTTATTCAAATCAGTTTATTTTTAAGTAAAGTGTCAAACCATCTATAGTTGCACACGAAAACTGACTGTAAAGCAGCAGTTTTCTAAACCGAACGCTCATCGTCAACACGACCCCATCAGGGACAAAGCTTTACAGATCAGTCTTCAAAGCCCCTCATCACTCCTGGTCAATATTTCAGCAGTTACTAACCGAGATGGAATATTAACCATCTGAATAGACTGTGTCGTGTCCCTTCGCTAATGTTGCAGTTTTCTCATCAAACTTGCAACAGAGACGGCAACTGGGATGCGAGATGCTTCATCTGCAGGCCTGCACGTACAACCCTCCCATGTGCTGTGTTATCACAGCATGTTGCAGCAGAACACAGCACACTGCAATATCAAAAGGAGTCACATCTTTGTGGTGTGACAGCACAAATCCACCACTTCTGTTGACCCTTCTGCATTTTCTTTTTTTCTTTACCAAAACGCTGTGGCTTGATGACAGGAATTTGAACTCACTGAAGATGAGGTCAGTGTAGTTTCCACTATAATGTTGAAGCACACAAATCTTGCACACAATCTATTTCACAAAATAGCCTGTCTTTCAGACTCAAATAATGAATAAAGTGAAAATACCATAAGTTATGTAGTTTTCATCTGATTTCCGCTACCTAGTGACTGGTAGACCGGTACTGGTCTACGGCCTATGGGATGGGAACCACTGGGCTAAATACCTTTGATGTGTTTTTTTTTTTTGTGAAATTTTAGTTTGAATAAGCTATATGTCTGTTGGACTGTTAAACAGATTCTGGCAATTTCTGAACTTATTTACAGCGATCCAAAGCAAAAAAGCTGACAAATGTTGTTGTAATTCCGAGTGTTCTTCATTAGGCGGTAGGTTTTAGTGTATATAATCTTGCAGGGTTCACAAAGATAAGATAAGTCAGCACCCCCCACCCCCAATTAACCCCCACATGTTCTGTGCACGTAAATGACTTGAGCTTCACCTTACAGTAAACACAATAAGAAAAAAGTCAACACCTGACAGGTTGACCAATTGGAAAAGATCAGGATGAGTGAAGGCTGCGTATTCTTGTTGAAAACGTTTATCATTTCAATAAATAATTGGTTTTGTTTAACTTTCCATTTAAATTCAATTTAGTTTGGTTTTTAAAAGATTTTATCATAAAAACAATGAAATAAACTTTAAAATTTGTGACTTTTATTAATAAAATGATGATTTTGTTTTACATTAAAAACTTATTTTGTGAATTTGAATAAATTTAAGATTTAAAATTGATTCATTTTTTTCACCCTAATCAGGGGATAACCAACAGCAAATAAGTTTAAATTGAGGATAATCCCAGTTTAGTTAACCTCAGCAAATATAAGAATACAGAGTTACTCAGCAACGTTTCACCAAACTGGACTTGATCACTAACAGGATGATGGGTAGGAAGTGTGACCTCTATATTGTGTACAGAGAGTAAGGGGAAGCACTGAGTTTAATACTTCAAGCAGCAAGCCGGGTCACAGTTTAAGCTCCTTTGGTCTACACTGAGGATTTGGCCTTTACCGATCCAGAGGTAAACTGTGCTGAACTCGTCCAAATCCCCACAGCGGGGAGGGGTGAGAGTTGCAGCTGTTTCGGACATCTGCAAAGTAGCCGAAGCCACATTTTTTGGTTGCATTTTTCCAACACGCTGGACGAATATCTTCCTAAAAATGTGCAATATTTTAAACAATATTATTCCCACACTATAGGCAGCATGTAAATAATTGAATGTTCTATTTTTGGCACATTAAGTGAGACGAGTCAGAGATAAGCCTGTCAGTCAAACTTTAATAATTGTGTTCACAATAACTCTAAACATGTTTGTAAAACACCACACATTAGCCACATTAGCGTATTAACCTTATTTGCAAAACAGACTAATAATGCTAAAATAAACGTTACTGTGACTATACAAACTGCAAACCTTGTTAGTAACTTGTAAAAAAACCAGTATGACACCAATATACATTAGCCACATTAACATATTCACAATACCTGTCTGTTTGAAACAGGTTTTGTGACCGCTAGAATCAACGTTAATGTGACTATGCTAGTTCCCAACCTTGCTAGTATCTCATAAAAGAAAACACAGTCTGACACCTCTACATGTTATCCTTGTTAGAGTATTTAAAATACTAGTTACTCCGCACCTTATTTCCAACTCATGATAAATAGATTGGTACTGCTAAAACAAACATTACAGTGACTTCGCTAACTCCAAACCTTAACTGGTAAAAAACAAAATAAAAATATAAAAAACCATCACAGTCCAACACTGCTAGCTGTGCTGGCTAAAAAGTCAGTATGCTTTGTGGAGATCAAAAAGGTGGAATTGATTTTTTTTCCCACATTTGGAGGCTTATATTCTGGTAAACCTTTATGCAACAGCGCAACCTCAAATGCATCTCTTGGCAAACCCTGCCAACGCAGTAGAAATGCTTTTTTTTTCTGAATCAGAAAAAACCAAGCAGAATGAGGTCAAGTATGAGTTTGGCATCAAGTCAGAGGGACTCCTGCTGGAGCCGCCACAGAACACGAGCCTCTGGACCAAGCAGACGCAGTTAATGGACATCTATGGGGTAGAGCTGGCAGTCGCTGCATTCGTATGAATGCCAGGTAACCCCTTCACGCTAACATGTTCTCCATCAGGGAACATGTTACAACATCCATTTTCAGAACCCACTGCGCCCCTTACAGGATCACAGGTTTGCTATAGCCAATCGAGCTATTCTTGGGCGTAGGCAAACTCCATCCCGAACAAATTGCCAAGTTGTCTGTTGCAGGGTCACATACTCACTTCACACCTATAGACAAATTAGACTGTACTCAGACTGGCAAAAACGTTTAGTCTGGTCTGAGTCCGCTTAATTTGTTTCGGACTAAGTACTGAACCGTTAGTTCTGTATCCATTGACGTCAAGCAGACTTTCCTGCTTTGAACTAAAGCATGTAAACAAAACCATGTGACAAAAGATCTCTTCACTCATTGGCCAGGAATTAGGTGGCAAAGCAACTAGAGGCAGAAATCATGGATGTTCTGTGCTTTGCAATCTGTCTCTGGATATTTTATTGATCATAGCTTTATACTAGCTGACCAATTTTAAATGTCTGTATCAACGTCAGGCATACACTTTTTATTGCTACTTTGGTATGGTGGAGGCATGGTGCGAGGTGGTTACGGGCAAGACCACGGCTATGAAGGTAGGATGATAAGTGTTAATGACAAAAAATGTCGGTAAAACAGTAAGAAGTAATGTGGATCACGCTACGAATTGTTTTAATGAGACTGCATTCATCCGACCAAATTTCAATGAGTTTATGGGCCCGATCGTGGTGTTATGGCATTGTTTTTAAGAGAATAATGATAAGGAGACTAAGAAAAATGCATAAGAAGCATTTTTAGCAGTGTTAAAATAAACATTTTAGCAAATAAGGAGTTGTACCCCTTTTTTCGATTTGATAACATGACAATTGTTTTTTTACGTTTGTCTGCGGCTCATCTGTCGAGTTATTCCTACTTTGTGTACATCCCATTACTACAGGCTACGGTGCCCGTTTTGCTCCAGTAATTCAGCTCTGGGAGTCAAAAGTATTCAGATTGAGGAATCTTTGACCTAATCGAAACTCAGTCCGACTGAAAACGAACTGAGACCAAGGTCCGCTAGGGTGTATTCAAAAAGAAAATGTGTTCCGGAAACTAACTCTGGTTCACTTTAAGTAGACCAAATGTGTCCAGTCCAATACAACTTTAGAGACATCAATTATTTATGAAACATGTTTTTGAACTGTAACAAAAAAAAACAAAAAACATGCAAACTCCAAAAAAAGGTCCCAGTCAGGATTCCAACCAGGGTCTTCTTACTGTGAGGCGTTGACCACTACACCATCATGCAGCTCGACTTAAAGATTGAAATCATCATCATCAAAGCAATTGTTCAGAAATCTTGTTAAATACAACAGTGCTTCTTCTCGAATGCATGTTTCTATTCTAGGGGAGGGAGGGGGACTTTGTTTTTTACTTGACTTCATGAATGGCACCTGAAGGAGTCTGCAAACTTGATTGATATAGATCAATACTACAAAAAGTTCAGTCTTTTGCTTTTGAGCTTTTGTTTTATTTCTACTCATGACAAGTGGAGTTTTGTGTGTGTGTGTGTGTGCGTTTGTGTGTGAATGTGTTTATTTTTTGATGAATGGCAGCTAGATACCTATGGTTGGGCTCCATAAAGCTCAAACTTACTTCAAATCCATTTTGGCAATTTTGTTGGGTTGAGGTTGGTCAATGTGAGTTTTTTTGCCCCCATTTGGATTCTCATATCTTAAAATTGAATTCCCTTGTATCTTAGAGACAAAAAAATATTTCAGTAGTCCAGTTTAATTTATAAGCTCAGAACTTTCCTGTAGGAATCCTTTTCAAATACTGTCACAGGCAAGATGTCCGTTTCAAAAAATTGAAAAAGATGACCAGAAAAATTAAAATTTACATTTTTATGTTGTTTCCAACACTGGGTGTGAGGGGTGGTCATGTGTGTGTCTGCTCATGTTGACGAAGTGGTTAATAGGTGGGAAAGTAGCATGATGTGATGACAACCCAAACAAGACAAAGGAGATGAAAGTTGATAGGAGAGGAGACATCATCAACCACTGTCTATTTGGGAGCTTGAGGTGGAGAGGTTGTGAAGCGTCAAAAACATTTCCATATCAGCCAGGACCTTCCTTGTTCACTGAACACCACAAAGCTGGTTAAGAGAGCTCAAAAATGGCTGTATTTCATGCAGACACTGAGGAAGTTTGGCATGTCATCAAAGATGCTCAGCACCATAACCAGCTGCATCACCGCATGGTACAACAAAGCTACTGTTGCAGACCAAAGCTACGTGGTTACCAGGACACCACTGCCCTCCTTGTAGAGCATCTACTACCGCAAATCCCACAGAAGAGCTGCTGCCATACTCAAAGACCCCACCCACCCACCCACACACATCACGGAATGCAAAAGAACAATGCACATCAGACATTGTCCAGTCCCACTCCAATCATCTCTTGACCTATTTTTAAAGTGTCCCTCTGGGTCTTTTAATTATTATTCTGCTTTAGCCAAAATTTTAGCAAAAAAAACAAATTTTTTCCAAACTTCATTTTTTTGTCTGTTTCATTTTTGTCTATTCACTACAGTTTGAATAACGAAATACTCAGAAATGCAATTTTGAGCTTAACTATATTTATATATATCTCCCATCATGAGGAAAAGGCTACAACATTTTTTTTTATCAGAGAGGGTCTTTAAAAAAACAAATCAATGTTCACTTATTATTATTACTTATTATGTTACTTATTATGAATGCTTTTATTGTATTTTGACTTGTTGCATTCTCGGATTGACGATACTTTATTTTTAGTTTTTTTACTTGTATTTTTTGTGTATTTGTTTATATACTTTGGCACAGGGTAGAAGACAAAGTGGGAACTTTTCTTTCTTGATGTGCATTATATGACATTAAACACAATGAATCTTGAATCTGATGTAAATTTCCTCAGGAACATGCATACGTCCCTGATATACGACAACTATACGACAACTCTGACAACCTGTCCAACTTAAGGCTTCATTTTGGCCATTCTGAATTCTAAATGTGACCTCTGAGATTGTACGTCTAGACCAGGGCTGACCAACCCTGGTCCTCAAGACCCACAACCGTGCTTGTATTCTGCCCAGCATGCTCCCAGATGGCTAATTAAGGTGATCCCACATCCTGATTGACTGTACACATGATTTTGCTATTCCGTGTCAAACAAGTCAGGGTGAGTTGGGGTTATGGCTCTTGAGGACCAAGGTTGGCCAACGCTGAAAAACGTGACCAGTGTTGACATAGAGGACATGTTTCTACAACATAAGATAAGAACTGCTGTAGTTGACCTGGCAATCAGACTCCCACCTGTCGATTAGCTCTGGATGCCAATCCTACTGTTGTGGTAAACGAACAGTTTTGAACCAGAATAGGCTTGTTTTTCCTGTTGCTAAATGTTGCGTCAATATACATTAAAATGAAAATAGAGATTGACCTGCGTGTGATGCTTGGCGAACTGACTTGTAGGTGATGCTTTTCAATAAACTAAAACACAAGGAGTAACTCTAGCATGGTTTGTGTTAGCTGAGAGGCAACAACTTTGTATCAGGAAAAAATTCACAAAATATGAATCCCAAATACACTAATCCTGAATATTTAGGGAAAAAAGATCAGTAATGTTGACTATTCTTGATAAAACTAGACCTTTACAGTATGTGTTTGTGAAACTATCAGATTTTATCCTGGTGACTCAGTTTTTTAACAATGAAGCAAGAATATTAGACATTTTTGTAAGGATGTTAACCTGACAGCTGTTCTTTTGTTTTTAGGGTTATTAAAGAGGAACATCACCATTTATTGTAACACAGAAGGCGAAACTCTAGAATCTGTGCGCTGTATATTGGTTAGTCCCAGAGGTAACATCCAGAGAAAGACGATTTCCAAAATGATTAAGTTGGTGATATCTCCACAGCCTCGCCTTGAGGTACAGAGTAATCCCTGAGGTACACAGCAACACACCGCATGTTTGTGTCCTGCTCAGCTGCGTGTCCTCGTTTGCCTCCATATGAAGCAAACCCCCTGCAGGCATCTACCTGCCATTCCCCCAGGGAAACACAAGAAAAAGACAGGCGGCCAAACAGGAAGCGTGAGTGGGAGAGAAGGCAGAGTCATCCATGCTCTCATTACGGTGGGAAATCTAAGGGTCCTGATCCAAAGGAATGATGAAGGACTCTGTGGAGGAGGCTTCTGAGAACCAACAAAGACAGCTTTAGTTTCACTGGCAGAATGCATTTGCATAGCTTAGAAGCCAAAGCGTCTGAACCGGGCTCATGAAAAGAAGCCCCGGCAATTGCTCGGACTTCAATGCAAACGAGAGGGAGCGGGAGACAGAAGGGGGAACGCAGCAGGAGCAGGAGAGGAGCAGGATGGAGGGGGGGAAAGCAGGATGAACTTTCTCTTGAATTGCAGAAGACAAACAAGATCAAGGACATCTGTACGTCCCAGACAAGATGCCCAACAGACTTTGATGGGGAGAGCATGCAGCGAGGGCGCTGAACTTCTACATACAGTAACAGGCACAGAAACACATTTGCAAGCACAGATTCTGAACTATCCAATCTTTTTGAACACCAACATTTTAGCATAGTGCAAGAAAAACACAATACATGTTGAGTGTGATGAAAGAGCAACTGGCTGGAATAGAACATTAAAATACATTCCTAATTAAAAAAATGGGTTTAATGACGAGAGATTTGATTTTCAGCGGCTACAGAACTTTTACCACATTGGTGTGTTTTTTTTGTTTGTTTTTGTTTTGTCACTACGCCATGATCTCACCATTTCGACAATGCAGATGACGTACTGCCATGCTGAGGGGATAATGACCAGCGGAAATCTCCCACTGATCTCTGCTTTGCTCAGTTTAAGAATCAGGCGAGGAAAAAAAACAATCAGTCTGTCTGGTGAAACTTACCACCAATCATAATCAAATACCGAATCTAGAATAAAAAAGATTGGTGAGGTAGAGAGGTCCAACCCTGGTCCTTGTGATACATCACCTTGCTAATTTTTAAGGTACGTGCTTACCTGGATGTCTTAAAAAATGCTGTCTTGACAAATATCTTTACACTAAACATTTCAATCATAGATGGTATATGAAGAGAGTGGGGTCAAATCGAGGGTGTAGGAATCCATGTGCTGCACACAACTTTCTAACGTGCCTGAGAATGAAAGTTCTACTTCCTCCCTGGTAATACCAACTCAGTTTATGCTGCTGTTTACTTCAAGTATTTTAAGTAAGTTGGATCTAATTCAGATTGTAAGCCTTAGTCACATGCGCCTGTATGAGTGCTGTAGGTTTTTGGGTTGTCTGGGCCAGTGGAGGGTGTTAGAGAGGTCCAATCACATGTTAAAGGGAGCAAAGGTGCGTCTTGCAGTTTCCTTGTTCCTTGTTTGGCCACCTTAATGGATGTCATGAAAATGGACTGTACAATTGTCGTGCCTGTGATAAGAGTATTGTGAAGTATTTTTAGGGATAGTGTAAGTTACACTCACTGATAATGTATGGATGATGCTGTCGTACGATGTTCTTATACGCTACACTCCAGTTGTTAGAAAGGTGCAAATACTGGCTCCTTTCTGATTGTGCACAAATGTTTTACGCAGGGGATGAGCACGTGATACGTAAGTTCATTTAGGATGTCACTCAAACTATGCTTTCATCGTCTAATTTTCTTATTTCTAACAGTAAGCGGCACTAACAGGCTCCCTGTGTAGTGTGCAGGATTTGGGTGGGGTAGAATAAAGGGAAAGATCTGCAAGACATGCCTGCGTTTCAAAACTCACTTGTTCAAGTATTTCCTACACCCTGACACCCTCAGCATGCTCATAGAAAAAAATGTACATGGCCATTTTACCTTACGGGGTGACCGGGTTATCTACAATCTCAAAATCCTGCGTGCTCTTCAGGATTTGCCCGTTTTTCATCCGCAGACAGCCCGTCTCCACCCATGAAGGCAGTTATGATTAAGGCTTTACTATGTTGAGTTTGAAAGTAAATGTTCTCCATGTGCAGGTGTGGATTTTCTACAGACACCCCAACTAAAAACTACAATTTCTCTACATTGTTGAAGTGTCCTTGGGCAAAACACTGAACACTGAATTGCTCCTGGTGGTTAACGATTGGTGCAAGTGTTAGGGCTTGGTCACACTGCCCGAACTTTGCTGGAACGTAACTGGAGCAGCAGGGAGGGGCACCGTATTTTGACAACGCTCGTCACCGCGCACAAAATAGGAAAAAGAAACACGGGCGTTAGCGTAGCAATGCTCCGCTGAAGCCAACGCAGCTTTAGCATTGGTTTAGTGGTAGTGAGCTATAGCGAATGTTGATGTAGCGTTGGTTGCTGAGGAGTCGTTCACATTCTGCTGATGGACTCATGCACTAATCATTGCAAGTCTCTCAGGATCCATGGAGATGCGGTTTGGGCTAATTCGATGTAGGTCTGAACTCAATGGCAGCTCAATTACAAATGAGAACTAGACTGAGTTACACCTCCCCCCTGGCATTCCAAACAGGAAGTTCTCCAAGAAACTAAAATCCTAAAGACATCTACTGAGAAATGAACAGCTTTATAAGATAGTTTTCTGTAGTGCAAGGTATTCAAGTTATGAACTGGCCAACCAGACACCTCAAAAAAAGCATGTGGTGCCTGCTGGCCCCCGCATCCAGAGTTCAAAATGTTTGATTGATAGTTTTCACGTCGCCCCCTTTTAAGCCCCCTCTAAAAAAGGGGGACCTGTTGGGATCTACATTTTGGGGTTAGACTTGCCCGTTTCTCCTTAACTTTTTAACACCCTCTTCTACCCCTCTCATCAATGTTAAGTGCCCCTTTCCCACCCTTGTGGTTCAGACATCAGACTGCTGCATGTGTCAAAATATTTCAAGTGACACACATGAGCATCTTTCACCACGGTCCATTCCAAAAGTCTTCATTTGAGCGTTCCCTTTTCATCTGGGCTGCCTACCTGAAAAATGTCCACATCACAGATTAAGGGGACATCGAGAAGTGGATCGGTCATAAAACTGCAGTGGAGCGGGCCTTTCTCCGGTTACACTACCTGACTCACAGCAGGGATGAGTGGCGCCCAACAGCAGAGTCAGAAGCGCTGTGACGACAATGGCAAAAGATGGGAGTAACTGTGCTCTGGGGATTTTTCAAGCTGCACAAAATCCATGCAAACACAGACAGTTAAATGCTCAAACAGCTCCATCTGCTGCCCCCCCAACCCCCCGGCCCTCCCTCCCCTCCTGTCCCTTCTGCTGCTACAAGCCCACTTGTCCACACACACCACTCAGGCAACACCGAGCATCATGGGATATGGCTCCTTCTAATCAGCTTGCATCTTCCTCTGCACACAGGCTGCGACTCGGAGCGGCAGCTCTAATCTGACGTTCCTGGGATTGGTTCTGATGCTCTGCTTGGAATGTGCGCAGCTTAAAATGGATTTTATGGATGTCAGAACGGAGAAATGTCGCAAAGTGTTTGACACGAGACGCACTCACTCACTTGAATGCAGACGTAACCACACAAAAAAGGTCTGGTTCTAGCCTGCAAAGCAGGTCCCTGTTGGAATCCCTATTTCGTGGAATCATGGAATCCACGCTGCAAACTAACAACTGAAGACTGCAGTCAGACAGGAAATGTAATTCAGTCAATGAACATCTGTGCATAAATGAAACCTAAATTTTTTTCCTGTTTTTAGCCCATTTTTTTACTTTCGATCAAAGGTTTTTAATCTGTTTTTAGCTTCATAATAAAGGACATTTAGTTTTTTTGTTTTACCTTCTTTATGATCACCTAACCTGGTGCTTTTTGGCCTAACATGAACTTCAATGCAATGAAATTATTAATGGGACCTGAACTTTTATGGTCCATCTTTTAAAAACATTCAACTGAAAAATACAGCCCAAACAAGGAGATTAAAATTCTGGATTTAAAGAAGAACCACACTGAGAAACTTCACCAAGGAGTTTATGTCAAGAGATTTTTTGCTTCCTGCTTGGGAATTCTTTCAAACACCTCCTCTCTATTTGAGGGGTTTATTTTCTCCAAAAAGAGCCAAATATGTAAGTGTTTGTTTGCTTTTTTCCACTTTGCTTTGGAAGTTATTCCAGGGATTTGTGGGTTTTACTATTACAGACATTTTTATCAAATGGAGCCAACCTGTTGGGATCCACATTTTGGAATCAAACTTGCCCATTTCTCCTTAACCTTTTAACACTGGCGATGTTGCAGGCGAAACCTAAATTGCACTGTTTGATGTACCATAACTCTTTAACTGTTTTCACAATCATTGTGAATCAGCTGATTCTGATGCTGAGAAAAAGGGCTTTTCAAATAGGCTTTGCATCGATATACAACAAACACATTACTCGGGTAAAGTACTGCGCCTGCTTTTCTAAACTTCAAAATTCACTGGAATTACTTTAATTGCGTAAACAGTTAAGGAGTTACGGTTGTCAAAGGAAGTCAAATGCTGGAACAAAAGCTCTGGTGTTGAAGGGTTAAATCATTAGTGATCAGGCCTTAACAGTCGACCTCATGTTGTTTTTTTAGAAACCCAAACCCCATCTGTACCTTACAACCCGGATCAGGTGCATTTTCTCAATAAGAGGTGGCAGGTTGGCAGTTTAGTTGGTTAAAACTTTGGACCCTGGCACTACAGAGGCCTGGAAAGAGGAAAAATGACTTTTTTGCTGTTTCCTTCATTTGGATTGATTCAGAAAACACAACAAACAGTGTTTATGTTTCATTCATTCTTGTTCTGAACAAGTTGTGTGTATATGTAATATGCATTTATATTGCATAGATATGTTAGCATATCTTATATTTTCTGAAGACTGTAGAGGTGGATTCACTTCAGGGACAAACTTAACTCTAGAGAACTGTCATAGTTCTGTCAAGTCGAGTTCTACCATGTTCCCTTTAACACTGTAGTTTTAGCTCCAGGGTTGACATTTTCTGACTGCTGTAACTCTTCAACCATTCACGCTAACGTATTCCAGTTGATTCTGAAACGGAAGAAAGAAACTTTGTGCGCATATGCAACACTTTACGTTAGTAAAAAGGCAGGGCTGATCACTGTACATCAGTAAAGAGTTGAATTTTACTGCAAAAATCCCCTTTTTCTGCGTCAAGAGTCTTGGAATTATGTTAATTGAGCAGTAACTAATAAAGTTACAGTAATTCAAAAAGAATTTGTTATTTCTTCTTCACCAGTGTTAAAGGGTCAAAAAGGTGGAGATGAGGTGTGGAAATGGTGATATTGTTGAGTGTAAATCAAAGAACTCATAGAACAGAAGTAGAAAACTTCATTTGGAGCGCCGAACTTGGTACAAGTCATAGTACCAACTCAAACTGACTTCATTACTTCCTCTCTGCACTTGCAGCAAAACTAATTTCCAGTTTTCAGTGAAACCCCTTTGAATTTTGGTATATTATTTGTATTGCAGTTTTCCCTAAAAATATCAGAGTCAGATTCCCGACTGGTCATGTCAAGCCCCCAAGCTTCTGTTTGCTCATGGGAAGCTTTGGGACATCTACACAGCTACTCACCAGAAATAAGGATTATGAACATCTATATGCACGCAGTTTAATGAGAAATGCATACAATGTTCTGTAAAAATAATCCCATTTCACTAAGCTCATGTTCCCTAAATGACACAGCTGCATGTCTAAACCCACTTTGCATGCTTGCATTTTTTTCCAAATCATCTGTAACTGATAAGATCAAAATCTGTGACGCTTCTGTCTGATTGCTTCCGGTAATTCGGGTTTGTGGAAAAATACCTCAGAGGTCGGTTTGATTAATTGATCTGCGGTAGAGAACGGTTCTGTTGAAACATCTACAGTGATCTGCGCCAGAACACAGATGTCCGATACATCCAATACATATTTTTGTCCATTTACTCTCCACAACTAAAGAAAAAAAAAAGAATTGTGGGTGTTTGTGTTTGTAGGATGACAAAAGCTTGTTAAACATTGTTTGGTCGTTTTGCTTTTGAGTTGAGATGTTTTCAACCTTAAAACCCTAAAAGCGATATTGCACAATAAATATCAAAACCTTTGTACGATCGGTGATCAGTTCCTATTCCCTACCCTGTAATGTCGCCACCAGGTAGTTCGCCATTAACCATGATTGCTTCTAGTAATTCAGGTTTGTAGAAAATTACCAGATAGTTTGATTTGATTATTCAAACCGCAGAAGACCATGGTTCAGATGAAGCTTAAAGTGATCTGCGCTGGAGAACAGATGTGCGATACATGCGTTAGCATCTATATGTCTGTTTACTCCCCACTAATAAAGAGAAAGAAGGAACTGTTTGTAGGATTATGTTTGTAGGACAACAAAACTTTGTTGAACATCAAAAACATCAAAGTTTTGCTTTTCCGACGTTTTCAACCCTAAAACCCTAAAAACGTTGTTGCATTAATAACATCAAAGCCTTATGATCGGTGATCAATCCCTGATCCCAATCCCTGATCTGGCAAGCCTGCAGCTAGGTGGTTCACCATCAACCATAATTGTTTCTTGCAATCAAGGTTTGTCGAAGATCACCTCAAAGTTCAGTTTGATCCTGAAACCGCAGTAGGGCGAAGTTCTGTTGACACATCTACAGCGATCAGCACTGACACTTGATACATCAATTAGCACCTTATATGTCTATTGTCTATCTACTCTCTACTACTAAGGAGACAGAAGGAATTGTAGGTGTTTATGTTGGTAAGAGAAAAAGCGGATTCCAACCCTAAAACTCTCAAAGTGATGAGCAATTAACCCTTCAACACCTGAGCTTTAACTCAAGTGTTAGCATTCTTTTGACTTTGAAACTCTTCAACTGTTGATGTCATTAACACAATTCCAGTGGACTAAAAAAGCAGCTTCGTGCTGTTATGTAACACTTTATGGTAGAAACGGGTGGCTTAATGGCGCAAAGCCTTTAAAAAAGTTTCTGTATCAGAATAAGCTGAACCCTGTCATGTAAACAATCAAAGGTTTACGGTACGGCAAAGAGTGTGTGTTCTTAGGTATCGCTGGTGACAGCTCCAGTGTTAAAGGGTTAATGTCAAGGTTTTTGTATGATCGATAACCAATCCCAGTTCAACCCTGCAAGCTCACCACCAGATGGATCAAAGCCATCTACGATTTTGCTGAATATCCAAATCCCCTTTGGACCTGCTGAGTTTAGGTTCTGATCATTGGAACCTTTTGTTTCTGGTAACCAGGAGAGCAGGGAAAACAAGATCTCCAGAAACATTACGGAACCGTAAAGGAAATTGAACACCAAACATGCTGGATGTCAGACTGATCAACAAGACCCCACCTTGAAACCAAATTCTCAATGTCCTTAAACATAAAGGGTTAGCAAATGGATCTAAAACTAGAAAATCACCAGTAAACTGCTGTGTGAATTTACAATCTGCTGTGAAATTCTCCAGCAACAGGTCTCACTAGACAAACGCATTAGCTATAGGCCCTTTGTTGGCTCATTCCAATACAGGTAGTATCATTGGTCAGACGCAGCATCACGGCACTTCCTGTTGCGACTTTTCTTGCCGCACAGGCTCCATAGAGACAAGGATCTCGTTGGTGCTCACTTCTGGATGGAACAGGGCACCATCTCTGGAGCTCAGCATGAATCACGGAAGAGGCCAGTTGCACAATCTGTGCTCAGGAATTTGAGAAGCAGCAGGCAAAAACAGAAAGGAACCCTCACATACATAGAACCAATTAAAAAAACGTTTTGTTTTTTGAAATGACTTTCTGGCTCTAATCTCCACCATTCCAGGTGAAGGACGCTTTGCCTCCCCTCATGGAGACCGGAGGAAGAGGAGGGTCTGCACAGATTCTGCATGATAAGCATCCCTGCCCTTAGGATGACATTCACCAACATGTGATCCAGGAGTCCAGCAGAAGCCATGGAGGCAGGAGTGTGGAGGCTTCAAGACAAATCTACCAGTAATAATCCATGAATGTGCGCGGCTAAATTTAGCCCTCAGCCCGCTCTCCCAGCATGCGCGGAGATGGATTGGATGAGAAAAGGGGCTGAGCGGGATTGGCTGCGCGCGCTCTGGTGTCTAACCTGAGGGCGAAACTCGGAGCCCCGGTCTCCGGGCTGGTGCGCAACCTGCGCGCCTTCATGGTTTAAAAAAAAAAAAAGAAAAAGAAAAGATGAGACGTCCAAGCGGGCGGAGTTTTTTTTTTTTTTTTTTTTTTAAGTGGCGTTTTACAAGGTCATGCCAGCACGAGTACAGGACTACTGTATGTCGCGCGCACTCACCGTACACTCCCTGGCAGCGGATGCTGCCCACGAGCAGCGCCAGCAGCCCCAAAACCGCGAAAATTAGATCCATCCTGTTAAGCTTTACATATCCAGCTATTACGCACAGGAAGTCCTTTCCGGGGCGGTGCGGCTCTCCAGCATCGATGGATTCAGTCCATCTGTTCAGGGCGCTTTAAACAGAACAGGAGGTGATGATTTTTTGTCATTTATTTTTCCCTTTTTTCTGGTAGAGAATGCGCTGGCGGCACGCAGGCGCCGCGGGGGCACGCGAGCAGGCAAAGCCGGCTGCAGAGGCCGGCCTTCACCGTGGAGCTCCCCGCTGCTCCCGGTCCCGCCGAGTTCACACCAGACCCCGAGGCTCCGAGCTGAGGGGCGACGCGTCAGCTCCGTTCCACCGATCCGCATCACCGCCTTTTTTTTTCTGTCCTCCACCTCTGGAGCCGATCAGCGGCGCTCTCACAGTCACATCACGACCACATCCCGCCGCGGCGCGCCGCTCATCTGTCCCGGAGAGGCAGCGAGGGAGGGGTCCCGGTCCGGCTCGACGCGCCTTCTGCCGCGTCTGGCCGGCAGAAATAATAAAAACTAAAAGGGAAAAAAAATAAACGTGTCAGCCGCGAGCATCAGTCACGTTGCGCAATCCGATCCACGGAGACCGAAGAGGCACCGCAGCCGGTCTGCGGCTACGTCAGGAGGTGCGTCGCTTCCAGCGCTCATCTGTATGGAAGGCTTCGCGCAGCGTCAGGAAGGCAGGAGAGGTGCAGCTGCTCAACGCGGGGAGGGCGGGGGCTATAGGAGGAGGCTAGGAGGGAGGTGGGGGGGTGGATCCATTGGAATTCAGGAGGTCTGGCTTTGACAGACCTTTACTATCACCACCAAACGCACAGTCTCCACCTGTCTCCTCCTGTTGGCGCGTCCCTCCTTCATCAGAGGCGGATGAAGCGCGGCGCGTCATGTTCCATTCCTCGGCTACATGACAGTTCAGAGGCAGGAGCTCACTGCGGCTCCTGTCACGCGCTTACAGGTGTTTCAGAGCCGCGCCTCCCAAATGGGACCATGAAGCGCCTCCGGGGGTCCTGCAGGCAAAAAAAGGAAGTTAACTGTATGTAAATACTTCCTCTGCTGCCTTTCCAAAAGAGACTGGCTTCACACGAGATCATCCAAGGGTAAAAGCAGCATCATGTCCTGTTTATTCAAAAACGTTTTTAAAATGGCTTACATCCCAACAGCAGCACTACAAAAATGTGGAATGACCTTAAAAACTGTGGAAAGAGTTGCCATTCTGCAACCTGGATGTTTTTTTTTAAGTTAGTTGCTAGGCAGAATACAGAGTCCCTAAATTAATCAAAGTCCTTGCTGTTCTGAGTTCCTGAAACTTCCATGCAAAGAAAACCACTAAATAAGAATAATCAACCATTTTCTGAAAACAACAGAGGCTGTGTGTATAAAGAAAAACGATAAAACTTTTTTTTACAAAAATCAAAATAAAAGTTGAAAAACTGGGACGAAAGTAATTGGTTAAGGTCTACATACTAACAACTCCAGAAATCATCTAAGTTGGGCTGTTTTTAATTCCAACCCGATGCTAAAAGCAGACCAACCTTTTGCTGGGTTAATTTACCTCAGAAAGAAAATATGAAAAAACAAACAAACAAACAAACATACATTTGGTTAAAATAAAACCACTGAAACCCTAAAATATTTGTGTTGCTTCAAAAAGTAACACATAAATACATGAATAACTCCAAAATCGGGTTGAAGAGATAACCCAAGTCTTTTAACAGTGTAGCTGAGGAAAATTCCTTGAACAAAAGTAGGGCAAGCAGATGTTCTCAATATTCACAAAAAACACATTTTTCGGTAGTATAAGTTTTGAAACATTTAATCATTTATTAAATTATTCTACATTCTATGTATTAGCAATTATTATTTTTGTGTTATTTACTATATAGACACTTACAGTGTTATTTTTTTTCACATTATAAATAAAGTTGATTGAGACTGGATCGTTCGACTTGGCCAGGCAGGATAAACCACATGGATTCTGGATGGTATGTGTAGAAAATGCTATTAACCGCTACCACCGGGGGCAGCAATAAATCAACACACTTGCAGTTGGATGGAAATGCCAAAAGTAGAGGAAGAAATTGAGCAAATTTGCCAAAAAACGTCTGATGCTGTAAGTTCACATTCAAATTATATTTGCTAAAAAAGAAAACAACAAACATTAATATTTGATAAATTAATATGTTTTTTTTAATTAACTTCCTCAAAGTGGTACCAGCATTTCTAGCAACTCCTTATGAGCCATGTTTTGCGCACAAGTTCACAAATATATATTTTTTAGATATATATTTAACACCGGAGATGTTGGAAACACCTACATAATAAGGCCATGTTTATACTTCAGAGCCAATTGTAATCGCTCAGGACATACTGGTTGCCGGGATATTGGAAGGGATCGCCCCAGTCACCAACAAATGTGCCACAAGCTGATGACATCGTCAGCGATGGGAATTTTACCCTGGTAGTACAATCGGCTGCAATTCGCACCATTTAACCTATACTTATTTTGATCAATTAGAATTCATGACGATGGAGCAAACTTGATCCAGAAAAGTTGTTCTTGCACTAGAGAATGGAGATTGCCTCTGGACTGCCTGCTTCTGTTTAGTGGATGAACATACCACTTCCTCCTCTGCCTCATTGTGTACCTTAATGTTTCTGTTTGCCGACACGATTGTGGTAAGGGCTTGATATGATTGATGCGATAGCTGATCACTATGAAGTATAAAATAGGTATAATTCTTTGACCATTTACACAATCAATGTAAATTAGCTGATGAACGAAATGCAACAAATTACTAATGTAAAGGGTTGCATGAAGGCTTTGCGCTGATATGAAACACTTAATGCAACGTTAGACAGTGATTTATCCTCAGTACATTTCTTTTGCAACAGAATCAGTTGATTTATGTTAATCAACTGCATTTCGCTACTGTAAAGTATTGCATTTCAGTGCAAAGCTGTTTTTCACCGCCCCAGAATCCACTTGAATTATGTTAATTGCGTAAACAGTTAAGAAGTTACTGTAATCAAAAGAATGAAAACACTGAAGCTAAAGGCTCGGTATTAAAGAGTTAATGAACACAGATCGATGAGCGACTATGTTTCTTGGAACCTTTGAGTTCACAATGAAAATCTATTGAGCAAAAGGAATGAAACACATCAATTACACTATTTAAGAAGAAACACTTTCAAAATAAAACAAAAGGCTTCGTTTGTGCAGTGTTTTTTTTTGTTTGTTTTTTGCAACGCTCCTCCATACTGCAGATCTACTTCCTACACGGGTTTCTATTCCTCAGATCCAATAAAATTCCTAATTTATTGGTTTACAAAATCAAATAACTGAACTAGATATTTCCAGTTCTCTTCTTTCATATTTACTTAACTAAAAATGGTGCATCCAGCTGGCTTTAATTTGTTACATCCACCTGCACCAAATGCTGACTGCTTTTTGAAAAATTCCTTTTAGTAAGGCCCATAACACCATATGTTGTGATATTTTGATGAATTTACTCGATTCCATCTGCATTCCATCGCAAAGCAGCAAATTTGTTGTCCTTGGTCGTTTGTGAATTTTTCTGAGAGCCAGAGCAAAGGCCGACTTGCAAAGAAATCCCAAATCCCCCTTTGCTGCCACATCAAAAGGATTCCTGCTTAAAACGCAGAAGTTGTCCTTAAAGGGCCTCATTCTCATCAGCTGTTGGAGTTTCTGCCACGGCTGCAGTGGGGGCTCTGGCATCGCATGCAGGAGCCTAATAGGCAAATGTTCTGCATGTGTAAAAACTGAGGGGCTGCAACCACCTTAGTCTCATTTTCATCAGTCATACTAGTATTTAAAGTTAATTTCAAATTAAATTCAGCGTTTGAACTGGACCGCCTCACAACAGACTGTGGAGGATAAACTTCAAATGCCTGATTTGCGCAGTGATTGATGTCATGGTCTTCTACACTCAACTACATTTTAATTTAATCTTAAAGGGGATTTTTTTTTTCTGACAATCATAGGATAAAAGACGTCTGGCTTTCACTGCCAAACTCTACTCATCAGTCTGTAGAAGCTCAGTGAAGTTTGATCCACTTTGGTTTTATCAGACAGTTTGCTTGATTTGACAAGTGTGAATGTTCATCTGGAATCTGGTGTGGATTGAACACTTTGAAAACTCACACATCCACATGTAACTACGTATGTTTTTAAGTCAGTTTTCAGGCTCTACCTACAAAACGCACAGTGACTGAGAGTCAAAAGTTTAGCCAGTTAAACTTAACCAATCAGGGACTTGTATTTAGTAGTGATGCGATGCATTGATACCATATTTTTTAGAACATGGAAGTACCAACCAAGTTGTGCCTGGATAGAACTAAATGACACCAAGTCTTTTGTATATTGGAATAGAGCTGTGAAAAAATAGCCTTGAGCAAAAATTTGCGAGATTTACACGGCTTTGACATTTTGCACCAAACCTTTCCTAACCGTTAGTTCACGACTTGTATCGGATAGTGACAGACCTGCGTGAACATCATATGCTGAAAGAGCATTCAGGAATGCCCGTTTAGCGCTTTCTTGAATGACCATTGTGTAAAAAGCATTAAGGTGAGCAAAGGTGTCTTGTGGTTTCCTTGAGGCTCATTGAAAATGAAACGTACAATGGTTGTGTGAGTGGTAAGTGTAGTATTCGCAAGGATTTATGATGTCTGAGTGATGCTACGATGGCTTTACCCCACACTCTAGTTGTTAAAAAGGTGCAAGTACTGGCCCTGATCTAACCCTGCAAAAATGTCATACACACAGGGTGTGCTTGTATTGTAGCCAATATTTCCACTGAAATTATTATGCCACCAAAGCAAGTAATTTTTTTATTGGTTCAAACCAAGTCTACTAGACGTTTCAAATATGAAAGCTTTTTAAAACTGATTATTCCAACCGACATTGATTCACATAGTGCATCATGGAAGTACAGATGCACATGCTCAAAGGCTGCCATTTCTAAAATTCAACTATTGTCTCATCAGTCTATTTTGTGTCCAACAGAGTTCTCTTTTTTATTGTAGATATTCCAAAAAAAGTATCAACTGTATTTGATTAGTTGTTTTGTTGCTACATTGTACTAAATCTAACAATTATTTTTAAAAAAATAATTATTGATTGATATTGCTTATATTATTATTTTTCTTATTATTTGGGGAAGGTTTATTGTGAGTCGGGGTAAATATCAAAAATCAATATGTCTGCGTGTGGGTATCTGTCTGTCTGTTAAGTGACACTTTAAATCAACTATTGTTGTTTTTTTTTCCCCTTTTGTTTCTCATGTGTTTTCGCCATCTGTTCTTGAATATAAACAGAATAGAGTCCATGAAAATGATATGTTTCATCTCCAGGGGTCAATCCTCCTTTAAACTTAACTGTTTAAATAAAACAATTTTTAAAACATTGCCAGTGGTAGAACATAAAATCTTTCTGGAACTCTGAAAAACGCACTTTGTGCTACATCATCTTCTCACTCACACATATTGATCAAGCAGCTGGTAACTCAGCCCCTCCCACCAAAGCAGACTCATATTGAGATTCCAACTAAGTTGTATATTAATAAAAATAGTCATCTATTAAATGTCATATTTAAAATATTGTTACTTTAATCTGTAAAGATCAATTTATATATCCATCTGCTGCAATTCTGAGCACTTTTTGTTTTGTTCTACTCACATCAAATGACGAATCAAATGAAGAGGCCAAATTGGGCCTCATCCATTGTGCTGGCCAAAAGAGTCAACCTTTAACTGCCAGATAAACAGAATCTCAAATGACCATAATTTCATTTAAAAACCAAAGTCTTTTATACATTTTTCAGCAGTTGACAAGAAGTCAGACATATATCTTGATCAGGTATTTATTTAACTTTACATGTGGTTATGCACAACTGTATGTGCACATTTGGCTGCTTATCCTCCATCTGCTTGCTGCTAATCATTTGGTGCAGCACTGTACTTTTGCATTCACAATGTAGAGCAGAGTGAGCGACTGGCGAGGTTTTCATTTTCCATCTGTCTGCTTCGGATAATTCTGCTGTGGGCTGTCTATCTGTCTTCTTTTTTTTCGGTGGAAGGAGATGCTCAAGATATCAAATGCTGTCCTGAAAACTGAGGTCTGACGCAGTTTGTGAGGAGGCCCATCGTGAGCAAAGTGTCTCTGTATCATAAGGGGCTTTATAAATATAAAATGCTCCTGCTGGTGGCTGCATGACATTTTGCTAAATTTAGCCTCTCTCACGGAGCACAGGGAGGTGTGGTATACAGTAGAAAACACGATGAGGTGACATTTTTGAAGGGCCTCTGCAGACTTTGTATTCATCTTCAAGAAACGCCTGAAAGGCTCTGTGTTGTCACAGTTTAAAAGCAGGCCTGTGAATGTCATGCCCAGAAATGGGACATGACAAATGCACAAATGTTAAATGGTGTTATTTAAAAAAATCTTAATTTACTTGATTTTATTAAACAATTTTGTACTTTTTCTTAAAGTAGGTTACTTAAATTGCATTGTCTGAATTGATGCAGAAAAGTAACAGTTGAAGACATTTATCTAAAGATAAAGCTGAAACGCTAGCTTAATTTTCATGACAAATACATGGATTAAAGCTGAAGCAAAAATATGCTATGTTTCTGAAATGTATCATTAGTATCTCCACACCCTTGAATCTGCCTAAAACTAACTTTAATCTAAAGAAAGTTTAGAAACGTTATACTGTAATAATATAGTCAGTCAACAGAGGGCGAAATAGAGCAGGGTTGGTTTGTCTGAGCATTCACTTGTTAAATTGTCCCCTTCTGGTGCTCTGCTGAAGAAATACCCAAGAAATTAGTTTTTGTTTTAGGAACAAGAGGGGAAAGTACTTTTTTTTTCCTGAATACCAATCTTAAGTCCTCAGCAGTGGATGCAGTTTGTTTTTTTTCCCTGGGCAACAAAGTTAGCTTGCTGGTGCTATTTTTCAGGGAGCAGTTATGTTAAAAAAATAAAAGTCTAAATTAAGTTTGATTTGTCATCAAAATGTGTCCGTTAGGGACTTTTGAACTGGCCAGAAGTATGCTGAAAAAGTGGTGAGTCCATGTTTATGACAGTGTTAGCATTACACTGCATGTTATCGAATTACAGTGAAAGGAATATTTTTCATTCATTTTTACTATTATTCCACATTTACTTTTAACTAATGCTGTCAGTTGTGCCGTTTTATAAATTCATTAACTCAAAATTCATTTTGACGCCGTCAATTTTTTATTTTGAATTTTGGCAATCACGCCTTTAGACACCACTGCACCATTCAGGAGTACGGGACAGAAATTGATGGCGAGAAGGGCCTCTTAAATGGTAGGTTTCTTTCTAAGATCATGCCAGTTGGCACTCTGGACAAAACTAAAGTGATTTCTAGTTACTGACAGTGTGAGATGAGTTATCACCACAGCACATCAAATTTAACGTGCTGGCATGGGTTCTGTTAGCCGAACCCACTGTTCTCCCAGGACCCTCGGCTCAGCTCTCCAATGAAAGCAGATGACGTTGGATAGATAGTTTGTAGCAAAAACAACTGACCGCCTCAACAACAAGCAAGTTTTCTACAGCTGTTTTAATTCTGGTTTTCCTCACTGACCTTGAACCAGTGATATGGTATATCTTGATGAAAAATCTGTCAAAATCTTTTATTATGACTTTGGTAAAGTATAAAGTTAAACTGCTTGATGAATTATTGGAGCATTATGGGTAATGTAGTCAGGACCTTTGCTGGTAAAAGAGATAAACATGAATAACAAACATGAATGGGTAATGTAATCATTGCACACCTTTTTTGACAAGTTTTGATGGCCTAATGCTACTTGTAATTTAAAAAAGTACGGTAACTTTACTTTAATGTGCACTCTCGATGAAAGCCTTTCTTGAAGCTGCAGGAAAACACAATCTTAGCTTTAATTTCTGTTTACAACCGCATAATTATGGTTTCTGAAAATAAAAAAGATAGTTCCCACCTCAATTCATTTACTAAAAAGTGGAAGGTTTGATAAAGATTTTGTCCAACTAAGAGATTTCTTTCCACCCACCTTGCAGGTACTCCAAAATGATCGGTATAGTTGTTAACACCTAAAGAAATGGAATTGATGACTCCATGTGCGAACTTAATGTCGACATAAAAAAGTGAGATCTGATAACAGAATTGTGCCACTATGGAGGAAAGTTCAGTGGCAATATGCCCACTCCAAGATCAGATTATCTAGAACAGATGGAATTGGAATGTGAGTGAAGTGCTTGGGCTTCTGGGTAATTCTTCAAAAAAAGTTTGTGTGTGTGTGTTTGTGTGAGGTGCAGCTGGAAGAGAAGTTAGAGTCTGTATAGGAACCAAAAACAACTGAAACAACAAAAGGTAAACTTCTCTTTAAAACATACTATAGAAAAAATAGATTCAAGACAATATGGATTCTCCAGTTTCTAAAAACTCAGTTTGATTGAAAAAGAAAACTATTTTCAACAGACAAAAAAATGATAAATCCACAAATTAGTGGAGTAAAACGTACAATTTAACAGGCAGTGGTTCTGGTCCAAATGATACATAAACTCCTTGACTTTAGTTGCCACAGCAACACAACATGCTTCCAGCCTCGGACTTTCACGGCGCATAATCAATGAAAAATTTTCCACTGGAATCAATTTCTCCAGTGCACTCTCACTTTCTTTAAAGCCCAAAGTGCTTTACAACCATTGCCTCCTTTCACACACATTCATACACGAACGGAAAAGTCATAAATCTTGTTTTAAAAAAATGTTTGAATGGAAAAAGCTCACAGAAATAAATGACCACTTTTGATTCAACTCTGTGCTGAGTTATGTACAAATCTTTGTAATCCAATGATTTGAAAATCAACAATTCATTAAATCTTTTCATCTTTTTTCTCCTTTCATCTTTGCCCCTTTCGGGGCTGAAGGACTAGAGCCTTTTGCTACACTTTGGCAAAGAAAACGTGTCGCATCAACCAATCAGGGTCTCCACTTTGGCACATGACATGTTGATGACGCGATCAGTAGGTACAGTCCAGAACCAACACTCAGGAGAAGCTGATCCTTCTACTCCTGAACTTTGTAATAATTTTCTTTTTTTCATTTAGACAACAATAAAAATTCCACCTGATATTATTCTTTTCATTTTTTCCCACCTCTGACAAATCCGAGACAGCAGGTTGTCAAACTGGGTTGCAGAGAGATGGAAGTACTGCTGAAAATGGCCATCGCTCAGACGCAGCTCCTGCTGTAGATGGTGAACCTCACCGAACTGGGAGAGTCTCTGAACTTATCTCATGAACCCAGACATGGAGATGTGTTTACAGATGTTTTTGTAGACCTCTTGAAAAACTTTAGGGACATGGAGTGTTAAGTTTATGAACACATTTTTTGACAAGCATCGAGCAGTGGAATTGTCGAAAGATAGACGGATTCATGAAGTAATTCAGATAGCACCACAACTACTGACAGAAATCTGAAACCTTCAGGTTCCATTCAAAATGAAAGTGTTTGACAGAGAGTTAGGGAACAGTTTGGAGATTTAGGTGAAACTATTTAAATAAAAGTCAATGTGTCCCCTGGACAATGACGGCCCAAATCTCAATTTTACAAAAATATAATGATTGTCTGAACCCCAACCACCCTCACATAGCCAAACTCTGTGCGAAGTCTGTTCCGATACTATAAAATGCACAATTTGGGGCTTCATTTTGGCGTCTTGTTCAGACATGTCAATCACTTGTATTCTCTTCAGTTTGTACATTTTTAGCCAATCATTTTACCTTTCCAGTGACGGTGGGCGGGCTCATATAAAATGGATGAGGCCGTCAGGGAGTGCAAAGCTTCAGTCAAAAAGCAAAAGGCAAAGCAAGTGAAAGTTTATGACTGATGTTGTGGCGATGATCTGTGACACTGTTACATTACAAACTGCCAGAAAGAATGAAAAAGCATCTTAGGCACATTCAAGGTCTTTCCTTCTCCCTGTAGAACTGCTTTGTCAACACAGGTTAAAACACCGTTTCAAGCGCCATTTAGGCACCGTAACCGTTTTCAAAGTAGTGGTTTGGCATTGGATAAAATCTAAACAGAACCCATCCCTACCCTCACTATATTGTAAATGATCATTTTCACATTTTCCAAATTATCATTTTATGAAAACAACAGAGATTTGTAACAATATATAAAATTATAATATAAAAACACAGATTTTATACAACAAAATACATCATTTGCATACTTTAATTTACTCACAGTTATGTTCACAGGCTCCCTGCAAAATGTCACACATATTCTAATTAATACCAATGGGTATTTTTGCAACCAGTAGATGTCCTACTAGAGCAAATGAAGCTTCAAGAAGCATTACACTGGAGTGAAGATTCTGGATGAAAGGCTCCAATTCTTCATGAAGCTTCATCTGTCTACCACTAGTACTTCGCTTCCAAAACAGTTGTAATAAAAGGAGCCTTTTGTGTCACATTCAGGAAAACAGGGGAGACCCCAGATGCTGGGAAGAACCACAAGATGTGAAAGTCCCAAGAATTTACAAACATTAAATTCACCACACAGAGTACGAAAAAGACATGACACCAAAACTAATAACCGCAAGAACAAACAGAAAAAAAATCCAATCAAACAAATGATGATATTCTGTGGCTGGAACCTGACATAAGCTAAAAACAGATGACACAAAACTAACAGGGAACACAAGTAAGGCTTTAAAACACACCTAAAAAGAGAAACAAGAAATCAAGCTAATGTAGTAAGTCTGAAATAGAACAGAACTAATGAATGAACTCATGAAAATTGCTGGAAAATAAGGTCAAGAAATGAAAAGAAAATTTTTTCTATAAATTTTTTGTATAAACTTGGATAAATGTCTAGAAGAAATGCTTTCAAAGCAGAAATAATTTCAGTTATGTCTAAGCTTTGGTCACAACTGCCCTTGTGGGCAGATATGGACTGCCTGGGGACAAAACATGAGCAAACCTGTATGAGGCACGCAGGTGGCCCACGCAATATATCAAGGTCATAGATCGCTTGGTGAGCCCATACAGGGAAAATGTTCACGTAAGGCGGTTGTGGTGGTTACAAGTTAGTGCTGGTGTTCGACAGTGGAACTGCTGAGTGTGTGTGCAAGGGTGAATGGGACTTTGACTGTTTGGGTTCTCTAAGAAAGTAGCAAAGCGCTTTATAAATATGTGCCATTCATTTATTTATTTTTTTTTTTATGGGCGACAGATTGACAGAGTGAACATTTATACAACATGCATGGGTAAGTAAGGGTGAAGTAGGTGATACGTGTGCGCTCTTTGCACACAGCCTGACTGTTAAAAAAGGAGAAAATTAGACAATCAGAGAGTAGTTTCTATGGGTGTCCTGTGGGATCTTCCATAACACGTGCACACCCTGTAGCATTTACATGTAGGATTTGGCCGTGACAGACTGGCGACCAGTCCAGGGTGTAGCTTTGCCTTCGCCCACAAGTGATAGGGTTAGGCTCCAGCAACCACGTGACCCCAAAAGGGGACAAAACGGGTTCAGAAAATGTATTGATGGATGGTGCATTTGGGCATGGTTAGAAAGGAGCCAGTACTTGCACTGTACCAAACACTGCAGTGTGGGTCAAGGGCACTAAACGACAGTATCAACCAATCGTCCTAAGTGCATTGTCTTTTCGAATGCTTCACAATGCACTTCCTACATGCATAATTCTCGTACGTTCCATTGTCATGACGTACCTTAACAGGGCTGCACAAGCCTCAAGAAAGCTGGAAAATACAAGCTGCTCATCGTTACTAGCCCCCTCCGTGGGTCTAGAACACCAAAAAACCTTGCTGCATCCCATACAGGTCAACCCTGGACAGGTGCATGTGACTAAGGCTTTGAAAATTAAAAATGGTAAAACCCTTGTCCCTTTAAAGACCCACTCAAATCAAAATGGTGCTTTGAGTGTTTTTAACTTTTTGTTACATTTTCTTTATGATAGAGGACATACAAAGAAACTGTGTTTCTGACGATTTCTTTATTCAAATCATGGTAAAACAGGAGAAGACAAATAAACATGTAATTTGAAAAAGCTTTTAGTTGTTTCATACAAACTGCAATTAGCAGGCCATAAGCATCCTGCTCGGCTCCATTCCAATACATCCACAAATAGTTCCATGTATGTTTTCATTTTCCTTGTCTTAGCTGACATCTGGATAAAACTACTGCTGAATAGCTTCAATATTGCTCCCCATTTTTGTGGCACCACTAATGATAGCTTGGGGTTGTGAGGGGCTGTAAACTAGCTGAACAGCTAGTTAAATAAAGGGATAATCGGAAATGAGAACAGGCTTACTCCACACCAACAGTACTGCCCACAACTTAGAAGTGAACTATTGCAGAAACTATGTTCTAGAAAGTGACACAGGTTGGATTTTGCCTAAAAACGGAATAATCATAATTAAAAGACACCTAGGATCCCTTTGACAACAGATCAAAAATGATTGGAGTGGGTTTTTAAAAGTTGGTCTGAGACCATATGAAAATTTTGCGAACTCTCAAACCTACCTTTAGGCACTTTTAGAAAGTGCCACCCCTCCTAAATCTGCAGAGAATGTTACGATTTCAGCATTTTCCGATAAGACAGCCACCCCCCACCTCCTGGCAGCCTTTCAGCCCGTGCTAGCGCAGGATTTCCCGCTGAGAGCTGCGTTCAGGTCTGACGAACTAACGGGCAGCTCTGACAGGTTATGACGCACGTTCCTATTGTATGAATGTTCACTCAGGAACTTCAGCCAAGCAGAGCTGCAGAAAGCCTGTTGGTAGCATTAACACACATCAGAATGAGGTTACATCCACAGATATGGCAGTTCAGCTGCTGCCTGAATGAGATGCTGTCAGAATCGACTGACCAAAGTCCTGAATCGGCGCTCTGGTTGTTTTTTACGTCAAGATTAAAATCCCCAAATGCGACTGCATTAATCTGTGATGTTGTTAAAGGAAGATTTGGTGTCTCCTTTAATTCAGCCGTGCAGTTTCCATTCAGCTGAGCACCAGAGAGCCTCCTAACAGTCTATTGATCAGCGGCGCTCCCAAGTGATTCAAGCCGACTCATCAGATTGATTCTGCCTTGGCCGTTTTGGTGACACAGCAAAGAGTTAACATGGCAAGCTAATTAAGCCGTATGAACTCCCTCTCTAATTAAAAGCGCTGACTGCTGGGAGATTTGTTTCAATGAAAGATCTTGTAATGCTCTTTGCCTTTAAGAAAAAAGGGGCTTCTGGGTTTGTGAAGTCCAAATGCAGTCAGCTTGATGACTGAAAGTAGACTTTTTTTTTCCTGAGTCACAGGGGACATGTAAAGAGAAAAGGGTAAAAAACTATGAATAAACTATTTGGAAAAAAAACAAACATTTGAGACCTGATTTACAAAAGAAGTTGTAGAAAAACAAGACCCACTCCAATCATCTTTTGTTTCATTGCAAAAAAAGTTCTCAGTGCTCTTTTAATTAAGTCATTTGTAGCCAAAATCCAAAACACTTGTCATTTTTTCGAAAATAGTTTCTGCAGACTGGCAAGAGTTCATTAGAAATTCGCCTCTGATTTGTGGACCGGACTGTTGGCTGGGAGTAACCTTGCCCACCTTTCTCTCCCTGTTGCTGAGAGTTTAATATGTTGTATTTTTTCAATACATGATTCAAGTGAACGCGCTGTGGGGGATATTTTAGTTGGGCCAAAATTTGTTTTAAATACATTTTGACAAAGTTTCCCACAAAGGTCAAAATTATTATTTTTTTCATATGCAGCCAAAAAATGTTTTCTTGTTTTAGTTTGTCATTAAACAAAACAAACCAAACTAAAAATCCAAGCTAAACTGTGCTGTTTGTGCAGCAACAGTTCGACTGGATACCAACATGTATGTCACCACTCATACAGTATAACTCTGTGGATTTCTGTGCCTTATTTCAGTACTTTGTTTTGGACTTGTCAATAACTTGTATTCCATCCAGCTGTACAATTCTAGCCAATCATTTACATTTTCAATAATTGTGTGTGGGGTAATGGTAAAATCAGTGAGGCCATGAGGGTGGGCGGACCTTCAGTCAAAACCCTGAAGGCAAAGCAAGTGAAAGTTTGGCTGATCTTTGCAAAAAACGATGCAAATTCAGTGACCTGATGGATAAGAGTGACATGTACAATGCTACAATGGCCTACCTGATGGATAAGAGTGACATGTACAATGCTACAATGGCAAGATGTGGTAAAATTCAAGTGAACTTCAACATGTTTGAAAACAGGGATGCAGCATTGCAGTGCAGATCGTCAGAAAGAATGAGATAAAGCATCTTAGGCATTCAAGAGCTCTCCTTCACCCTGTCACACTGCTCGTCACAGCTAAATGTTTTTGAAAAGTATTTGTGCGTGTTTTTTAATGTTTGAAGTACCGGTTTGAGTCCCGTTCAGGGACCTGAACTGTTTCAAAAGTGACAGTTCAGCATCAGATGAAATCCAAGCCTACCTGCCCCCTACTCAACAGTGTAGATACAGTGTATCTGGATAGGTGCAGACTGCAGCTGTCGTGCAATATCAGAAATAGAAAAGCGGCCTGCCACGGTGACAATCTTAGCTCTTTCTTGCGAAAATGGCTAAAAAAAAAAATAAAACAGACCGTGCAGTCATCAGTCCTTCAACAATGCCGGAGTACTGGGGCCGCCTTAAAGAAAAGAGCATAAACTCATGAGAACAAAGTCATAAAATTATGAGATAAAAGGCTTAATTGTACCAGAAAGGATAAGATTGCCTTCGTTTAGGAATCTATGGACCATAATGCATATGGACCTCTGCGACTACGCTCCCAATGATGGAAACAGCTCAGCAGAAATCCACTCTTTGGGTCAAAATTCTTTTTTCTGAAGAAAGCCCACATTTCCTGCTAATTCTTTTCAATGTCCTAATACTTCTCATAAAACAATATTACATCACTAAACGATTCAATATTTCCTTAATCATGAAACCAATGCTAAACTAACCACTTACAATGCCCTCTCCATTTCTCGTACTGAAACATGAAATTAACTCTTTTTTTTTTTTTTGTCCAAATATTTCTTAGTAAACATACCTTTGCCTCATAAATGTATGACTTTAATCTTGTAAAATCTCAGCCTGCAAAATGTTGACTCTTATTTTTTTGGTTTATTTTCATAAAGTTTTGACTTTTTCCCATAATTTGACAACTTTGTTCTAATAAAATTACGATTTCTTTGTTGTAATTTCTTAAATGTATTCTCGTAATGTTTTTTTTTTCTCAAAATATTACAACATCATTCTGATAAATTCATTTTTTCTTTTATATATCCAAGACTCCGTTGTAATCAACACATTTTATTTTGTAGGAAAACAAACCCAGGAAGATGCCGTCAGAGTTTTGGGCAGCCCTAATCAACAACCCCGCCCACCCGCTTGACCTACTGGCTCTTTGAGGCTAAAACTCCTTCCTTAAGACGCCTGTTCATTGAGACTTCACAACCTGGCCTCAGTGGGAAAAAGGGTTACAAGAGCCACTGGTAAAATTTCATGTGCTTCCCCTTGAAGAGCAGTTAGCTAGAAAGCCACAAACTATATAATTTAGTTTCAGAAAGAGCAACACAAAAAACAGGTTCATATTTAAACAGCCATGCAAGGGCCCCATCTGCTGACATAAATATTCATGCCACAGAACAGCTATAATTCAGACAGACATTTCTGCAACCAAAAAGATCCAAGGACAGAAAAAAAACATGAAAGAAATGATGCGGTTCGTGTTGAATGAAAGGCCTACATGATAAACAGAAGATGTAGATGTTTAAAGATTTAAAACCAGCATATTGTCCTTAAACGGTTGTTTGAAACTTACACGATTTGGTCTGCAAAATGTTAGCTTCAAAAATGTAAACTGTAAAAAAATGTGCCAGTAACAGCCGCATTCATTCCAAATTTAATCTAACAAATAACTTTACTGAATAACTCTTTACGAAACTTTGTTTGCCTGTCGGCAACCCCACTCCTGATGGCATCAGCTGACTCGGAAGCGGCCAAAAAGACTTCTGATATGCTGAACAAGATAATCGCAGAGGATCATTTTCATTTGGAGAATTGTTTTTTTTATTTGATTAATGAGGAATCCCACGCTTCTGGTTTGAAGGCACAGAGAGACAGAGATACACTCCACTTCTACGTCATAAAGTACGCTGCTGTTTTTGAATTTAAAAAAAATGTTCTTTAATAAACGTTTTACAACACATTTACCATGCATGTGCCATGAAAAACACTTAACTGAGTGGAAACACTCGTCAGAATTAACTGGACCATACCGGACCACTCAGTGGAAACGAGGCTTGTGTATCACTCCACGAATCACCCGACTACAGTACCCATAATGCTCCAACAATCCATCAAGTGGTACAGCTTTGTAACTTACCAAAGTTGTTGTAAAACCTTTTTAGTGCTTTGTTCCACGTAAACTTAACCAGAGTTCAAGCATACTGTACAGTAAGTTGAATCTGACAATAAGAAACACTGTTGATTTATGAGAAAAAAACACATCTCTGGCATGACATAACTCTTCAATCATTGATGTGATCAATGTGAAACAGTATAATCTAAAGTGGAAAAATGCAGCTTTGTGCCATTGTGCATTACTTCATCTTGGTAATTTGTTGTTTTGCGTTATTATGCTAGACTCTACGTTAGTAATGTGTCCCATATCAGAGCAAAGCTGGAATAAAAAGTCCCTTTTCTACGCATCAGAATCAGCTGATTCTTGTTTATTGCATAAACGATCGAGGAGTATTGGTTCTTTAAAGACCATGTGTTTTTTAGATGTCACATCTTCAATGTTAAAGGGTTGAGTGTGCTTTATTGCTAACAAAACATGGTATAATATATGTTATCACCAAACTCCAACCGGACCAAAAGTGGGCAAAAAATGAAGAAAAATGTGTGCAGCTTTACAGATTAAAACTAAACTCTCAGAGTGCAAACCATCTTGGAAAATTAACTAGTGTATTTTAGAATCAAAAGATAGATGTACACGCAGTCAAGGACTTCCGTGGATCTGGTGAGCTGCAAGCACTTTATACAGGAGACACAGCACAAAGAAAACTGAGTGATAATGGTCTTTAGCTACTTTAAGATGTAAAAACACAATGCTCTGTTAAAAAAGCATGTGAAATTGCACCAAAAGAATCTGCAAAATATCAAGACTGTGAAAAGTTAACCATGTAATAGCGAGGGACCGCTTTCCAATATTTGGCTTTTTACTGTTTGTCCTACAAATGTGAAACAGTCGAGTAGTAAATATAAGCCCTAATTAGCACGTCTATAATTAGTTATGTATTAGATAAGACTTCCAGTTTACTGTGTGGGGCTGTTTGGCTCTGTGTGTGAAAAGGAAACAGAGTGAAGAACATCCCATCTTCACATCCAGCCTCTTTCTGGCTGCTTTTAGCTGATAGACGTGGACAAACGCGTACTTTCCCCAAAACTTAATCACCAAACACAACACCTCTGACTCTCTGCTCCATCTCCCTTTTAGCAATCACAGTCTGTGCCTGTGATAGAGATCATTTACAGTTCAATACAAACCTGTGGAATTGTTTTCTTTGTGTGGAGCAGATTTTGAGAGTGATTGTGTATTCGAAGCTCTCCATCTGAGAGCAAGAAGGCAATGAATTATGGGTACATTTGGGCAAACGCCAGTCCATCCACAGGATTCGCCAAAGAAGCATACGAAAATTGAGCCACGATCACTCCCAGGGCTGAGATTCAAGCAAACTCATGAAGTATTTATGAACAATGAATATTGCATATGGCTCTCAAAACTGTTGTAGCTTTATACTATGCAGATATTTGATTTACATAGCTGGATATTCACTTCTGTTGAAGCCAAATTCTAATTACTTTTCTGAATGAGGAAGTGGAGTGGAAAAAGTGCCATTCGGCTGACGGCGATGAAGGAAAACAGGAACACGCCGCGTGGATTCTGAATGTTTCTGATGAAAAACATTTTTCTGTAGTACAACAGAGTTTGTCCTTTGTTGGAAATTGAAAAAGAGATTTTTTTTCTACCATAAGCCTGATAATGTTTATGTTTCTATCATCCCTGGCCAAAATAAAATGGAGACTGCTCATGTGTCCCTTATTTCCTATCCCTGACATTGCTTTCTGATGTGACCACTTTAAAAAGTAATCAAGTGGTCAAACAAAGGCTAAAACAGGCAAAGCCACTTCATTCGGTGTTCTGTGCCATGGCTCAGATGTGGAGCAGTAATGGCTCCACCATCTGTTCACTCACTCGTCCTTTTCCAAGGACCTTCTTTTGAAACCAGACAAAAATGAAACGGGAGTTCACAGCGTTCCTCCTGCACCAAATCCTCAATACATATTGTCTTTGTGACAAAAAAATTATATTTTAGAAGCTTTTGAGGTTGATTGCTCAGACTTTGTAGGGGGTAAAGTAGGTCTGGTGTAGAAATGATTCCTTGATGATCAAGCTAAACGCCAATTATTCTCATTACACTGTTCCCTTGCTGCATTCTGGTTCATCTTTTGTAAATTCTTTGTATTATAGATTTTTTCAGTACAACCTCTCTCTCTCTCTCTTTATGAATATATATATATATATATATATATATATATATATAAAGAGAGATCTACAAATCTTTGATCCCGATTACGTCTTTGCTTTCCTTAAAAAATCCTGGACTTATTTTTCTACCAAGGTTTGAACTTTGAGAGTTTAAACAAGAGAGAAATGTGTGAAATGTTCACGTCCAAAATTGTACAAAGTTTGCAGTGAGGGGTTTTACAGCCTTAAGCCATCTTTAATATTTGTAAAAAATAGAGTTGACTAATTAATGGATTTCGTCTTTTGCGGGACATTTTTCAGATAGTTACTCCAGTAATACATGAGGGACCACTATACCTCTATATTTATTCCTTGCTGATAATAGAACAGCCTCAGCTGCCTAAAAGGTCCCCTCAAAATCTATAGTTTGAATTAACATAAATCCTTCAAAAGCGTGATTTTTAAATGTTTATTCTGGTATTTTCACTGAATTTTTGAAATGCTACAACTTGTCTGGAAACCATTTCCTGCTAGCTAGCTAGCTAATTATTAATTTCCACTCCAACTATATTTTTATCCATGGTAAAAGCATTCCCATTGATATTTTATTTGTGATTATGCTGTTTTAGCCAAAATAAAGAAGTACAAAGTTTCTGCAGACTAGTTTCTTAGAAATTTACCTCTGAGTTGCGAGTGGCTGTTGAAGCCGAGTGGGCCTTCCTTCATTTCCCATCATCCCTTTGTTTAATCTCTCTCCCGCTAGCTGACAGACCCTCACAATCCCAACCTAACAGTTTTAAAAACAGATGCCAACTCGGATGAGGATGATGGAGCGTACATGGATCTAAGCGTCTCCAAGTGGTTGCATCAGAAAGGAGTGGACTAAAGAGCTGGAGTATTTTCTACATCAAACGGATATTTTTCCGACTGCATATTTTCATTTGCTTCTGATAAAGAAATCACAGAAATACAATTTTAAGCTTAATTTTATATATATATATATATATATATATATATATATATATATATATATATATATATATATATATATCATGACAAAAAGGCAACAAGAACATGTTAAAACACAAAAAACACAATTTTTATTGGAGTGCGTCTTTGATACGGTATTGGCACCTTTACTTTTTTGTCCTAATATGAGGAAAATAGTAAAAGATGTAGCTTTTTATCATTGAGACTGCCTAAGCAATGAAGCGTTTTAGCCCAAGTTTGAATAAGTGGAGCTTGTAATTTGCCAAATGGGTTAACACTCAGCGTGTAGGGTATGTGTGCTGACATAATGGGTTCATCCCTGGAGAGCACGGCCCAACAGAACAGTGAAACATGAGGATGCCTAATTAAAGCCTGACACAGGTTCGATAGCTGCCCTCAGTACTGCTGACCGAACACTTCCGGACTTGCAGGTGCCAATGAACGTAAAACAAGAAAGGTTGCTTGAGAAATAGGTAATCATATCAGTTTCCCACTCTTCCTCTGATTAAATCCTACTCAGTCTCATTAAAATGAGCAGTATTATCCATGAGAAGTTGCATGTTTATTACAAATGATTTTTCCATCCTGCATTTGCAGGCTGCTGTCTTGCTTTCATAAATAATTCCTAAAACATTACAAAAATTGCAGATGAATGGAGACGTGGATGGATGAAATTGTAATCTAGAGTGAAATAAATCCCCTGCTTGGATATTTATCAGAAACTTGGAAAACATTTCATTTTGAGGTTTCTTTTTCTGTTTTTCATCGTAGCTCAAAATCCACTCTAATGGGACGTTGTCTTGACATAAAACCTACTCATCACGTGCTTCAATTTAGGTCAAACTTAATGCAAAGATCAGTTTTCACATGTAGGAGGTCCTTGTTATCACTTACATAAAGAGGCAGGACCAAATTAAAGTACTACAGAACCTTTTTGACAGAAAACCTTAAACGGATCATCCTACAAATAAAGGGAAAGGGAAAGTTCCTATCATAAATGCTGAAGACAGGGAATTTGGCTGAACAATAGACCAAAATTATAATGCATGTGAATGGTACTATTTTACTTATTTAACCTCTTAGGACCTGACATCCACATGTGTGGATATCATATTTGGATTATTATCACGTGGTAGTTAATTCTGTCTAACTGGAGCCCTGTTGCTACATGATACTTAAAATATTTGCTCAGTTCTTGAGAGGTTAAGATAATTCAGAATTGCATTCAATCCATAGATAATATTTGGTAAATCTCCTAATATTTCCTAACTTTATTCACTTTTGACCCAGTTTAAATATCTGAATGAAGGCCGCTTTCAGCTGTACTTCTGTCTCTGTCATCCCATTTAATGAGTTGCTGTCCCGATCTTTGTCTCCATAAAAATAAGAAACATATCATAAAGTGTGGAAGGACAACAAACGGCAACAATTAGCTTATCTTCCAAGTTGGATGGACTCTTGATTGGTTGAACACAGTTCACATCTTTAAAACTAAGCACAAGGCGTTGCAGTGCTACCCATGGCGCCAAACAATTATGGTACACCTGCTGCCCAAAATGCACCACAGGAACTCTGTTAAAGCCCCTCAAGTGCTGATTGTATTTGATGTGAACGTAGCTTAACTCTGGTCTGCCTGATCTTGTTTTTTTTAACTTGTATATTATGATCAAAGTAGTTAATTTTGAGGCAGACCCTCTCCGGTTATATTTTGATCTAAAATTAAAAGCATGCCCAGTAGTACTTTTAATCGTAATTATGCTGTTTTTAACTAAAATTAAAAACAAAACAAAACACCCGTGTCGTTTTCTTGGACATAGTTTGGACATAGTGGCAATTGTTTGTTTGGAAATTCCTGTGGACAGGAAGCAACCCCGCCCCCCTTCTCCATTGCTGAAAGCGCTCTGTTAGCATGCTCTCCAGCCAGCTTACAGGCCCTCACAACCTCCAAGTACCAGTGCAACAAAAATGGTGAGCAAATTCTTAGCTATCCAGTAATACAGCTTTTGGACCAGATGCCAGCTCAGTTGAGGAAAACAAAGACGTACATGGATTCCTTTTTTCTAAATGAATCAGAGTGGAGTGGGGCAGAGAGCTTGTGGCGTGCCTAGTGTGATTTCTACTTCAAAAATTTCTCTGCTCATGTTTCACAACGCTTTTAATAAAAAAACACTCAAAAAACAAATTTTAAGGTTACATTTTCTGTATATTTATCCTTAATCGTCAGTAAAATACCAGAAGACCATGTTAAAAAACTATAAACATGACTTTCACCAGAGTGACTTTTTAAACTGCTGGACACCAAAAACAAACAACTAAAACTTTATTGTTTTCTTTTAAATCAGTTCATTATTCACAACTTTGCCAACATCGTCTTTTTGTCACCAAAAAATGTATTTTGTTACAAATTCCCAAAATGACTATCTTTGTGCGATGTTAAAAATATTATCTTACCACTCGTTTTACTTAGTTGTGCAAAAAGATCTAACAGTAATTAAAAAACAAAAGATTGGGTTTGACAATAACACAGAGATGAAAGTAGACTGGCATGGGGATGGTGCCACTGTCACATGGTCTCATGTTCAGCTCGTGTCTGTCGGAGGCAGATGTCCCCCGTCACTTTGTCACATTGAAGAGTGTCAGAGAGGGCGATCCTCTGACATTTCTCTTTAGCGGATCTTCCAGCCTGTCCTTCAGAAGCTGACCCGCTGTTTCTGAAGACTGTTTCACTTCAGGCGAGATGAAGAGGCAGGAGGAGAAAGTTCACTCGTGAGTTCAAGCAATGTCAGCGAGTTTTATTTTGACATCCTCTTCCCACCCCTCCCTTATGCCACTGTTGTCAATACATCTGTAGGTTTTATTGGACAGTGTTGGGGGTAATGGATTACAAAGTAACACATTACTGTAATTTAATTACTTTTGTCAGTTTATAGACTAAAGCAATGAATTATATTTCAAATTTAGGTAATTGAATACAATTGCTGGACTATAGAAACCCTCAATACTTTGTTACACAGGTTTTGTAGGCTCTGACATTTTCACACAGTTGAATGAAATGAAACAGAGGTTAATAAAAAAAAAAGAGTAAGTGGCGGATTTGCGAACATATATATAAATTTATATACCCCCACCCCCCCAAGACACCAGTCCAGGCCCACCACAAAGACCATCACAACCTGGTCTATTGATCCTAATGCAACAAGAATGCTTTCTAAAGACAGCCTGGGACTTATTCCACCAACAAGAGCTGGAGACACTCACAGGAACACTGCTGGACTATACACAGTTGTGTATTGAGAATGTGACTGTGGACAAAACCATTCTGGTTTTCCCAAACCAGAAACCCTGGATGGCTAGCCAAGTCTGCACTCTCCTCAAGGCTCAAGATACTGCCTTCAGGTCAGGTGACGGGGCTCTATACAGTGCTGCCCGAGCTGACTTAAAAAGAGGATTAAAAAAAAGTCAAGGCAGACCACAAGTTGAGTAATGAGTCTCACCTCACCAGCAACAACTCACGACAAGTATGTGGGGTATTCAAGACATCATCAACTTCAGAGGCTGGGATGTGTCCACAACAGCTCCATTAGTATCATGGGCAGAAGGGCTTAACTGCTTATTTGCTCGCTACGGATCCTTTCAACAACACTCTTCCGCTCCAGCCCCATTCCCACCCTGCCCCAGCACACCTCGCCTTCTGTACAGTGGTACCAGACCTTGATGTCAGACGGGTGCTACTGGTAGGACACGCCTAGAAGCCTGCTGGCCCTGACGGAGTACCTGGCAAAGTGCTCAAAGCGTGCACTCACCAGCTCGCCCCCAACTTCATCAGGAGCTTCAACCTCCAGGCAGTGATCCCATCCTGCCTGAAATGAGCAACAATAATATCAGTGCCAAAAACATTTCCCAACACCAGCCTTAATGACTATCATCCAGTAGCCCTTACTCCGGTCATAATGAAGTGCTTTGAAAGGCTAATATTTCGGAACATCAGAGACCATCTTCCAACAGATCTGGACCCCCACCAGTTCACGTACCATGAAAATAGATCCACAGAGGACGCCATTGCTGTGGCTCTCCAGTTCCCACTGAACCATCTGGAGCAGCAGCAGAGCTAAATACGGATTCTTTTTGTAAATTATAGTCTGCTTTCAGCACAATAATTCAGGATAGACTCTGTGAGAAACTGATCACTCTTGGCCTCCCCCCTCTCACATGCAACTGGATAAATAACGACTCAGACTCCACAGGGCTGTGTGCTAAGCCCCCTGCTGTACTGCCTCTACACTCGTGAATGCTGTCCAGCCCACAACAATAACCGCATCATCAACAGTTGACACCAGTGGTTGGAGGTGATGAGTCTGCCTACAGGGAAGAGGTCCTGACTCTGAAGACCTGGTCTTCAGAGAACAATCTCACTCCAAACACAAAGAAGACCAGGGAGATCATCATGGAATGCATCAAGTAAGCAAGTCACCAACCCAGCCACCCTCTATATCAATGGCGAGCATGTGGAGAAGATTCAGACCTTTAGGTTTCTCTGTGTCATCTCTGCTGACCTCTCTTGCACAGCCAACATCACAGCAATAATCAATTGTTTAAGAGTTTGAAAAATGATTAGGAATGTAGTACTCTGCTTAAAACTTTAAAAATACAGTATATTGTTTTTTTTTAGGTTTTTTAAAAAACTTTTTTAAGGGGTGTATTTTTAAGCTCAAAAGTTACAATTAAATATTTTCTTTGTATTATTTCATAAAATGTGTTGTTTTTTGTAATATATATTGTTTCGAATAATGCTAGCACATTTTTGCATTAGTCTATTTTACCCTGTAGAATCCACTGGGTCACATTTGGCTGCTCATGTCGCCTGTTGATGCAAATATGCAACAAACAACTTCGGCTCCAAAATTACCTAAATTTTGCATCTACTTGAAAGCAAAAACATTCTGTGATTGTTTTTTTCATGGCTTGAAAAAATTTCAGGGATTAAAATCTTTTTATTTTTTTAAGTTTTCTTTTCTTTTGCTTTTTTTTTTTTTTAATGTTGACCACTGTTAATATGGCAGCTTCTGTGGTTGAATTTTTGATTTTTGATTAATTTGCCTTTTTTATGCTCAGCAGCTGATTTAACATTAGGAATGTTACTTGAAAGTTTTTGTGGTAATTCCAGTCTTCTTCAGCTGCCAGCATTCACGTGTGCATTTTGCAGGAATTGCATCTGTCCTTATCCCGTTTTATTCTTTTTTTTTTTTTTTTTTTAACTTACCCGCCGTCTCCTGTCTGTCTGCCGGTCTGTCTGTCAGTCTCGGCTCTCATTAACAGAGTTGTGTGTAGTGAGGCTCAGCCGATATTACATGCACCATCTATTTGCCAGATGTTATTGCTTACACGGTGGAGATTTCATAAGGTGCTGTGACAATTTCATTAACTTGGGGGGGTAGTGATGGTGGGGGAATCGGGCTGTTCTTTTTTCCTCGCTTGTGATGGAAATGGAAAAGTAAAAGTGTGCGGGGGGGGGGGCAACTTACATTAACAAGATAGAAAAGGAATACATCACTGAGGAATTACGGAGCACAATAGACACGGCAGAACCATTCTCCCTTATTTTAATGAGATATGCTCGGCTCACACTACCTGCAGCCTTGGGCCGCAGCAAAATGGAAATGCGCCGAGATGCCATGTAGAATTGTTAACAGACAAGGAGGACTAATCTGTAAACCGCGTGGCTGATTCTCTGGCTTCACTTGGTGTGGGTTTAGATGCTCACTTGGAGAGGGATCGTTTTATATCAGATGTGTCCCATTGTAAGAGCATGTTGTGCATCAAGAGTTTTGCTTGAAGTAGGGCTCAGAAAAGGGATGGATTTAAGGTATGTAGCAGGGCTAAAACCAGAGGCTCACCAACAAAGCGTTTCTGGGTCGGCCTTTTCAGTAAAGATGAAGACACTATAGTTCATCTTGCCTTTCGCCCCTTAATGGAGTCATTCAGTGCCCTGTCACAGAGTTCATCCCTTTCACTTTAATCAAGCTGAAGTTGTATGCTTTGTTAATTTGAATTTCATAGGATAGATCAAAACACAAATGGCGGTGGTGCAGTTGTCAGCGCTCTTGCCTCACAGCAAAAAGGCCCCAGGTTCAAGTCACTAATGGAGGACCTTTCTGTGTGAAGTTTGCATGTTCTCCCTGTGCATGCGTGGGCTTTTTCTCCAGGGACTCCGGCTTCCTCGCTTCCTCCTCTAAAACGTACTTCATAGGGTAATTAGTAACTCTAAATTCTCCCAAGGTGTGAATGCAAGTGTGTATAGGTTAAAACAGTTCGGCCAGACTCAAGTTAGCTACCGTCACTTCTGGGCCTCTGTGCTTGTTAACCCATTTACACCGGAGCTTTAGCTCCAGTGTTGATATTATTTCCACTACCATAACTCTTCAACTGTTTACACTATTTATGTAATTCCATCCTATTCTGAAGCAGAGAAAGGCACCTTTGCGCTTATATGAATCACTTAGTTGTGAAGTGCTTCTGCAATCAACATGAATCAGCTGAATCTGTCACAGAGAAAGCAGCTTTGCAACGTTATGCACTTAACACTTTACATTAATAATGTACTGCATATTGACGCAAAGTCGATTTGAAAAGCCGCTTTTTTTCATGTCAGAATTAGCTGATTCATGTTGATGACGTAAACGGTCCAAGAGTTACAATCAAAGGGTGTATATTATTTAGGTGTTATTAGGTGTGTTAAAGTGTTAATTTTTATTTAAGATCAAAACTTTGCTAAAATTTAGTTATATTTTATGTGTAACCATCTAAACACCCTCACGGGGCGTGTTCCAACTAATCCAGAAGTAAGCTTTTCCACCAGTTCTCCCATTTTCGGAAATAAAGAGCTTTGAAAATTGTATTTAAGCTCTACATTTTTCAGCCCATAGCTAGTTTCAGATGAGGTCGATGTAGACAAAGGAGTAACATTACACGTCCTATTATCCATTTTTTTAATTGTTTTTGGTCACCGATGGTTCCAATCGAAATTTTTTCCTAATCATCCATTTCTGAGGAAATTGTTTTCCTTCACTGATGCCAAATTCGCTGCTCAACCCATGTAATCTTTGCAAAAAAAGTATGTTTTTTTGGCTTTACAGCTGGTTTTATCTTGTACTTATGATGTGCTCACCTGATGTGTGCTCACAGAAGAGGATGCATGCATACATAATTTAACTCCAAGAGATGCTGAAACAGATGAAGAGAAAAATAAGAGTTTAAAAGCGTAGCTAACACTCGTGGTCAGTGATGCGTCATTCACTGCTGATCAGAAGAGGCTCGTTCCTCTCGTGTCTTTTTGCTCCTCATTGCTGTGAGAGGAAGAGGAGTCTTATTTTTCACATTTTTGCAGAAGCTGTGCATTAGCATACGTTTCTTTATGCGGTAGTGAGGAGTTGGTTGAGGGAGGGGGGGCAACTCAGGTCCTAATCAGATAGGATTAAAAAGAGAAGTCTGCTGGAGCAGAACAGATTTAGAGAGACTGCAAGAAAACTGGATAGATGAAAGGACAGGAACAAAGGAGGTGTGGAAGAGAGCTGACTTTTTCTTTTCTGCATCTACACTGCTCCCTACCTTTGCTTCACCTTTTGTTTCCTGATGTTTTGTTAAAAATATGTATTTCTATGAACTGAACAGTTTTCCATCCACACTACTTGCTGTCCATCTGTTTGCTTTGAGACAGCAAAGTTCTCTAAACAAGTAAGCTACACTTGATTGATTTAAAGTTATTAGTAATATGTGGTTGCACAACATAAATGGATCGATGTCAGTCCATATCTTTGAAATTACTTGATATTTTGACACCATAAGGCGCACTTAAAATCCTTAGTTTTTTTTTTTCCAAAAAATGACAGTGCACCTTGTATATGGAATAATTTTGGGAGTGTTTACTAATGTCAAATCTATTTTGAGAGGTTATCAGATACATGATACATAATGATACATAATTTTAAGATCACAGACAACCCAGTGAGCTCGTAAGGTGAAAATGTTCATGCACATTTTTTTAAGGGAATGCCGCCTCCGTCAGGTTGAAGCAACACGTAAGGTAGTAAGAGGGGAAGGTTGGTGAGACACAGGCATGTATTATACATTTGACCTTTTCTCCATTCCCTCAAATCCTGTTGTTCAAGGGGAAGGTGTGTGCCCATTGGCACAACATGGCTGTTAGAAATAAAAAAATTAATCAATCAGAGCGTAGTTTTTGTGGTCATCTTAAAGGCACGTGCTTATTATCACGTGCACACATGCGTGAAGTATTTGTGGGCAGTCAGTAGGAAAGTGCATGCACCTCATTAATGGTTGGAGTGTGGGGTAAGTGTCACCCATACATAATATTTTGAACTTACATTACATCCTTACGATTACTTTGCAATACATTTACCACACATACACACAAATTTCATGTTTCATTTTCATGACGTCGCTTTAGGTGGCCGCAAGAGCCTCAGGGGAAATGCAAGAGACAACAGTCTCTGACCCTTTAGACGACCCAAAAATCCTGCAGCACCCATATGGGTCAACTCCTGTTCATGCATGTGACCAAGACTTAATGTAATTTCAGTGGATTCTAATGCAGAAAAAGCAGCCATGTATCGTTATGCAACACTTTAATAATGCGTTGTCTACCTGTGCAAACCTTGTTTTATTCATATCAGAATCAGCTGATTGTGTAAATGGCCAGAGTGATGGTATGTCTAAAAGCGTGTTATTTATGCATCACGGATGACATCTCTGGTGTTAAAGAGTTAAAAAAAAGATTTAAAAAAGTTGGCCCTCTTGCTAGTTTTTTTCTCAAGCTGGTTGAAAGCATTTTTTATGCTATTACAATGCCATTTGGTGTTGTTTTTAAAATTGTAGTTATTGTTTTTTTTAATTAGGTTTAAATAAATTAAAGACAAGACTTTGTCTTTAATTCTTTGTGGTTGTATTTCTTATTTTTTAACAGAAGTTGGAAGATACATAAACGGGGGCTTGTCCGGGATTGCTTTGAGAACAAGATTGTGCTTATTTTCTTCTAAAATGATCCGGTTAGTAGAATTCCTAAGAAATTTTAACATCTGAAGAACTTAGCTGTAGAATGTCTTGTGTCAGGAATGAGTTGCCACCTTCAGTGACAACTAAAAATATTATTCACTGAGGACTTGTACTTTGAATGACCCTTTACTGTGACCAACATTGTATTTAGGTTGAATTATTTTGAGTTTACTAGATGGTACGTTTTGGCTTGTACTAGAGCCACACTCACTCACCTGAGTAAAACTGGTGTGTAGGTAGGAAGGTTTATCCCTTAGAAATAATTTCCCTGCCTTAAAACTACTAACTACTAACGTATTGTCAATGTACTTACTGGGAATAGTAAGGTACTGCACATTTTATGAGAATTTTTCTTCAGTTGTGGCGCCTCTTACTGATCTTTGAAGTACTTTGAAGTTGTAGTTTGACTACCATTACTCTTCAACCGTTTACACAATTAATGTATGTGTAGGACTGCCACGCAAGGCATCTGGGTTTGCTTCCTAGGGTGTGCAATGAGCTAAATCCAGTGTGAGTCTTCAGGCAAGACTCTTCCTATTCCTGCCAAACTATGGAGCACCCTGTGCCTATCTGTCAAACCACCTGTGTAAATCAGTGAAAGATGGTTGGCTGTGGCGACCCCTGACGGGGTGATCAACAACATCCTTAATTATTTCAGGTTAGAAATCTAAGCACAGAATGGATGTTGGAGCAACATTTTTAAGTGTATGTTCATTTTTTGACTTGTGTGGTTGGACTACTTTACCTTGACATAAAAGGAGACTGATTTAATAGTGTAACACACTATCCAATAATTACATGCTGAACTGACCTGGATCCAAATCAACCTGAAGAAGAAGGCAGAATTGCTGTTCGCTTGTTCTTTGTGTAATTACTGGTGATGGAAAAACCTTTTTTTTTTTTCACAATAAAATAGGGAATGATTGCATTCATGTTGCTTTGTGATTAACAAATGACATATCTAATCATGGGCCTCTAAATTCTGGTTGATAATTTAAAATTGTCCATATTGAGGCCACATGAGGATGAGGAGAAAGTCCTATTCTTAAACACAATCAAATACAAAGATGATGATAGTGAGGAGAATTGAATTCTGACACCTTGCAAATTGAGGCTGTGCTCATTCAAGTGAGACTTTATCAGCAGAGTATTGAAGCACGACCCTGTGCAGTGGATCTCAATCGATGTGAAACAACTCTGTACTCTTAGCTTTAGGGTAGCAAATCATTTTGCAGTCTGGTTTTGAGCCCAGCGTGATCTTGAGGTAAAGTAGAAGTCAAACTCAGGGGTAAAACTCCTGTGAGATGTTCATGGTTAAAACTGAAGCAGAAATAATAATCATAGTCCTGCACAGTACACTTACAACGTAAATGTGTCTGGGATTCCCGGTTCAAGTCCTGCCTGGGGGACTTGAAACAGTCTTACCAATGGGCGACCTTTCTGTGTGGAGTTTGCATGTTCTCCCCATGCATGCGTCGGTTTTCTCTGGGGACTCCGGCTTCCTCCCACCATCCAAAAACATGCTTCATAGGTTAATTGGTTACTCTAAATTGTCCCTAGGTGTGAATGTGAGTGTGCATGGGTGTGTGACTGTGGCCCCTGCGACAGACTGGCGACCTGTCCAGGGGTGTCCCCAGCCTTCGCCCATGAGTACCCGGGTTAGGCTCCGGCAGCCCCGTGACCCCGAAAGGGATTAAGTGGTTCAGAAAATGAAGAATGAATGAATGAAGGTGGAGACAAATGTTAGCTAAACTTTACATTCATACAATGTATCAACATCTTGATTAATCTTACTTTCATTTCCCAATCCAATATGTGGATATATATCCTGTATTTATGTGATAGAACTCAAAAAAGATAACAAAACGGAGCTAAAATGATTTTTCATACATTTTATGCAAATCACACCAATTTCTGCCGCTGAAAAATGGAACAAGAAGGGGAGAGAGGAAGTGAGTTCACTGCATAAAAAGGGAAAATCACGAATAAGAGGAACTTAACGAGGGGCTACAAGCTCCTCATTGAAAACCTAAGTGAAAGAAACCAAAAAAGAAGATCTCATCCTGTCACAAAAAAGAAGTAAACAAAAATAAACAATAAAGAAATTAAAGCTTGAATTCAGAACAGACCATTGAGCTCTGGTGCTTCATGAATAAATGAAGTTTACTCATGTTCTTTTGTTGCAGACAACCGCAGTTTGGCTCACAAACTTAGTAATAAACTTTGGGCTTTTCTTCTAATGTGTTGTTGCATCCTGTTTTTTTTTCGATGAAACTCCCAACTCCCCATATCTTTGGTCTTAATGTTTTTTTACTGTCCAACTTTATCTGTAGACTAGAGACTAGAACTCTGACAGAAATGCATAACATCCTGTTTAATACCTGGCCAGTAAACATGTTTTAACTGGAGGCAATAAGTTTTCCTCACACAAAAAACTTGAGATGATGACTACATGTTGGACATCTTCATCAAAACCTCTGACTAACTGACATTCATCTTTTGGTGTGTAGCAAAACTTTGATAGAAACACGACATCCTGTTGACTACATGACGGGTAAAAATGTTTCAACAGTGGATGATACATTCTTGTCACTCAATAACTCCAGATGATGACTACATGTTGGACATCTTCACCAAAACCGTTCACTAATCGTCGTTCTTCTATTGGTTTATAACACAACTTTGGTAAAAAAAAAAAATAAATATATATATATATATCCTGTTTAATACTTGGCTAGTAAGTAGTTTTAACAAGAGTTGATACAACAATTGTTGACTAACTGACATTTTTCTTTTTTCATTAAATATTTAAATGTGCTTTTTAATGACAATTTGAATATTTTTATGCCTCGTATGTTTAAACATGTATTTATTGTTTTCTAATTGTGTCTAATTAATGCCAGTTTTAAATAATCTATGACACTTTTATTCAATAATTTAATTGTGTATACATTTATTTCATATTGTCTCTTCTGGACCTCCTTAGATTTCATCAGATTTGTATAAATAAAGTGTATTTTCATTTTTTGGTTAGCCAATGTTGATTGTAAAGTAGTGTAGGGTTCCTGTAATATGATTAAAAAGGCAAGCTTGTGCTGTTTTTGTATTCATGAAGTCAGCTTTAAACACAATGACTGAAAAGCAGCATGGGATTCTACATGATGTTCTTGCCCAGCCTGAGCAATTCAGCACATCTGAGACTGGTTCTGCCTGCCCTCGACTTCATCATCACTCACAGCTCAGATCCCTGAATGCGCTCTATCTGAGTTCAGAGACAACCCTTCATCATTAATTCACCATTCCACTTTTCTTCTCCAACTAGAAAAGATGAGCACACTGGTTATAGATGTGCTGTACATGTGTTTTTATTGTTTTTGATGAATTAGAAGTAGATTTGTTCTTAGCATCCGTATGGAAATAAAAGGGGGAGAAAAATTGAACACACTTTTTCAGGATTTTGAATAAAAAATCCCTATGAAAAGTTTATTTTGATAACCAATTAACCAGCAGTTTGCCAATGTTGTGTCTGGATTGACCAACATTGTAGAAGTTTAGGTCTATGTGAGGTTGGAAAAATACTTTTCAGGTGAAAACACCACCAAGCAAGAGCTCAGCATACAGATGAGCTTGCTGCACAAGCTCCAGACTATTTACTGGAGTTTTGATGCCCCCATATACAGACTTTGACCTTGTTGACTTTTTATCTGCCAACTTGTTTGGGTCATCTTTGGATGAAGACAAACATCCAAAAATCGGTGTTCTTAAAAATCCGTCATTTCAGCCAGAATTGAATTTAGCAAACAGAAAAGAGACTGTTTGGAAGCATTTTGCTGTGATCGATCTGTTTCTGCTGAAACTGTATGTGTTTAGTTGCTTTATTTTTGTCCCTGCTAGAGAAGACGCTGCACAAGCCACCTACTGTTCATCAAAAATTAAGTTTTCAGACTGAATTATGAAAACTGCATGACACTCAGACTTACTCACTAGCACCAATGTTATTTTTCTAATATTGGATGTTTAATGTTGAAATCTATTCAAATCTATTCAAGGAAAAAGGCACATAAAGACCCTGCCGGCACAACATGAAGGTCTGGAAAAAGCGTGATTGGAGCGGCGCGGTGCAAATTAAGTGGCAAATACGGCAAGCCAGAGTTAAAAAAAAAGCTGAACTCTGGAAAGACGCGCCGCGTCGAGTCAATCTCAACTTTTGGCATGAGACGTTTTCAGTGACAGCAGGTACACTGAAAAAAATAAAACACTGACTTGTCTTAATAAAATGGAAGTAATCTGTCACACTTAGTGACACAGCGTAGCCTGTTTTTTTATTTCAGTTAAACAGATTCTGTGAAGTGATGGATACCAAATAATTAGAATTTTTCAAAATCAAAATAATTAAGGTTTGTTTTTCACTCAATGCAAAGGTTCTACTACATCTGACCTGAAAATATAAAGTTGATATTATATATTTTTTAATCTTTAATCAAATTTACATTTTAAAGTTGTCTCAGAAACATAGTTATGGTTCACAATCTAATAAAACTTAATTAGAATTTAGAGTTATATGTTGACTTACACAGTCAGAACACATTTCTTCATGGATGCAATATTTAATGTTCCGCGAACACATTTTCATTCAAACGTACAAACACGTCTTTTAGATGCTTAAACAACAAAACTAAAGCAACAATACAGTTTTCTCTTATCAAACACAAACACTTGGCAAGTACAATTACTTTGGTTTTCAGCACCGTGTTGCTGGTATTCCCCAAACATGGGCACATGTTTTTGTAGAGACATCCTTTTTGTAGAGACACTTACTGAATGAAACATAAAAATCAGGTGAGAAAACTGAATTCAACCAATGAATAAAGCTGGGTGTTCAGTCTGTAAACTTTTGGCGACATTTTGTTTTTCACCAAGAACATCATTGTCCAGCACATCCTGCAGACTTAAAATAAATGAAACAAACTAAGATAACTAAACCATTGCAGACCTCTTTAGAGGAATTTCTTTGGTACGAATGACAATAAATACATGAATAAATAAAATATAAAAAAACTTAAAATAAGTTGAAAAATAAATAAGGAAACAAAAAGCATATTTGGAAATAAATAATGTCATAATCATTTACCACAGTTACTTATTTGAATTTTTTTCTTATGGGGTGGGGGGTGTCAAAAGAGTTAGAATCCTTCGAAATGCATAATTTTTAATAATCTGTTAAATATTAAACTGACTTCATGCAGGATGTTTGAAGGTGTTGGTTTCACAAGGTCCAACTCAAAAAAAGGGGGGAAGTAAAGACCGTAGAAAAAAGCCTCCATCGCATGCAACCCTACAGGGGTTAACCCGTACTGGTGATGCACGTTTTTTGGGGTTTTCCAAAAAAAGGGTCGTGGGAAGAAGTGGCTAATTCTTAAAGGGAGCACAGATGTGTCTTGCATTTCTCATGAGGCTTTTGTGGCCACCCTAAGAGATGTAGAAAATGGAACATACCATTATTGTTCGTTCTGTAAGTAAATTGTGAAGCATTTTTTAGGATAATGAAAGTTACATGCACTTATTATATAAGGGTGATGCTGTCATAGGGTATCTTTACACCACTTTCTATAGTTGTTAGTAAGGTGTGAGAACTAGCTCCATACTGATGGCGTGCAAATGCTGCATGATAGTTGTGTACAAGTGATCTGTGAGTGCGCACAGGACACCTGTAGGGTGTGCACACAAACTGCTCTCTGATTGTCTAATTTCCTAAATTCTAGCAGTCAGGCTACACAGAAGAAGCACACACTTATAGCCTGAACAGCACTGACTGGGCCTTTTTTCAGTGCACAGGGTTTGGGAGACTATATTTAAAAAATCATAAGTTTTCAGGCTCAGCAAGCCGTAAGGGCAGTTGTGACTAAGGCTTAACAAAGTAAAAAAGACTTCAGTTAGAATCCAAGTTACTGAAATTGTAGCTTTCATCAGACTAAAAAAATTAGACTTGCAGCCCTTCACGCTATATCCAGTAGACAGCTGTGGAAGTCTTTCCACCTTTAATTCAGCATTACCCCTTTAAAGCCATCTAAATGAACTCTGGCTCTGAAGGTGCAACCCAAGTGAGTATGTGATGACCCCCAGCATGACGCCCAGGCTTTACACAGAGCGGCCTTCAGTGCAGACCAGCCACCTTCAGAGCAAACGCACCCACAGAAAACTTCATGTCCTGCCGCATCAGCTCTTTGACGCACTGTTGGAACATCGGTAATAAGGAGCTCTGCAATAAGGTCTCATTTTGATCGAGTTTGGATTTAGTGACCAGTACATTTAATGCAGTGACAGCAGTAATATAATGAGTCCTGGAGACTGCTGATTCGTCTTTATGTTCCCCCTCACAGGAAATCACCAAAACTCTGGTCGCTCATTATGCATGTGGCTGGATATGAAATTCTTGATGTCGGGAGTGCTGGGAAAGTTACTGAAATGCATCTACACACACAAACACACCTCCCTGCGGCACCGAACTCTATCATATACCTTGCATCAGTGATCTGACTGTACTCCAAACCTGCATAGTGCTTGAACAAACACTGCAGTAAGCCAATTAAAGCTCCTGTGGCGTGGGCGAGGTGGAATGGCAGCATGGGATGGACAGATGGGGGCATAACGATCCATTTAGGTAATCTTTTCCATCTTCCTCCCTCCCCCTCTTCCTTCTTCTTCATATCCTACTCCACAGAAGCGCTTCCAATGCACTCCTCCGACCCCTGCGGATCATCCGTCACTCCCTCTGTGCTCCTGGGAGCAGCTAATTGCACCTTCTGCACTCCCCTGTGATGGGATACCGATTGTTGCAGGTACTCTCTTAAAGCAATCAATAAGCGGTGTTGCTCAACAGCCATTCGCACAGTGGCCAGGACACTCTCTGGTCAGATCTTTGCTCCATTTCATCTAAAAGCAAAGGATTTTTTCCCCTCCAAGCTGCATCTAATTTGCAGCGATACACAGTTACTGGGATGGATGGCTTTCTAATTGAGCCCACGACAAACTGAGATGATCATCTTTTTGTTCTCGTTAAAAGTAAGCCGAGGCTTCGTCACCTTTTTCGCTGATATGAAAGGGTTCGTCTCACGTTGTGCATTGCTGTCAGATGTCATCATCATTATTCCGACTCCCAGCGCTGCTGATTTTTCCACGCAAGCCGAGCAGGCAGAGAGGAATAATGACACAAGGTGGCAAATCCTGTCAGTCATCTTCACCCGGGGCTCAATGTTGTGACACAGTACACTAAGTGAAAGGAAGAGTGACATTTAGAAAGGTTTGGATTGCAATTTCATTAAAGAGGGGCCGCACTTATTTAGGCATCTGTTACAAAATCACCCACTTGAATTTTTAAAATGGTGGCAACTCTTTCTTTTGGAAAAGTTGCTGGCTTTTCTCATTGTAAATTACAATGAGGGAATGGGTGTAGCCTGCGGATATGTTAGCCCTTGATTTGTGAGATCAGGAGTTAATGGGTGTCACCATTTTGATGCCATTCATCTTCAGAACACGCTGAATCCCTTTTGGGTTCACAAGGCTGCTGGAGCCTATCCAGCTACTGTTGGGGGGGTTGGTCCCTGGTTTGTTGCAGAGCCACAGGCTCGCATGCACACCTATGGACAGTTTTAGAGATACCAATGAACATATGAAGCATCTTTTTTGACTGTGGAAAAAAAAACAAAAAACAAAAAAACACAGAGAATATGGGCTGTTTCTGTGGTCCACACAGGAAGGTCCCAACCGGGATTTGAACTATAGTCTTGTCACTGTGAACTGAGATGTAACCACTGCTTCACCGTGCAGCTGCAATGGATATGATTACACAGCCGTTTTCAGTTTATTCACTGTTCCACAGTTGGGAATTCAACCATCACCTGCTAGTGAAATTCCCTCGCCACTATAATCTCACTACAAAAAGGAAAAATGCATCTTTTGGAGCCTAACTAACTACTATGTTCTTTTTTGTTAAGTTAATTTATCTGGAGTCAGAGTACTTATGAAACCACCGCCTAGTGTTTATTTTGTGAAGTGAGCAGCCTCAGGTATTCACATTTTTGAACAAGATTTAATCCTTCAATTATTCTCTTTTGAGAAAACAATTGTCCAGGCTTTTTTTAAATTATTTTGAGGAGGGGATATTCTTGCTTTTGTCCAAGAAAAGTGCAGAAAATCCCACTTCAGAAAAGTGAGGTTTAAAAACATAGGACCAGTAGTCTTCCTTATCAGACAGTTCAGTAACACTTTTTGACCAAAACTGAAGAAAATACATTTAAAAAGAGCCTTGTTTTTCCACTGCGCTCTGTTCTCCTTAGAATTGCGACCTTGGGTGGGAGAATCTCTGCTTTTAATCATGCTTTAATTTTCTCATCATTTTTGTATCTAATCAACTTGCAGATTAATATTTCAAAATCATTTTTTCTGAGCACTATACAGCCCTTTTCATGTCTGCTAATGAGGGAGGTGTAGATCCACCCAGCAGCCTGATATACACTTATTATTTCCTTCTCGCTCTCTCTACAGTCAACAACACCACTCCATAAGATGTCTTTTTCAGGCCACATTTCACTGCTTTTGTATGCAATTGTCAGTTAGGTCATTACGTACTTCCTTTTGTATTAAATCCCACTTTTTCATTCACGTGTTTACCTCATGGAATGCACCTTGTCCCCAATGGTGGCCATTTGGCAAACAGTACCTGTTAACTGTAAATATTAAAGTTGAATGCACCATCTTTTCAATGCTCAGCTGAGCAGAGGTGCTCTGTCTTACCCATGAATAGGACAAGTTAGTTTGTCAGGCATCTTCCAAACCTCAGAACCCCTTTTAACGACTGGAAAAAATGACAAAAAGTTTGCTTGCATCTTTTATTTCTGGATTCCTGGATTGCTGGATTGCTAGTAAGTACCAAAAGTACCAAATTTTGCAGTTCTTCAAATGATCACTGGAGGCTGGTTTCAAAAAGGACTCATTCTGAAGTGGTTTCATGCTTACGCGTTTTAGGTACATTTTGTGCTGAAAGAGTAAACTTTCCTGTTTTTGAGGGCACTGTCAGATTTAGCGGTGAAAGTTCAGCCAACTGTTTGAAAAGTTTTGAATTTTTGTGAACGATTAAAAAGCGGCCTGCAGTCAAGAATCGTGTGACATAATATTCACGTCAGCTCACTTTGAACGTTAAGGCAGGTGATTCAGGCCTGCTGTAAATCCCCACCACTCTTTTTTTCCTCTTGTTAATTAGATAATGCTTCACTTTGGCTGGCATCACACACTTGATGAATGCAGTCCTGGGAGATTACTCCTCCAGAGCAGCTGACAGGCAGGATTACCTAGACAAATTAATGGCTCTATAATTTGATTTCCCCAGGATTGCAGTGTCTAAGCGACTCCGGCATAGAGGAACAGTCTGAATCGGCCCTGCTGCGCTGTGACATTGGCTAATCACATCTGCATACTAAGGAGGTCGCAGGGCTGCGAGGAAACAAAAGACCTCACTGGAAATAGTCGTCATTTTCCTCAGGAGTGGAAGTGCAGGACGCAGCAGGTTTTCCGGGTTCAAATGAGCAAAGGCGAAGAATGTCAACGGAGAGGGTGAAAGGTAAATTCTGCTGAAACCATCAAAGTGCCGGGCGTGATTGAGATCAACTTAGCAAAACTTGTATGAAACTTTGTTTGAGCTGACTCCATTAAAAGCAGAAACTTTGTCCTAAATGATGCGTTCAATCTCCCTTTCAGCACTTTCTTCAGAAATCCACAGTAACTTTATTTGTAAGCACTTTAAAAGTCAGCTGAATGGAAACAAAGTGCTTTACAGAACACTCAGATGAAAAAACATGATGGCTAACTCAATTAAAATCACATTAAAGATGAATGAACTTAAACTTCATGAGTAAAAGCAATCAAACAAATAACAGGAGGCTAAAAAATAAGCATTTAACTCAATACAAGGCAAATAGATGAAGTGGGTTTGAGGAGATGACCCATGTCAGAATGAGAAGAACGCTGCTTGATATGGATGAGTAAGTTTTCCTGGATTTGTAGCTGTAGTAAAAGGGACTTCTACTGTAGATACGTATTTAAAGACGGGTTAAAAACAAATTAAATAATTTCAAAATGGGAATCAGCAGCCAGTGTTTAAGACCCAACCCACTTTTATCTATTGTAAAAGGATTTTCAATGGTCTTCTAATCGTGATTATGCTGTTTTAGCCAAAATAAAATAAATCTTTGGTGTTTTCTAAGACAACATTTCTGCAGAGTTGCAGTAGTTCATTAGAAATGTGCCTCTGATTTGTGGGCAGGACCATTGGAGCAGAGCAACCCTGCCTCTCCCCCACTTCCTCTCCCCGTTGCTAAGATCTCAGAACAGGGAGCTTGTGGCCTTCCAAGCTTAATTTTGATATCACCAATATGCTCGTTTTCAAACTTTTATTTTGGTCTGCTCCTGATTCATAAGGATTTGAATAAAGAATTCAAATCAAAATTACTTTATTTTTTGCCAGTGGATCTCAAAGCACAGACAAGCAACCATCAGTAAAATCAATACCAAACACAACAAAAGCACACAATAAAATGCAGACAGTGTACATTAAGACCTGCTGAAGCAACTTAATATGTTTGTAAAAAAAAATAAATATAAAATAAATGCTATTGACATAGCTGTTCAAATACCTTTCTCAATAATGAGAAAAATGCCACAAGAGCATAAAAACACCAAAAACACAATTTTCGATCCTTGAGAGTCTTTGATCCAAGTTAAAAAAAAAGCTGAAAGTTTTAGCTCAAACAAAAATCCAAGTATCCTGAAGTTTAGAGGAAGTAAAGTTTCATTTTTTATTTTAATTTAAAGATCTTTTAAAGCAAGAAAAGTATTCTCTCTAAGTTGACACATACATCTGACAAACACCTGTGAAAAACATGGTCTTGAGATATATGTTCAAGAGGAGCAGATGAAGAGAAAAGAAGGAGGGGGTAAAAATGAGCCTTGAGGGACTCCTTATGTGAAAGAATTAGAAAAGGATTTTTACTTTTTGCAGATCTTTCTTCTTGGCAGGTATTAGACCCTACAAAGCCTCATAGGTATTATTATTATTGTTTCTTAATGTATTTTTACTATTATGTATTATCTATCTGCTGTTTTTAAGAGAGCTACGGTAACAAGGTAATTCATCTTTTGTGAGATCAATAAAGTTTTATTGTACTCCATCGTAGTTGCCAAAAAGGCATGCAGGTAAGGACCAAAACACTCTAATGTTAACTTTGTGACACTCACCTACTGCTCCAAGTGAGACATTTACATTTCATCAAGTCAAATAATGTATTTATCAAAGCCTGTAGCTAAAATGAAACAAATGTAAACATTAAAAAGACTTAATTATGTCAGGGTCACATCCCAGAGCAGAGTCAGAGGGGTTAGTCAAAACAGTTTAGTTAGAAGAAACCAAAAAGGAATAATCGGGCAGGGAGAAGCGACCAGGAATATGCTCATATATGTATAAATATGTATAAAGGGGGAAATGATGATGAGAAGCAGGTGTGAATGGTGGCAGTCCCAGGTGGAGAGACCTCCACGCCCCCTGCCACACACCACTCTGTAGAAGCAAGAAAGGACAAAATTAGCTCAAAATAACAACATGGAAAGAGAAAAGAAACCAAACCATAACAAATTTGACACCATAGTGACTTTAAAACCAGATTAGAAAACACTTCAGTTTTACTAACTTCACAGAATAGACCGTTTAGTCGAGAATTCGTTAAAATATGAAAAAATCAGGCAAAAAGACACAAGTTATTAGCAATACATATTATTTTTGTGCATACAGAAACAAACAGAGGGTTGTTCTCTAAAAACCTGTGTTCTGTAATGGTGGTTAACTGTGCTAATACAAGCTGTAAAAACCACTTTACTGTCGCACACGTCTCCATGCAATATCATTAAAGTGGCTCATTGGGGAACCCTTGGCCCTAATGAGATTCTCACATTTCAGTAAGTAACCTGCAGCACACCGGTTGTGCACTTGAGGCGGCTGTTTCCAGTCCACTCCCAGCGGGGGAATTCTCCCTAAATGAAAGTTTAGCCATTTACCTGCAGATAATTTGGTTTCTCCAAGCACCATTTCGTTGTGTGTGTGTGTGTTCCGCATGGCTGATCGTTCAAGGTGGGACTGGTTGACAATGAGTGACAGCCAATCAGGCCGGCAGCTCCAGGATGTGGTGCTGACGGAGCAGCATTCATCAGCTCAGCCCGGTTTTGCTTGTGCAGGATGCAGCAAAAATGTTAGTCACAAATTTTCATTTAACAGAAATAGAATTTTGTAGCCACATTAATGGTCAGTCTTAATGAGTTGCAGGAAAAAGCTTTAATTACCATGGCAACCATCATCATTTGGAAAGGAGTTTCATTTCTGTCTATGCTGCTGTAAAGGTTATTATGCAGCAGCGTTTCCCCGGCTGTGTGCGGGCGCCAGAGGACTCCAAAATTCACGCCGCACCTTATTGTTTCTGCAGCTCATCTGTATTCATGGCTGATGAAATGCAAATAACTTCTTTTACTTTCACTGCTCGTGCATCCAGTCATGAAAAAAAAAAAAGAACATGATGTTTTTATCCAAACAAACAAACAAAGCTGCATGCTTTCATGATCACTACACAATCCTTTATACTGGATTGAAACTCTATGGTAGACCTGGATTATCAAGTTTTATCCAAATGAGAGTTTTTGAGTCAATCTTTTCTCCGGGGACGGGATTACACCGAGGAACGGCCGATGCCCCCATAGCTCCTCGGTGAAGAGAGCCGTGTGGACGTTTCCCTTCTGCTGTGGTGTACAACACTTACCCACTTGACCTTTGTGGACTCTGAGGCAACAAATCTGGTCAAGGCAAAAACAAAAAAGAGGTCGATGTTTCAAGGCAGAGTGCCCCCCCCCCCCCCCCCCCCCCCCCCAAAAAAAAAAAGAGCTCAGACATACCTGAAAGTCAGCCTTACTCAGCAGCGGCGTTGAACAAATATCAACTGACATGAGAGCAGGACAGAAAAAAAGGCTTTGTTCTAACAGAGACAACTCAAATCAGACTACAGTAGTACTGGTGGGGCTGCAAATAATTATTATTTAGGTCATTTTTTCTGCCTTTATAATATTTGAATTTGAAGATAAAAAAATGAAAAAAAAAAAAACTATCTCTGACTTTAGATTTAAGAGTTTGCGTACATAAAAATACTGAAAAATGACTGAATGGAAGTTTTCTTTTCTTTTTTGGATTGAATTTCTGTGTCGATTGTTCCGTCCATCCAATTCAGTACAAGGAACATTTGGTAAGTGTTGAGGGTGAAAGACACTCAGCTCAGCCTCCAACATTATTACTATCATTCTGCAAATTTTAACCAAAAGTTTTATATACACTCACTGGCCACTTTATTAGGTACCCCTGTCCAAATTTCTAATCGGCTGGTCACACGGCAGCAACTCAGTGCATTTAGACATGGCTAAAATGATCTGCTCCAGTTCAAAAGGGGATTTAAGTGAATGTGGCATGGTTGTTGTTGTCAGACCGGCTGGTTTGAGTATTTCAAAAACTGAGGATTTTCTGAGAATTTCACCTACAACCATTTCTAGGGTTTACAGAGAATAGTCCAAAAAAAGAGAGACTATCCAGTGAGCAGCAGTTCTGTGGGCAGAAATGCCTTATTGATGCCAGAGGTCAGAGGAGAATGGCCATTCTGGTTCCAGCTGATAAAAAGGCGGCAGTGACTCTAATAACCACTGGTTACAACTGAGGTCTGCAGAAGAACATCTCTGAACTCGAAACACGTCCAACATTGAGGCAGATGGGCTACAGCAGCAGAAGATCACTTTTAGTAAAAAAAAAAAAAAAAAAAGAAAAAAAAAAACTCTTGTATAATTTTCTTTCCTTTTCTTTGTGTTGGTCTTTCACAGAACATTCCAATAAAATCTATGTATGTTTGTGGTCACAATGAGAGAAAATGTGAAGAAGTTCAAGGGGTATGAATAATTTTGCTAACCCCTGTATTTTCAGGGCTCCTTTTGGACCCCTTTGTACCAACTGAGTATGGTTACAATGCCAGAGCCTATTGTTGCTGACCGTGTCCATAACTTTAAGACCATCTACTGATGATTACATCCAGCAGGATAAGGCACCATGTCATAAAGCTGGTTTCTTGAACATGACAATGAGTTCACTGGACTCAAACAGCCTCCACAGTCATCAGATCTCAACCCAATAGATCACCTTTGGGATGTGGTGGAACGGGAGAATGACATCATGAATGTGCAGCTGAGAAATCTGTAGCAGCAGCGTGATGCTATCATGTCAATATAGACCAAACTCTCGGAGTGAACCAGAACAATCCTCAGTGAGTGACTCCCCATCTGCAGGTCAAACAGGATTCCACAGGACAGAGTTCATGAATGGAGCAGCACCTGAATCAGGAGCTTCTCCTTAAATACTAATGTCCACTTGTATGCTGGCTTCTGGACAAATCCAATTGAAGCTGAGATTAAAGCACAGCTTTGTTGATTGGAGACACTTTGCACAATCAATAAGTTCACAGTGTCTTAGCATAAGCAGCACCAAGAACATTTCTGTTTTAACTTTACACTTTGCCCCTCAATAAAAAGAAAAAAGAAAAAGAGAAGACGCTTCAAATACACTGTATATTCAAAAGAGGAGAATAAAAAAAGAACATCATTTTCTTGCTGTGCTTCCAGGGAAATTGGTCTGTCCGAAATGCTCCGCTGCTTCAAAGCCTAGTGATGAATATCTTTTCAGTATGTGAGAGGAAAGTGAATTTCCATCATCAGGCAGTGCAGAGGGCATAGGAAACAGAAAAAGAGGAGCGATTCATGGGGCTGGCTAAATGAAGCTCTTCTTCACCTCGCTCCCCTGTTCAATCAGGCTCCATTAGTAAATTAGATCTTATCTTCTGAGGCCGGATTCATAAATTATCACACAACAAGATGTTGGAGCCTGACTTGAATTTGCAGTTCTGATGTCAAGAAAACTGGCTAATTGCTTCTGAAGGTCTCATCATTCTGCAAGCCACCACCGGAGGAACACAGTGAAAGCAATTCTATCACCTTTATGTGTGTTTATGTTAATCACATCAAAAATCTTTAAATATCAGACGCCAATAAAATCACACAAAAAGGCTGGTTTTAAGTCATATTTGTCCTTAAGACAGAAAGGTTTTTACACATTCATCCAACTTCAGAAACCCCTGGATCCTTTTTGGGGTCACTGGGTTTCTGGGACCAACCTCGCTAATGTTGGGTAAAGGTGGGGTTCTCCCTGGTCATGTTGACAGCCTGATGCAGGTCCTCACACACATACCTGGGGACAATTTACCAATGATACATGCTTTGGACTGTGGGAGGAAATGGAATGTCTGAAGAAAACCCACAAGAACATGCACAGAAGGTCCCAGCTGGGATTTGAACCAGCACCTTTTCAGTGTGAGGTGAAAGCGCTAACCACCCCTCCATCAAGCTAAATAAAGGTTTATCCTTTAAACCAATTTAAAAGTTGGGTTAGCTTTAGCAATGCCCATTAGCTTTAGCAATGACCATTCCACACCCCGTGGGCACAACTGCAACACCATTTACAAGGTTGCTGGCGATACCACTATCCTAGGCCTCATCCCCAACAATGATGAGACCGCCAACGAAACTGAGGCGACATCATTAATCAGCTGGTCTTAGGAAAATAACTTCTTTCTCAGTGTCAGCAAAACTAAGGAGATGATCATGGACTATAGGACACAGTACAAACTAGCATTCCTTTATCTACATCAACGTCCAGGCAGCTTCAAATTCCTTAGTGTACATATGAGGATTTGTCCTGGACTCTACAGACACCATGATACAGAAAGCCTGACAATGGTTCTACCCTCTAAGGAAGTTGAGGAAGTTTGATATGAACACAGACATACTCAGGAACTGGGGTGGAGCACCATTGAGAGTCCTCTGAAAGGCTGTGCCACAGTGTGGTTTGGAAACTGGACCTCTAAGAGCCAAAAAGCACTACAAAAGATGGTCCAAGTGGCAGGGGAAATCCCTTTCCTTCATTCAGAACATTTACCACGGCAGGAGTCTGCGCAAGGCACCCAGCATCACAAAGGACCACACTCATCCAGCAATAAGACTTTCCCGTCCGCTACTCTTTGGCAGACGATATAGGAACCTTCCTGCACACACAAAAAGACTCAGAGACAGTCACTATTCCCAAGCTGTCAGACTTTTGGACTCCTGATGGTATCTTCTGAATATGTACAATAACATGCCCCACACCCAATCTCTGTATTGTTTTCTATGTATCCCCAGTTATATTTTCTTATTGTTTACAACTTCAAGGTAGAACTATGTATACTACAACTACCTCTTGGTTATTTTTGATGAATGAAATTGTTCTTCTCATTCTCAGTATTTCATGGCATTGTTGACCTTGTGTTGATTCTGCACATCACAAATTCATTCATTTATTCACAGCATGAACTGCTACGTTATGCTAGGTTCACACCGAACACGATTAGCCTATTCAAATTTTCCGCCTTTCATTTGACCCCATGTAATGCGTTTATGCAAGAGAAGACCAAAAGTTGCATCTGTGCATTGCATTACACTCGTTGTATATAATCCTTTGTAACACAGTCACATTGTATAACCTGCATATATTGCTCTTTTGCATTAGTTATTGTCCTTAATTTTTTTTGACATATTTAATTATTTCATAGTTAATAACACCTTCTTAATTGTACCACCGCATTCACTTACTCATTTGCTCTAATCATTTATACTGTTGAGTTCTCTTATTCAACTATATTAATATACATTGCAGCGCTTCCAAAATGTTAAATTCTCTATCTGACAAATTATTTGCACCTCTGGTTGGATGCTAACTGTATTTTGTTGCCTTATACCCACATGTGCAGTCTCATTACATTTTTTTTTGTTCTAATTTAGTTTAAACTAGAACCATAACTGTTTATAGCTAGACTTTGACTTGTCACTTGTCAGATTGGATCTAAACTTCTGGGATTATTATGATGTGAAAATGAGACAAGCCTTTGTATTTCTGTCATCCAGGCATTCTTCTCTCTGATGGTGCAGTAATGATGAGTGCAGCTTGTAGTTCTTTGGATGGTATTGTAATCTCTTCGATAGGTTGTAGCTGTATTTTCTGGGTTCTGGGCAGCCAGATGCTCTTGGTAAGGTTATTCACTGTGTCCTGTAGTCTCTGAATGAATGATGGTTCTTACTGAGGTTCTTCAGAGTCCCAAACCTACAGATTTTTTTTTTACCTTTTCCAGGATCATATATCTAAATGTTCTCATTTTTCTTGAATTTTTGCAACCCCTTTAACACCAGAGATATGCTGGCAACATCTAAATGAAACGCAATCGTTGACATACTGTAACTTTTTGACCGTTTATGCGACCAACGTGAATAAGCTGATTCTGAAGGGGTGAAAGCTGCTTTTCATGTCAGTATTGTGCCGATATGCAACACTCAAGTTTATTTAACACCTCCTTGACACTGGCTGCTGCCCCATCCTCCTTTAAAGCAGCCACCATTATCCCAGCTGTGTTCCCATAGAACACAACCAGTCAGGATCTTAATGACTTCAGACCAGTGGCGCTGAAATATGTGGTTATGAAGTGCTCTGAAAGGCTTGTTTATCAGCAACTTAAATCCCTCCACCCCCAGAACTTTGACCCAAATCAGTTTTCCTACAGGTCAATCAGGTCAATGGAAGACGCCATTGCTACTGCTCTCTTCTCAGCCCTAGAACACCTAGAACTTCCGTACACCTACGTCTGAATGCTGTTCATCCATTTAAGCTCGGTGTTTAACACCACCGGCCCTGACATCTCGGTAAGAGGAAATCCAGGCAGTCACTGAGTAGTGCACCAGAACTAACCTGCAGTTAAACATCACAGAACCAAAGACATGATCATTGATTTCAGGAAACAGAAGAAGGAAGAAGACACGTGGAGAGAGTGGCCTATTTCAAGTTCCTGTGAACTGTTGTCTCTGAAGACCTTACTTGGGCTGCCAAGACATCAGCTCTGGTCAGAAAGGCACAGAAGCAGCTTTCCTTCCTATGGGAGAAACCACCTGTAGGAGGGGGCTGCTGGTGTCCTATCGAACCATCATAGAACTAACACTGATGCACTATGGGTCTGTGGCACTGTTGATCATGCTTCTGCCAACAGGGAGGAGATGTAGATTGTAAAAAGCCAGAACCAACAGACTTAAAAACAGTTTCTACCAATAAACGGAGCTGGTGGCATGGATGTACTTTAGGATCTCGTCTTTCAGAAAAGCACGTCAGAATTATTCAATGCCTATTTGCCCCAGTTTGAACAATATGGGGTGTTCGTGAACAAAATGCAGTCTTTAAACTTGAGGGGTCCCTACTAAATACAATGATATGTAAATATTAAGCTTTTGTTATCCTGTTATGGATCATCACAGCAGCTGTCACTGATTTTCAGAGAGTTTTACACTGTATGCCCTTTCTGACCCGTAGTTAGTGAGGCAGCAGCAAGTCTTGCCTAAGGGCTCACACTGGATTATGGTCATTGCACGTCCTGGGAGGCGAACCCAGGTTTCCTGTGTGCCTCCCAACCAACTGAGCCACATTACATATATATCACATTTAGTTTAAAATCTTGGATTTTATGTATGTTTTTCTTGAAGAGGAGATCCAAGAATACAGTCATGCCAAATTTGGTGCTTGTACCACAAAATGCACGATTATTTTAATGTCCGGCTCCACCACATGGACCATCAGGTTTGTAAGCAAAGCATACTAAACTGCACCATGACATTTGTATACATGTTTGCTTACATATGTATGCTTGTGACAGAACCAGCTGATTTACGTTGTCCTCACTACTAAAAATGGTTGCAAATCAGTGCTTTTCTGTACTTTACGATCAGCTGGAATTATGTTAATTGCGTAAACTGTCGGAAGGTTACTGCAGTTGATAGAATGTCTGGTGTTAAAGGGTTAATCTTAGCACAGTTTTAACTCTTGAGGATCTTAAAATCTGATGCATTTTTTAGAAAAGTATTTCAGAAAAATGGAAAGTGTTTTTTTTCATCATATGTTCCTTCGTCAGCCAACAAACACACAATACACGTTTACTTTCAGGAAAGAGCTTCAATGGTGTCACAGATCTGTCTCTATGATCAGTATCTGTCAGTGTGTTGTTTTCAACCAGCTGATGCATGTCTTCCTCCTCGTAAAGATGAGACAAGAGAAAGACAATTGCCGTCACGAGCTTCAGGTAATAACCTGAATCAATAGCAAATATGCAGACCGTGAGAACAGAGAGACGGAAAACAGATGCCATGGCAACGGTTCCATGTTGTTGCTTTGAAATAATGACGAGCTCATCGTGGCAATCAGGGCGACTGTGTCACATGTGTGCTGCCACATTAAGGAAAAAATTGTAATTGTTTTTTTCATCACGTGTCAGAGGACACTGTGGCTTCGTGAGGCACGCAGGAAAAAGGCAGTTCATCACAGCAAACAGGATGTTGACCACATTTACTCACCAAAGCCAGGATGGAGTTATGCCGTTCTGTGGTCGCTAAGAAGTCAAGGTTCTCCAGACAATAATAGTGAGGCTTTATTGACACAATGCAGAGATGAGATGTTGTGTAGAAAACGTGAAAAACAAGTAATGAGCAGAGAGATTCAGTATCTGATAAGACTATGGCGATAAAGTCAGACTAAAATGTAACTTACGTTCAGTGGAGGTTCAGATATGACCAGTATGCTGCTGCCAGAAATGAAATCTGATTAAATAGATAAAAAAATAATGCACAAACAATATAAAAAACATACTATTTGATACCTTTTAGATTATAAAAAGGGTATTCAAAAATTAGAGGACATTTGGGCTTTAAAATTCTTGAAAAATAAACTTTTTCTGATTTTCTGTTACATAGTCATCAATAATAGGTAACAACTTATTAAATGCTTGATTAGATTAAAGATCAATGGTACATGTTTTACATGATTTAATTGGTGTTTTTTAATCTTTGGTGCAACCCTGCAACCACACTGAACCTGTAACAGTTAACTGGGTTGCAAATCTTTACTACTGTTAGCTTTCTCTCATGAGTAGAACCTAGAGATATAGCTTTAAAACAGTTCTTTTGACATAGTTTCTTTCATAATAATGCCAAAAAAGGTCCTCCGGCTGCAGCAGATTTAAAAAAATAAATATGCAAGAATGTCAAACCTGGAATTTTCTATTATGACGACTTTGGAACCTCTTAACTTTTTTTTCTCCTTTAACTGTTAAAATAAACATGACAACATTAGTGAAAAGTAAAATATATATACCTATATATATGAATATAAATTTAGAAATTTATCTCTGAACTGAAGTTTATTCTATACATTTATTCTATCAATAAAAAATAAACCATGGATGATCATAGATTAAGCCTTTTTCCATCAATTTGAATATGTTAAAAATCTAAAGTTGAATGAAAAAAATTAGTTGAATGAACCAAAAGTACAAACTTGTCATGTATTCAATTGGGATAAAAGATCTGCATGTGACTCAGAAGCCTCAGGTTGGAGACCCCTGATCTAAACCAAATGTGTTTAGTCAACCAAAACCTGGAGTTTCCAGTTTCAGTCAAGGAAGGGATGTCCTGGAAATCCTGCACGATGGTGGATGTCAAGGACCAGCATCGGGGTCGATTGATCAAAGGATGGATCCATGTGATGCAACAAGAGAAAGGCATTTGGAGTGAATCACAAAACGAGTCTGCAGTGTGGTTGGTGATGCAGCAGATCCAAGAAACCAGCAACAGAAATGATGGAAGACAGCAGAAGGATTAAAGCGATCAATTTGCATCAAAGTGCAAACTGTACGTCTGCTGGAGTGAAGGCAAACCAGAAGAATGTGGAACAAAGATGCAAAGAGGCGCATTACGGCTGGGAGGACCACTGTTAAATCGCATCACTGCAGCCTGGTAATGTGTGGAAGCTGCTGCCTTCTCAGATAGGAGCTAGCGCTTTGGTGGATGAATAATTTAACTGCCAAGTGGGACGCAGGTCCTCCAGATACAGGGGCATATGGACGGGCCATTTCGAAGGGCCCTGTGAGATGAAACGCGACAAAAATTAATCAACACATTTTTAATATGCCGCTCAATTTATTCAGCTTTGAAACAGAGCCAGTTGGAGCCAAGTCCTGCTTGGAAAAGACTGTACCTTGGACCTCTCTTTGCCCTCTGAATTATAGCTTGGCCTCATTAGGTTGTTGGAAATGAGCATCATGTTTTACAAGAGGGTTGTTAGCTTGTAAATGAATGTGAAGTCCCACGGTGGGCTCCTATTAATCCAGTCAGGACAGAGTTAACACTAGCGTTCCTGGGCTGGCAGAACCTAGAGTCTGTACTAATGGGGAACCCTGGCCAAGAGGGATTAGATGAAGAAGTGCTCAGAGGGAAGACCTCATCAGAAATGCAGCAGCACCGGCACCTCATTAACGCCGGAGTAGAGCGGCTTCAATCCAGCGGTTCTCCCACTGCAGTGGAACAGGCTGATACAAACAGGACGCAGACAATAATTCTCAAAGTCTCCCAACAGCCCTAATGCAATTGCATAGTCCTTTTGGTGAGCTGGAGTCCACCATCGGTGCTGCAAACCTTTATTCACACATTTTACACACAGAAAAAGAAGGCAATTAGGACCTCTTTGAAAAAGACGTTCAAAGAGAATTCGCAAAGATCTCGTGACCTGAAATCGGACTCAGTGATGGTTTCCCATCAGCCCCTCACAGCCGAGCTTCCACTCATTGCTTCAGCATGGAATAGCTTGGAGGAATGCATGCTGTTTTCTGTAAAAAAAATACGCAGGAAGATGTCAATTTCATGGCTTTCAGATTCTTCAAATGCATGCAGTTATTCAAATAGGAGTGTATT